>CM077081.1:166637939-167237939 GCA_039513925.1 Platanthera zijinensis | reverse complement strand
GTTTTGCTAGTCCTTCTTCAAATTCAGGACATTGGGATCAATGATCCCAACAAAAAGTTCCTTAGCCTGGAAATTAAGAAGGGTGGAATGGTGACCTTTGGGGACAATAGCAAAGGACAGATACTTGGAAGCGGCCCTATAGGTAACAAGATATTTTCTACCTCTAAATTTCTGTTTGTAGATGGACTTAAACATAATCTTATCTCTATTATCCAATTATTTGATAAAGGTCTAAATGTCATATTTGAGACATCTACAAACACTTGCAAAATTCTTGATGCCAAAACTTCTAGTGTATTACTTGTACCTCATAGAAATCATAATGTGCACACTGTTAGTTTTGATGATATTTCTGCATCTAATTTGAAATGCCTAGTTACTAAGAATGAGGAATTAGATCTTTGGCATAGGAGATTAGGACATACTGGTAGCAAGCTTATTGTAACACTATCAAAAAAGAAACTTGTTCAGGGACATCCAAACTTAAGCAGTAATTTAAATGTCTTATGTGCTCCATGTCAAAAAGGCAAATTTGTCAAATCCTCTTTCAAGAACAAAACTGTAGTTTCCATGTCTAGACCACTCGAACTCATAAACATGGATTTGTTTGGACCCCTTAGTACATGTAGTCTAGGTGTAAAATGATACACCTTCGTTGTCAGAGATGATTACTAACATTATTTGATGGCGGCGACCCCCTATGTGTTAAAGTTGATGATGATGACGGCGACGGCGACGGCGTTCTCCTACAGTTGATGATGATGATGGCGACGGCGACGGTGACTTCCTACATGTTAATGATTATGACAGCGACGACAATTTGCTACATGATGAAGAAGAAGACTCTCAAATAATATTTAGTCTTTTATTTGCATTTTATTTTCATCATGTTGTCTTAATGTTGAGAGTGTTTTATTTTTATTTCTATTTGGGCTGGCTATAGCCATGTTGAACTTGTAAGCCTATATATAGGCATGGACCTTCATATTTTTACTTAGTGAATGAAGAAAAATTAAAACCCTAAACCTCCTTGTGATTTCTCTCCTCTTGGCCGCCCCCCTCTCTCTTTCTTCCTCCCTTGGCATTCGGCCAACTCTCCATCTCCCTCCCTCTCTTCTTGGCCGCCGGACACCATATCCCCACCCCTTCTCGGTCTTCCTCCTCTTCCCCTCTCCCTTCTTCCTCTAGCAAAACCACACCACCCGTTCCCTCATAAATCCGACCACCTCTCCTCCATAATAGCCGACCACCCCTTTCATCCATAAAACCCGACCACCCTCCTCTTGAAGATTTCGGCCAAGAGCAAGGCTCCTTCCTTGTGAGTTTTCCATTCCGGCGTGAAGCGACTAAAGTGGTCAAGTCTCTCTCCGGTCGGCGCAACTCCGGCAGAGTCGTGAAAGAACGGTCCTAGAAAGTGAACCGGAATCATCTATCCCGGTTGGGTAACGAGATCCTCTACTTTGTTTTGTGTGATCCCTATTATTTTAGAATTTCATTTCGGTGGAATACGTTTGCATTATTTTGGAATCGTTGTTCGTTCGTGGATTATCTTTCCGACTGCTTGTGTTGTTATTTTTAGTTGCTTAATATTCCGAGAGGTTTGGCGAGCCTCTCTTTCGTTTTGTTGGGAGAGATCTACCTCTTTCGAACCGAACTTTTCGGTAGATCTCTTTTGGTACAACCATCGCTCGGTCGGGCCTAATATTGGACATTTTGCTTGAGAGAACGACGACCTATAGTCGTTTGTTCGATCTTAAAACGGCGTGGCTACCGTACGATAGCGTTAACTTGATAAAGGTGTCCAACGAGTGTGATGCGTGACGAATGTGCGAGTGTTGGATTGAATTGTTGAGAGGCATATGTGACAAATTCGTAGATATAACCCGCACCCAACGTGTTCGCTTAAATTCCCCATAGGAATTTCCCTTGTCATTTCGTGCCTGGTTTCCATTTAGGGAGTGGCCTACATCATTATTGCTGGACGATCTTTCTAGCAAATAAATCTGACACTTTTAGATAATTCTCCAATCTCTGCACGGGACTTCAAAATGAGAATGAGCTAAAGATAAAATGTATTAGATTAGATCATGGAGGAGAGTTTGAGAATGAGGACTTCTCCGACATGTGTGACTCCTTAGGAATTAAGCATGAATTCTCTGCCCCTCGCACTCCACAACAGAATGGAGTTGTAGAAAGAAAGAACCGCACTCTTCAAGAATTAGCCCACACAATTCTCATCGTGTTCGGCTTACCTCGATCTTTCTGGGCTCAAGCGGTTAAGACAACAAGCTACATTATGATCCGAGTCATGCTTCGCCCTCTTTTAAAGAAAACTTCATACGATCTGTATTTCGAAAAGAAACCCTCTGTATCATACTTTAGGGTCTTTGGTTGCCGTGCTATATTCTTATCACTAACAATCATCTAGGAAAATTTGATGAAAAATTTGATCTAGGTACTTTGTTAGGATACTCGAGAAGAGTCGGGCCTATAGGAACAACAATAAGAGGACCTTAGTGGTTGGATAATCGGCTCATGTGCATTTCAATGAAAATTCCCCAACTAATAAGTCTAAGGCGAATGAAGAGGATGTTGAAGAGAGTGTACCAATAGGAAATGAAGGTGAGGAGAGAATCATGGAGAGTGAAACTAAAAGTCTTGAACAAGGTCAGAGGACTCTGAGTAGCTTAATTTTTTCAAAGCAACATCCTCGTGATCTAGTCCTAGGAGAGCCATCTCATGGAGTTAGAACTCGATTTGCACTTCATGAGTCATTCTCAAACTTGTGTTTTCTATCTGATATTGAACCCAAGAATGTCTCAGAAGTCTTAAAAGTTGAATCATGGTTCTTGGCGATGAACGATGAGCTGAGCCAATTCGAGCGAAGTAAGGTGTGGGTGTTAGTGGAATGTCCAGATAACCATCCAATCATAGGCTTAAAATGTGTTTTTAAAAATAAACTTGATGGTGAGTCTAGGATTATAAGAAATAAATCTAGGTTGGTAGCTTAAGGGTATTCTCAGATAGAGGGTGTGGATTTCGAAGAGTCATTGCCTCGATTGCTCATCTTGAGTCTATCCGTATGTTTTTAGCGTTTGCTAATTATAAGCAAATTAGGTTATACCAAATGGAATTTAAGAGTGCATTCCAAAACAGATATATTAAGGAAGAAGTATATGTCGAGCAAACACCCGATTTCATGAATGCTGCCTACCCAAACAACGTATACATGTTGGTAAAGGCTGTGTATGGATTTAAGAAGGCACCCCGTGCTTGCTACGATAGGCTCACTACTTTTTTCTTAGATCATGGGTTTGGGATGGGTAGTTCGAAAACAACCTTATTTGTAAAGACCAAGAATTCAGATCTAATTATTCTACAAACCTATGTGGATGATATCATTTTTGGGGAAATGAATGAAAAATGTGTGAAGAAATTGTAACCCTTCTGAAATCTGAATTTGAAATGAGCCTAGTAGGAGAACTTACCTATTTCCTAAGATTTCAAATTTATCAACGCAAAGACGGGATTTTTATAAGTAAATCAAAATATATTAAAGATATGCTTGTGCGTTTTGGGTATGAGAATCTTATATAAGTCCAAACTCCTATGAGTGCCTCTATTAAATTAAGAAAAGATGAAAATGGCATTTCTGTCGATCAGACTGTGTTTAGAGGTATGATAGGATCATTGTTATATTTGAGTGCCTCTAGGCCAGATATCACGTTTGCGATAGGTATGTGTGCTCGGTATAAAACCAACCCTAGAGAGTCTCATTTGAAAGTAGTAAAGAATATATTTAGCTACCTTATAGGAACACAGAACCATGGACTTTGGTACCCACATATCACCATTTTAACACTTCAAAGGTACTCAGACTTATACTATGCCGGATGTTCACTTGATCGCAAGAGCACAAGTGGCACATTCCCTTTTCTATGCCTGACACTAGTCTCCTGGTCAAGCCACAAGCAGAACTTGGTTGCCCTCTCCACCGCTGAGGCCGAGTATATCGCCTTAGGAAGCTGTTGCGCTTAAGCACAATGGATTTCTCAGATGTTAAAAGAGTTTGGCTTATCTTGTATGAATGTTACACTTAGGTGCAATAATAAGAGTACAATAGACTTGACATATAATCCAGTGGACCATTCTAGATCAAAACATATTGATGTGCGTCACCACTTCATTCACGATCAGATAAAAAGGGAGAATGTGAGTGTAAGCTTCATCGGCACTGATGACCAACTAGCTGACATTTTTACCAAGCCACTCCTAGATGCACGTTTCTCATTACCTCGACTCGATCTTGGTATTATGGATTTCTTTTCCTATTCAGAGTTGGTTGTGTTTGCCTATTTTTTTTAAATTTTTTCATTCATATTTGCTTATGAGTTTGCTTGTTTGAGTATTTTTTTAAGAAAAAACAAAACAAAAAAAAAAAAACATTCATTTGCTTTGTAATGTTTTTTTTTAATTTAAAAAAACAGAAAGCAACAAAAAATAAAAAAATTGGAAACCCAAAATATATAAAAAACTGCATTAGAAATCTAATGTGATATGGTTTACATGACTGCGACATCGACCATATCACATACGTACAATGTTTGAGTTCAGACTTTTAATCCATGCAAATATTGTCCTCCGGTCATAGTGGGCTGAATCTATAAGTGCTTAGCTATTGAGTGCGACAAGACAAGTTAGTGCTTGTTTATTATACCTCTAAGTATGTTTAAGGATTTAGATAGGGGAATGACCTCACACATTCCACACATCGCTAGACGAAGCTCTCAAGACAAATGCCAGATTTACATGTTATAACTCGTGACATTTTACCATAACACGTTAGAAATACTTTGAATAATCAATGTCACGATACATATGTGTTTGTATAAAGATTAAAACTGCGGGCCAAATCTCTAGTGCTAAGATCATATGTATATAAGTTAAAGCGTATCTATCTAGGTGGATAGATTTCGATTGACTTGGGGCTCCTTGAATTCAAAAATATATAAAACGTGATAGCTGAAAGCAAAAAAAAGGAAAATTATGCAAGCTATCAAATGTCTTGTCAAGGACCCCCCAAGAACTTCTCATTCCTCCTAATAAGTCTTCCTGAGATTTGTGAGGCTGGGCACCTTAATTAAAAGAGTCATTTCGATCTTGTTCATAGACCCACAACTTAAGCATAATGCCCTTAGTACAAATCTTGGTATTACATAGATAGATATGTGACGTGATCATTCACTACTTTTCTCTTGTGTTTGCATTTCAAATATCGAGATAAAATAAGTAACATATGTTATTTCTAGTTGGTGTTCTCTCTGTTGATGATACACTAACACGACATTGCCTTATCTAAGACTTCCACGTATAAGAATTGGAACTAAACTACACTATCTATTTTTAGCACAATACGTACTAGCACACGATTTACACTCATGACATTTTCAATGTTTGTCTCACTTGATTATTTCGTACTATTATAGCATTGTTGACGTACTCATTGTGTACTTAGTTCAGTCTGTGCTGTCCAATTCATATGAACTTTGAAAATTGATTTTATCTGTCTGCATACCCTGCTCATTTTTGTGACCCATGTACTTACAATTCTCTGATATGTATTCCATTTTGAGTCACCTCTATTCTTATCGTCTCTGAATTTACTTTATGTGTGCACTATCTGCTATTTGTCTAAACGCTCATCATATCTGCTATTTTTCATCCAGCATGTCTTGTTGTCCCTGCCCCGCTTTTTGATATTATCAAAGGGTGAGAATAAATTGTCCATGAGTATGCTCTTGAGTATGAGTCATGGGTGAGGAGAGGTCACATGTAGGGGGAGAATGTTATCAATGTGTGCACATGGAAAGGGGGAGCATGTCGAATAAGAAGATAGGCAGAGCGTGCGTATAGGGGAGCTATATAGAGAATCTGGATCCTGATGTTAGCGTATAACTCTTATTCTTTATATGCACTCTATCTCATTGCTATTTCTCATGAACGGAATTTGATATTATCAAAAGGGGGAGTTTGTTGGAACCAATGTTTCACATTACTTGTGTTTGAGAATATAACCTCCTAGGTTCTATTTGATCACGTCTTGTGTTGATAGAGTGTGCAGGTTGATAGGTACAAGCAAAGAAATTCTCTTCTGGAGATACTGCCGGGAGATAGGAGTTACCGCTAGGCAGTAGCTAGAATTAAATGGACATGGAACACGGTAAGCTATCAGAAAGTGCTAGTACTACCTCTCGCGCTAGCCCAATGAATTAAATCGACATGGCACTCGGGAAGCTATCGGAAAGCGCTAGTTCTACCGCCCGCACTAGCCCAATGATTTAAATCGATAAGGCACTCGGGAAGCTATCAGACATCACTAGTTGTTACCACGCCACGCTAGCTCGCTCAACGCTACATTGAGAGCATTTCGAAGAAAAGCATTGAGTGTGTCGAGAAAGTGGCGTTGAGTAAATCCTACCGCCACGCACTACCACTTACCGTGCCACGCTATCTGTTCGACAAGCATCGTGACGAGTTCGTCGAGCTACTGACCTACTGCAAGGAGGTACTGCTTACCTCAATGCGCTAGTCGCTCAGCGAATATCGATGCGTTGTTTGTTGAAATGACAAATATTCATTTTAATTATTTTTCAAGATTTAGACAACAGCTGCCACAATAAGCGCGCGAACCTACTACTGGGCGCTAGTCTTACCGCATGCGGTTGCCTTTTTACATAAAGACGTATAAAAGGCCGCCTTGGTTTTTGTGCCCATTAACAGAAGAACCAAAGAGCGACTGGAGTACGTGAATTCTAGGGTTTGGCCGCCATCTTGTGCTTCGTTCCAAGAGTCTCCATTGAAGAAGAAGAATGTCATCTCCCTCACTTTCTTGAATTAAGAACTCCGGCGATCCAAGATCTGCATCGATTATGAATAACTGATCGGTGGCAAGCAAACAGAGATATCAAGCATCGGCCATGGATCGCTTAATGGAGAAGTCGTCAAGAGGGAGAACTTCAATTTTTAGATTATTTACATTTTCTACTCTTGTACTTTTTTCTTTGTTTCTTCATATTATGGAGAGGAAAATCTACCGGTAAGGGTCGTCGGAATCCGGGTATAACTCTGTGGAAAATTATCCTGGGGATAAGGACGTCTAGATCGAGAGGATGTAGCGGGGATCTAAGGCCATTCCTTGTGATGAGGTGAAGAGCCGACTCGAAGTCTTTTCTTGGAGGTAAAAGGAGAGAGACAATCTGTCCGTGGAGCGGATCGATATAGCAAACAAAAGATCATTTCTACTCATCTCCTTGGATCTTCGACGTCACGGGGATCACAAGTTTGTAACTATTGAAAACATTTGTTGTTCTAATTTTTTCAAAGAATAACATTTACTGCTTTACGCTTTTGTGTTGTGTTAGATTGTAAATCTCTCTAGTGTGTGTGGGTCTCCAAAGGGAATTTTTCCCAGGAAAAAATGATCTATGGACTACCGCCGCACGCTAACATGTTAACACCCCGCGGTAGTTTCCAGTACTTATCTCTTTGGACCAACATATTTTTGAATTTCTAAATAAGGCTCCAAACCATATCCACCCCCTCTTAGGTTGGCCAGTAGATCCAACAATTAGCACAAATGGCTTGATGCATGCCAACAAAATTTCGAACATTCAAATATTATGATAAAAAAGAATCATCTATAACAATATCAGGATTTTTGGACTCAAAAATCCTAGGCAACAAATTAATTATAATTATGTCACATAAGTAAGTTAATGAAATAAAAGTGACCAATCCACTTAGAAAAATTCTAATTTTCTGTCACATACCATATTAGGATATATTATAGCTCTAGTAATTTAAATAGAATTTTTGGAAGTCATTTACCTTGAGGAATATAAATTAATTTATTTGTCACACGTATGTATTTTGTTAAATATTATGGCCAATAAAAGTTGGAAAATTCAAAATCTATGTATAAATACTTTTTCACTTAAAAATGTACCTCTGGTATTTTTTCTAAATTTTCTGTAAGATAATTTAGGTGCTTCTTTGGTAAGGTGATAGTTGGGGATTAATATTCACTTACTAAAATTTAGTGGTGCACATAAAAACTGGTCCCAACCGGTCGGGACCGGACCGGTCCGGACCGGACCGGTCGGGACCGGACCGGTCGGGACCGGACTGGTCGGGACCGGACCGGTCGGGAATGGACCGGTCGGGAACGGACCGGTCGGGACACGACCGGTCGGGACCCGACCGGTCCCAGTTAGGACCGGTCCGGTCCCGGACCGGTCCAGTGGTCCCTGATAGTCCCCCTTTTATGTGTAAAAATCGGTTCTGGACCGGGACCGGTTTCGGGACAGATCGGGACCGGAATACATGCAAAAAAGCCTAACAGCTTTTTTAAAAAAGCCGTTAAGGCTCTTTTAAAAGAGTCATTAACGGCTCTTTAATGAGAGCCGTTAACGTCTCTCATTAAAATAGTCGAACGGCTCTTTTAATGAGCTTGCCATGTGGCAACCTCATTAAAAGAGCCGAATGGGTCTTTTATTTTTAAAATAAAAAAGTTTGTTTTTTAATTAAAAACCTATAAACCCCCCCCCCCTCTCCCTCATTTCCCTCTCTCTCTCTCTCACTCTCTCTCTCACTCATACTCGTGATAAATGTCTTCCTCCTCCTCCATGCCGGCATCCTCCTCTGCATCCGTCGATCATGAGATCGTTGAGCACGGGCATAAAGCGGCGGTATGGGATAACTTCGATAAAGTGCGGATCGGCGGCGAAATAAAGGCGAAGTACAAACTTTGCGCGAAGCTTATGGACGCTAACAGTAGCAACACAACGCTCTCCCAACACAACAAATCGTTTCTTTCCAAACAAGCCCCGTCGGAGGCCAACTTTGCAATTTTGCATTTCAAATTATTACATGTTATTTAATTAAATTAATAAAAAGGAAATATCATAATATATAATAAAAATAATTAATATAATTAATTTAATTTTAATTTAATTAAAATATAATAATAACCAGTCTCGGTCTGAGACCGGTTAGTACCGGTCCTTCCGGTCCCAGGCGGTCCCGGTTTTCAAAGGAAAAACCGGTCACGGGCCGGGACTGAGTTGGGCAAGACCGGTCCGGGACCGGTGTCCCAAAGGACCAGTCCTGCCCAGGACCGGTCCCGGACCGGGACTGGGGTCTTTATGTGCAGGACTACTAAAATTATGGATAAATTATTTAGTAAAAATTATGAAACTCTTTCCAATACATTATTTGGTCAATATGTACAAGTGATAATTTATTTAGAATATTTACACATCTGCAATTAGTACTTCATGTGTAAAAAGGACTTGTGCCACTTAATTTCAGAATTTTATTTATGGCCAAAATAATTAGAAAATTTCATGAATTTCTGACCATCTCTTAATTATGTCGTGTTAAACCTCTGGTATTAATTTTAGATCATTTGTCCTTAGATCTTGATAGTGCATCATAAACAACATACTAGTTCATTATTATGTTATGGTATTTTCTAATATTCTTTTAATTTCTCTGTTCTGTACTTCGACTTGGCCGTTAGTTTAGTGGTGGTAGGCAGTTGAATGTTTAGGCGTAATGTCGTATTTAATAAGGATTTTAGAAAATTATACATTATAGAAATGGGAAACCCAATCACTATCGATGGCGTGCGGCGTACCGAATCAAGAAAATAATTTTTTTAAGAACGTAAGTACGACTCGGGAGTCGTTCGTAGGAAGAGAGTAGGCTTCAGCCCAACGTGAAATATAATTGATGGCAACTAAAATATACTTATTCCCGAAGCTAGAAGGAAGAGGGCCAACAAAATCGATTCCCAAGAGTTCGAATACTTCACACTCAAGGAAATAGTTTTGCGGCATTTCATTTTTATTGGAAATATTGCCCGACCGTTGGAAACTATCACACCTGCTCAGAAAGGCATGCTCATCTTTAAATAGGCTAGGCCAGTAAAAATCAGCGCTTAGAACTTTGTGAGCGGTGCGAGCAGCTTGATAGTGCCCACATGTCAGTCCTTCATGCAAATGTTTTATAATATTTAAACCTTCTTCATAAGAAACACATCTCCTTATCACCTAGTCCACACACACTCTAAAAAGGTGCGGGTCCACCCAAAAGTAGTTCTTCAACTCAGAAACGAATTTCTTCTTTTGTTGAGAGGAGAACACTTTTGGGAGCACACGAGCCACTATGTAGTTGGCGATGTGTGCAAACCAAGGAGAAGCAGATGCGTTAATTAAAAACATCTTCTCGTCGGGAAAATAATCGTTAAAAGATTTTTCATCTAATTTTTCAATAAACGGATTGTCTAATAGGGAAAGATGGTCGGCGGCCAAGTTCCCGGCTCCTCGCTTATCTCAAATTTCTAAGTCAAACTCCTGGAAGAGTAAGACCCAGAGAATCAAGTGTGGCTTGTGTTGGGGCTGCGGTCCGGAATCGCCCCTGCGCTGCGATGCAATGCGGTAATGGCTTAACTGGCTGCCCCGTGGATCCGCCCGAAGACCTTTGATATAAAGTTTAGTTGCGCCGTCCTCCATCAGTCCAGGCTTTTGGTGTGAGTGGTTGCGCTAAGTCCTCTCAATTGGTATCAGAGGGGGGTCGCGGGTTCGAAACCCCAGGGTCGTTTCCGGGGGGGATTGTTGGGGCTGCGGTCCAGAATCGACCCCGCGCTGCGGTGCTATGCGGTAATGGCTTAACTGGCTGCCCCGTGGATCCGCCCGAGGACCTTTGATATAAAGATTAGTTGCGCCGTCCTCCATCAGGCCGGGCTTTTAGTGCGAGTGGTTGCGCTAAGTCCTCTCAGCTTGACATCCGATTTAGAAAGAAGATATTTGAGGGATGAGTGGTCCGTAAAAACAATAATTTTTGAAAGTGTAATATAAGGGCGGAATTTATCAAAAGCGAATACTATGGCTAGGAGCTCCTTCTCGGTCGTGGTATATTTTTCTTGTGTAGATGTAAGTGTTTTACTAGCTTAATAGATGGGGTGGAAGTTTTTAGATATAGGTTGACCTAAGATGGCTCCCACCGCGAAATTACTTTCATCGCACATGTTCTCAAAGGGAAGGTCCCACACCGGAGCTATCATATTTGGGGCATTAATTTATTTTTCTTTTATTAGATTAAAAGTAGCTAGGAAAAGGTCATCAAAAATAAATGGGGCGTCTTTTTCTAAGAGATGGGTAAGGGGCTTGGAGATCTTGGAGAATTACTTTATGAAGCGACGATAGAAACAAGCGTGACTTAGGAAACTTATTATAGATTTTATGTTCGTAGTTGGTGGGAGCTTCTCGATAACTTCTATCTTGGCGATATCTAACTCAATTCCTCTCGCAGAAATTTTATGAGCCAAAACAAACCCTTCCCTCACCATAAAATGACATTTTTTCCCAATTTAGGGCAAGGTTAGTTTCTACGCATCGTTCTAAGACATTTTCGAGATTTTCTAACCAACTATCAAAAGCATCACCGAAAATGGAGAATTCATCCATGAATACCTCCATAATGCTTTTTACATACTTGTCTAAGATAGCGAGCATACATAGCTGGAATGTAGCTGGCGCATTGCACAATCCAAACAACATTCTTTGGTAGGCGAAGGTACCGAAGGGACAAGTAAACATAGTTTTCTCTTGGTCCTCGAGGGAGATGGGGATTTGAAAATACCCCAATAGGCCATCGAGAAAACAAAAAAAGCTACGGTAGGATAATCGTTCTAAAATCTGATCGATGAACGGCAAGGGAAAGTGGTCCTTGCGTGTGGCGTCATTTAACTTACGATAATCTATACACATTCGCCACCCGGTCACCGTCCGTGTCGGGATTAATTCATTATTCTCATTACAAACTACCGTTATCCCTCCCTTTTTCAGCACTACATAGACTGGGCTAACTCACTTACTATCAGATATAGGATAGATAATTTCTGCGTCTAAGAGTTTCATAACCTCGCCCTTAACTACTTCTTTAATATTCGGGTTTATACGACGATGAGGTTGTATGGAGTTACGTGAATTATCTTCCATTAAGATTTTGTGAGTGCGGAAAGATGGGCTTATGCCCTTGATATCAAAAAATTTCAAGGCAATAGCCCGGTATGTTTACGTAAAACTAAAAGAAGTTTATCATTTTTGCGCATCCGTGAGGTTGGCCGAAACTATTACTAGTAACTTGGAATCTTTTTCTAAGAAAGCATGTCTAAGATGTTCAGGAAGTCATTTTATATCTAGGGTAGGGGGTTCTTCATACGAGGTTTTAGAAATTCTTTCGTTTTCAAATACTAGGTCCTCGTAGACTTTTTTACATGGAAAATTAAAAGAGACGGGGGTAGTGTCCATGGCGTCTTCTTGCAGCGATTCAGTTTGGAAAGTAGAGGAGGAACAAAAATCAGAAAATTCTTTTTCAAAATCAGAAAGGCGATAGGAGGATTCTTCACTTAGGTGTAGCGATTCAGTTGGAAGAGAAGAGGAGGAACAAAAATCAGAAAAATCTTTTTCAAAATTATAGAGGAAATAGGAGGATTCATCACTTACGGCATCTACGAAAAAATAGGAGTCATCATTTGCTAAGGTGTTTTTCTTCGAAGGGGTGATAGGGAAAGTAACTTCATCATCGCCTACTCAAAGGAAGAGCTTACCATTGCTTACGTCAATGATAGCCCGGGAGGAGGCAAGGAAGGGTCGGCCAAGGATTAGGGGAACCTCGACATCTTCTTCGATCTCCAATATGACGAAGTCCACCGGGAAGATGAACTAGTCGACTTTTACTAAGACATCCTCCACGATTCCTATTGGGCATTTGACGGATATGTCGGTAAGCTGGATACTCATGCGTGTGGGGTTGAGGCTACCAATTACTAACTCTTAAAAAATGAGAGGGGCATCAAGTTTATACTCTCACCAAAGTCGGCGAATGCGTTCTTCTTTAAAAAGATCACCAAAGATACACGAAATAGAAAAACTACCCGGGTCACTGATTTTTTTTGTAAGCTGTTTGTCAAAATCGCAAGGCACTCGACATTTAACGTGACATGCTACAAGTTCTCTAACTTCTTCTTATTTGTCAGGAGATCCTTAAGGTACTTAGCGTACTTCGACATCGGGGAGATTGCTTCGTTGAAGGGCATATTAATGTGGATTTGCTTGAACATTTCTAAGAAGCGGGAGTACTGATCATCCTTACGTTGCTTATTAAGTTCGGGAGGGTATGGTGGAGTTGGATTATTTTTTAAAATGGTGGGTGGAGTGAGATCTTTTTCTAAAACAGGGCTGATAACTTCTTCAGCAGAGGGTGGAATTTTTAAAACGGGGGCGGATCTTTGATTTTTAAAAACAGGGGCAGAGCTTGCCTCGGGCTCTTCAGTAACCCTACCGAAAACTTGCTTCCCACTCCGAAGAGTTATTGATTTTGCTTGCTCTGTTGGGTTAGGCTCGATATTGGAAGGAAGGGACCCTGCGGGTCGCTTAGAAATTATTTTTGCGAGCTGTCCTACTTGATTTTCAAGACTTTTAACCATTCCAATTAAAGTTCTTATAGTAGCGTCATTTGTGGTTATATATTTAGAAAGTAACTCCTCCAATCTTGGAGGTTTTGAATAATTTTGAAGAGATGGAGGTGGTGCAGAAAAATAATTTTGAGGTGGTGGGCGCATCGCATTCGAAGGATTACCCCACGAAAAATTCGGGTGATTTCTTAAAGCAGGATTATAACTATTTGGAAAAGTAAAATCGGGCGATGGAAAATTTGCAGCAGAAAAATTATTAAAAGCATTCCTAGGCATATTATTAACATAATCTACTTGTTCGGGAGCAGGAGTTGCAGATTCCCATACCTGATGGGCGGAGTTAGCAGTCATCTCCGTAATTTTTTTGCTTAATATTTAACCTTGCAGAGCGAGCTGGGATACGTTGTCCACTTCAAAGATACCTGCAGGTTTGTTTGGGCGGGACCAAGGCACATTCCACTGATAAGTGTTCATGTTCAAGTCCTCGAAAAGATCATGAGATGCTTCCAGGGTCTTATGGTTAAAAGTATTGCCAGAAGCTGCGTCTATCATTTGTTTTGTATTTTGATTTAGCCCGTTATAAAATGTCTGCACTTGTAACCATACAGGCAGTGCGTGATGTGGGCATTGTCTTAAAAATTCTTTAAATCTTTCCAAAGTTTCATATGAGGTTTCAGAGTCTATTTTTCCAAAAGAAAAAATATCATTCTTATGTTTTGTCATTTTAGCTGGCGGGAAATACTTCGCCAAAATTTTTTCAATTAATTGATCCCAGGTTGTGATGTTGTTTTTAGGTAGAGTATTCAGCCACTGCATAGTCTTTGTTCTAAGAGAAAAAGGAAATAATCTTATCCTAATGGCATCATTTGTAACACCATTTATCTTCAAGGTGTCATAAATCTCAAGAAAGCTTGCTATATATGCATTCAGATCTTCATCTTGAAGTCCGTCATATTGCACATACTGCTGCACCATTTGAATTATGTTAGGCTTCATTTCAATGTTGTTATTAGCTATCACGGGGCACACTTTACTAGATTCTGTTCCCTTTAGATTCGGCCGTGCATAATAGTGTAACGACCCCATCCGTTACATGACGTATAGTAGAAGGTCCGGCCGGGCCCCACACTATATGCCACAAACAGACGGTGAGGTCACAGGATAATACCAAACCAAACGAGTCCTAACTCAGAGCATTCTAGCGGAAGCTTATTAAGTGCAAGAACTCATACCATTGAATGTCCACTAATATATAAATATCACATTTATATAGATAACCAGGAATGTTTACAAAACCACACCGCACACGGCCTTACGGCCTTACAAGTTACTCTTTACAACACATATAATTTCATACATCGGCACGCAGGCCGGCCACACATGAAATCCAACACTTCGCACGGCCTTCAAGGGCCTACCAGCAGCATGGGCTTTTGCCCGCTCAATCCATCAGCCCGCAACACCTGCATAAGGACGTCCACCCCATGGGTGATAAACAAATCAACGGTCAGCATTCAGCTGACCAATTATAACGACCCCACCCCTTACCCGGGGCAGTGGTTCCTTCCCTGCATGTATAACAATTTCAACATATAAAGCACATACACCCAACATCACAAACGCCGGCCTCAATGCCAGGCGCTCCGTGCACTCAGGGCACCTTTTATGGTTTGTACTTGGTAGGCGGGCATAAGCCTCCAAACCCTTGTTGAAGACCTCACGCACCCGTCTCACTCAGAGGTACGCACCACACCAAAACCCGTGAGCACTATCAGTCGACCTACCCCCGTAGTGTAACAAGCCTAGGGAATTCGCCCTGCTGCTTTGCTACCAATCGACCGCTCACCCGATCTTAACATTGCCACTTGTTGGAATGGGCATAAGCCTCCAAACCCCTGTTGAAGACCTCTCGCACCCACCCACTCAGAGGTGTTCATCGCCACTTGGTAGAATGGGCATAAGCCTCCAAACCCCTGTTGAAGACCTCACGCACCCACCCACTCAGAGGTGTCCGCACTCCATCAACCAGCTCTTACAAGCATACAACCAAAGGAGCTATGCAAAGCATCCTATACACCAAACACATCGTCCTCACCATCTCCGCAGGCTAAACGATGCATACACGGAGTCTTCTCCGGATCGCAATATAAACATCACCAATCCGACATACGTCTGGATGGGCTTCACACAGCATGCCTATGCCGTACTACAGACTTCTGGCTCTAGATGCAGACTCAACTGCTGGAATCACTTACGCGTTTCCATCTCTTGATGGAGGATCCCATGCACATGCAAAACAAAGGGCTTCACCTGCCCAAGGAAGAAAGATCGTTACCCTTGACGATCGCTTCGGCGCCATAGAAAACTAGCCGGATGGAAACCACCGCAGCGGCCTTGCCTCCGCAACGCTGCTCTCGGCTCTCTATTCGGCTCGACGAAGCTCCACCGGCCTCCTCCTCCTCCTCCTCCAAGCTCTCCTCTCTTTCTTAAGAAGAAAGGCTAAGTGGAATGAGCTTTCAACTCAATCCACGGCCTTAAAGAGGCTGGAAATGCTATGGACCACACGATCCAAATAGAAGGAAACGAACGGCCGAGATCTGCCCAAGAAACCCAATTTTTGCCTGACACGGCCTGTGACACGCCCGTGTCACAGGCCGTGTACCCTTAAGCGGCACACGCGGTTTGGAACCGACTGAACAACACGGGGCTCGACACGCCCGTGTCGAACCTGACACGCCCGTGTCAGTCTTGAGACACGCCCGTGTCCCCTACTACACGGCACCCATCGACTTCCAAAACCAGTACACGGGTCGGAACACGGCAGCCGACACGCCCGTGTCCAGCCTGACACGCCCGTGTTCATGGCCGTGTACGGCTCTGACCCGAATAGGCCAATTTTGAGATTTAAATCGAACACGCCCTGGGACACGCCCGTGTCCCAGGCCGTGTACCCCCGACACGCCCTGGGACACGCCCGTGTCCCAGGCCGTGTCTACCAGCCTGCTACTCAAAAATGTGTACAAACATATTTTGAGTTCTGGGGTGTTACAACCCTCCTCTCCTTATAGAAATTTCGTCCCGAAATTTAGCGCAACGCACAAGTATCAACACAACCACGCTGTTGCGATACAACCCAAAACGATCCAGGTTTAGAGCTCAGAGGCCACAGCTTGGCTCGCCCCATGGAATCGTACCACCACACTGTTTGTCCCAAACAGAAATACATACATACATATAATAGACAACATAATAAAGTGCACACTCCACTTTATTTTGACTTCTCCGCATCTCGCAGAATCCGTCTAGCGGCCTCCATCAAGTCCAAAGCACGGATTTGCTGTTCTGCTTGATTTGAGCTTTGCGGCTCCTGCATCTCAAGAGTGTATATTCTCGGTTGCGCCCGCGATGCAGACGACTCTGCCACAGCTTTACCCTTCTCGTCATAAGACGCACCTGTCTTTCTTTCACCCTTGGACGCACCATTCCAGCAAAATCGCGCAATATGGCCTGGCCTCCCACAAATGAAACATGTCCGCGGCTCAACCCGTTCTTGCCCAAACGTTGCTCCTGACGCAACATCTGAAGAAGTTTGTTCAGCAGGCCTGAACCGCTTCTTATCACGTTTCCTGAAATCGGACTGCTCTGATGGCGGAACTTTGAAGTCGGACTTTTCCACCGCTACGATCTTCTTCTCCCGCACCCGCTTCAAATCCTTCTCTAGCGCACTAGCGGTATGCACCAATGCTTGGAATCCTTGGTTCACTGAACTCGGGAGAGCCAACCTCAGCTCATCACGCAGCCCTTCATAAAACCTATTTGTCTTCCGCGCCTGGTCCGCAAACGTCGACCCCGCATAACGACCGAGCTTGGTAAACTCATGCAGGTAATCGTCCACGGTCTTATCACCCTGTACCAGACGTTGAAATTCATTTTCCATTGCAATTCTCTGCGCCATGGGCAAATATTTCGCCCAAAACAATCTAGAGAATTCGTCCATCGATATGTCGCCCAGATCTCTACCGCCCAACTGGTGCAACTCGATCTCATCCCACCAAAGCCTCGCCTCTCCTTCCAGGAGGAAAGTGGCTAACGGGACTTTCTGCTCCTCATTAATCCTGAGCGCAGCCAGGATTCTTTTCACTCGAGAGAGCCAATCCTCGGCCTCTGTTGGAGACGTTGCCCCGACAAACGTAGGCGGATTAAATTCCATAAAGTGCTTAAGTTGCTCGTCCGCTGCTTGCACAGCAACCGGAACCTCAACATGCTCTTGCCTCGCACCAACCTCAACATGCTCTTGCCTCGCACCAACGTGCACTGGCGCCACAGCGGGCCTCGCTTGTCCAAAAGGTTGTGCCTGAAGCATAGCAAAGATCATCTCCGCAACTAAGCGCACCGTTTCCGCAGAAGGGGGAGGTGTAGGCACCTCAGGTGGTGCCGCACTCTCATCCGAACGCTGGGGCTCCGACTGCCCAGCTCCACTCCTCGTCACCTATAGGTGAACAAGATATCATTACTTTCCATGGTAACACGGCAAACTCACCGAATAGACACACACACACACATTCCTAGTGGACATTCTTGAGTTCATTAGCATTACAGCAGGTCGCACAAACACGTGCTCGCCACCCCACAAAAGAATTCGACCACGAATTCGGAAGGGAAGACCGACAAAATCTGATACCAAAATGTAACGACCCCATCCGTTACATGACGTATAGTAGAAGGTCCGGCCGGGCCCCACACTATATGCTACAAACAGACGGTGAGGTCACAGGATAATACCAAACCAAACGAGTCCTAACTCAGAGCATTCTAGCGGAAGCTTATTAAGTGCAAGAACTCATACCATTGAATGTCCACTAATATATAAATATCACATTTATATAGATAACCAGGAATGTTTACAAAACCACACCGCACACGGCCTTACGGCCTTACAAGTTACTCTTTACAACACATATAATTTCATACATCGGCACGCAGGCCGGCCACACATGAAATCCAACACTTCGCACGGCCTTCAAGGGCCTACCAGCAGCATGGGCTTTTGCCCGCTCAATCCATCAGCCCGCAACACCTGCATAAGGACGTCCACCCCATGGGTGATAAACAAAGCAACGGTCAGCATTCAGCTGACCAATTATAACGACCCCACCCCTTACCCGGGGCAGTGGTTCCTTCCCTGCATGTATAACAATTTCAACATATAAAGCACATACACCCAACATCACAAACGCCGGCCTCAATGCCAGGCGCTCCGTGCACTCAGGGCACCTTTTATGGTTTGTACTTGGTAGGCGGGCATAAGCCTCCAAACCCTTGTTGAAGACCTCACGCACCCGTCTCACTCAGAGGTACGCACCACACCAAAACCCGTGAGCACTATCAGTCGACCTACCCCCGTAGTGTAACAAGCCTAGGGAATTCGCCCTGCTGCTTTGCTACCAATCGACCGCTCACCCGATCTTTACATTGCCACTTGTTGGAATGGGCATAAGCCTCCAAACCCCTGTTGAAGACCTCTCGCACCCACCCACTCAGAGGTGTTCATCGCCACTTGGTAGAATGGGCATAAGCCTCCAAACCCCTGTTGAAGACCTCACGCACCCACCCACTCAGAGGTGTCCGCACTCCATCAACCAGCTGTTACAAGCATACAACCAAAGGAGCTATGCAAAGCATCCTATACACCAAACACATCGTCCTCACCATCTCCGCAGGCTAAACGATGCATACACGGAGTCTTCTCCGGATCGCAATATAAACATCACCAATCCGACATACGTCTGGATGGGCTTCACACAGCATGCCTATGCCGTACTACAGACTTCCGGCTCTAGATGCAGACTCAACTGCTGGAATCACTTACGCGTTTCCATCTCTTGATGGAGGATCCCATGCACATGCAAAACAAAGGGCTTCACCTGCCCAAGGAAGAAAGATCGTTACCCTTGACGATCGCTTCGGCGCCATAGAAAACTAGCCGGATGGAAACCACCGCAGCGGCCTTGCCTCCGCAACGCTGCTCTCGGCTCTCTATTCGGCTCGACGAAGCTCCACCGGCCTCCTCCTCCTCCTCCTCCAAGCTCTCCTCTCTTTCTTAAGAAGAAAGGCTAAGTGGAATGAGCTTTCAACTCAATCCACGGCCTTAAAGAGGCTGGAAATGCTATGGACCACACGATCCAAATAGAAGGAAACGAACGGCCGAGATCTGCCCAAGAAACCCAATTTTTGCCTGACACGGCCTGTGACACGCCCGTGTCACAGGCCGTGTACCCTTAAGCGGCACACGCGGTTTGGAACCGACTGAACAACACGGGGCTCGACACGCCCGTGTCGAACCTGACACGCCCGTGTCAGTCTTGAGACACGCCCGTGTCCCCTACTACACGGCACCCATCGACTTCCAAAACCAGTACACGGGTCGGAACACGGCAGCCGACACGCCCGTGTCCAGCCTGACACGCCCGTGTTCATGGCCGTGTTCACGGCCGTGTACGGCTCTGACCCGAATAGGCCAATTTTGAGATTTAAATCGAACACGCCCTGGGACACGCCCGTGTCCCAGGCCGTGTACCCCCGACACGCCCTGGGACACGCCCGTGTCCCAGGCCGTGTCTACCAGCCTGCTACTCAAAAATGTGTACAAACATATTTTGAGTTCTGGGGTGTTACAAATAGGACATAGGCCATTACACGACTTCCTCCACTTGGGGTTCTTCCATTCTTAAAGTAGAAAATGACTCGGAATCCTCAACCGGTATTTGGAGAATAGGGCCTTGAAATTGCGATCTTCTCCAAAGATGATGCTCAATTTCATGGTCTAAGTTAAAAATAACCGATGGACTCCCGCGGGTCATGCACTAAAAGAAGAGAAGAGAATTAAAAAAAGAGAAATAAATAAACTAGAAAAAGAGAACTAATAAAAATAAATTCTTTTTTTTAATTAGATTTTTTTTAATAGCTTAACTCCTGAACTTCCCAAGGGCTACCCAATGAAGGGTTCACAAGCTATTAAACAAGATAGTGTCACTTAAAGCCCTTTGCCCTTTTCGAGTGAATTAGGTGGCGTAGAAAAATTGTGAAGTGGGTTTCTATTAAGAGGGATAATAAAAAAAAATTTGATTTTAAAATTTTTAGGAGGATGATAAAGAGAAATGATAAAATTAATAGGTTCGTGTTTTCGATATATCAATGAAAGTTGCTCCCTGGCAATGGCAAAAAAACTTGGCGGTCGCTATGCTTCGAAGAAAATAAAGCAACAGAACTAGAAATCCAATTAGGAAAGTACACCAATTGAACTGTAGCTAGGGGACACAGGTGTCGTATTGAAATCGGGGAACTTTTGAGTACACTTACTCACACAAAGACTATTATTTTTTCGACAGAAAATCTAGGGATAAAGAGAAAATTAAACGCACCAAAATAAGGAAATATTACGCTAAAGGAGAATTAAGTACAACTAAGTAGAGAGCATAAAAGAAGCGATTACAATGAAGGATTAGAACGAGGAAATGGAAATGCATTCGATCGAGAATCACCTCGGCTAAAGTCAATTAAAAATACGATAAATAAATCTAAACTAAATAGGGTAAAGGTCCTTGACCGTGGAGGTTCCTAAATCTTGAACACGCTTCTCTCGAATTTGTGCCCAACTTAGTTTAGGAAGGTCCGATCGACTCTCATTTAAATCGGAGGCCTAAAGCTCGCTTTATGCGGTGAACCCCACCATTTGATTTTACTCCAATCCGAGAGATTTGGACGTCTGCCTCTCTCGAGGGGTATGTACAACTCTCTTTACTCTTTAATGCTCACATCAAACTATCGGCCTCTCGGCTATCCAAGAATGAAAGCTAAATTTGAAATTATATATCGACAATATAATTCCAAACGAAACAAATCAAGAGTAATTCGAAGGCCTAAACCCTAAAAATATAAGGTAAATTCAATGCATCATAACTTAATCACTCGAACCTCTGATCATCAAGATCGAGTACAAAAAGAATTAGTTAACTATAGAGAAGTGGAGGGGGGATTTGTAGTAAAGCATAATAACACCAAGGTAAGAAAGGAGCACTTATATTAATAAAGAAAGAGAGTTTACAACTTGGAAATGAAAATTACAATTGCAATGAGAAGAAAATCCTATTCTAGCCCTACAACTATCAACTAGAGCAAGTGCAAAAATTACAATAAAAGCTTACACAAAGTAAGCACTAAGCTAGGGTTAAGAAAATTCCAAAATAATAAAGAGAGAGAGGGAAGAACATGAAAAAGACAAGAAACCAAACGGGCAGCACCTCCCCCTCTCAACACACGCTTGCTGAAATGGAAGGGGGGGGGGGTCTGAATTTATAGGAAAAATTCTTGGGTCGGTCATGCCCTAGGTCATGCCTTGGGAGGGTGTTTTATGGGGCGTGACACGTACGGGTTTGAACTCAGGTTCTGGATTCTGGCGTGAAGGATGATTGCTTTTGTACGATGGCTGACACGCCCTGGGTCACGGCCGTGTAATGGGGCGTGACATGTACGTCAAGTCTCAATCATTGGTCTGAAATCCGCCAGTCTTGGAAAAGGGGGTGAACACGCCCTGGGTCACGCCCATGACGGGGGGCGTGAAAATACTGTTGGTGTGTCGAGGCGAAAATGCATTTAATACGGCGGCAGATTTCGGGCAGAGGGCGACACGCCCTGTGTCATGCTCGGGGACATGCTCGGGGAGGGCGTGTTAGTGGAGCATGACATCTGTTTTTCCTATTATTTTGTCTCTGTTAGCAAAATTCCTCAAGATCGGATGACATGGCCTGTGACATGCCTAGGGAGGGCGTGACAGGTCATTTTTGGCAAAAATTCTGGAAACCTATAAAAAGACAAGAAAATGTTTGTGGCAATAATATTTACATAAGAAAGATAAAAAGTAAGCTAAAAATGCAAGATTAACGCCTTCAAAACTAGAAAATATGATAATAGTTTAGACTACAAAACGTATTATTACTCCCTGCTGGGGCAGGGTTTGCCGTAGGCTACAAAGAAGAATTCCAATTAATGAAGAAGTGGACTTTTACATGTGATTTCCCTTATGGGCACACCACTGCTTCTGTTGCTAGTTTGTCCTCAAACAAAGCTCACGCGGGGGTAACCCAGGGTTAGTAGACATTTACTTTTCTGATCGAGGTTTGCCTCTAATACCATTTGTAAGACCCCAATTTTTTATACCACCGGGGTCGTAGGCCCAGAACCGCAACTTTGCGGTGACCCCAACACGCCCAGAAAGGTCGTTACTACAAAACGCCGATTCTGCTGGCCATATCAATCGCATTAGTGTAGAATAAAGTATAGGAGTAAGAATGAACTCAAAACTAGTCCACCTGAATCACTTGTATATAAAATAACTCTCCACGAAGGGAGAGTGCAGAATAACATTATAAGAAGTACTAGAATTAGGGCTCATGCCCGATACACCAGAGTCCTCACTACAAGTCACTCATCACGGTAGCAAATCAATAATTACTACTAGTAAACAGGACTCACTGTCCTAGCTGTCTAAACTCCGGTACTAGACTATCCCGTCTCCAAGCATGCCGTCCTCTGGGGCTGCGTCTCCAAGTTCGGCTTCTCGATCCCCTAAAATGATTTGGTCAGAAAACCGTTAGTCTAAAAGACTAAGTCCTATCTTCCCTCACCCCTCCCCAATGGCTCCTAGGCACCGAGCAGGGAGAAGGAGAGGAATGGTAATGAAGCTGGTAAATAACAAAGGTAGCAAGTGGAGGCGGAACTAATCTAGTATCTCTTTGTAAACATGTTGTAGTAACAAATGCATGTTGAGTAAACATAAGTATACGAAGGCAAAATATGAAAAATGTAACATTAACTTATAAGAATGCCTATACAGACTTATAAGCTAAGGGATCTTATGCAAGGCTCCCATCGTATAAAAAGTCTCATACCAATTTATGCGATGGGGTGTCGGTTTACAAGAAAGCAATATTAATCATAGGAAAATAACCATAACTTATAAGCATGCTCACGCAAGCCTATAAACTAAGGGGTTGTTTTGTAAGGCCTATTGTATAAAAAGTCCCATACCAATTTATACAATAGGTGTCAAGGGTTATATGCAATGATTATGCTATGCCATTGAAGTATGTTATGATGTGAGTTAGGCAAATGTAACACACCCACCCGACTCTGTGCACACAGACTTTTAGTTCCCCCTTTTTGGAGCCTAACCTCCCAGGATACCTCCGTAGTGGAAAATAAAAACGCTAGGTTTGTCCTCACCCACCTCTAAATCGGTATTAACACAACCAATCAGACCTATTGTATTTTTCAATGCTGCTGTACTAAGCGAAGCTCATGCGTACTCTTTGTTAGCTTGTCCACCGAACTTAATTTGGCTAAGTGTAAAAGCACACCCGCCGAGTCAACGTAATAGTATCGGTGCGAGGACTCTCCAATACTGAAGAACCACCACCTTATATCTTATGCACAGCTCCCCGAACATCCTCGTCACCCTATCAACCCGAGACACCAGGGTGTGTGAAAGTGAACACCTAGTTATACTAGTTGTGCTTGAATTTTATTATTCCTACGGTTTAGTTTAGCCGAGGACTGCCCTCGGCATACCCCATAAAGGGATCTCAAAAGGCACTAGGAACTATGATGGAAGCTGAAGCCCACCATTCCCTTTCGTAAGACACATACTATTATTGGTTATTACCCATTCTTCGATCACTTTTTCTGTTATACATTATCTAACGCTAGTGAATTTTGACACTCACTCTCTCCATAGGAAGGACGATCTTTTGTCGATCCCGAGCACCCTTAAAACTAGTGAACCCAACACTAATCCCGATGATGAACTCTTTTATATCCCACCAAAACCAGTAACCTAATACCCCAACTCCCTAAGTTTATTTCTCACCCTTACTTAGTTTCTGCAGTTTTACTTTATGCATACCACGGTAAGCTATATGATATACATAATAGGAGGTACTCCAAATATTCATCCAAAGACCCCAAAATATTTATTGAGGGTCTACCCTTATATATTAAGTCTAAATCTAGAAATTTATAATTTTCTAATTAAATTTGATATTTAAATAATTTTTTTCCAAAATTAATCCATGGGTGATTTGAAAATGAAGCATTAGATTTACTTAGGGTATGACCATACAAAAATTATGAACATTGTAGAACAACAAGATATCAGTGAATACAAAATTTCATAAACTTTCACAAATCATTTAACCTTTAAATATTTAATCCAAAATAATTAATATAAATAGGGGTATTGAAGGAAGTACCAAAAATACTAGTCCATAAATTCCTGAAAAATTTATAGAGATTCATTATAATCATAAAACTTCACTACCTTAGTTTATTTAAATTCCTAAGTCAATAAACTAGGTAAAAGATTATCCTAAGGAAAACGATCATAAGGCACTTTATGAAGACACATCCTTGTAATCTCAATTAAATAACATTTAAAAATTTATCCATGCTTATATATGCCCTAAAATGTTCTCTTGCAAAGAATCACAATATTATAGCAAGACATTGTATTTATTTCCTATTTATCAAAGTAAGGTGCACTAATTTACTTTACAAATAAAGTACTACAAAGAAAGCTTCAACCACCACAAATAAATTACTAGTGCAACTACATGAGATCTTATTATCTTTTCCATAGTTTCAAACTATTCTAAGACACATAAATCATAATTACATCATTATCATCAAAAAGGGCATTATGGAAGCTATAACTACAAGGGTGAGCTACTAATATCTAAACAACCTATGATTAATCCCAGAGGCTAATAATACTATGAAATAAACCTTACCAAAGTAGCACCAAGATTCAAAGTCATATGACCCATTAATAATTTCTAGGTGTTTAAGAACCTAAATACTACCACCATATCTCTCCCTAGGGCATTTCACCACCCTAGGATCACATGGACTAATACCCAAGTCCATCCAAGGACATAACACCCAATGTCCTTCACAAGCCCCCAAAGTTCAACCTTATCGTTTGAATTTGGGTCCTAAGTCAAATCCACTCTAATCCACTCCATAATCCATTTGAGGGAGCTTACTGACATAACAAATCAGTGGCCCAATTTTCAACCTCTGTTGAGGTTATTTGGCCACTTAGAACCACAAGTGACACTTTGACCAAAATACCCCTTTTTGGTCGAACTTAGGGTTTACTTATTTCCAAACTAAATCATCTCCAAATAGGATTAAAATTTATACAGTGACCTATATTGACCCCAATAACCTCTCACCAAAATTTGAGAGAATTTGGAAGTCATTAGGCCCTCTAGTTAAATTATTCTAGGATTATTAAATAATTACATAATATATGGGAAAAGTATCTCCAAAAATTCCCATTTTTTGATAAGTTCTATGTATAGGTATGTGTGACCCCCATACATAATTTCATGTAATTTTGATGGCTGGATTGATGGGGGAACTCAAAACATTGTATGATCTAGCCTAGGTATAGACCTCACCAAAATGAGTATTATGGTCCATCCACTTACCCAAATTGCTTGAGATTACTTTTAAATTAAAGTAGACTTCAAGGGATACAATTTTCGTGTTGGTCACTTTTTCTATAGGAGATCCTAGGTATTTTTAATATTTAATTTAAAACCACCCAGTAAATAATGCAGATATTGATAAATAGAAATTAAATAAATCCAGATCCAGCACGAATCTGAAAGCATATCCAGTTGCTCCTTGTAATATTCTTCCTCCAGCCAAGGGACATGATTTGCCAAACCTAGAGCTTATTCCAAGACCATTTCCAGGCAATCCAGCCACCTCCCTGGCCTGCCACCACCGCCACCACCTTCATTTAGGTGGGGACTATCGCCATGCGGCGACATGGCCGCCAGAGGGGCGGTTTCGAGCGAACTCACAAGGTGTAAAATCCAAGAAATTTTAGAAATTTATATCACCCAATTGCACTCAATTGAGCCCGATATCTCTCCTAAACGATCTAAAGATCTAGCCCACGAAGAGAGGAGTAGAGGAGGACCTTTAAGCGAGCTTGCCGACGAGTGTGGTTGGTGGTGCGCCATGGTCAGTGGTGGAGTTTTTCAGTGCTCTGCAACTACACAGCCAACTTGCTCGGTTTCTTCAAGTAACGGGTTGAAACGTCTCCTCTAACCATGGGGAAGCTTTTAAAAGAGCCAAAAGGGGGGAGGGGATTGGTCTAGCATGCAATGGAAATTAATGACCACTAAACTCTCATTTAGGCCAAGGTAGTTCTCTGAATTCAGCCACCTAAAGGCTGAGAAAAACCTCTGGTCTCCTCTAAATGATGAGGGGAAGATGAATCAAGAATTTGAAATCAATTGAAGAGGGACTCTTGCTCTCCCATGGCCATTAATGGCTTTCTCTCTCCTCTTTCTCTCTCCTCTTTCACTCTCTTCCTAATGGGAGAAATTTAATTCAGCCACTTTGGTGGCTAGTTATGGTTATTCAACTCCTAAAAACTTATGAGGGATAATGTATCCATCCTTTGGAGTGACCCTTGGTCTCCATTGGCCATGAATGGCCTCTTTTTTCACTTTCTCTCTCCTAAATTAAAAGGAAAAATGGATCTTTCTCTGTCCTACTCACCATGGCCGAATTTTGATTTCTCCTACAGCCAATTGGCACCCCACTAACTCGTATTATTAATTAAAATAAAGTTAGCCCAAGTGGGGGAAATGTGTTTGAGCTTGGGTTTGCCCATTTGGGCTAATTTGACCTATTTCAAGGATTGAGTTGACCCTGATCAAATTGACCATTTGGGTTTACCACAATGGGTCCTTGGTGACCCATTGGCCTCCCCTAAAGTCTAGAAAGGTTTGGGTAGGGTTTACTTTGCACCTTGGTGGTCACTTGCCCCTTAGATAGGGCACTTTGACAACTTTAGGGCTAGGGTTGACTTGGGTCAACTCAGCCTCTAAAGTTGACACAAATGGGTCTTTGGTGACCCATTGACTTCACCCTAGGTATAGGAATACCTAGGTAGGGTTGGTTGGGAACGTTAGGGGTACATTGCCCTTAGTTAGGTCACCTTGACCGTTTAAGGCCTAGGATGATCCTAGGTCAACTTGGCCACCCTGGGTTGATTCCAAAGGACCCTTAGGGCTCAAATGGACCTTCCAATGGTTTACGGATGTTGTGGTGGGGTCATGGTGTCAGGGTGAAGCCCTATTGTCATCCTAAACTAGTGTTTAGTATTCTACAATTTGATGACCATGGTGATCTCCACCTTCATGCCTAAGCTCACTTGGTCTTCTTAGGCTTCATAGGGTTTTGTCATGACCAAGACATGACAAAACCACTCCTTGGGGTCTAGCTGGAAATGGGATGTTATAACAGGAGATTAGGATCTTTGTCATATTGCAATAGGTTGTGGTTGTGGTCAAGAGGTAGATATTCATGGAGAGATCCATCAGCTTGTTGATGACATGAAATTTTTTCTTGGGCTTGAGCCGTCTGATTTATACAAGAAATATAGCCAGAATTCACTACTTCACCTCCAATAAACTGATTCGCATAATTAATAAGATCCCCATAGGTTTTGAGATTCTTTATAGTGGCTTCAAATTTTAGAGTGACTTCTCGAAGTCTGGTTATGAAAGCATAGTAGTAATAGTCTTGATTAGCATTGACAACGTCAAGAGTTTCCTTTTGGAATCGATCGATGAAGTGACCATTAGACTCGTCATCTCGTTTTTGATCTAAAAAAGAGATGATATGTATTTCTTTCTCTTCCTCAAGGTTCTAAACCTTAAGAGAAATTATCTTTGAAGATCGCTAGAACAAGTTATTGATAGAGGTGGTAAATGATAGAACCAGTCCAGCACTTGAGCTCCAAGAGAGATAACAAAAAGATTGCATTTGATCCCATCTGATTGAGCTTTCAGTAAAACAATTGATTCGAAAACTTGTAAGTGAGATACCGAATCACTTGCCCTAGAATAGAATGGTAGATGAGGTTCTTTGAAATCATATGGAACCACTTCCCTTCGAATAAGAGGTGTGAAGGGAGAATAGACATGCTCTTCTCCTTCAAAAGATGTTAGTCTATTAGGTATATGGGGATAAGCACTCATGATTACCTTATGGAGCTTGCGATGAGAGATGTAAACTCCTTAGATAGTAGGAGATTGTAGTCGCTACTTGAGACTGACACATCTGAATGATTAGAGGTGCGCTCGAGATCTTTTGACATAAAATCCTCGAAGACAGGAATAGACAAAAGAGAAAAACTTCAATAACTTCAGAACATGGTGGAATTTGGGCAATACGAGGGCCAAAAAACGTCCAAATAGGTTCGATGTTCGTCGGGAGGTAGATCTCGTTGATTCGGTTCCAACAAGCTTTGAATTTCTAAAATCGGATACCCGGATCAAAAGTTATGGTTGTTTAAAGTTGAGATGTATTCTGAGCTCAATCTCATGTCTTCATTGCATCTGCTGTTCATCAACTGCTCGGGATCTGTAAGTCACGTGTTAACTATTGATGCGGTAAATGGGGTCATAACAGGAAATAATGGGTGTTTGGTCTCACGAGCGAGGATGAGGAGAAGGGAAGAGATGAGGCTACAAGAGATGCCTCTGCACGCTCAAGAATGGCGTACGTTCGATCTTGGTTGTGGGGGTAAAAGGAGGTTGATGAGGAACTGCTGAATAGCTTGTTACTTTGAGTTGCGAGTGAAGAGTGGAGAAATAAGAAAGAGGAGAGAGGGGTCGATGGCAGCGGCAACAACAGAGTTCTCCCCCACGGCTTAAATTCCACTCCTACGACGGTCTTTCCTTTGATTATGAATCAGTATTATAGTTTGAGTTGAGTCCTTTACATGAGGATATAGAGGGTAAAAGGGGAAGCTGGTGGCTAGAGGAAAGAAGATGCCAGAGACCACGCAGTTTGACTAAAGAGGTCGGCATACCACATGGTTAGCTGATCACGCAGCTTGCTACTTCAAGATGAGCAAAATGCGCTATCAGGCCGAGAAGACAGTTGAGGTCACTAGAGCTAAGGTAGGGGAACCGGCCGCAAGGGCTAGCTATGTAGACTGGAAAGTTTTGTCTGCACGTTTTGATGCCTTGGATCTGTCGCCTGTCGTGTGTCCTCTCCATAAATGAGAGGTATAGGTGCCTATTTATAGGCTTGAGCTAGAGACGGTCCTAGTAACATTACCCCCAGTAGGGCTGTGAGTTATGATTGAGTCCGTGACATGATGCGGATTGAGGAGGCAGGTCACCAACTATAGAGAAGAAGCCGACGCTGTGGAATTCGAAGTGCTTCTGGCGGAATGCATAATGAGTCCGTCTAGCTTGTGGCGGACAGGATGAGTCCACCTCTACTGCTGGAGGCTTGTCTTTCTTATTAGGCGACAAGCTTGGCGACCTGGCAGACTGAATAGAGAAGGTCGCACATGTAGTTTCAGGAAGAGAGTTTGTTAGTAGGTGAACGGAGCGTCCAACTCCCTTAGGAGGATAGAGACTGAATTCATCGCCTTCTGGTGGATCGGAGCAAGTCGCCCCTGTTAGAGGAGAGCTCGCCACCTTCTGGAATGTTGGAGTTAAGTCAGCATTGTGTTGTGCTGTCTAGTGAAGAATTGTCGGTCCTTCTACTATCCTTCCTTAGGAGAACTGAGGCTGTGTCTGCCACCTGCTGGCGGACTGAAGGAGCAGGTCGCTGGAGGTGGTGTGGATTTACGGTCCTACAGCCGAGTCCTTCCTCAAGGGAACTGAGATGGAGTCCTCACCCTACTGGAGGACTGAAGGGGTAGGCCACTCGTGCTTGTTGGAGACCTTGAGGCCTGTCTCTTGGCGATGGCCTCACTTGATTGTCGTGCGACTAGCAGGAGTGGGCTGAATAAGAAGGTCATGACTCCTGCCAAGCATACGTCTACTTGGAGGTCTGGGATGATAGAAATGCGAGTCCGCCACTTAGTTGGGTAGTCCTACAGGGGTGGACGGTGGAAGCAGTCCGCAGCCCCTGTAGAATGAACGGCTGCTGCGCGACCTGGGTGGTCAGACCGGGGAGACCTCCCTAGCCTCGCCGCCTGGGCGGATAGAGAAGTCTATCCGCCTGACCCAGGGAAGGGGGCTAAGACATGCCACAACTTTATGGGGGAACCTATTACAAGCCGCGACTTGCGAGTTAGCTACCTTGGGAGGGATCGCCGATTTCTGGGTTAATAGTACGGGTTAGTGTTGTCGAATCCCAAGCCATCAACCTTGGAAGAGAGATGAGATAGTACCTTCACCGGCAAGGACTGGTAGAAGTGAGTCGAGGTCCCTTCACAAGAACTTGACATCGAAGTTCTTGGTTTCGTAGAAGGTGAGGATGGCGGTCTCGTGCCCCCCCCCCCCAATCGCGGGAGGCTTGTAGGTCACCTCATCGTTTTGAATAGGAGAGTGGGTACATTGCCAAAGTTCCTGGATATGAAAATGAACTTCTGGGGCCAATGGTGGTTTTTTTGGCGAGGACGCTCGTCTTGATTGTCATATCCGAGAAGAAGATGATACCGCTCTTGGCACGAAAATTGAATAGCTTCAAGAAGACTGAGAGGTTGAACTCGATCATTTTTGCACGCATGTAGCAGGCGATTACTACCAAGAGTGTGATGGAGTTCGGGTTTAGTTGGGCGGGAACCTATCCGAAGTATCGGAGGGTCTGGCGTACCTTCTGCCAAAGTGGGAGGCGGAACCCAACCTCATAGTACTTCAGGGGTATGGAGAGTTCCACATCCGGCATAATGTTTATTTTGTATTGGCTCTCGGGATGTCGCGCGACGAACCCTAGAGGGACATAATTGGCCACCACGGAAACGTAGTCCTCCTCAGTCAACTTGTAGGGGGAAATCGTGTTCAATGAAGCCTTGTACGCATCGAGTTCAACCATCAGTCTCTCCCGACATTTTGAAAATGTGCGAGGGAAGTTGTGTTTGCGCAGGCGCGAGATCTCAACGTGGCAAGTGGCTTAGAGGAGAATGAAGACCCGGAATCAAATTGAAGTAAATGAGGTTGCGGAGCCGGCCTATTTATAGAAAAATTCGACAATCATTAGGTTTTCCTCAGGCCATGAGGGTGCGAATAACAACTTTTAATATTCCGGCGCCTCGTTTTTCACCTAATCCAGCCATCACTTCTTACCTGTGAATGGCGAAGCCTCCAGGAAGAGTTCTCGGGTAAGCAAACGGCATAGCGCGATGAAGGCAGAAAAAGCAAGCATGATATTCGGTAGAATAAATCCATTACGCTGGGCAAGAACATTGTTAAAAATTTATAGATGGCCACTCACCGATTGAGGGTAAATTTAAAATATTGGTTTAGTTTTATTACAGGACCAAGCAAGAAGCTAGAACAAGAAGAGGCGGGAGCTGATGAGTTCCGTATTGGACCCATTGCCAACAGCCCCAGCCTCGCCTCCCAAACCTCGGAGGCACTCGCAGGTAGTAGTAGGCGCTCACAGCCGTCACCTCCTTGTTGACCAAGTGCATCTGGTCCCAAGCCCGCGCAATGTGTCTCCTGGGAGATGTCTCCTCGCACCCGCCTCCTTACCATTTCATCACCCCGACAAAATGCGAGTAGTCCCGCTCGAGGATGCCCAGAAAGTGCTCAGTTGCAACCTAGTGTACTTTTTACTAATGAGAGTAGTCCCACTAAACCCAGATCAATTTCGCAAGGACCTCAACCATCCGCTCCTTGAGTGTCTCGGCATCCCCAGGATCTCCAAGGAAGTTCGTGATCTTGTTGGGAAACTGTGTGGGCAAGAACTCCTCCTCGTCGATATTAGGAGCCGCCGCTGAGGTGTTCCTGTAACCTGACAAGGAGTTTTTGCCAGTCAAGGTGAGATTCAACCGAGAAGCAAAGGGTTTAGTGACTTGCCTGGCATAGGAATGGCACACAAGCCTGGCAACTTGTAGGAAGGACCAGGTCTTCCCTCGAATGATCCCGCAAAGAGAGGGTGCCCTGCCTTTCCCTGTCCCATACGGACCGGCATTTGCATTAATATGTGGGTCTCACCAGGATGGGAGACATCAACAGCTTTCCGGATCGAGGGCAGAGAGCCTTGTGCTGGTTCATTTAGGATCTCAGCGGTCGGGGTCTTGTACGCTGTACTGACCGGACCCGTTGTCCCAAATGGGGGAGCTGTGAGAAACAGTATAAGCGATAATATATATGGGTTAAAGAATGCAAGAAGGAAACCACAAGACGTACCTGGAACGGCTACGGTTTTGCCCCGGATAACTTGTGGGGGGGAGTCCTTGGAGCCGGCTATTCACACCTTCAGGGGCCAGAAAGTTACGACATTTGCGTTGGGAATGCCAACATCGCTCTCTGGAAGGGTTTCCTTCTATTTGGTGGTGGCATGGAATATTCGCAAAGAGAATAAAACTGAACTAGTAATCCAACTTGCCAAGTATACCTATTGAATTTTAGAAAGGGGGCACAAGTGTCATATTAAAATTCAGGAACTGTTGAGTAATCTTACTCACACGAACACTATTATTTTATCGAAGGATTGTTGTAGAGTTTGTTAACTAAAAAAAGGAAGACTATTTTCATAAAGAAAAGCACTTGCACTTAATCAGAGAGACCACAACTAGTGATTTTAAACGAGGGGTTGAAACGATGATAAAGAAATGCACTTGATCGAGAATCACCTCAGCAAAAGTTTATTAAAAATGCGATAATAAACTCTAACTAAATAAGGCAAAGGACTTTGACTGTGGAGGTTCCTAAAGCATGAACACGCATCTCTCGAAGTCCTGCCCACCTGAGTTTAGAAAGGTCTGACCGAACTCTCGTCCAAATCAGAGGCCTAAAGCTCGCTTTACGGTGTGAACCGCAGTATTATATTTCACTCCAATCCGGGAGATTTAACGTCTGCCTCTCTCGAGGGGTGCGTACAACTCTCTTTACTCTTGAGTGTTTAGTCCAAACTACGAGCCTCTCGGCTAGCTAAGAGTGGAAACAAAGATGGAAAATATACATCGATGATATATCTCCAAACACAATTAATCAAGAGTAATTTAAGGTCTAAACCTTACAATGAAAAAACCAACTTTATATTAAATTCAAACAGAGAGCTATATATGGAATACAAAAATATTACACCGTAGGAAAATGAAAAACTTGCTACCACTAACACTGAAATTGAAACTAAACTAAACTATTACAGAAAACTGAATTAAAAACTAAACAAGAAAACTGAAATAAAAAAACAGGAGAAAGGAAGAACACTAACGGAGAAATGAAAATGGCAGCGCTTCCCTTCTCCCAAAATTTCTATATATTTTTTCTCAAGGGCTGGGGATCTATTTATAGATTTTCAAGGAGCAGGAAATGCCTTAATCCATGCACAGGAGTTGACCTTGGTACGGGTTCTGGCGGGAAATGATGATTGCTTTGGTACGAGTGACGTCCATTAATGACGACAGTTGGATTTTGTTAAAAACCTGGACTTGTCCTCTGGCAATAGGTATGCTCGACGAAAGAAGGAGAGAGGGCTCGACAAAATCAGAGGATAAGGAGGGAGAGCTCGATGAAAAAATAAAAGTGAAGGTGGAGTGTAGGTCGACGAATATCGAACACAGAAAGATGAAGTCGATGAAATGGCAGAAAGAACCGTTCGTTTAACGAAGAAAATGAGTTCGACAATCGTCGAACTGAGAAGGGGGAAGAGCTTTACGAAAAGACGGAGGTCGATGAATTCTGGCGAAAAGAAATGTTCGTCGAACGTGGAAAATGAGGTCGACAAACAACGAGGAGAGAAGGTGAGGTCGACGAATTTGCTGAAGGCAAGGTTGACGAATGCTGAGGACATTCATCGACCACAGAACTGAAGGCTGAGCTCGATGAACTCTACTAAAGGCGAGGTTGACAAACTTAGCCAGACGAAAAGCTGAGATTGATGAAATTGGCGGAGCTTGACGAATGTTGAGCTCGACGAACTGGTGCTGAAGGCAAATCTTGACGAATGCTGAGTTCACAAAATTGGCTGAGGTCAATGAATTTGCTGAGGAAGTTCGTCGAACGCAGAACTGAAGGCTGAGCTTGATGAAATGAGCTCGACTAACTGGATGAGGTCAACGAATTTGCTGAGATTGATGAATTTTTCTTAGATCGACGAATTTGCTGAAAACCTACCAAAAGAGAAGAAAACATTAGCAACAATAAAATATACAAAAAGAATTCAATATATAAGCTTACAAGACATGATTTGTGTATTAAAAACCTAAAAATACCCTAATAGTTTAGACTACAAAACGTATTATCAAACTACCCAAGATTAAGTTTTGCTTGTCCTCAAGAAAAAATATAGAAACTAGTTAATATAAAAGTGACTAATCAAGAAAATTCTAATTATGCTAACACAAGTACAATGCGAAATTCTAAGTAAGGAGAAGGCGAAACGTAAACCTAAAATAAATTACTTAAACATGATTTAATATTTTATAAACTTTACTAACGAAAATAAATCATCCAAAATTTTAGAAAAATTCTTTTAAATAAATTTAACAAAGCAACAAAATTAAAAAATGCATTGAGTTGCTACTAGATCCAAGGGACATAATATAACTATATCAATCAAATAACAAAAATCTAAATTTAAATCCAAAACTTTACTATTTTACTTTTTTTCTTTACTTAGCTAATAAATAAAATTCAAAAGCATGAATCAAAATGACTTATTAAGACTGAAACATTTGGTTTAGGCATATATTTAGGAACGAAATTCAAAGATAAACATGAAGTCTTAAAATCGCACTAAATAAAAATAAAGAGTTTCAAAAAATTTCATCATAAATAAAATATTTTTTTTTTCTTTTTCTTTTCATTATCTTTTCATTTTTTTCTTTCTTTCTTCTTTTAAAAATAAAGGCGTAAGAGCATTGATTTATAAAAAAGAGTACACAATAAGGAAATAAAAGGCAATATTATTCTACTAATAAAAAGAATATTACAATAACAGGGAAATTACAACAAGGAAGAAAAGGCATACATAGCAAAAAAAGATGGAAACTTACACTAGAACTCTCTTCCTCTCTCTCTAATCATACCTTCTAAAGCATGTGTAATGGGTTCCTTATATAGATGAGGAGGGAAGATTCTAGAATGAAGTGAAAATGAGGGGACAAGGGGATGGCCGGCCATGTAAGGGAGAGAAGGTTCATGCATTAGTTTTAATGAGGGGAGACAGAATGGGAGGATTCATTGTATGCAATTTAATAGGAAGAATAAAATATCAAGGGGGATGAATGGAAGTGTGTAGAAGAGGCAAAAAGAGGGGATGAATGTGGAGGGTGGCCGGCCCATTGCATGGGTAAATGGGCTATTTTTTGTGGGCTTGAATAGGGCTCGAGTAGGGCTATAAGGGCTGCTTGCATTGGGCTCGGGTTTGCTTAGTAGGTGGTCGGGCTGCTCCATATAAAGGAGGGCTCGGGTAGAGGCTTGTAGGTGGGCTGCTGATGCGTGTAAATACGGCAAGCACACCGGTCGTACAAGTAATAAAGTTTGGGAATGGATCCCCGAGTGTCGGTCTCTTGAGGAATGCAATTGGCGTGGAACGACGAACAATCCGAAATTATTGCTAATAGAGTTAGTAAAATGAAAGAAGAAACAAAAGGGGCTTTGAGGTTTGTGTTCTTACAAACAAAGAAATTAAAGCTAACTATGCGGGTCGCATTTACCGCTTCGCAAGGCGAGATGGGTGTATCGGTCGCTATGCCGTACTTCGGTAGGGCGAGTGGACGGTGAGCCAGTGGGTGAGGTGTTAAGTGCGGAGTGCAATCAAGTGGAACAGTAGGAGTGAGATGGGGTGAGGCGCATCACAACACAAATCCCACAAACAAGTTTAAACAACAAAAATCCAATTACAAATAACTAGAAATTCGAAATTCATAACAAGCTTGAGTCATTCATACACTACAAGGAAGGTAGAGGAAGAGTAAACCAAGAGGGTGAAGATCCACCGCAGTTGCTGGCCGGAGGTGCGGGTTGTCAATCCGCTTCCACGCGCAGTTCGAGGAGGCTTCCGGTACCGAGGAGCTGTCACCTCGAGGGCCATTGAGTCCGTTCTCTAGGTCATCTCCGTCATCTTCTTCTTCGGTAGAAAGCTCGGAGAAGAGGTCGTTAATGGCCGGGAGGGTCACCGGAGGATGTGGAATGCTTTGGAATCGCCGGAAATCACCTCCCGATGGTAGGGATGAAGGTGGAGATGGATGGAGCATCTGAAATGCAGAAGGGCGAAGTGGCGGCCAAGTTCAATCAAGGTCCGTTGACCTAATTCGTGGAGCAGGCCAATTTATAGAAGCAGGATTAAATAGCGCGCACGACCACAGGCGCACGACCAGTGGTCGTGGGCGAACAATGTCAGCGCCTATGCGGCAACAACCTGTAGAACCTGCACCAGAAATTTAAGCATGCGCATGATCAGGAGTGCACGATCAGTGATCGTGCGCGGCAAGGGTGGTGATCGTGCGATATGGGACAGAAAAGTGGAAAAAGATGGCCTGACTGCGCACGACCGACAGCGCACGAGCAGTGATCGTGCGTATTATGGCTGGTGATTGTGCGATATGGCGGGACAGGACAATGAAATGAGAGCTCAGGCTGCGCACGACCGATAATCGTGTGGCAAAGAGGTCGATGGTCGTGCATGGGTAAAAACGCACGACCATTGACTCCTTTGCCAAAAATGGTGAAAGTCCTATGTCGGACGCCCACACGATCCCCGAACCTGCAGGAAAACTGCATGCGCTGTCGATCATGGCAGTCACAAAAATATACAAAATGCATCACACGAGGGAAATACACACACGCACAAGAATAGGCTAAAAGAGTGCACACGACGTGGAATGTCGTAGCGAACCAAAAGGAGTGCTAATGGACCTAAATGGTAGTGCAAATACATGCAAATGAGCCTAGATGAGTCCGGAATTCGGTATGAAATAGGGACTCATCACACCCCCAGACATAACTGTTTGCGCGTCCCGAGCAAACACAATCTAAGCAAGCCGGGAAAATAATCTAGCTGACATAGAGATTGAAATACAGGGTACCATGCGAAGTCGCATGCTCGCGTGCATAAAAATACAATTGAAGAAATTCCTAATTATTCAAAATTGTTTATATTCTTCACAATGCGTAAAGACATTTTATTACTACTCAAAAATAGAATCACGGTGAATCAACCGGTTACGCATAGGAAGAAAGTAGGCTGGCTACTAAGGTGAGCTTTGCCGAAGACCGGGGCTTGGGATCACCTCCAAAGGAATCCACCAATGTCGGGGACCATACGCTTGCCCGTTCACACTCTCTCCACGGCACTAGTTTGACTCTAGCGTGAGTCCGTAGGACTTCGGGTAATGATGGGGCTTGGGTTACGGTGAGGTAAACAATGATAAAAAGAAAGGCTTAGCACCTAACCCAAATGAGCTTGCCTAAGAGAATCCCTCGGCAAACCACAAAACGCGCGAGTGCACCACACCCCCAGACTTAACTTTTGCAACATGGGTGTGTGCACCGCCTACTCCAAATCAAAATCAATTTCAACAAGATTTTCAATCAATTTTTTTTTTACTTTCTTTTCACATTTCATTTTCACTTTTCAATTTCTCTTTTTTTTTTCTTTCTTTTCGTTTCTTTTTCATCTCTTTATTTTGAACAATTCAGCAGATTTACTTGTGCGCACTTCCACTTTTTCACAATTAATACACCACATCACAACCCAAAATGAAAATATGAAGTACAAAAGCTCTATTTGGGTGTGCGACTAGGATAGGCTAAGAGGCTTTGGTGAAATAACGGTGGAGCTGAATCAAAAGGAAGGGTAGGCACAAAGGGGCTAGCGAGGGCGACGTTAGGAAGGGTACAAAGCTCAACCGGGCCAATATGATGGCCTACATCACTCTCACGCTAGACTAACCATGCAGCAATGCTTCGAAAGTAGCTTGGGGCAAGTTCTTAGCCACCGAGAAAAATGATCCTTCCTCCCGACTCGAGCAATACGAAGCTAGAGACGCTGACACACATTCCTACGCTACCGACAGATTGCTCCGGATTCACAATTTTGAGTATGGCAAACATCATTTACGAATGCAGAAAAAATATAAATTTGCAAGTATAAAGAAAAATTAAATCTATACAATTTCTACACCACGAGAGTACTTGATTAGGAGCACTGCACGAGTTTCGAACTACTCTAAATTAAAATCCTAAGTCAGAACCACTGTTTTAAAATTGACACAAAATGATAACATTGACTCGAGCCGTGTGCGTGGTCAAGTGCGCGCTTGTGTGGGTGGTAAGGTGTGTGCAGCAGGATTCTACAATAATGAAATATAAAATAAAACTACTGGCATGCTATCAGTGTGCTCGTGGAGTGCATAAGCGGCTCTCCCCCCAGACTTGCATGAAAACAGGCAGAAATGAAAATAGTCATCTAAAATAAAAAGAGGCCTGAGGATAAAGGGTACCTATGCTCCAAAGAAGGAGCATACCAGAAGACGGAGGTTGCTGGATCGCACAAAAATATACTGTACCTGTGAATTAGGTTGAACAAACAAAAAAAAGACAAATAACAGAAAAATAAAATAGGCAAGTGAAATAAAAAGCACAAAAAGAAGGACCACAGAGGTCCAAGCTTGGGTTTTTTCCCGAATAGCCCTTTTGTTTACCATCCTTAAGGTGGACCAAATACCTGTATTAGCAGTTTATAAATTGTTCTTGCAGTATATAAAAAGAAATGAGTTGCAGGAAAATAAGTAAGCACAAGCATAAGCGATGATCATGAAAAGGGCGGAGCAATCAGCTAAACGTGGACTTGTGATAAATCTCTCCGGTGGGGCGCGAGCGAAAAGCAGAGTGCCTTTTTGCATTGGGAGAAAGGACATTCCCTTTACTCCGAATGTGCACCTCCTCACGCCTTAGGGCGGCATAATGCTCATCGCGTATATGCTTAGCCTTTTTCAGCTTCTCCACCGTAGGAGATTTCCAAATGTTGCGGTCCATGGGGAGTTCCAATTTTTCAGTTGGCGGCTTCATTTCCGGAACCAAAACGGCAACCAGATCAGCCCAAGCTACTGATCGCTTAGCAGAGTTTGACACAATATTACAAAATTCACTGTCCAGGGATTTCTCCCGAATAAAACAAGTTTTGCTATGTTCAAAAATCGACGCGACATGAGACGGGAAGGTGGCCCTTGCATCGGTGCATTTGGCCTCTTCCTTGAACTCCTTCTCATCATTCTTGATCACCTCCTCGGAAGGTACTTCCCTAATCATCTCCTTCATCTGAGTATCACTCACCAAGGCAAATTCCAATCCTATCTGAATATCTGCAGCACTATGAAAATTATCGTTATGGAGAAGAGGGTCATGTGCAGGAGCGACATCCAAGGTTGAAGGAACAACCCGCCAAGTTACGCATCCTTTGGAGAAATCAAGAAATGCGTCGCTAGCCTTTAGGAATGGAACCCCCAATATAGGAATCAAATTATTTTCCTTGGGTCCCAATACCTGGAAATCAGTGGTTATGCACTACCCGTTAACCTCGATTTCAACTTCTTGCACACCCCCCTCGGTGTCAACCAAAATACCATTAGCTAAAACCAGCGACTTCCGGATTGCAGGATCAATATGCAGGTTCATCCTCGCAACATCCTGCATGGCGAGGATATTGCTAGATGCTCCGGAATCGCACAAAGCGGTAGTTTCAACATTATTAATTTTACACTCCACACCGAGCTCATGAGTCTTATCTTTATTTTCTTCCCCAAGGCTTTTTCCTTGCTCATAGGGGTTTTTTTCGGTGTTGCTCGGTAGCGTGCCTTGGGTCCGCTCAGAGACCATTTGGGCCAGTTGGCCCAATTGTGCCTCTAGCTTACGCATTGAGGCAGCCTGATTCGTCATGTTGGTCTGGGAGACCTCAACGAATTTTTCGAACATTTCCGCTAAAGAGTTTGTTTTTGTCGCAGGGGGCCCTTGGGGGTAATTCATTAGAGGTGGCCGCGGTTGGCTTCCAGAGGCATACGCATCATTTTGATGCTGCCCCGGCTGCAATCGTTGGCCTGGCACATTTTGGTTCCAAGAGAAATTTGGGTGATTTCTCACCCCCGGATTGTACGTGTTCCCATATGGCGCTCCCCTATTTTGATTTGCGATGTAGTTAATTGAATCATCAAGAAAGGAGGTTTCACCATGTACCTCGCCTGCTGGGCATTCTAAGCTGTGGTTGTCGGAACCTCCACAACCCTGACATGAGATCGCCAAAACTGGAGCAGCAGCGGTGGTGGGCTTGGATGCTTCCATAGCAAAAACTCCACTCGTACCTCGTGGAAAATTCCTTCCTGCAGTCCAATATGCACTGTGGGTGGCAGTATCCTGCAAAATTCTTAATGCATCATCTGGCACAAGATTCATTATAGTCCCTCCAGAGGCGGCATCAATCTTAGCCCTGTGCTGTGGTTCAATAGAAAAATAAAAGCTTTCGACAAGATTCCAAGTTTGGAATCCATGGTTTGGACACTTCCTCAGCAACTCGTTGAAGCGTTCCCAAACCTCAGCCAGGCTTTCTTGATCATTTTGCCAAAAGTTGGCAATTGCACGTTGCATGCTCACTATCCGGTCCACCGGATGGAACTTAGCTAAAAATTTTGTTGTCAACGCCTCCCAGGTGGTGGCTACTCCAGGCAGAAGAGAGTGAAGCCACGTCTTGGCTTTATCCCTGAGGGAAAAGGGGAAAAGGCGGAGCTTGACTGTACTGTCGGGGATTCCAGCATAGCGGAACGTGGCACATATTTCTGAAAATTCAGCCAAGTGAAGATGGGCGTCTTCAGTGGCCATTCCGGAGAACTGTGCGTTGTTCCGGATTATGTTCGGGATAGCAGGTTTGATCTCAAACTGCTGGTTGGTAATCACCGGTCCAAAGCCGGGGTAAATACTCCCAACAGTCGGTGTGGTGTAGTCCCTCATGGTGCGAACCTGGGGCGGGTTCACTTCATTCTCATCGCAGTTTTGGTCATCATGAAGGATTCCTCCGACACGATTCCCGGTATCAATGTTCAGATGGTCCACCATTGGGACTAGATTGATGGCAGCGGCACGCCTTTGTGCGCGAAGAGTTCGTTCAATCTCGGGGTCGTAAGCTGCAAGATCTCTAGCAGCGCATCCTTGCATTCACTGCGGCAACAAAGCAGAGAAATAGCGGTCAAGAAAAACAACTAACTCTATAACAACACTTTCGTACGTCGTGGTCGTTCGACAGTTGCACTCCCCGGCAACGGTGCCAAAAACTTGATGCGTGTAAATACCGTAAGTGCACCAGTCGCACAAGTAATAAAGTTTGGGAATGGATCCCCGAGTGTCGGTCTCTTGAGGAATGCAGTTGGCGTGGAACGACGAACAATCCGAAATTATTGCTAATAGAGTTAGTAAAATGAAAGAAGAATCAAAAGGGGCTTTGAGGTTTGTGTTCTTACAAACAAAGAAATTAAAGCTAACTATGCGGGTCGCATTCATCGCTTCGCAAGGCGAGATGGGGGTATCGGCCGCTAAGCCGTACTTCGGTAGGGCGAGTGGACGGTGAGCCAGTGGGTGAGGTGTTAAGTGCGGAGTGCAATCAAGTGGAACGGTGGGAGTGAGATGGGGCGAGGCGCATCACAACACAAATCCCACAAACAAGTTTAAACAACAAAAATCCAATTACAAATAACTAGATATTCGAAGTTCATAACAAGCTTGAGTCATTCATACACTACAAGGAAGGTAGAGGAAGAGTAAACTAAGAGGGTGAAGATCCACCGCGGTTGTTGGCCGGAGGTGCGGGTTGTCAATCCGCTTCCACGCGCAGTCCGAGGAGGCTTCCGGTACCGACGAGCTGTCACCTCGAGGGCCTTTGAGTCCGTTCTCTAGGTCGTCTCCATCATCTTCTTCTTCGGTAGAAAGCTCGGAGAAGAGATCGTTAATGGCCGGGAGGGTCACCGGAGGATGTGGAATGCTTTAGAATCGCCGAAAATCACTTCCCAATGGTAGGGATGAAGGTGGAGATGGATGGAGCGTCTGAAATGCGGAAGGGCGAAGTGGCAGCCAAGTTCGATCAAGGTCCGTTGACCTAATTCACAGAGCAGGCCAATTTATAGAAGCATGATTAAATAGCACGCACGACCACAGGCGCACGACCAGTGGTCGTGCGCGAACCATGTCAGCGCCCGTGCGGCAACAACCTATAGAACCTGTACCAGGAAATTTAAACATGCGCACGATCAGCAGCGCACGATCAGTGATCGTGCGCGGCAAGGGTGGTGATCGTACGATATGGGACAGAAAAGTGGAAAAAGATGGCATGACTGCGCACGACCGACAGCGCACGAGCAGTGATAGTGCGCGGTATGGCTGGTGATCGTGCGATATGGCGGGACAGGACAATGAAATGAGAGCTCAGGCTGCGCACGACCGATGGTCGTGCGCCAAAGAGGTCGATGGTCGTGCGTGGGTAAAAACGCACGACCATTGACTCCTTTGCCAAAAATGGTGAAAGTCCTATGCCGGACGCCCACACGATCCCCGAACCTGCATGAAAACTGCACGCGCTATCGATCATGGCAGTCACAGAAATATACAAAATGCATCACACGAGGGAAATACACACACGCACAAGAATAGGCTAAAAGAGTGCACAAGACGTGTAATGACATAGCAAACCAAAAGGATTGCTAATGGCTCTAAATGATAGTGCAAAGACAAGAAAACGAGCCCAGATGATTCCGGAAATAGATATGAAATGGGGACTCATCAGCTGCTCATATTGTGGGCACCACCAAGGGTGGGCACCTCGGCAAAAATTGATTAAAAATGCGATAATAAACTCTAACTTTATAAGGAAAAAGACCTTGACCGTGGAGGTTCCTAAAGCATGAACACGCTTCTCTCGAAGTCATTCCAACCTGAGTTTAGGAAGATCCGAGCAAACTCTCGTCCAAATCGGAGGCATAAAGCTCGCTTTATTCTGTGAACCCCGCAATTGGATTTCACGCCAATCCGGGATATTTAACGTCTGCCTCTTTCGAGGGGTGCATGCAACTCTCTTTACTCTTGAGTGTTCACTCTAAACTACGAGCCTCTCGGCTAGCTAAGAGTTGAAACAAAAATGGAAAATATACATCGATGATATATCTCCAAACACGATTAATCAAGAGTAATTCAAGGTCTAAACCTTACAAAGAAAAAGAAAACTATAGCATCATAACTTAATCAACTCGAACCTCGGATCATCAAGATTGAGTACAAGGAGGATTAGTTACTCATGGTAAAGTGGAGGTGGAGAGATGAGTAGGAGTGAATGAAAAAAAATAGAGACAAGAAAAATAAACAAGCTTTATATTAAATTGAAACAGAGAGCTACACATGGAATACAAAAATATTACACTATAGGAAAATTAAAAACTTTCTAGCAATAACATTGAAATTGAAACTAAAGTAAACTAAACTATTACAAAAAACTAAAATAAAAACTAAACTGGAATAGTGAAATAAAAAAAATATGAGAAAGGAAGAACACTAAGGGAGAAATGAAAATGGCAGTGCTTCCCTTCTCCCAAAATTTCTATATATTTTTTCTCAAGGGTCGGGGATCTATATATAGATTTTCTAGGATAAGGAAATGCCTTAAGCCATGCACAGGATTTGACCTTAGTACGGGTTCTGGCGGGAAATGATGATTGCTTTGGTACAGGTGACGTGCATTAATGGCGGCTACGGGCTTTTGTTAATAAGCTGGACTTATCCTGTGGCAGCAGGTAAGCTCGACGAAAGAAGGAGAGAGGCTTGATGAAATCAGAGGAGAAGGAGGGAGAGCTCGATGAAATGAGAAAAGTGAAGGTGGAGGGGAGGTCGACGAACGTCGAACGCAGAAAGATGAGTTCGACGAAATGGAGGAAAGAACCGTTCGTCGAACGCATAAAATGAGTTCGACGAACATCGAACTTAGAAGGGGGAAGAGCTTGATAAAAAGGCTGAGCTCGGCGAATTCTTGCGAAAAGAACCGTTCATTGAACGTAGAAAATGAGGTCGGCAAACTGTGAGGAGAGAAGGTGAGGTCGATGAAATTTGCTGAAGGCGAGGTTGACAAATGCCAAGGACGTTCGTCGACCGCAGAACTGAAGGATGAGCTCAATGAACTCTGCTGAAGGCGAGGTTGACGAACTAAGCTCGACAAAAAGCTGAGATTGACGAAATTGGCAGAGCTTGGTGAATGCTGAGCTCGACGAACTGTGGAAGAAGGCGAATGTTGACGAATGCTGAGCTCAACGAACTGGCTGAGGTCGACGAATTTGCTAAGGATGTTCGTTGACCTTAAAAATGAGCTCGACGAATTGGTTGAGCCCGACAAATTGAGCTCGATGAAATGAGCTCGACAAGCTGGCTAAAATCGATGAATTTGCTGAGATCGACAAATTTTTTTGAGATCGACGAATTTTCTAAAATACTACAAAAATAGAAGAAAACATTAGTGACAATAAAATATACAAAAAAGGTTAATATATAAGCTTACAAGCCATGATTTGTGTATTAAAAAACCTAAAAATTCCTAGTTTAGACTACAAAACGTATTATCAATAGGCCTGGGGCTCAGTTCAACGAACTCTTTTGTGAGGATTTTTACCATAATTGAGGTAAGTAAAATACCTCTGTGAGGACAACGAGGTTCTCGCAGTTGGGGATAGGGGCCGGAGAAGAAGACTCATCCGCCGTAGTATTCCGCTGAATCGTCTTCCCCCGCTTGAGCTAGTTGGGCGAATCGATAGGCCTCTTGGACGATAGCCATGGAGCATACTTGGAGGTCTTAGAGCTGGCCTTTTCCTTCGCGGATGTGAGATGGTCCAAGAGCTCTTGCAAGAGTTGTTTCGCATTCAGTCTATTATACATGGTTGAAGCGGCAAAAGCTCAAGGAACGAACTGAGGTCGAATAAAGATATCATCATCAAGGCTATTTTGAGGTATTTATTGTTTCGTGGAGGGACCCACAAAAGATTCCCTTCCAGGTCAAAAAGCACTAATCAAATATAGAGGGTTGGACTTTTCATTACGAGCTAAAGACTAGCTTACAAAGAGCGAAGATTGTGTACACCCCCGTATTCACTGAGTGGGCCCTTCAGACAAGTGTAGGGCTTTGCAAGACATTCAGGTACAAGAAGGACAAAGTTGGCGAATCTGGTAGGTAGTGTTGTAACGCCCCGCCTTTTCAGCGATTATTTTTATTCTCATTTGGCGTTACGATGACGCGTTTCCGTGGCTTGTGCCATGTGTGGAGTATGGTCTAGCTCCTTAGAACTGAGTGCCCTGTTTGGTAGCCTGTTGGCAAGATCTCCCTAGCTAACCGAGTCGTTTTGGTGACCCGGTGTGGCCTCTCGGGGGGATGTTTGTGTTTGGCTTTGTTTGGGTGTAACTCGAGTTCTGTTCGTCGAAAGGTAATTTCGACTTCGCCGTTGTGTTCGTTGCATGGGTATTTAGCTACGGTGCGAATTTCGTCGAATTCCGAGGTGATTTGGTTTTCGCGTAGTTTTGGGTGCTTAATGTAATTTTATAAATAATTATATAATTATATAATTATATATATATATATATATATAGGAGAAAAGCCCGATCTTCTTCCTCATCGCAAAACCGCCGCCCTATCGCACGGAGAAACCGCCTCCCCTTCCGCCGGCGATTCCGGGCTCGTTCGTGGACGGATTTCGATTCCGAAGGCGGCGTTGTCTTGCTCTCCCTTAGATCTTCATTTCGGCGGTAAGATATTCGTTTTTCGTGGAGTTTTCATGAGTTGGAGATTTCGGTTTTTGGAGGTTTTTCCGCCATCAATGGCCGGGTGCTTGTTTTAGGGTTGCGGCCGTTCTGATCCGTGCGAAGAAGAGGAAAGCAGCCCAAGTTTCGCCGGAGATTGAGGCAAGTGGTATTCTTGCCCTTGCCAAGTGTTTTTCTTTGATTTTATTTGCTGAAATTAAAATCCGGTTAGCCCAGGTTAGAGGCCTTGTTGTTCTCGTTTTCTTGCTAACTATAGGGCTTAGTTCTTCCTACTGAAACCCCCCCTATGTTGTGATGACTGGAATCCAAATTGTCGGCGTGAAGCCGTTGTCTTCCTTCAATTTTGATTGTTGCTCCGGTTCGGGCGTAGCCGAGGGGGAGAGTTAGGAGGGGGGTGTGGTTGCCAATTTCCCTCGTTAAGATATTATTCGAGTGGTTAGGCATAGTTTGAATGGTAGTAGCGTGAGACGTTGATAGTTGTCTACTGCTACTGCAGTGGCGTGAGTCGTGTGCGTGTTCCGGTATCGTTCGGAAAATTCCAAACGGTACAGGTTAGTCGCGCACGGTCATCGACCGTTAGGGCGCACGACCACTGGTCGTGTGCCTCTGCTCGTGCGCGGCTATCTTTCAGTTTCCAAAGTTCTGTCTCGGCAATCGCACGAGCGCTGGCGACAGTGCGCACGACCACTGGTCGTGCGTTACTGATCGTGCGCAGCCATTAGGTTTTTCTCAGGTTTTCCGGGCCCATTACGCACGACCATCAGCCTTGAGTGCGCACGACCACTGACCGTGCGCCACTGATCGTGCGCTGATGCTTAGCTTTTTGTCTGGTTCCCAGGTTCAACTCGCACGACCATCAGCCTTGGGTGCGCACGACCACTGACCGTGCGCCACTGATCGTGCGCCTTGTATTTTCTCGTTTGCTAGACGCATTTAGCGGGTTTCGAGTGCGGGGATTCAGATACTCAAGTGGCAGGCAACTACCCGAGTTCTGGATCTTCTGCCTTGGTCGTTCGGCTATCGTCGAGGTTCGTATTCTTTAGCGGGGTTGTGGGTAGTAACTTTATTTTGGCGGCGAGAGAGGCTAGCTCACTCAATGCCAAGGGTTGGGTAGGCACTGAGTGGGTTTCACTCAACGCCTAGTCGTGTTGGTTTATTTCAACACTCGTTCCTTACCATGAATTCCGTGCTTGAGTGAATTCCTTGTTATGTCTTGAGTTTTCCTTGTCGGCCGTGTTCTTCTTTCCGAATGGCCGAATCGTGGGTCGTGGTTAGTAGTGCTGGTTGTAGCTCTTTATGGGGGTGGAGTTGTGTGATATAGCCAAGGCCACCCATGGATTTCTTGCTCCAGGTACGGGCTGGGCATGTCGGGTGGAAGGTCCCTTGTGTGTTCACGTATTGACCCTCGAGCTTTTGACTTGGACATGGTGGATTGGGGGACTGCGTTTGCCTTCGATCCGGTTCCTCGTCGTTGTTTTTGCTACTATCACTTCCCACAGTTTAGGGTGTTAGAAGTTCCTTCCGTGGTAGTCTTGCAGCATTTTGGCTCTTGGCAGCCTAGTAGGCCCTGCAGGATGTGGTTCCTGGGCTGGGTCGTTGCTGTTTCTTTGCACGTTGTGCATTTCTTGTGGTCCTGTTTTGGACATTTGTGACTCTTTCTACTGCATGTTTCCTGTTATTTTTTCGTCCTTTTGGTTGACTCTTTCATGCAGTTTTACCTTGATTTTAGCTTGCTGAGGTATTCTGTTTTCTTTTGGAATACCCCAGGTTCTGAGCTGTAGCCAGTCTGGAGGCTAGTTGGAGGTGGTGTTGTTGGTGGACTTCCGGACTGTAGAGTTTTGTTTACCTTGTTTGTGAGGTTGTTTTCAGTACTTTCTTACAGACATATATGTGTGCTGGTGGGTTCGTGTCAGGTTGTTGGCGCCCACTAGTAGTTTTTACCTTGTGCTAGATATACACTATTGCTGCTACCATTTATTTTTCTGGAGATAGTCTACTTGCTTTGAGAAGGTTTTATGCTAGGTTGCTAGTTATTTTTAAACTATAAATACTGTTATAAATGCAGCTCATGATCAGCATGTTTTATAAACTTAATCACTACTTTCCAAATCACGTACGAAAATCGTTTTCTTATATATATTATATAAACTGAGTGTAGTGTCTTGCATAGTATGAGTGGTTCTCTTGGGACCCTTATGCGCTCTTTAGGGTGTAAAACCTAATCAAAGTATTTTTCCGCAGCGTTTAAATATAGTTTTCTTTTGTGGACTAGATGATCCACTGAGCCGAGGGATACGGACTCTAAACATAACTAATTTTCTATTTCATTAAGCACATGATTTTTCTTGCATAAAGATTGTAGTTGGATTTGCCTGAGCGTCAGCAGTTATCCCCTGCTTGACGTGGCATCATGACGCGTGTTTTCTCTTACTCTGATAATTCTTAATTCGGAGAAAATGCGGGTTGTGACAGTTGGTATCAGAGGGAGGTTGCTTGACAAGTTAGTTGGGCAACCTTCCTTGGATACTGTTAGTAGTTCAGCATCATGTCATTCACACACCGATATGTCATCAGCACGTCTTGGCAAAAGCACGAACACTACACTCATAGCATAACATGAAGTATACGGGGCATATTATGTAGTATGGGATGCATAATATGTGTTCGTATATGGATCCACCATAGGGGCTACATGTGAGGGTTATGTAGTATGGGATGCATAACCTCACCACATGACTGCGACTAGCACGTTTCTTTTTTTCGTTGCATGGAAATGTTATGTAGTATGGGATGCATAACATTTTCATGTGTACGCCGCTCATATCATGCATTAGGGCCTTTGTTTTTAGAATGCATAGCACAATCATGCATATCATAACATTGCATAAGCACAACGCGCCAAGCTAAAGATTTGCAGGATGACATATGTACACACATAAGTTTTCAAACTAACATAAGTTCATGCATCCGATCTAGGCACAAGAGTTAGTGAGGTGGTGGTTAACCATCCTAGGATAGGGCATATCATCTAATTTTTTTGTGAAGAAGATAAACTCTCAGAGCAAGTTTAGCAGCTTTAAGTCTATATCTACATATGTATTGTCTGTACTGGTAGTCGGTTTTAGTCGTGGGATTTGGATCTGATTTGCGTTGTATTGATTTTTTTTAGGATGGCTAGGCGTCCTGCGACTCGATCGACTCCCCTGTCTGAGGGTGAATCTTCTGGAGCTCAGAACGATGCGGTGATCGAGGGTCTGCGTCAGAGTAGCGAAGCTATGGGCAGGCAGTTGGAGGAGGTGCAAGCCCAGATTCAGTCTTTGGTGGCAGTTGTGGCAGGCCAGGCTCAGGGCGCGCAAGTTCCTACTGGGGGGTTAGCTGTTCCTCCTCCTCCTGCACCCTTGAGACCTCCAGTGGTGGTGCCAGCAGAGATGGCCTTCATCTCGCAGTTTCAGAGGCTGAGCCCTCCCACTTATGATGGGAAGGCAGATTTCATGGTGATAGACGACTGGCTGATCTCCATGGAGGAGATGTTCTCGTACTCTGGGATTTCAGATGATCAGAGGGTGATGATAGCCGCCTATCAGCTTAAAGGTTTGGCTAAGAGTTGGTGGCTGAGAGAGAAGGAGAGCCTGGTAGCCGGATGCTCTTGGGAAGTGTTCAAGGAGATGCTGTTGAGGAAGTTCTTACCCTCGGTCGAGCGTGACCGCCTCATGAATGATTTCCTCTATCTGAAGCAAAGGCAGCTCACGGTGGGTGAGTATGAGATAGAGTTTAGTAAGTTGAGCCATTTTGCCCCTGGATTGGTCAGCGTTGAGGCTGATCGAGTTAAGCGATTCCTCGGAGGTTTGAGGAGTGAGGTGCAGCAGTTGGCCAGTGCTTATGGGTCAGTGACTTATGCTGGAGTTGTAGAGGCTGCTCTTAAGGTTGAGGCCATTGAGGCGGCGAAGAGCAGAGGCCAGCAGTTGAAGAAGGATAAGAGGAAGTTGGTAGAGGAGAAGAAACCCCTGGTACCCGATGCTGTTCCGGGAAAGAGGAGCAGGGTGGTGTGCAGTTTCTGTGGCCGGTCAGGCCATCCTGTTGAGAGGTGTTTCAAGAAGGCGGCAGCTCAGAAGAAGGAGCAGGTTCATGCGATTCAGGGTGCTCCTAGGAGAGATGTCTCCTGTTCAGTTTGCAAGCGATCCGGGCATGATGCAGCCCAGTGTTGGTCCAGAGATAGAGTCTGCTTTCAGTGTGGGCAGAAGGGACACATTAAGTCGAGGTGTCCTCAGGTCCAGTCAGCTCTTCCTGCAGTTCCGTTACAGGCTTTACCTCCACCTCAGCGTGTGGACAAGGGAAAAGGGAAGCTGAACGTGATTTCTTCCGAGGAGGCTCAGACTTCGACCCAGGTGATCTCAGGTTAGTAGTTTGTCGTTTTTCTTTCTAGCCTGGTAGTTTAGTTGCTGGATTGTTTGCGGTACTGTTGTGCTAGTTCCTTAGTTTTTGTGCGTTCCTATAGGGAAATTTAAGGTGAAGAACCGTTGGGCGCGTGTTCTGTTTGACTCCGGCGCTACCCACTCGTTCGTGGCTAGAGCCTTTGTGGGGCGTCATCGGTTGTCTCTAGATCGTGTTCGGGATTCCTTCCGTGTCAAGTTTCCCTCTGGTGAATCTGTGTTGTCAGATTTGGGTATTTTGGATTGCCCGGTTTTGTTGGGGGATTTTCTTGCGAAGGCGGACCTGAAGATGATTGATCTAGAGGACTTCGATGTCATTTTGGGCATGGACTGGCTCTCTCGGTATGATGCGGTCATTCAGTGCAAAGGAAAGCGCTTGGACTTCATCAGGGATGACGGTCAGCCCGGCAGCGTGTATGCTGATCCGTGTCAGGATTCTCCTGTTCTCTCTGCGGTATGTGTTCAGAGATTGTTTCTTTCTGATAGTTGTGTTTGTTTAGTATCGGCGGTTGGAACCGTTGTTAGCGGGCCACGCTTGGAGGAGATTCCTATTGTTCGTGGTTTCGCCGATGTTTTTCCTGGTGATCTTCCTGGTATCCCTCCTGAGCGGGATGTGGAGTTTGTTATTGATTTGGAGCCGGGTACGCGTCCTATTGCTAAGGCGCCGTACCGGATGGCCCCTCGCGAGTTAGAGGAGTTGCGAATTCAGTTAGATGAGTTGTTGGCTAAAGGTTTTATCAGGCAGAGTTCGTCGCCTTGGGGTGCTCCTGTTTTGTTCGTAAAGAAGAAAGATGGGTCGATGCGGCTTTGCATTGACTATAGAGAGTTGAACAAGGTCACTATCAAGAACAGGTACCCTCTGCCGAGGATCGATGATTTATTTGACCAGTTGCGTGGTAGCACGGTGTTCTCCAAGATAGATCTTCGTTCGGGCTATCATCAGCTCAGGATCCGTGAGGCAGATATTCCACGGACTGCGTTTAGGTCGAGGCATGGACACTTTGAGTTTCTGGTGATGTCGTTTGGTCTGACCAACGCACCATCAGCCTTCATGGATATGATGAACCGGGTGTTCAAGGATTTCCTAGACAAGTTCGTGGTGGTCTTCATTGATGACGTGTTGGTTTATTCTCGCAGTGCTGAGGAGCATGAGCAGCATTTGTGTTTGGTCCTATCAGAGTTGAGGAACCACAAGTTATTCGCCAAGTTGAGCAAGTGCGAATTTTGGTTGCCTCAGGTTTCTTTTCTAGGCCACGTGGTGAACAAGGATGGGATTTCGGTTGACCCAGAAAAGATTGCAGCAGTGACGGATTGGAGTAGGCCGAATACTCCTAAGGAGATCAGAAGTTTCTTAGGGTTGGCTGGCTATTACAGGAGATTCGTGGAGGGTTTCTCTTCTCTAGCCGCACCTTTGACCAAGCTAACTCAGAAGAATGTGGCTTTTGTTTGGAGTGAGAAGTGCGAAGAAGCTTTTCAGGAGTTAAAGAGGAGATTGTGTACTGCTCCCGTTCTGACCCTTCCTACTGAGGGCATGGATTATGATGTGTATGTAGATGCTTCGCATATAGGTCTGGGATGCGTATTAATGCAGGATGGAAAGGTAATTGCTTATGGGTCAAGGCAGTTGAAAACTCATGAGCGGAATTATCCTACGCATGACCTTGAGTTTGCAGCGGTTATCTATGCGTTGAAGTTGTGGAGGCACTTACTTTATGGGGCTCAGTGCAAGATTTTTACTGACCATAAGAGTCTGAAGTACGTGTTCACGCAGAAGGAGTTGAATCTGCGTCAGCGGCGGTGGCTCGAGTATGTGGCGGATTATGATGTGGAAATCCAGTATCATCCGGGCAAGGCCAATGTGGTGGCCGACGCCCTGAGCCGAAAGACGGGAAAGATCTTTAACCTCTCCGCCGATCGATTAGTCGAGGAGTTCCTCCTTATGGATATTTCAGTGGGATGCTATAGTTTACAGAGTAGCTTATCAGTGGAAGAGCCGTCCTGGATTTCTTTGACTAGACTGCATCAGAAGGACGATCCGGATCTGTTGCACCTTTTTACCAGGACAGAGAAGGGAGAGTTGCCAGATTTTGCTATTGATGATGCGGGTACTTTGAAGTACCGCGGCAGGTTTTGCGTTCCCGCTGTTGGGGACATTAAGAGTATGATTTGCAGTGAGGCTCATGGTTCCAGCGTTGCCTACCATCCAGGATCTACGAAGATGTACCGTGACTTAAGGCAAATTGCTTGGTGGTATGGTATGAAAGGAGATATAGCCCGATATGTTGCTGAGTGTCACACTTGCAAGCGTGTGAAGGCCGATCATGGAAGGCCTGGTGGTAAGTTGACTCCGCTAGATATCCCGACTTGGAAGTGGGAGAGTATATCTATGGACTTCATTACGGGTTTGCCAAAATCCCCGAGAGGATTTGATTCTGTTTGGGTTATAGTGGATAGATTGACGAAGTGTGCTCACTTCGTGCCTTATAAGATTGATTACTCGATGAAGAAGATAGCGGAGTTGTACTTGAACGAAGTCATCCGACTCCACGGTGTGCCGGTTAGCATCATTTCAGATCGAGACTCCCGGTTTACGTCTCGTTTTTGGCAGAGTCTGCAGGAGGGTTTGGGTACGGATCTGAGGTATTCTACTGCGTACCACCCTCAGACCAATGGGCAGACGGAGCGGGTCAATCAGATTGTTGAGGATATGATCAGGTGCTATATTTTAGACCACGGTGGAGCGTGGGATGAGCGTCTGCGACTCATGGAATTTGCTTACAATAACAGTTATCAGGAAAGCTTGCAGATGGCTCCGTTCGAAGCCTTGTATGGGAGGCGCTGTAGGACTCCGTTGTTTTGGGCTGAGGCTGGTGAGAAGCCTTTGTTGGGTCCTGATGCTCTGGAAGAGATGGAAGTCGCCGTGAAGCTTATTCGGGAGAAGCTTCGTTTAGCCCAGGAGAGGTATGAAAAGAACGCCAATCGACGTAGGTCTGCTTTGGAGTTTTTAGTTGGGGATCATGTGTACCTCAAGGTTTCTCCAATGGTTGGTGTGAAGAGATTTGGTAAAAATCGGAAATTGGACCCAAGGTTTGTGGGCCCGTTCGAGATTTTGGAGCGGATTGGTGTGTCTGCTTATAGATTGGATTTGCCAGCGAACTTCCCTGGTGTTCATAATGTTTTTCATGTTAGCCAATTGCGGAAGTGTGTGCGCAGCAGTGGGCAACTCTTGGATGTTGTGCCCCAGTTGGAGCCCAACCTCTCTTTTGTTGAGGTGCCAGTTCGTATTTTGGATACTCAGGAGCGTGTGCTGTGAAAGAAGTCCATACCGATGGTGAAAGTTCTATGGAAGAATCAGGATTTGGAGAGCGCGACTTGGGAGCTAGAGTCGGCCATGAGGAGGGCGTACCCTCACCTGTTTCGCTGATTGGATCGGTATGTTTCCCTTGTAACTTCTGTTTGTTACCTTTTCCTTCTTTAGTAGGAGGGCTGTGCGTAAAGTTTCGGGACGAAACTTTCTTTTAGGGGGAGTGACTGTAACGCCCGCCTTTTCAGCGATTATTTTTATTCTCATTTGGCGTTACGATGACGCGTTTCCGTGGCTTGTGCCATGTGTGGAGTATGGTCTAGCTCCTTAGAACTGAGTGCCCTGTTTGGTAGCCTGTTGGCAAGATCTCCCTAGCTAACCGAGTCGTTTTGGTGACCCGGTGTGGCCTCTCGGGGGGATGTTTGTGTTTGGCTTTGTTTGGGTGTAACTCGAGTTCTGTTCGTCGAAAGGTAATTTCGACTTCGCCGTTGTGTTCGTTGCATGGGTATTTAGCTACGGTGCGAATTTCGTCGAATTCCGAGGTGATTTGGTTTTCGCGTAGTTTTGGGTGCTTAATGTAATTTTATAAATAATTATATAATTATATAATTATATATATATATATATATATATAGGAGAAAAGCCCGATCTTCTTCCTCATCGCAAAACCGCCGCCCTATCGCACGGAGAAACCGCCTCCCCTTCCGCCGGCGATTCCGGGCTCGTTCGTGGACGGATTTCGATTCCGAAGGCGGCGTTGTCTTGCTCTCCCTTAGATCTTCATTTCGGCGGTAAGATATTCGTTTTTCGTGGAGTTTTCATGAGTTGGAGATTTCGGTTTTTGGAGGTTTTTCCGCCATCAATGGCCGGGTGCTTGTTTTAGGGTTGCGGCCGTTCTGATCCGTGCGAAGAAGAGGAAAGCAGCCCAAGTTTCGCCGGAGATTGAGGCAAGTGGTATTCTTGCCCTTGCCAAGTGTTTTTCTTTGATTTTATTTGCTGAAATTAAAATCCCGGTTAGCCCAGGTTAGAGGCCTTGTTGTTCTCGTTTTCTTGCTAACTATAGGGCTTAGTTCTTCCTACTGAAACCCCCCCTATGTTGTGATGACTGGAATCCAAATTGTCGGCGTGAAGCCGTTGTCTTCCTTCAATTTTGATTGTTGCTCCGGTTCGGGCGTAGCCGAGGGGGAGAGTTAGGAGGGGGGTGTGGTTGCCAATTTCCCTCGTTAAGATATTATTCGAGTGGTTAGGCATAGTTTGAATGGTAGTAGCGTGAGACGTTGATAGTTGTCTACTGCTACTGCAGTGGCGTGAGTCGTGTGCGTGTTCCGGTATCGTTCGGAAAATTCCAAACGGTACAGGTTAGTCGCGCACGGTCATCGACCGTTAGGGCGCACGACCACTGGTCGTGTGCCTCTGCTCGTGCGCGGCTATCTTTCAGTTTCCAAAGTTCTGTCTCGGCAATCGCACGAGCGCTGGCGACAGTGCGCACGACCACTGGTCGTGCGTTACTGATCGTGCGCAGCCATTAGGTTTTTCTCAGGTTTTCCGGGCCCATTACGCACGACCATCAGCCTTGAGTGCGCACGACCACTGACCGTGCGCCACTGATCGTGCGCTGATGCTTAGCTTTTTGTCTGGTTCCCAGGTTCAACTCGCACGACCATCAGCCTTGGGTGCGCACGACCACTGACCGTGCGCCACTGATCGTGCGCCTTGTATTTTCTCGTTTGCTAGACGCATTTAGCGGGTTTCGAGTGCGGGGATTCAGATACTCAAGTGGCAGGCAACTACCCGAGTTCTGGATCTTCTGCCTTGGTCGTTCGGCTATCGTCGAGGTTCGTATTCTTTAGCGGGGTTGTGGGTAGTAACTTTATTTTGGCGGCGAGAGAGGCTAGCTCACTCAATGCCAAGGGTTGGGTAGGCACTGAGTGGGTTTCACTCAACGCCTAGTCGTGTTGGTTTATTTCAACACTCGTTCCTTACCATGAATTCCGTGCTTGAGTGAATTCCTTGTTATGTCTTGAGTTTTCCTTGTCGGCCGTGTTCTTCTTTCCGAATGGCCGAATCGTGGGTCGTGGTTAGTAGTGCTGGTTGTAGCTCTTTATGGGGGTGGAGTTGTGTGATATAGCCAAGGCCACCCATGGATTTCTTGCTCCAGGTACGGGCTGGGCATGTCGGGTGGAAGGTCCCTTGTGTGTTCACGTATTGACCCTCGAGCTTTTGACTTGGACATGGTGGATTGGGGGACTGCGTTTGCCTTCGATCCGGTTCCTCGTCGTTGTTTTTGCTACTATCACTTCCCACAGTTTAGGGTGTTAGAAGTTCCTTCCGTGGTAGTCTTGCAGCATTTTGGCTCTTGGCAGCCTAGTAGGCCCTGCAGGATGTGGTTCCTGGGCTGGGTCGTTGCTGTTTCTTTGCACGTTGTGCATTTCTTGTGGTCCTGTTTTGGACATTTGTGACTCTTTCTACTGCATGTTTCCTGTTATTTTTTCGTCCTTTTGGTTGACTCTTTCATGCAGTTTTACCTTGATTTTAGCTTGCTGAGGTATTCTGTTTTCTTTTGGAATACCTCAGGTTCTGAGCTGTAGCCAGTCTGGAGGCTAGTTGGAGGTGGTGTTGTTGGTGGACTTCCGGACTGTAGAGTTTTGTTTACCTTGTTTGTGAGGTTGTTTTCAGTACTTTCTTACAGACATATATGTGTGCTGGTGGGTTCGTGTCAGGTTGTTGGCGCCCACTAGTAGTTTTTACCTTGTGCTAGATATACACTATTGCTGCTACCATTTATTTTTCTGGAGATAGTCTACTTGCTTTGAGAAGGTTTTATGCTAGGTTGCTAGTTATTTTAAACTATAAATACTGTTATAAATGCAGCTCATGATCAGCATGTTTTATAAACTTAATCACTACTTTCCAAATCACGTACGAAAATCGTTTTCTTATATATATTATATAAACTGAGTGTAGTGTCTTGCATAGTATGAGTGGTTCTCTTGGGACCCTTATGCGCTCTTTAGGGTGTAAAACCTAATCAAAGTATTTTTCCGCAGCGTTTAAATATAGTTTTCTTTTGTGGACTAGATGATCCACTGAGCCGAGGGATACGGACTCTAAACATAACTAATTTTCTATTTCATTAAGCACATGATTTTTCTTGCATAAAGATTGTAGTTGGATTTGCCTGAGCGTCAGCAGTTATCCCCTGCTTGACGTGGCATCATGACGCGTGTTTTCTCTTACTCTGATAATTCTTAATTCGGAGAAAATGCGGGTTGTGACAAGTGTCGCACTTGTCTAGGAAGAACGAATGCGTTCTTGCAAATAATGGGTGGGGAGGGTCCCACCCATATCAGGCGGGAAGGCTCTCGCCCATATTTGCGAGTGGTATGTTGAACTCGCATTCGCCTTTTAGGGAAATGTGGAGACGAGTGTCTGTCTCACGCAAAACTCGCCCCCCTTTAGGCGAATGGTGCCTTCATGGACCACTCACCCAGTTGGCTCCAGAGGAAAAGTTACCCTGATGCCCTTGAAGGACTGTAAATAGCCTACCAGGACAACAGAGCTATGTTGTTAGCAGACCCATCTGGGCTACGTAAGGTAATTCTAAACAGTGGAGTTACGATGCTGACAGACAAAGGATGGAAATCTATAAATAGAACCTAGGGGGACCTTTGAAATTTTATTTTTGAACAGTTTTCCTTGCCTCCTTTCTTCTTCAAGCTCTTTACAAAGGTGTCCATGCTCAACATTGGTTTGGGAGAGGAAGAACTTCTTGATCTTCTGGGTGTGTGGTGGAATCTCCTAGCAGAGACCTATATTTTGTTCCTAAGTTCCTTAGACTTTAGTCTGCTGTGCTGACTAGAGGAAAGTTGTTGTGAGGTCATACCCTTTTGGGACCTCAAACTCCATAGAGACCGATTTCCGGTTTCAACAATTATGAAAGGTAGAAAACAAAATCTAGCCTATCTTAGAAGCTTTGGAAGCAAGTGCTTTGTGCTTAAATACTATGTTTGCTGCCAAATATTTGAAGTACTCAAATCTAGCCTATCTGAGGATCTTTGGAAGCAAGTGCTTTGTGCTCAAATACAATTATGAAGTCATATTTGACAATGTTTGCTGCCAAATACTATGAAGCAATTTTTATTGTATACACCAACCATAGTAAAGCCTATAGAGTGTACAACTTGAAAAATATGGTTGTAGAAGAATCTGTTAATGTTGTGTTTGATGAATCATTAATGATTAATAGTAAGCTATCAAGATCCTCTAAATCTTCAGGTATAGAGTTCAAGATGGAAAATCTGACCATCAAAAACCCCCTACTGCCCAAGAAGATGTTGTTGTGTTCATTCCTGAAGAAGAACAATGCACACAGGACATGGATGAAGACCAGTATGATCCAGCCATTGAAGGTCAAGATGCTGAGAATAGATTGTCTGTAACTATCAGGCATTTGAGGTATCATCCAAGAGATCAAATCATTGGTGAAGCTAGACAAGGGGTTACAATAAGGAGCAAAAGTGTATACATTACTATGTACTCCAGCTTTCTATCTGAGGTTGAACCTAAAAGGTTTGAAGATGTATACATAGTCCCATTTTAGATTGTGGCAATGCAAGAAGAACTTAACTAGTTCAAGAGATGGAAGGTCTGGAAGTTGGTTCCCAGATCACAAGGATATAACATCATTGGAACCAAGTGGATCTATTGGAATAAACTTGATGAGAATGGTGTTATAATCAAGAATAAAGCTAGAATGGTTGGCAAGGGATACATGCAAGTGGAATGTATTTATTTTTATCAAAACTTTGCACCTATAGCTAGATTGGATGCTATATGACTATTCCTTGCATATACTACACATAAATGATTCAAGGTCCACCTAATCGATGTAAAGTAAGATTTCCTAAATGGTGACCTAAAAGAGGAGGTCTATGTTGAGCAACCCTTAGGTTTTGTTAACTCTAACTCTCCCTATTATGTATTTAAGCTTAAAAAGGCTTTATATGGGTTGAAGAAATCCCCTGGGGCAAGCTATTAAACCCTGTCTAGCTTTCTCATTGAGAATAAATTCTCAAGGGGAAGGGTAAACCAGACATTATTCCTAAGCGAAGTCAAGGGTAAGATCATTCTAGTCTAAATTTATGTAGATGACATAATCTTTGGGTCTACTAATAATTGCCTCTACAAGAAATTTGCTAAACTTATGAAAGGAAAACTTGAGATGAGTAGTATAGGTGAACTCAAGTACTTCTTGAGCCTCCAAGTAAGATAGTCTGAGAATAAATTATCCATCTCTCAGTCAAAGTTCACTAAGGAGTTCTTAGAAAATTTGGAATTGAGAGTGCCTCTATAATAAAAACTCCTATGGGGTCAAATGTGTCATTAGACAAGGATGAGACTGGGAAACCTGATGATGAAACCTTGTATAGAGGCATAATTGGCTACCTAATCTACCTTACTTGTAGTTGTCCAGACATCATGTATGCTACATGTGTTTATGCTAGGTACCAGGCAAGACCTAAGGAGTCTCATTATTCCGTACCAAAAAAGAATTCTGAGATATCTTAAGGGCATACCCTATCTTTACATTTGGTACCCTAGGAATAATGATTTTGAACTAATTAGGTATTCAGATACATAATTTTTAGGCTGTAGAGAAGACAGGAAAAGTACCTACTACTCCTGTCAATTTCTCGAAAGAAGTCATGTGTCTTGAAGCAGCAAGAAGCAAATAAGTGTTGCAATTTAAACAGCTGAATCAAAATACATATCAGCTAGAAGCTTCTTTGCTCAGCTACATTGGATCTAACATCAGATTCAGGCCTATAATCTCAAGCTAAGTAGAACTCCAATGTTTTGTTATTATATTAGTGCAATCTCAATTACTAGGAATCATGTATCTCATAGCAGGACTAAGCACAAAGAGATTATGTATCTTTTTATTAGAGAGCATGTGGAACGTGAGGACATTAGTCTTGAATTTGTCCATATAGACAAGAAGGTGGCAGAAATCTTCACGAAGCCACTAGATGAAGCCAAGTACAACACCTTTAAATTAGAATCGGGTTTGACAAACTTAGTATAGCTTTAGTATCTCTTAATTCATTTTATTTGCAGGTAGTTTTAATAACTACAGGATAACAAAGAAGATATGAGTTTAAGTGCTCAGGCGTCTAGTGCACCGAGACAACATTAATCTTCAAGTGCGTTGAGTCTATGTTTCTATGGTCGAGAACATCGAGTGCGCTGAGACAACTCCATGTGTCAAGTGCGTCGAGTGCATCGAGTGTGTCGAGTCCACTCACCGCATACTTCCCGAGACTTCAGATTGTGGCTATCTCACAAGATTAATCATAGTCATTGATCTCCACGTGATTATCACAACAGGTACACGCCTCTCCATATTATCAAATAAGAGGTAACTATAAATAGAAGTGTGTGTGTGCCTAGAATAAAAACATTATTCCTAGTCCTTTGTGACTTTTTTCTTCCCTGCACCGAAAGATCGTCAAAAACTCTAGAGAATCAAACACTTTAAATGGTGCCAAAAGTAAAGGATTTCCTTTTTGAGCGATCTAAACTATTGTGAAATGGTTTTAACGACACTCTAGAAGAAGTTCATCTAGTTCTGCACTTGCTACATTTAATTGACCTAAAGTTTGTTCTATCGGACCCATGCTCGATATGGAAAAGAGAAGTACTTGAACTGTACTCGTCTGCCACTATCGACTCCTCCTCAACAAAAATCAATTCATCCCTCAATAGGCATAAGATAAAGATCTCCCCAGATGACAATGCAAGGCATTGCATCTGCCCAAATTCAAGCTTTTTGAGGAAGAAGAGGAACTTTATCTGAATGATGCGAATTCTGCCCTCAAGTAGTGTGGACTTTTAAAGCACACTACTGGATCTGTGTTAAGAAAGGAGATGAATTTCAAAGGCAAATTTCTTGCTAATGTGATTGGGAAGACAATAAGTTGCAAGACAGGGTCTCATGTTAAAATCTCTCAAAAAATGTTTGAGCTCATGACAAGAGTCATTCATTCCAAAAGGACTGATTGGGGCAAAGTAATCTTTGATAAAATAGTGGAATGCATGGCTGAACCAAATTTTGTGAGAATTATATCCCTTTATCTCCATGAGTCTGTTCCAGGGATTCTCATTGTGTGGCTAGGAACTAAAATCCATCACATGAGGAGAATGGATTCAAAGATGTTTGACAAGTGCGACACAGTTCTACTACCACATCAACAGAGTGTTGAGGACAAGAAAACAAAGCTTTACTAGTCACTAAAGAGAGAACCCAAAGAAGTTCTTCTGAAAGTAATGAGGCGGAGCCACATGATCCTCAGCTGACTGAATCCTATAAGGAAACAAGAAGGGACATGATTGCTCAAGTTTAAATTTACTCTGAACCTCTAACATGAAATCAACTGGGTGGATCTAAGTCTGAAGAGATTACAACAAAATCCATTGAAATTCTGATTTGGCAGGTAGTGGAAAACATCTATGCAAATATTGAGGGGGAGACGGACAAGATAGATGCTCATGTTGAGGTGGAGCAAGTTCAGTCTGATATATAAGACAAGGTTGTCTCTTTTTTAGAGAATATCCAGGATAGAATAGATCAGGTTCTTGATGAGCCAATGTGACAGGTTTCCAATACTCTTATTGAGGATGAACAAGATCCTGAAATAGTGGAAGAGGATGTTCATAATATTACAGTAGAAGACTGGGATGTCCTTAAGGACAATACTGAGGTTGACAAGGACATTTTCTCTGAACTCCCTGCTCCAAAGAAACTATATAATATAGACTCCATTTAGTATAAAAAGGGTACTGCTGCTGTAGATTCCAATGCTGATGCTCATTCCTCTAAGTATATGATGGCTGACTTAGATGAGATAGAAGTGGCAAGGGAAAGGGATGTGGATGTCTATGAACAAAGTACATCTCATCATGCTGAACAATTGTCATCTACATTCCTTGCTCAACTAAAGGGTTTGCTTGATGATTAAAGAAGATAGTTGGAACACTATATTGATACTTCCATAAAGAAAGTAAGACAGGATCATTCCACTGAAATAAAGTCCATCAGATTCGAAGTCAACCTACTGAGAGTCAACACAGTAGCATTCATCACAAGGGCTGCTCCTGCTGTAACCTTCATTAAAAGCAAACAAGAAGAAATCAGAGTTATACAAAATGATATTCTCCGGAACTAAAGCATTAATTCTAGTAATATGGAAATGATCCACAATTCTCAAAGGAAATTGATGGAAGCCCACAAGAGTACAATAGAAAGGAAAATGGATGCATGTACTCAAATTCTTGATTATCATATGTTAGAGGTCAAGAATAAGGTCACAAAGGGAGTAAATTTTCTAGATGAAAGACTCTCTATTGCTAAGAACTCCCTGACTGCAACTGTATCTGAAGAAGTCATAATGGGGCGACAAGGCAATGATCAAGTGAAATATTGAGAAAGCCAGAGCCATAGGCAAGTTAGTTATTGAAGAAGAAGAAGAGATCAGGCTTAGAAATAAAAGGTACATAGAAGAGATGGATACTAGGCCAGACTTTGAGAAGTGGAGTCCTCAGCAAGGACCATCATATTGTTTTCCTAGGATCAAATCAAAGATAAGAAAACTGGCAAGGGAAAGCTTTATAGCACCCTAGAATAGGCTAAGTTAGAAAGAAGTGAAGAGGCCAGAAGAAAGTTCAGATGAGAGAAAAAGTCAGGTGCTTTTCCACCATATGTTGTTGAGCCTAGCAAGTACTTTCCTAAGACTTACAACTATTTTGAGAGACAAAAGGGGAAGAAGAATGAAGATAAGGAAAAGGATGCAAAGAAACATAGTAGGGGAATAGTCATAAGGGAACCTGAAAAATAAAAATGTTTTTTTTGTACTCCTTAAGGGTTGTAGGACTGTGTAAATTATTTTAAGCATACTGTCAAGTTTATATTATCTCCTTGATTGAAAATTACATTTTTGATTGTGTCAAATAGTGCACTTGAGTGTTGTCAATGTGTTTTCTATCTTATAATAGTGTATATCATTTATTAGGGTTCTAACTTCTTCAAATAGGGGATATTGTTTTGTCCATTGATCACAATGTCCCATATTTGAAGAAGGCCCACAAGTCAATGAAATGCACATGATTTTATCTGATGCATGCCCTAAGTTCAATATATACAAGTTGTTTTCTATTGCATTGAATTGGAAGGTAGTCTAAGTAGCAATGACAGTTGTACTCAAGATAGGATGCTGGCAAAATAGAAATCAACTAAGTCCAGAAGCGTTGAGTGAAGACAGTTCACTCAAATCCTACTCAACATATTCTGTCTATGTATGGAAGCGCTGAGTGAAGACTAGCCACTCAATGCATCTATCAAGAAGACTGGTTTCTGGACAGGCAGAATATCTACTAAGTCCAGAAGCATTGTGTGAATTTACTTCACTCAGTGCTAGACGCCTATAAGCATTGACAGAACTACAGGTATTCAAATACGTGGTGTTGCTGATAAAAAATCTGTCTAAGGGCAGAAGCGTTGAGTGAAGGCAGTTCACTCAATGCATACTCATCAAGAAAATTATTTAAGTAAAGAAGAATGTAGTGAAGACCGGCAACTCAACGCCTCATCAGGAAGTCATGCTAAGTCAGAAAGTGTTTATTATGGAAGCTTTACTCAACTCCAAAAGCATTGAGTGATGAAGGCTCACTCAATGCCTTAACAGTTAGACTATAAAATTCAAGTCAAAGCATTGAGTGATGAAGGATCACTCAACGCCTGAAGATGAAAAATTCTACTAAGTACTTTTTCGTTGAGCGACAAGGATTCACTCAATACCTATGCAGATTATCAGGAAATTTCTAAGTACAGAAGCGTTGAGTAATGTTGACATAATCAAGAATTCAAATGTCGCGGGCTTTGCACTCTAAATGACAAAAGGCGCTGCTTACCTTTTGTACAACATTAAATGCAAAAGAAGTGTTGCAGTTACTTACTACAGATGTCCATACAACACAAAGAGCCATTGGATGGCGAGATACAAAAGCAGAGTTCCGAGAAATAAAAACAAATTTTTGGTCATCTTCTTCCTCAGGTGAAATATTGAAGAAGTTTTTCTAGGAAATGATTTAGAAAGTAAGTCTGTGAATCACAGATAAAGTGAGTTGTTGAAGAAATAACTCACTAATGATTCAACTAGTCTTCAACAGTAGATAAGAAATTCATTTCTAAAGAAGGAGAAGCAAAGAAAGCTTATAGCTACTTCTAATCTTCAATGCCTCGACAGTAATCACTACTACAATCTACGCTTGAAGAAGTAGTGCTCTGTAGTTTCATCTCAGCACCGTCAGAATAACCTTGAAGATCTATTCTTTGTGCTGTGAAGAAGATAGGGCTGAGTTTACTAAGTTAAACAAGCAGGCTCAGAGGACACTTTATCTGGAGTCAATCAACAACAAAAAATATACTCATTTTGTATGATCAATCGTGATTTGAGTTGTAAGCCTGAAACATAATAGGTGAGTAGTAGGATTCTACTGAGAATCCTAAGTAAGGCCTGTGTGCCTGAGGTAGCATGTTTCTTGATCTGATCTGTAGGAGGGTTATTCTCTCTTAGTGTAGGGCTATCCTCCTACCCTAAGGTGTAGTACTTTTGATTAATTCTGATGTAGGTGATCTGTCGATCAGTGAGCTGTAGGAGAATTATTTACTCTGAGTTGTACTACTGTGGACTAAGGTAGGATTTGGACGAAGTCTTAGAGATCCTAAGGAATCTATGTTATAAGCTCTTTGAGATGAGATTGGAGAAGATTGTCTTGTCTAACACATTGTTAGAAAGGTGGGAGGGACGGTAGATGTACCCATACATTGGGGAACCACTATAAATATATGTGTCTTGGGTCTATTTCCTGAAAATGAACTATAATAACTAAACACTGAACACACCAAAACAAAAGATAGTCTCAAAGCCTAAGAAACCTATTTACCCCCCCCCTCCCTCTAGGTGTATAGCTACTCTTGAAACAAAGACTTTCAATTGGCTTTCCCTTTCACACACTCGCCATGACACTACTCTAACTTATGAGAACAAATCAATAGGACTTAATGTACAACCCCATATTCGAAGAGTGGGCCCCATGGTGTTGGCGAGTGTTCAGTACACGTCCAAGACCTGAAGAAAGGCTCTCGCGCAGCACAAGGAGAAGAGGAATGGTTTGGCCCCTCGTTGAGTGCCACCCTAGCCCAGCACTCGCCTATAAATATCGCATGCAGGCGTACGTGCGAGATAATTTCTCACCGGTCTAGGAGAGTGGTCGCCTAGTCGAGAATTCGCCCTTCATGGTTCTTTAAGGTGGTGAGTGCTTCGAGCTCCCGGCACTTGCCCCCCTTTAGCCGAGTGATGCTCTCACAGATCACTCGCCCAATAGGGTCTAGAGACAAATTACATTGATGCCCTAAATGGCCTGCATATATCTTTTCAGAACAGTGGAGTTTGGCTATTAGCAGGCTAGCCCAAGGTAGTTTTAGTAATTACAGACCATCGCAGGTCGGTTATTTGCAGGCCATTTTAAGAAATCTATAAGTAGACCCAATGCGATACCTCAGAAGGCATGCTCACTTGTCTCACAACCTTCTAGCGCTTTTTGAGGTACCTTAGCCCGAAATTTGGCTAAGGAGGGGAAGTGCTTAGAGATCTTCCGGGTGTGTGGTGGGTCCTCAGCGCCAGGCCCTTGGGTCAGTCCATTATTCTTTTTCCATTTTCATTTTTCTTATAGGAGAGAAGTAGGTGCACGATCACCCCTTCCCCAAAAGTGAACTCCATCTAGATTGAATTCTCATTTTCAACATTCTGGTGCTGTGATCGTGGAGTGTGGTAAGTATAGAAAATCTTCAGCAAGCTCGATGACTTGAGGAGAAGGGCAAGGATCGGGCAGGGCCGACTCAACACCCCCTCCCCCTCTCTCCACGGTGGTGGTGTTCAAGGACTTCAAGCAGGAAGTAATTGACTTGGTAATATTCGCACTCGGCGCAAGTGCCGAGTGCTCGACATCAGCAATCCCTGTTCTCACGATTCTAGTGCTCGGCGAGGACGCTGCCGGCAGTCATGTTAGGAAAGAAGCTGTAGAGGAAGGAAGATGCGACGAGCTTCCCTGGCAAGTGCTCTTCCTGAGCATTGAAAGCGGAGGCAGGCTCGGCGAGATGGGGGCGTGAGATACCCCAGCTTGCCCAATAGGGGGAGAAAGCCCCTTTAGCGAGCAGGTTTCTTCTGCCCCAGTTCTAGAGGGGTTCAGGGAGCCCGAGATGTATAACTATGCAAGGAAGGGAAATCCGATCAAGAATGTCCAATGGTTTGAGGATGTGGTCTCGATACGACAGATGTCGGATGGACTAAAGTACAGGCTCTTCTCCATTACCCTCAAGGAGAAGGAGAGAGAGTGGTTCCACCAATTGCCGACCAATTCCATCTAGTGCTTCAAGGACCTATGATGGGGGTTCATGTTGAGGTTCACAACCTCTAAGAGGAGGAAGAAGGTGTCAGAGTCCCTGTTCCACATCAAGCAGGGGGTGAACGAGACCCTGTGAAGCTACGTGGATCGGTTCCGAGAGGAGGTGACCCAGGTCCAAGAGATGTCAGGGCATACCCTGATGATGGCCTTCACTTTGGGGAAGCAGTAAGGTTTCTTCCGAATGGAGGTAAAGAGGGTGACGCCCTCACCAACTAGGAGCTAATGGAGAGGAAGGCAAGATAAGTTGATGGGGAGGCTCAAATCCAGAGTTTTCCTAGAAGCTGGCCTGGTGGGCCACATAGGAGGAGAGGCCAAGAGGTTGCAGAGGTAAGGAGGACATCAGAGCCGAGCCCTTGCAGAGGGAACAATAGCAGCAGTAGCTCAGATTGGGCGTTAGGATCCGAAACATCGGCTAGGGTGGAGGCTGGAGTGGCAGGATCAAGGGTCGAGGAGAGGTCATCATAGGGGGATAACCGCCAAGGAGGTCAGTGCCAGTTTTATGTCCTAGGAGGGAGGCAAGGCCAGAGACCACCTTTTCCCAATAAGGACCAGGCTATGGCTATAGCCATGGGGGAGAGGAGGAGAGAAGCGCAGAGGAGAAGAAGGGAGGTTAGGGTGGAGAGGACCTACTGTGAATTCCATTAGGAGGAAGGGCACGCCATGACCACATGCCCGGAGTTACTCGAGATGAGAGGAAATAGGGAGCAGTAGCAGTAGTAAGACTACTAGGGAGTGCGGATCGTGGAGGTCTTGCCTCGGGCAGAGGATGACAGGTGGTAGGACCGGGTGAATGTTGGGTCCTGGGGAGCGATCACAGTGATCCATGGGGGGGGATAGAGGCTTCCCAGAAGGCAATCCTCCACACCACGTACTGAAGGATTGTTGGCTCAACATCCAAGACCCCACCCCCAGAGGAGATCACCTTATCTAGGAAGGATATGCCAGACCATGAGGACCCTTTCTGCGACGTGCTGGTCATCCAGACAGCGGTCGATAACTTCACCGTCTCCCAGATCCTCATCAACAATGAGATCTCGATCAACATCATCTTCAAGAAGGCGTTTGACACGATGAAGGTAGAGGCCAAGAGGGTGTTGGCCTCGGATGGACCATTGTTCGGATTCTCAGGTTAGAGGAAGGAGGTCGAAGGAGGAGTGGGGCTCTATGTCACTTTAGGGCGGGGGGGGGGGGGGGGCAGTCCCGCACCTGCAGGTTCGTCATTGTGGATGCCCCCAACAGCTACAACACAATCTTTGGGCGACCCCTCATTAGTGCCTTTCGCTGCGTCCCCTCCTCCTTCCACCAATGCCTGAAGTTCATTGCCAAGGGGATCCAGGTCCCGGTTTTGGGAGATCCCAAGGTAGAAAGGGAGTGTTATGTCATAGCAGTGAACTCCATCTCTTGTCCAAAGGGGGTTGAGGAGGGTGAGCGGAGGATGGAGGAGGCAGAGCAGGAGGTAAAGGAGATTGAGGTGGAGAACCGCGCCCAGGTTGTGATGGCGGAAGAATTTCAGGAGCCGGCCGAGGTCATGGCCGTGGAGGTGGCTGAGGAGGAAGTTCCTGCCCTTGAAAGGGAGGATGTTGGAGAGTGGGGAGAGCATGTGAAGCTCTCCTTATTTTGCATAATGAAACCCGCTCCCGCGAGTGTGCGGTGTTCCTTAGGATAGATATAAATAGTCCCCCTTGTTTTCATGTTGAGTCTGAAATCGAGATACAGACATAGGCATGGTGTGTGAAGCCTACCTTGACAAGTTGGTCAGGATCAGTGATGTTTCACTGTGCATGATTAGCCGGAGAAGACTCCGTGCCTTTGGTTGTTTTCGGGTTTTCTACGCGGTAGATTGCAACCGGGAGTCTTGGGGATTAACTCCAAGGTGCACCCGGAAAACTGGGCGGAAACGCATTTCTGCCAACTTGGTGGCCTAGGAGCCAGCCTTGAACATCACTGGGTTATGTGCATGTTTGATTGTTTTGGGACTCGGGGAGGCTTGACACATGCATGTGGCTTAAATTTATGTTGTATTGTGAGCAACGGGTTAGGTGGAACCGTACCCGCTCTGTGTCGTTAAAGAGACCTAAAGTACATGGTACTTACCATTGGCATAGATGGGGGGTCTTAGGCTTAGGCCGGAAAGTCTAAAATGCTAACGAGTATTGTCGTCCAAGGGATAGTGGTGAGACTGCAGTTTTGACCAGGTTCACCGTATAAGTTTCTTGAGAGCATGGGGTGTGCGGCCGTGTGTGCCTGCACTTGTGATGTTGTGATTATTCACTATAATGCTTATTATTTTAATAATTGCAGGGAAGGAGCATCGCCGCCCCGAGTTTTGGGGCGGGATCGTTATAATTTGGTCAGCCTTAGCTGACCGTTACTTTTATTTGCCACCATTGCGGTGAATTGTGCTTACAGGTGCTGCGGAGCCGAGCGTGATCAACCGCCTCTTCAACTCTTCAAAAGCCTATGCGCACTCCAGCGTCTACACAAACTTTTGATCTTCCCTTGTCAATGTCGTGAGTGGTAGCGCGATCGGTAAGAAATTCTCCACTAAGCGCCTGTAGTAGCCGGCAGGCCCCAGAAAGCTCCGGACTTCTGCCACCGTAGTCAACACTGGCCACTCTTGAAACGCCGCTATTTTTGCCAGATCCACCATTATGCCTTCACCACTAACAATATGACCAAGGAACGCGATTGAGGATAAGCAGAACTCACACTTAGAGAACTTAGCATACAACTGATTCTTCCTCAACGTCTCCAATACAATATACAGATGTTTGAAGTGATCATTCTCACACCGCGAGTACACCTAGATGTCGTCGATAAATACTATCACGAAATGGTCCAGGTACTCTCTGAATGTTCTGTTCATCAAATCCATAAATACGGATGATGCATTGGTCAACCCAAACGGCAAGATCGTAAACTCGTAATGCCCAAACCGCATGCTGAACGCTGTCTTTCGGAGGTCACTTTCTCTTAACCTTAGTTGGTAGTATCCGGATTTCAGATCTAGCTTCGAATATACCGTTGACCTAACCAACAGATCAAATTGATCGTCAATCCTTGGGATCAGATACTTATTCTTTACTGTAAGTTTGTTCAACTCCCGATAATCAATACAAAGTCGCAAAATCCCATCTTTCTTCTTAACGAAATGGACCGGTGCGCTCCAAGGTGACAAACTTCGACGCACATACCCTTGCTCTAACAACTCTTGCAGTTGTACCTTCAACTCCACTATCTCCTTAGGCACTATCCGATATGGAGAGCGTGACACCGGTTTGGCACCCGGCACCAGCTCAATAGTAAAATCAATCTCCCGCTAAGGAGGGGATCCCGGGAGATCGTCTGGAAATACATCAGGATACTCGGACACCACTGCAATACTGTCTAGACTTAGATTAGGCATTGAAGCATGTACTAAAATGACAAACAGTTCAGCCCCAGACCGAACTGCCCTAATCACCTGAAGAGCCGACATCATAATCTTGCTCGACCCTTTCATGCCTACAAACATAGTCTCCCGCTCAGTATTCAGTCCATACTTAACCTCTTTTCGTTAATAGTCAATGCATGCTCGCTTCTTCATAAGCCAGTCCATTCCAAAGATTACGTCAAACTCCACTAATGGCAGCACCGACGCTTGGAAATTGAACTCCTGATCCCAAATCCGCAACTTTACCACGCAGACTCTATCCGCGCAAATTGAGCACCCATTGGGTAACAACACATCCATCTTGTCCTTTGCCATCTAAGAAGGGACTCCGATGAGCGACACAAATATTTCGGACAAGAAGGAATGTGATGCTCCCATATCAAACAAGGCTCTCGCAGGACTATCAAAAACTAACACAAAGCCTAACACCAAGATTTATAAGCTAACATATTCAAAGGTAACGAGTACAAAAGTTAAATAGTAAATATTTAACTCATACCTGTCACCACGTCAGCTTGCTTAATGGCCTCTTGTAGAAAAAGGTTGTAACCACTAGGCTTGGCTGGAGCATGGTGGGATGCGGTCGACTCCGCAGCCTTCCCCTTTTCCTCAAAAGTTGCTTCAGTCCTCTTCTCGGACTTTGTACGTCCGCTCTTACACTCACGTGCAAAATGCCCCACCTTTCCACAGTTATTGGATGCTCCTGGGACTCAAATTGAGTTTTCCCCCATCACACCAGACAAAGGGGCTGAACATGAAGTCTTCTTCTTCTTGTTCCATCTGCGGAAACTAGACTTTGAACTCGGCATTTTGAACTCTGACCTCTTTTCCCCTGGCTCCTTCTTCTCTTGAACATTCTTCGTGACCCATTCCAAATACCGAGCCGCATTAACCAAGGCTAGGAAGCCCTGTGCTTTACGCCCAGCAAGGAGTAGCTGTAGGTTGCCCCGTAGGCCCTCATAAATTCGGTTAGTCTTCCGCTCTTCTTCAGTAAACATAGCACCAACATAACCACCTAACCGAGTAAACTCGTGGAGATACTCATCCACGCTACTCGCTCCCTGAGTCAATCCAAGGTACTTATTCTCCATCTTAAGCTTCTGGGCATAAGGTAGGTATCGTGCCAAGAATAACCTTGAGAATTCCTCCATCGGTACTTCGACAAGTTTCCTTCCAACTAAGAGATGAACCTCCAACTCGTCCAACCACTTCCTTTCCTCACCAGCAAATAGGAAGGTCTCTATTGTGGTGGTCATGACCCTCTTCATCATAGAGAGCCAAAACTCAGCTTGAGTTGGCATTCCCATCCCGTCGAACACCGGAGGATTAAAGCTCATCACATGCTTGAGCTGTTTCTCCGTGGCTCTCCTTTGTGCTACCGGATCAACATCCACGCGTTCTACCACTCCCAGCTCTGCCACTCTAATCGGTTCTTTCTCATTTGCAGGTGGTGTGGGCTGCACTTATTGGGCATTGATCATAGCAAAAACTTCTTCAGCCACCAATCTGATGGTTTCTGCTGAAGGAGGTGTTGTAGGCACGTCACTCGGTGCACTACTTTCCGCAGATTACAGACGTTCTGATTGCCCAACACCGCTCCTAGGAACTTATAATATCATAAACCCTTGATTAGACGACACACAAATTGCTAAAAGCAATCACTGGAACACTCAGTTTCCTCAAAACAAGTGTATTTTTTCATTCCAAAGTGGACATTCAAGGTTCTTTTATGTTATAACGATGACGCACATAAATATGCTCACCACCCCTTAAAAGAATTCACCAATGAATTCAAATACAGACGACCGACACCGGAGTCTGATACCAAATTGTAACACCCCCATCCGTCGTATGGCATATAATAGAAGGTCTAGCTGGAACGCGACGCCATATACCACAGACAGTCAGAAGGGTTACGAAATAATATAAAAAAACTCAACATCTCGTCCTAATAAAGAGCATTCTAGAGGAAGCGTTTAAATAGTTTAAGAGAACCCAGAATTTCACAACCACGACATGAATGTCCACTATACCACAGGAATGAAATACAGCAAATACACAAAAGAGTACATGGCCTTAAGGCCTTACAAATGTTCACTTGACAATATAATATTTTACATACATCGGCTCACAGGCTAGCCATACATGATAAAAGTAAACAACGGTTTGCATGGCCTTCGAGGGCCAGCTCAGCAACTTTGGCTTCAGCCCGCTACTTGGCGCTCGATTCCGCAGCACTTGGAAGCTACATTCCACCGCACGGTGGCCAACAAAGCAACGGTCAGCTAAAGCTGACCAAATTATAACGACCCCGCCCCTTACTCGGGATGGCGGTGCTCCTTCCCTGCATATCATTAGCCCAGCTAAATAGTAAAGTGCAAATATATAATTTGCCATAGGTGTAGGCTCGCTCGGCCAAACACCCCGTGTTCTCAGGGCACATTCTCGGTGAATCCGGTCAAATCCGTGGCTTCACCACCACCCTCAGGATGGAAAACATTATGAGTATTTTTGAGTCTTTCCGACCGCATCCAAGACTCCCGACTATGTCAATGGCCAGTTCCACTTAAGGGCCTCTAGCACCGAACTTAAAAGCACAGGTCCGTTTCCACCCGCCCGTTGCTCACGCCGCCTAGTCACTTTAAGACGTACACGCGGGCCAAGCTTCACCCGGAGCCTAAAACATTTCAAAACATCACATAACCCCGTTATGTTAAAGGCTAGCTCCCCGACCGCCAAGTTAGTAGAATCACATTTTCTCCCCGTTTTCCGGGTGCGCCTTGGAGTTAATCCCGAAGGATCCCTGCTGCAATCTACCGCGTAGAAACTTGAAAACAAATCATGGAGTATTCTCCGGCTATTCATGCAATACAACATCACCAATCCAAACAAACACGTCTGGGTAGGCTTCACACATAATGACTATGCCAGTACTTCGATTCCGGACTCTAAACAAGGGGGACTTTATATATCTACCCCGAGGAACACCGCGCACTCACCGCACACTCGCGGAAGAGGGTTTCCATGTAGAAAGGAAGAGGACTTCACTTGTCCAAGTTAAGAATCATTACCCTTAAAGTATGCTTAGGCGCCATGAAAAACTAGTCGTATTGAAAACTTCGCAATGGAATTCTATCCACGGATCTTGTCTCGGTTCTCACTTTCGTGCTCTGATGCTCCGCCGACGGCCGAATTTCCCCCCTTCCTTCTTTCTTGCTCTCTCCTCTCTCTAATTTCTTAGAAAGAGAGAGTTTAGTATGAAATGAGGAATTAAACCACTAATCCCAGACTAAACACAAGCAGGAACTCATCTGGGCCATTAGATCTTATTTAGAGAAAATGAACGGCTCAGATTAGCCTGAAATTCCATAAGCCTGGGGCGAACACGACTTTGCACACGGTCGTGTCACAGGCCGTGTGCCTCAATCCAGCTGCGAATATCGATCACAAAAAAGGACACGGGTTGGGACACGCCCGTGCCCCAACTTGACACGCCCGTGTCGAGTCCTCGACATGCTTGTGACCAGGGGTCGTGTCACGAATAACCTCCACGCCAACCGTCATATCGCTTGGTGGATACGGGTGGTGAAACGCCCGTGTCACACGTGACACGCCCGTGTCAGACAGTACACCCCCATGTTCCGGGCCGTGTCCATCAGTCGATACTGGGCTAATCTTCTAAGGTAGTACACGGCCAAGTGACACACCCGTGTCACATGCCGTGTGCTTGACATGCCCTGGGACACGCTCGTGTCCCTGGACGTATTCGGGCTGTCAACACTCTTTGACCTCGACTCGACTACCCGAGCACAACAAACCCTGTGATACGCCCGTTTCACAGGCCGTGTTAACCCTTCCTAGGCACAAACTTGGCTCTAAACACCGCCCGGTTCACTTCTGTGTTTCGAGGCGTTACAGGTGGTGGCCGAGAGGTTGAGGGGAAATATGGGTGGTCAGGTTTTCTTTTAGGAAGAAGATGAGGGTTGTAGGAGGAGAAACTTGAGGAGGGAGTAAGAGGAGAAGAGGAGGCCGAGATTGAGGGAGGGAAGGGTGGCCGGCAGCTAAGAGAGAGGAAAAAAGGAGATGGCCGAAATTCTCAAGAGAGAGAAGAGGGGGAAAATTCACTTTGAATTCTAGGTTTGAATTTTTCATTCAACATTATACCAAATCCTTCATAAACTTGACCTTATATAGCCTACTCCACTCAATCTCCTCCATTAAAATAAAATAAACACATGATGGTTATATGCACCCATTATACACATGACATAACAAATACAATAATAAATGCATGAAATAAAAACATCCTTGAGGGTTGTAGGCACCCATCATACATGAAATGAAATAAGTACTTAAAATAGAAATAAAATAAACACTTAAATTAAAATGCTTAAAAATAAAAATTTCTAAACAATATATAATTATAAAATAAATATTTATAATTATATATTTTTATTTGATGGTGACGGCGGACGTCGAGCAAAACATGTAGCGGTGAGGGCATTTGCAAAGAACGTCGTGGTAGAATCCCATCCTCGAGCTTGTGGTAATGTTTGTCCCAATCAATGAGCTCTCTATGTCGGGGATCAACAGCCGCATCATCAACGTCTTGACGATGATTTTATAGTTTTAAAAATAAATCCAAACTAATATCCCAAAATAGGCAAGTGTACCTATCAAAATATAGTTTAAGACATTTCTTATATAGACATGGGGCTTGTTGAGTACTTGTTCTCACAAGGAAGAGCTATTATTTTATCGGACGAAAAGTTGGTTGATTTTCAATACTAAAGAAGAAAAATAGTTGTTACTTAAGAGAATTTCGATGTTTTTAAAAGCTAACACTTGATCTAGAATCCCTTTGGATTAGAATAAATTTCCATGAAATTATAAAATACCAGCATCTAAATTATTAACTTTGATCAGGGAGGTTCCCTAGCTACGAAGCTCCTCTCTCAAGAATATGCATTCGACTAACCTTAGGTTGATTGATTAAGACCTCTTGGCTAGTCGAAATGACTAAGCTAACATTAAGTGGTTAACCCCACTATTGGATTTGACTCCAATCCGGAAGATTTATGTCTTCCTCTCTCGAGGAGTGCATGCAACTCCTTTTATCTTTGAGCGATCTACTCGTATCCACAACCTCTCGTTAATTCTCGAATATAGATCTAAGATCGAATAAACATAATTGCAACTTATGAATTCGATGAAATTAAATTCAAAGATAAACTGAAGTACATAAAATAGAGTGTTTGATAATTTGAGACAAAAAGATTAAATTTATTCCATTCCAAAGTTCATCACGATCAAGTGATAAAAGGAAATTAGCTACTCATCATGATGGGAGGACTACATGTAAATTTGAAGAGAGACATGATTATAAAAAGGACTTGAAATAATATGAATAAAAGTTACACTACGAATTGGAAAATGCAAGAAATAAAGCAGAAAATAAAGAACTCCAACTCCCAAAAATTTCTCCAACGCTCCTGAAATTGTCTGGAATTTATAGGAAAAATTGCTAAAGAATCACGCCCCTAGGTCACGCCCGTGACCTAGTTCGTGTAAGGCTCGAAACTGTAATCTTCAAGGCCAGGGAGAGTTGGAGAAAAACCTTAAAAGTTGTTAAGTGGTGGGTCACGCCCCTTAGTCATGCCTGTGACCAAGGTTGTGTCTTATTAGTTGCTTGAAACAGTGGGAAGTAGAAACGGCGAAAATTATACCAAAAGGTCGCGGTCGTGACCTAGGGCATGTAGGATGAAAAGTGACTGTTCCGAAACTGATATCATAAAGAACGGCATGCCTGAGAGTCACGCCTAGTAGTCATGCCCATGACCTGATGGTCACGCCCGTGTCATGGTCGTGAACTTTTAATCCGACGTGGTACTGGATTCTAGAGCACATGTAGGGGTTACGCCCGCTTAACACGCCCATGACCCGACGGTCATGCCTGTGACTGTAACGTGAAATTGGAATTTTTCAAGTTTTTTCAGGCTTCATCTCCTGATCAGTCCTGTAAGCTCCAAATTAAAATTGGCAGCCCAGATTGACCCTAAAATAAGAAATTAAAGAAATTAGATAATAAATTCATATAATATTTTTATAAATTAATTAATTATTAAATTATAACTATATAAAAATAAGGATAAATTAGTGTTATCAATACCCCCATACTTACTCATTTGCTTGTCCCAAGCAAACAACTCTTCATAGGGAATGGAAAAATTTAAATGTTTGAAAAAAAATTTGAACCTAAGAAGTAAAATGCGAAGTCTTATGCCTATGCGTGTAGCTATATTAGTAGAAAAACCTACTCAGCATAAAAATTAGTTTTTACTTTTCTATAATGTGTTTTCACTTATTATTTTTACTTCGAAATTGAAAACCCGGTAAATCTTAAAATCACATTTAGGGAGAAAGTAACATGCTTACTAAGATAATATTACACAAAATTAAGATCGAGATACCCTCCAAAGAAATCCATCAATATCGATGGCCATAGGCTTGCCCTTTCACACTCTCGCCACGACAGTAGTTTAACATATAAGCACAAATAAATTGGACTTAACTAGGTTGAAACCTAAAGAGAGCTTGCATAAAATAAATTTTCATGGCTTTAATAACGCAGCCAATTCCTAAATCCCTTTATTTTTAAATTTCTCAACATAATGAAGATTTTTCTACTCCCTCTTTTTTTTCATGTTCTTTTATTTAGTATTTTTTTGAGAGGAGGAAAAATGAATCAACTATTTTTTTTCAATTAGCCACCAAAATAAAATGGCTCCTAATCACTCAGAAACCATTTCTATATTTGTTTTTTCTAGCTCGGTCAAAGGTGTATAATTAGGATGCTTTTTAGGCTTTGGTAAAGTGCTTGGTGGAGCTATAACAAAAGAGAGTATAATAGGCTCAATTTGTCTTAACAAAGATAAAACGTTAGGTATTGATGCAAAGGCTCAAACATGCCAAAAGAAGTGCCTAAAAAATATCTATGATAATGAGTTTAACTCATCCAATGTTTTGAGAATAGCTAGAGGGCAAGTTCTAGACATCGAGAAAGAATACCTCTTTCTTGATACGTGAAATATCGCACTAGTAAACTTCTACACACTCTCCTAAATTATTTCTAGGTTTTACCTATTTCAAAGTAAAAGTAAAATAAACTGTTTCTACGCATTTAAAAAGACAAAAAATCTAATTGTATGTTGAAATTTTAATTCTACTTAAATTCTACTTACATGTGCACTTAACTAGAAACACGGCATGACCAACAATTCTACTCCAAAATTCAAAATTCAATTAAAGCATCAATATTTTCTAAACACTATGTAAAAGATGAATACTAGAGATTTGCATGTGAATAAATATAGAAATAAAGACTTCCCTAATTTTAAATTTTAAACCTAATTTTTTTTACCTCTTAGACTTCCCGATGTATACCTTGTGAAGGGCTCTCAACAGTACTAGGAGATAGGATGGGGTGATATCCCAAACATCCCTTTCTAAGAAATTAAGTTTCGAATTTCTATTTTTTTAAACTTTTTATTTTAAATTTTTTTATAAAAACAAAGCAAAATTTTTTTTAAAAGTTTTAAAATTTTTTTTTTTATGTTTTGCTACAAAGAGGCTAAACAAGTCAGAAATATTACCCTCATACAAAAACGAAACATTGTCCCCAAAGTGTTAAAATAAAGAGTAGGGGAAGAGAAAACTTCCCTGAAGTGGCCAAATCTGCACAAAGTCTATCGTGAAATAAAACACTAAAGAAAAACACAATTTTTGATATTTTTTGGTTTAGTACAATAAAAAAGAAAGTGATAATAATAATAATAAACATATACAGTAACAGTCGTCCTTCTATGGACCCAAAACAATAAAGAAACCTAATCCTCATCACTATGGTGCCCCGGCCATTGATAATACGTCTGAAGGTTGGTAAACTCACGCATAATACGTGCCAAAGAGGAGGCATGAATCACCTCCAGCTTGGTAAACCGACTATCAAGCTCGCAAAACTCGTGTCAAAATGGGTCTGCATCTCGTCTAAACGTGTTTGAATAGATCCAAACTGACGATCCCAATACGTTGAAGGACTGGGCACTAGAGACGGATCCTGCGGTGGTGGTGGAATCTGTTGTGAGCGAAAAGTGCCACTGGGACCTGCCCTGAGATCAAGATCAATATCTCCACCACCAAATACTGGTGGGATGGCCTCGAACTCGTCGTCTCATCGCCGCGCAAGTCCAAGGGCCTGGAGGGTCTACAACTTAATAGGAATTGGCGTCTAAACGCATGTCATCCGCGGAAGAGCGTCCCAAATCACTATCTGCAGGGCGAGATAAGTGATGAAGTTGCTGCCATGGATAGCTCCCAACCTCGCATTCTTGGCCTAATGCCGAAAGAAAGTTGATAATACGTTTTGTAGCCGAAACTATTATCGTATTTTTCGAGATTATAATGTACAAATCATGTCTTTTAAGTTTATCTTTGATCCTTTTTATGTAAATATTATTGCCACTAACATTTTCTTGTCTTTTTGCAGGTTTCCAGTTTTTTTGTAAAAAATGACCTGTCACGCCCCCTATCATGCCCTCCCCGGGCGTGACCCAGGGCATGTCGCCTGATCCTGACTATGACTGCTGAAAGAGACAGGAAAATAGAAAAAACGGCTATCACGCCCCATGACACGCTCTCCCTGGGCGTGTCCCCGGGCATGACACTAGGCGTGTTGCCCTCTGCCCGATACCTTCCGCCGCATTGATTGCCGATTCATCCCAGCACGCCAAACAGTACTATCACAACCAATGTCACGGGCGTGGCATAGGGCGTGACCCCACCTTTTCCGATGACTGACGGAATTTCGACTAATGATTTCGACGTGACGTACGTGTCACGCCCCCCCTACATGGGCGTGACCAAGGGCTTGTCCACCGACGTACTGAAGCAATCATCCTTCCCGCCAAAATCCAGAGCCCGATGTCAATGTCGTACCTATCACGCCCCCTGACACGCCCTCCCTAGGCGTGTCGCCGGGCGTGACCAACCCGTGGAAAATTTCTATAAATTCAGACCCCCCTTCCATTTCAACAAGTTTGGGTTGAGAGGGGGAGGTGCTGCCCCTTTGTTTCTTGATCTTGTTTTTGCTTTTCTCTCTCTCTCTCCTTTGTAATTTACTCTTAACCCTAGTTTAGTATTTAGTTGTTTAAGCTTTTATTGTAATCTTTATCTTGCTTAGTGCTAAGTGTAGGGCTAGAATAGGATTTTATTTTCATGCACTTATAATTTCATTTTCCTAAGTGTAGCTCTCCTTTTTATTAATAAAAGTACTCTTTGTTTACTTTGTGTTTTTATGCTTTAATACTCACCCCCCCCCCCTCCATTCCATTATGATTAACAAATCCTCCTTGTACTCGATTTTGATGATCCGAGGTTCGAGTGATTGAGTTATGATGTTTTAATTACCCTTTTCTTTTAAGTTTTAGTCCTTGAATTACTCTTGATTTTTCATGGGTTGGAGGTACATTATCGATATATACTTTCCACCTTTGCTTTCATTCTGGGCTAGCCGAGAGGATGATAGAATGAAGTGAGCATTCAAGAGTAAAGGGAGTTATACGCACCCCTCGAGAGAGGCATACGTCCAAATCTTCCGGATTGGAGTAAAATCCAATAGTGGTGTTCGCCGCGTAAAGCGAGTTTTAGGCCTCTGATTTAGACGAGAGTCGGTCGGACCTTCCTAAACTCAGTTGGGCACGACTTCGAGAGAAGCGTGTTCAAGCTTTAGGAACCTCCACGGTCAAGGAACTTTATCATATTAAGCTTAGGTTTTTATCACATTTTCATACTCATCTTTAGCCATGGTGAATCTTGATCGAGTGCATTTCCATTTCATAGTCAGCCTTTCGTTATAATCGCTTCTAATAGCTTTTTAATTAACTGCAATATTTCTCTTTCAAGCATTAGCTTTACTTCCTTAATTGCAATTAGTTTCTCTAAACCCCTGTTTTTTCGTTGATAAGATAATAGTCTTCGTGTGAGTAAGCATACTCAACAGTTCCCGGATTTCATGACGACACTTGTGTCCCCTAGCTACAATTCGATAGGTATACTTGCCTCATTGGATTGCTAGTTCGGTTGCTTTCATTTTTTTAGAAGCTTAGCGACCTCCAAGTTTTTGGCGTCGTTGCCGGGGAACTCAACTTTTGTTGATATATTGAAAACACGAACCAATTAATTTTATCTCTTCTCTTTCTTATCCTCTTTCCTTAAATTTTAAAAATAAAAAAAAAATTATTACCGCTCTTAATAGTAAACAACTTCACAATTTTTCTACTCCACCTAATTCTCTCAAAAAGGGCAAAGAGACTTTAAGTGCCGCTATCTTGTCTTGTACCTTGCGAACCCTTCACCGGGTAGCCCTTGGGAAGTTCGGGAGTCAAATTATAAAAAATTCTATTTCAAAAAAAATCTACCTTTTCTTTCTAGTTTATTTTAATTCTCTTTCTTCTTTTCTCTTCTTAGTGCATGACTCGCGGGAGTCCGTCGGTTATTTTGGACTTGGACCACGAAATTGAGCATACTCTTCGGAGAAGATCGCGATTTTAAGGACCTACTTCCCAAATACCGGTTGAGGACTCCGAGTCATTCTCTATCCTAAGAATGGAAGAACCCAACGTGGAGGAAGCCGTGCAAAGACCTATTTCTTATTATGCATGACTGAATCTCGAGGGAACAGAATCTAGCATAGTCCGCCCTGCTATAGCAAATAATAACTTCGAATTAAAGCCTAGCATAATTCAAATGGTACAGCAATATGTTTAATTTGACGGACTTCAAGATGAAGATCTGAACGCAGATATATCAAACTTTCTTTAAATTTGTGACACCTTCAAGATAAATGGTGTCACAAATGATGCAATCAGGATAAGACTTTTCCTCTTCTCTTTGAGAACTAAAGCTAAGCAGTGGTTGAACACTCTACCTAAGAATAGCATAACCACCTGGAATGAATTAACCGAAAAAATTTTGGAGAAGTATTTTCCGCCATCTAAAACTGCTAAACTTAGGAACAACATTTCTGCTTACGGACAAATAGACTCTGAAACCTTATAAGAAACTTTGGAAAGATTTAAAGAACTATTAAGACGATGCCCACATCACACACTACCTGTATGGTTACAAGTGCAGTCGTTTTATAACGGGCTAAATAAAAATACAAAGCAAATGATAGACGCAGCATCTGGCGGTACTTTAAATCATAAGACCCTAAAAGCAGCTCTTGAGCTTTTTGAGGACATGGCCATGAACACTTATCAGTGGAATGTGCCTAGGTCCCGCCCGAACAAGCCTGAAGGTATCTATTGTAACACCCCCGAAACTCAAAAGAGGGACGGGTGACGTTTAAGCCCCGTCTGGGTTTTGGAGCAGGTATCACGGGCGTGACACCGTCATGTCACGGGCGTGACACAGGCGTGTCACGGGCGTGATACAGGCGTGTTCGTCCACGGGTCATGTGGTTGACGTTTGACGATCGGGGATCGTCGAGTTGAGGCACGCGGCCTGGGACACGGGGGTGTCCAAGGGTGTGTCACTTTGGGCAGTTTTCTGAGTCATGCACACGGTCCATGATACGGGTCCAGGCACGATCATGTCACTTGCGACACGGGCGTGTCGGGTGCCGTGTCGCAGGCCGTGTCCTTCTCGGGTTGGTATAGCTGGTCGATTGCACACGGGGGTGGCGTGATATGGGTCTCGACACGGGCGTGTCTCATGTGACACGGGCATGTCAGAGGGCGTGTCGAATGCCGTGTGCTGGTTTTCGAGTCGGTCGAGATAGCGAATGGGTGACACGACCAGGCACACGGCCGTGTTGCAACCCGTGTTCGGCCCCAGATTTTGTATTAGAGGCCTAATCGTGGCCGTTCGTTCCCTTGGATTTGGATCCAACGGTGTGGGGCTGTTGCTGGGATGTTATATCCTGGAATAGGGTTTAGAAACCATCATTCCCTTTGGTTGGTTCTCTCTCTAAGAGTTAGAGAGAGGAGAGAGCTTGGAGGCGGAAGAAGAAGCTAGATCCGGTCACCGGCGGAGCTTCGGAGCTCCAAATCACGATCCGAGTCCGGATCCGCGAAGGCGAGGCCGATACAGTGCTTTCCATCCGGCTAGATCGTCATGGCGCCGAGGAAAAGCGAATGATTAATGATTCTCTTCTTGAGCATGTGAAGCTCTTCTTCCTTTGCATGAGAAAACCCCTCTCCCGCGAGTGTGCGGCGAGATTGTGGAATTCCATGGGGTTGATATGTAAAGTCCCCCTTGTTAGAGTTTGGAATCATAGTACGGACATAGGCATGCTGTGTGAAGCCTACCCGGACATGTTTTCTGGATCTGTGATGATTTGATGTGCATGTGTTGGCCGGAGAAGACTACGAGCGTTGTGTTTGTTTTCGGGTTGCTATGCGGTAGTATGCATCAGGGAATCTGGGGGATTAACCCCGAGGTGCACCCGGAAATCTGGACGGAAATGCATTTCTGTCATATCGGTGGCCTGGGAGCCAACCGGGTACATAGCGGGGCTATGTACCATGTTTGATCGTTATTTGGGACTAGGGAAGCTTAGTCCGCGTCAAAGGCCTAATGGCAATGGCGAGGTGAGCAACGGGCTAGTGTACCCCTAACCACTCCACCTGCTCGGTTAAAGCGACCTAAAGTTTTACGTGGGACTTACCGAGGTTTGGAGATCGAGTCTAGGCTGCGGCTGAGAAGACTAAATGCTCACAAGATTGCCATCCTGGGGGTGGTGGCGGAGTCAAGGACCAGACGGGGTTCGGACTGGCCCGCCGAGTTAGTGCCCTGAGAGCACGAGGTGTACGGCCGTGTGAGGGTGCACCTGTGATATGATGCTTATTTTGCTATGTTACTTGTTTTGCTAACAAGTGCAGGGAAGAAGCTTTGCCGCCCCGGTTTGCGGGCGGAATCGTTATAATTTGGTCAGCATAGCTGACCGTTGCCTTTGTTTACCACCATGCGGTGGATTGCTGCTTGCAGGTGCTGCGGAGCCGAGAGGTAAATAGCGGGCTAAAGCCCAAGTTGCTGTGCCGGCCCTCGAAGGCCAGGTTTTGAGTGTTTTGCTTTTTGTACTCATGTGTGACCGGCCTGCGTGCCGAGGTTTGGAAGACACTTTTTATTAAGCAAACTCTTGTAAGGCTTTAAGGCCATTATTCGTGTATTAAACATTCCTTGTTTTTAATGGCGTGGACATTCATGTTAGCAGGGTTCATAATTGTGCAACTTAATAATTGCTTTCGCTAGGTGCTGTGTAGGACGTTGTGATTGGTTGAATGGTTTCAATGCGTAACCAACCGGTCTGTCCGTAGTATATGGCGTCGGGCCCCGGCCGGACCTACTATTATATACTATGTGACGGATAGAGGTGTTACAAATTGGTATCAGACTACTGGTTTCGGTCAAGCTTAAAAGAATTCGTGGACGAATTCACTTTAAGGGGTGGTGAGCACATCCGTGTGCGTCATCATTATAACATGAAAATAACCCATGAATGTCCACGTAGGAATGAAAATACACATGTTTGAGGAACCTGCGTGTTCCTATAATTGCTTTTTGCAAATTTTGTTCAGTCGCTTATGGTGTTTTGAACGGCTATAGGTGTCCGGAAGTGGAGCGTGGCAGTCTGAACACATGTTTGCTGAGCAAAGTACGACACCAAGTAACATTCCTGAGACCCCTACGTCTTTGGAAACCATAAGAAGGGTGGTTGAAGCGGTATTTGCTGTGACCAACGCACAACATGGGAGTAATGTGCAACCCTTTGTCCTTGAGATGGCCCCAACATCGGGCAGTATGTTGGAGCAAAGGGCATTTGGGGCTCCATTAGAGCAGCAGATGAGCATGACTGTGGTGCAGGGCATTCAGTTGACGCATATTTGCAGACGTTCCTTATGTTAAGGCACTACCCAGGCTTTGAATGGGAAAGCGAGCAATCTATAGTGGATAGATTTTATAACGGTCTGCGCAGCGAGTTGCGTATCCTACTGCTAGGACCAAAGTTATTGGGATTCCGAGCTTTGGTGGAGTTGGCTAAAGCTTTGGAGGTGGAGTTTGGGAAAACTCACCAAGTACCAGTGGATAGGGTACCAAACCCTACTGATCCTATAAGGACTATCTATCGAAAGATGCCGAGAAAGGAGGCTGGTTCATCCACTACCCGAACTACCCTCAATTATTATTCTTGTGGCAAGAAAGGGCATCTCGCCAGAGAGTGTTTGGAGAGTGCTCAGAAGACAAGAAAAGTTTTGGCAGGAGTAGTTGAAGCCTCTGGTGTAAAGGAAACGATGTTCAAAATTCCATCCTCAAAATATGGGTACCGTAGGTGGCATAAGAAGGCGAGGAGGTCGGGACTAGTCCCTTCCTCTAGCACACCCAGAGCGAATACAGTTCAAACCCCGGATGCATGCTTTGTTTGTGGAAAGCTGGTGCACTATGCCCGGGATTGTTGGAGTGGACGCCCAATGTCCAAAAAGAAGTCGGGGTCGATATCTGAAGAGAAAGGCAAGGCGGTGGCGTCCGCCACATCGCTGTTTACTCCGGCCCAACCGGGAGTGAACATCCTTGGCCAGCAGGAGGTCATGTGGCCGACCGTCGGGTCGTCAGGTATGGTTTAATTGTTAGCAACCTTGCTTCTTGCCTTATGCGTGTTTACATAAAACTTGAAGTTCTAGGCTTTATTTTGGAATCTTGGCAATCCGGATGGGTTATTACCCAGTAGTCGTCCAGTGCACGCGGAGATATAGTCTGTGCGGTAAGAGTTTTATTGAAAGTCAAGGATTCGACTTGCTAGCGTCGCTATTGCCATTAGTAGAGTTTGACGTCATCTTTGTTATGGACTAGCTTTTGGGGCAGAAGGCTTTTATCGTTTGCAACCGCAAAGAAACCTAACTGGGTGTTGGGCAGGAGACAACGTTTGCGGAACTGAAGGGATCGAGCAGGACACTGACGTCTGCCCTCCTGGTGGTCAAGACAGTTTTGTGTTGGTACCAAGCTGTTCTTCACGTTAGTGGAGGCTGTAACGCCTAAGTCCACTCTGGGTAGTATCCCAGTGGTTTTTGAGCATCCCGATGTGTTCCCAAACAATCTCCCTGGAGCCCCACCGTAGCGAGAGATCGATTTCACGATTGAGTTGTGCCAGGTGCTAAACCTGTGTCACGCTCTCCTTATAGGCTGATGCCTAAGGTGATAGTGGAGTTAAAGGTTCAACTAGAAAAGTTGATGGAGCAAGGGTATGTGCGTCCAAGCTCGTTGCCTTGGAGCGCACCGGTCCACTTTACTCAGAAGAAGGACGGGAGCTTGCAATTTTGTATTTGTTGCAGAGAGCTGTGTAAGTTTGCAGAAATTGGACAAGTAATCGATCCAAATGGTCGATGGTCTGCTGATCAGTTAGTCGGGTCTTCAGTGGACTCAGTAGTGGATCGTAAGTCCGGTTACACTCATCTGAGAATAAGGGTAAGTGTTATCGCAAAGGCGGTGTTAAGCACGAGTGATGACCAATCTGAGTCTACGATCGTGCTGTCTTGGCAGTCAAGTGTGGCATCAATGTTCATAGACCGGATGAACGGAACGTTCATGGAGTACCTAGTCCAGTTTGTGATCGTCTTCATCGATGACACATTGGGGGTAATTTTAGTGCGAAGGGTATCGCTTCTGAATATCTACTCTTGGTTTTGTGGACGTTAAGAAGGAACCATGTATACACCAAGTTCTCCGAACTCGAGTCTTGGGTTATCCTCGTAGCGTTTCTTGGTCCTTTAGTTGGTAGAGTGAGGGTGTGTGGTTCCAGTGTTGTTAGTCGCAATACGACGGTGGCCTGTGTTGTCTCGGTAGCGGAAATCCAGAGTTTCTGGTGTGGTCAGCTACTACAGGCGCTTCGTAGAGGACTTCCCGCGGATAGTATTACCCCTCGCGTCGTTGTCAAGGAAATGCTCAAAAGTATTTCTTAGATGCGCGGGTACGCCTAAGCGGTGAAGGGTTAAAGAGTTGGTCAACCACAGCGCCAGGGTTAAGTTCGCCGAGTGGAACCAGAAGCTGTGAGATCTACGGCACTGCCTTAGGCAGCGGATTAGACTGTGTGCTGCTGCTGCGTGGTAATATTGTGGCCTATGGCTCGCATTAGTTGCAAGAGCACGAGGGGTATTGTCCAGTCCGTCATCTGGAGTTCGTGGCTGTGTGTTTTGCACAAAAGCTAGGGAGGCTTTATATGTATGGTGCAAAAGACGGTGTTTGTACTGATCCTAGGAGCCTGATACATCGGTGGGATCGAAAGGATCTGAAATTGAGGCAGCAAAAATGGATGGAGTTCTTGGGGGACTATACGTTCGAAAGTTATTTTTGTGCTCGTTGTAAGGATATGTGTTGCGGATGCGTTGAGACGCAGGGCTTCTGCTCCAGGCCAACTAGTTGTAGTTTCATGTTGAGGGTTTGACCTGGGAGTTGGAGATGTTAGCTATCTTTTGCGTTGACAAGCAGACTAGCGTCGAAGCATATCAGAACTGGTCGGAAGTCCAGTATGACCTGGCTGATCGTAGTTGGCAGACTATGGTTTGTGTAGCTGCATGAAGGAAATCATGGGTGCGGCTCGGTGGGTCAAAATCCCAAGTCGACGGTTGTGGGTAGGCTACCAAGGAAAGACAATCGTTTGTGCAGCCCAAGCATGGGTAATTTATGGGTGGAGTTTTGATACGTCTTACCAAGTACTCAACTCGCTTAAGAGGCACAAGTTGTGCCGATATCTAAGAAATTGCTTTGGTGGCCGGGGCTCAAGAGAGTCGTAGTATTGTTTGTGGCTAAGTGTCAGCCTTGCGCCTTAGTGAAGGCAGAGTGCCAAGTGCCGGGGAATTCGTGAATCCTTTCCTAGTTCGGAATAGAAGTTTGACTGGACTGTGTGCATGATTTGCCAAAGTCACTGTGGGGTAGCGACGGCGTGTGGGTGATCGTAATTGTGTTAACTTTAGTGTCTCACTTCATTACGCATAGGAAGGATAATTCGGCGGAGTAACTGGCAAAATGCATTTCGATATCATAGTTAGACTACATGTTGTGCCCCGCAACATCGTGAGCAATCGGGGTGGGCATTCTACGTCCAATGATTGGAGGTGTTTACAGAATGTGCTGGAGACTAAGCTGTAGTTTAGTCCAGTCTTACATCCGCAGACAGATGAGCAGACCGAGTGGGTCAACAGGACGTTGGAGGACGTGCTTCGTATGTGCGTTCTGGACTTCGGGAAGCAGTGGTAAGGCCATCTATTTTGGTAAAGTTTGCGTACAACTTTAGCTACCAAGCGAGCATACAAATGGAGCCCTTCGAGGCCCTTTTTGGTAGAAGGCGTCGCATGCCGTTGTCGAGGCTAGGAACGGATGACACGAAGTTGTATTTAAAGCAAGAGATGGTAAACACTACCCCTTTGGTGCGAACCATATGAGAACTGTTGCTAATCTCTCAGGGGAGGCAGGCTAAGTACTTTAACGCCACGTATCAGAATGTGGAGTTATCGGATGGCGTATCAGAAGTTATAATCGTTCAAGAGTGTTTCACGGTAGCGACGCTAAGGGAAAGCTGAGCCCGGTATACCTTGGAACACTTGAGATTTCTAGAGCAGTTTGGTGAGGCGGCGCAAGAGCCTTCGAACTTGATCGTGAGTGATCAAGTTTTGGTGGACGAAAGGTTGACGTCTAGGGTCAAACCTTTTCTTTTTGGAGACCGTGAAGTCGAGCGGCTTTGTCCCAAGGAATTCAAGATAGTCGTGGTCCGGTGGGGTAAATTGCGATAGCAAGGAGCTCTCTTAGGAATGAGAGCAATCTATGCTGGTTGTGCACCCGGAGCTATTCCGCCTGGGTACCGTTGAGAGTTTATGTTTTCTCTCCTTTAGTAATTTCGTTGACGAAATTCTTTTAAGGGGGGAGAGTTGTAACACCCCCGAAACTCAAAAGAGGGACGGGTGACATTTAAGCCCAGTTTGGGTTTTGGATCAGGTGTCACGGGCGTGACACGGGCGTGTCACGGGCGTGTTCGGCCACGGGTCATATGGTCGACGTTTGATGATCGGCGATCGTCGAGCTGAGGCACACGGCCTGGGACACGGGCGTGTCACTTTGGGCAGTTTTCTGAGTCATGCACACGGGCCATGATACAGGCCCAGGCACGGGCGTGTCACTTGCGACACGGGTGTGTCGGGTGCCATGTCGCAGGCCGTGTCCTTCTCGGGTTGGGAAAGCTGGCCGATTGCACACGGGGGGGGGGGGGGGGGGGGGGGGGGGGGGGGGGGGGGGTGACACGGGTCTCTCGACACGGACGTGTCACATGTGACACGGGCGTGTCGGAGGGCGTGTCGAATGCCGTGTGCTGGTTTTTGAGTCGGTCGAGACGGCGAATGGGTGACACGGCCAGGCACACGGCCGTGTTGCAACCCGTATTCGTCCCCAAATTTTGTATTTTAGGCCTAATCGTGGCCGTTCGTTCCCTTGGATTTGGATCCAACGGTGGGGCGCTGTTGCTGGGATGTAATATCCGGGAATAGGGTTTAGAAACCTTCATTCCCTTTGGTTGGTTCTCTCTCTAAGAGTTAGAGAGAGGAGAGAGCTTGGAGGAGGAAGAAGAAGCTAGATCCGGTCACCGGCGGAGCTTCGAAGCTCTAAATCACGATCCGAGTCCGGATCCGCGAAGGCGAGGCCGATACGGTGCTTTCCATCCGGCTAGATCGTCATGGCGCCGAGGAAAAGCGAAAGAGGAACAATTCTCTTCTTGAGCATGTGAAGCTCTTCTTCCTTTGCATGGGAAAACCCCTCTCCCGCGAGTGTGCGGCGAGATTGTGGTATTCCTTGGGGTAGATATGTAAAGTCCCCCTTGTTAGAGTCCGGAATCATAGTACAGACATAGGCATGGTGTGTGAAGCCTACCCGGATGTGTTTTCCGGATCGGTGATGATTTGATGTGCATGTGTTGGCCGGAGAAGACTCCGAGCGTTGTGTTTGTTTTCGGGTTGCTATGCGGTAGTATGCATCAGGGAATCTGGGGGATTAACCCCGAGGTGCACACGGAAATCTGGACGGAAACACATTTCTTTCATATCGGTGGCCTGGGAGCCAACCGGGTACATAGCGGGGCTATGTACCATGTTTGATCGTTATTTGGGACTGGGGAAGCTTAGTCCGCGTCAAAGGCCTAATGGCAATGGCGGGGTGAGCAACAGGCTAGTGTACCCCTAACTGCTCCACCTGCTCGGTTAAAGCGACCTAAAGTTTTACGTAGGACTTACCGAGTTTTGGAGATCGAGTCTAGGCTGCGACTGAGAAGACTAAATGCTCACAAAATTGCCATCCTGGGGGTGGTGGCGGAGTCAAGGACCGGACGGGGTTCAGACTGGCCCGCCGAGTAAGTGCCCTGAGAGCACGAGGTGTACGGCCGTGTGAGCGTGCACCTATGATGTGATGCTTATTTTTCTATGTTACTTGTTTTGCTAACAAGTGCAAGGAAGAAGCTTTGCCTTCCCGGTTTGGGGGCGGAATTGTTATAATTTGGTAAACATAGCTGATTGTTACCTTTGTTTACCACCGTGCGTTGGATTGTTGCTTGCAGGTGCTGCGGAGCAGAGAGGTAAATAGCGGGCTAAAGCCCAAGTTGCTGTGCCGGCCCTCGAAGGCCAGGTTTTGAGTGTTTTTCTTTTTGTACTCATGTGTGACCGGCCTGCGTGCCGAGGTTTGGAAGACACTTTTTATTAAGCAAACTCTTGTAAGTCTTTAAGGCCATTATTCATGTATTCAACATTCCTTGTTTTTAATGGCGTGGACATTCATGTTAGCAGGGTTCTTAATTGTGCAACTTAATAATTTCTTCCGCTAGATGCTGTGTAGGACGTTGTGATTGGTTGAATGGTTTCAATGCGTAACCAACTGGTCTGTCCGTAGTATATGGCGTCGGGCCCCGGCCGGACCTACTGTTATATACTATGTGACAGATAGGGGTGTTACATCTATGAAGTGGACAACGTCTCCCATCTCGCTCTGCAAGTAGAAATACTAAGCAAAAAAATCACGGAGATGACTGCAGACTTCGCCCCTCAGGTATGGGAATCTGCAAATCATGCCCTAGAAAAATTAGATTTTGTTAACAATATGCCTAGAAATGCTTTTAATAATTTTTCTGCTACGAATTTTCATCCTCATGGTTTTAATTTTTCGAATAGCTATAATCCTGCCTTAAGAAATCATCCGAATTTTTCATGGAGTAATCCATCGAATGCTATGCACCCGCCACCACAAAATGATTTTTCTGCACCACAACCACCACCTCTTCAAAATAATCCAAAACCTCCAAGCTTGGAGGAGTAACTTTCCAAATATATCACCACAAATGACGCTACGATAAGGACCCTAACCGGAAGCGTTAAAAGTCTAGAAAATAAGGTAGGACAGCTCGCAAAAATAATTTCTGAGCGACCCGCAGGGTCTCTTCCTTCCAATACCGAACCCAACCCGAGATAGCAAGCAAAAGCTATAACTCTTCGGAGTGGGAAGCAATTCTCCGGTATGGTTTGCGAAGAGCCCGAGGCAAGCTCCGCCCCTATTTTGAAAAATCAAAGCTCTGCTCCCGTTTTAAAAATTCCACCCTCTGCTGAAGAACTTATCACCTCCGTTTTAGAAAAAAATCTCACTATACCACCCATTTTTATAAAAAATCCAATCCCTCCTTACCCTTCCGAACTTAATAAACAATGTAAAGATGATCAGTACTCCCGGTTCTTAGAGATTTTCAAGCAAATACACATTAATCTGCCTTTCCACGAAGTTATTTCGCAGATGCAGAAATACGCAAAGTATCTTAAGGATCTTCTCACCAACAAGAATAATTTATAGAACCTTTCGCACATCATGCTAAACGTTGAGTGCTCTATTGTTTTAATAAATAGTTTGCCGAAGAAGATAAGTGATCCGGGTAGTTTCTCTATCCCGTGTGTCTTCAGTGATCTGTTTGTCAAACACGCATTAGCCGACTTAGGCGCGAGTATAAACCGGATGCCCCTCTCGTTGTTTAAGAAGCTAGGAATTGGTAGCCTTAACCCCACACGCATTAGTATCTAGCTAGCCGATAGATCTGTAAAGTACTCGTTAGGAATAGTGGAGGACGTTCTTGTAAAAGTCGACAAGTTCATCTTCCCGGTGGACTTTGTCATTTTGGACATCGAAGAAGACGTCGAAGTTCCCATGATCCTTGGCCGACCCTTACTTGCCACCTCCCGAGCCATCATTGATGTAAGCAATGGTAAGCTCTTTCTTCGAGTAGGCGACGACGAAGTCACTTTCTCTATCACTCCTTCAATGAAGAACACCTTAGCAAATGATGACTCCTGCTTTTTCGTAGACGCCTTAAGTGATGGATCATCCTACTGCCTCTCCAACTTTGAAAAAGAATTTTCTTCCTTTTGTTCCTCTTCTCTTCTTACTGAATCACTTGAACTAAGTGAAGAATGAGTGGAATCCTCTTATCTTCTAAATGATTTTGAAATAGAATTTTCTGATTTTTGTTCCTCTTCTACTCTTCCAACTGAATCATTGCAAGAAGCAGCCTTGGCCGCTAGCCCCACCCCTTTTAATTTTCCTTATAAAAAAGTTTATGAAGATATTATTTTTTAAAAATAAAGAATTTCCAAATCCTCTTATGAAGAACCCCCTACATTAGAACTAAAGGAACTTTCTGAACATCTCAAGTACGCCTTTTTAGAAAAATACTCCAAGCTGCCTTTTATAGTTTCGGACTACCTCACAGATGTCCAATATGATAAAATTCTTTTAGTTTTACATAAACATCGTCGAGCTATTGCGTGGCAGATATCGGATATCAAGGGCATAAGCCCATCTTTCTGTACTCATAAAATTTTAATGGAAGATAATTCACGTAACTCCATTCAACCTAAGTGTCGTATAAACCCGAACATAAAAGAAGTAGTTAAGGGCGAGGTTATGAAATTATTAGATGCAGGAATTATCTACCCTATATCAGATAGTAAGTGGGTTAGCCCTGTTTAGGTAGTACCAAAGAAGGGAGGGATAACTGTAGTTAGTAATGAGAATAACGAATTAATCCCGACACGGACGGTGACGGGTTGGCGTATGTGTATAAATTATATGAAGCTGAATGATGCCACCCGCAAGGACCACTTTACTTTGTCATTTATCGACCAGATTTTAGAACGATTATCATGCCATAGCTTTTATTGTTTTCTCGATGGCCTCTCGGGGTATTTTCAAATCCCCATCTCTCCCGCGGACCAAGAGAAAACTACGTTTACTTGTCCCTTCAGCACCTTCGCCTATAGAAGAATGTCGTTTGGATTGTGCAATACGCCAGCTACATTCTAACGATGTATGCTCGCTATATTTGACAAGTACATAGAAAGAATTATGGAGGTATTTATGGACGATTTCTCCGTGTTCGGCGATTCCTTTGATAGATGTTTCGAAAACCTCTTTAAAGTCTTAGAATGATGCGAAGAAACTAACCTTGCCCTAAATTGGGAAAAATGCAATTTTATGGTGAGGGAAGGGTTAGTTTTGGGTCATAAAATTTCTGCTAAAGGTATTACAGTAAACGTTGCCAAGATAGAAGTTATTGAGATGTTGTCGCCGCCTATAAACATAAAAGCTATAAGAGGTTTCCTAGGCCACCCTGGCTTTTACCGTCATTTTATAAAGGACTTCTCCAAGATCACTAAGCCCCTCACCCATCTCTGAGAAAAAGGCGCTCCATTCATTTTTGATGACTCTTGTATTTCTGCCTTTGAATCAATTAAAGAAAAGTTTATTAACACACCGATTATGATAGCTCCGGTGTGGGACCTAACTTTCGAGATAATGTGTGATGCAAGAAGTTTGGCGGTGGGAGCAGTATTAGGTCAACGCATATCTAAAAACTTCCACCCTATCTATTACGCTAGTAAAACCCTTACATCTGCACAGCAAAATTACAAAATGACCCAGAAGGAGCTCTTCGGAGTAGTATTCACTTTTGATAAATTTCGTCCTTATATTACACTTTCAAAAATCATAGTTTTTACGGAACACTCGGCCCTCAAATATCTTCTTGCCAAAATGGATGCCAAGCTGCGCTTAATTCGCTGGGTCTTACTCCTCCAGGAGTTTGACTTAGAAATCCGTGATAAGCGAGGAGCCGAGAACTTGGCCGCCGACCATCTCTCCAGATTAGAAAATCCCTTTATAGAAAAATTAAATGAAAAATCTTTTAATTATTATTTTACTGATGAGAAGCTGCTTTCAATTAGCACATCTACTTCTCCTTGGTTCGCGCACATCGCCAACTATTTAGTGGCTTTGGTGCTCCCAAAAGAGTTCTCCTCCCAGCAAAAGAAGAAATTCTTTTCTTAGCTGAAAAACTACTTTTGGGAAGACCCGCATCTTTTCAGAATCTGTGCGGATCAAGTGATAAGGAGATATTTTTCTTATGAAGAAGGAATTGATATTTTAAAACATTTACATGAAGGTCCGACAGGTGGGCACTATCAAGGTTCTCGAAGCGCTCACAAGGTGCTTTGCGCGGGTTTTTATTAGCCTAGCCTATTTAAAGACGTGCAAGCCTTTGTGAGTAGGTGTGATAGTTGCCAACGGTCGGGCAATATTTCAAATTAAATATAAATGCTGCAAAATTACTTCCTTGAGTGCGAGATTTTCGACCTCTAGGGAATCGATTTTGTTGGCCCCCTTCCTTCTAGCTTCGGAAACAAGTATATTTTAGTTGTCGTTGATTACGTCTCACGTTGGGAAGAGACCCAAGCTCTTCCTACGAACGACTCCCGAGTTGTAGTTACATTTTAGAAAAAATTATTTTCTAGATTCGGTACGCCGCGCGCCATCGTTAGCGATAGGGGTTCCCATTTTTTTAACTCGTAATTTTCAAAAATCCTTACCAAATACGGCATTACACATAAGCTTTCAACTGCCTACCACCCCCAAACTAACGCACAAGTCGAAGTAGTTAATAGAGAAATAAAAATAATTATAGAAAAGACTGTTTCAACTTCTAGGAAAGGCTGGTCTGTCAAATTTGACGATGCTCTATGGACCTACCGAACAACGTACAAAACTGCCCTCAGATGTATGCCATATCGGCTGGTCTATGGAAAATCATGTCATCTGCCCGTAGAACTCGAACACCGCGCTTTTTCGGCCATAAGATTTTTAAACTTCGATCCCCACTCTATCGGTGACCTTAGAAAATTTCAAATTAATGAACTCGATGAGTGGCGCTCTTACGCTTACGAAAATAAAAAACTTTATAAAGAGCGGACGAAGCGTTTACATGATAAGCACTTAAGGCATCCAAAAACCTTTAAGTCGGGCGACCAGGTTCTTTTATATAATTCTCGATTACGTTTATTTCCGGGTAAATTAAAGTCTCGTTGGTTTCGGCCCTTTTCTGTTTTAGAAGTTTTTCCTTATGGTACTGTTTTGATTTCTCACCCTGATAAGGTTAATTTCAAAGTGAATGGTCAGCGTCTTAAACTATATTTCTCTGGTGATGATGATGTCAGTCCAAATATTATTAAGTTTCTGCTTCACGAACTCTAAACTTTGAACATTTAATTTTTGTTAAAAACAATTTTATTTCTTGACAACAATAATTTTGGACATTATTTTTTTGATGCGTTGAGCTCAATGACGCTTTAAACAAAGGGCGCACTTGGGAGGCAACCCAAGTTATCTTTTTCTGTTTTCTTTATTTTACAATTTTTGCCCCGGACGGCTCCGACAAGCTGAACCTTCTGCGATCGCCTGCTCCAATGTTGTTGAATCAATCACGAAATCCAAAGAAGACACTTGGGGGGAGCGGCATCACTCAGTTTTCGCAGCAAATAAATCTGGGGAAGTACCTGTTTTTCAATTATTTCTTTCATTTCTGTACTTACTTTTCTCTTCTTCTCCAATCCCCTTCTTTAGCCATTGAGGACAATGTCCATTTTAAGCTTAGGGGAGGACTTCCTCCTTCATTTTTGCTTAGTGTAAATATCTTTTCTTTCCTTTTTGTATATATCTTAAATAATTCCAAAATCAATCAAAAAAAATGAATATCTTAAAAAAAAAAGAGCAGAAAATATTTCCAAAATAAAAATAAAAGAATATTTCACAAATTAAAAAAATATTTATGCTTTTTGTTTTTGCCTTAATAAGTCTAGACATTTTGGTATTTAAATAGTACCCCTAGTTTTTGTTTTTGTTTTACTCAAAATTTTCTATAAACAACGTAGTTAATTATAATATTTCTAATCGTCCTTTTTAATTATGTTTCACAAGTAAAATGTTGGTCATGCTGTGTTTCTAATTCACGGTAGCATGTTAAGGTGAATTATTTTTCTAAAACTCGCATTTCTATTATGGTTTTTCATTCTTTATTTCCTTTACTTTCTCAAAAATTCATCATCCGCTATTTTCCTTTTCATTTTTTGATAATTTTTGTAAGGTCAGCCTTTGAATAATGTAGTAGATGTGAACGATCCAAGTAACCTATTATTCATATTTTCAAGACAATTTCATCAATCTTCTTTTATTATCTAGGACTCGCTTTTTGAAAAAAAAATTAAACCTTTGTTTTAAATAAATTTAAAAGCGTGAATATGATTTAGGACATTTTGTTTTCGTTTGAGCTTTCCTGCCAACCTAAAAAGTTTTACCACTAGTTAGCTGCTTTTGAGCCTTTTTTCCGATTTCATTTGATATCTCCTCTTTTCATTTCATTTTCACCAAAGCTAAAATTTCCAACCTATCGAATCACACTAGCCTTTTTGAGTTTCATAAATTATTTTGATGATTTTGATAGGATATTTTGTGATTTTTGTGGGAGAAAGGTTTTTGAAAAAAGTATGCTCAAAAGTTATGTTTAATTTTTTTTGGCCAATTCAAAAGGAAAATAAAAATATTTATGGCCTTTGTTTTGGAAAAAAGAAAAAAAAATGGAAAAAAGAAGAAAAAGAGAAAAAAATGTATATATATTTTTATTTTTTAAATGAATGTTTTTGAAACTCTTTGCTTTGGTTTAGTGTGATTTTAAGCCTTCACGTTTATCTTTGTATTCCACTCCTAATCATATTCCTAAACAAAACGTTTCTGTCCTATTTAAGTCCTTTTGATTCACGCATTTTGAATCTTATTTAACCACTAAGAAAAGAAGAAAAGTAAATCAGTTATAGTTTTGGATTTAAACTTAGATTTTCGTTAATTGAATTGATATAATTATAATACGTTGCTTGGATCTAGAAACAACTCAATGTGTTTTTCATTTTCGTTGCTTTGCTTAAATCTATTTAAAGAATTTCGTCAAAATTTTGGATGATTTATTTTTATTGAGTAAAGTTTATAAAGCTCTTACCATACCTAAATAATTGTTTTAGATTTACGTTTCACCTTTTCCCTATTTAGAATTTTGCATAGTACTTGTGTGGGCATAATTAGAACTTTTTGATTAGTCCTTTTTATAAATAACAAGTTTTTATATTTTTGCTTGGGGACATGCAAAGCTTAAGCTTGGGGGAATTTGATAAAACATTTTATAGCCTAAACTATTATCGAATTTTTCTAGTTTATAATGTACAAATCATGTCTTTTTAGTTTATCTTTTATCCTTTTTATGTAAATATTATTGCCATAAACATTTTCTTGTCTTTTTGCAGGTTTCTAGTTTTTTTGGTCAAAAATGACCTGTCACGCCCCCCTGTCACGCCCTCCCCGAGCGTGACCTAGGGCGTGTTGCCTGATCCTGATGATGAATGCTGAAAGTGATAGGAAAATAGGAAAAACGGCTGTCACACCCCATGGCACGCCCTCCCTGGGCGTGTCGCCCTCTGCCCGATGCCTGCCTCTGCATTGAATGCCGATTCATCCCAGTATGCCAAACAGTACTATCATGCCCCATGTCACGGACGTGACATCGGGTGTGACCCCACCTTTTCTTATGACTGACGGAATTCCGACCAATGATTTCGATGCGACATACATGTCAAGCCCCCCCTACACGGGCATGACCAAGGGCGTGACAACCGACGTACAGAAGCAATCATCTTTCTAGCCAGAATCCAGAGCCCGAGGTCAATGTCGTACCTATCACGCCCCCTGAAACGCCCTCCCTGGGTGTGTCACCGGGTGTGAGCAACCCGTGGAAAATTTCTATAAATTTAGACCCCCACTTCCATTTCAGCAAGTTTGGGTTGAGAGGGGGATGTGCTTCCCCTTTGTTTCTTTATCTTTTTTATGATTTTCTCTCTCTCTCTCTTTCTCTCTACTTTGTAATTTACTCTTAACCCTTGTTTAGTATTTAGTTGTTTAAGCTTTTATTGTAATCTTGCTCTTGTATAGTGCTAATTGTAGGGCTAGAATAGGATTTTATTTTCATGCACTTGTAATTTCATTTTCCTAAGTGTAGCTCTCCTTTTTATTAATAAAAGTCCTATTTATTTACTTTGTGTTTGTATGCTTCACTACTCACCCCCCCCCCTCCATTCCATTATGATTAACTAATCCTCTTTGTACTCGATCTTGATGATCCGAGGTTCGAGCGATTGAGTTATGATATTTTACTTAACCTTTTCTTTTTAGGTTTAGGCCTTGAATTACTCTTGATTTTTCATGGGTTGGAGGTATATTATCGATGTATACTCTCAACCTTTGCTTTCATTCTGGGCTAGCCGAGAGGCCAATAGAATGAAGTGAGCATTCAAAAGTAAAGGGATTTGTACGCACCCCTCGAGAGAGGCAGACGTCCAAATATTCTGGATTGGAGTAAAATCCAAAAGTGGGGTTCACCGCGTAAAGCGAGTTTTTGGCCTCCGATTTAAACGAGAGTCGGTCGGACCTTCCTAAACTCAGTTGGGCACGACTTCGAGAGAAGCGTGTTCAAGCTTTAGGAACCTCCACGGTCAAGGATCTTTATCCTATTAAGCTAAGGTTTTTTTTTGCATTTTCTTACTCGTCTTTAGCCGAGGTGAATCTTGATCGAGTGCATTTCCATTTCATAGTGTCAGCCTTTCATTATAATCGCTTCTAATAGCTTTTTAATTAACTGCAATATCTCTCTTTCAAGCATTAGCTTTACTTCCTTAATTGCAATTAGTTTCTCTAAAGCCCTGTTTTTTCGTCGATAAGATAATAGTCTTCGTGTGAGTAAGCATACTCAACAGTTCCCAGATTTTAATACGATACATGTGTCCCCTAGCTATAATTCGATAGGTATACTTGCCTCATTTGATTGCTTGTTCGGTTGCTTTTATTTTCTTCGAAGTTTAGCGACCACCAAAAGTCGCAAGAGCATGGCCTAGGTTGAGTGGGGCCAGGTAGAACATATAATATAAATATATTAAATCCGCCAGAGTCACCACGCCATGGCTGTAACGCCCCCGATTTCTCGATAATAATATTTGAATTGGTATCATCATATTTGTGACGTCAAGGCATTACCTTTTTTTCGTCATGTTGACGGCGCTGCGTCGTTAGTGCGTTTTTGCGTCTGTTGGGTCTGTTTGACCATATTTTGGGATTTTTATGGAATTGAATGTTTTCCTTGATTGAAAGGGAAGAAGTTTTGAGGTTTTCAACTTCTCCAGTATTTTTGTGATCCCAGCATTTTGGAGTCTCGAAGCGTGTTTGGATCCTTGTGATGATTTTTTCTTGTGTAAGCATTTGATGTTAGTTTCTCAAGAATGGTGCGTCAGATTCTAGGGTTGTCTTTGCTGTTAAATTGGTTTAACTCGACGCACTTTTAGGCCTCCATTTTGAACTTATATTTCTTATTCAAACTATTTGAATATGATTATTATTATTATATTAAAGCCTTATGCTTGTTTGATTCTAGGGAAGCCCTCCTTAAGGATAGGTTTTCATAGATCAGAGGCGGGAGATGAAAAGTTTGGGCATTGTCTGGAGTTCGACGAGCGTCGAACGGTATTCGACGAGCATCGTTCGTCAAACGGCATTCGATGAGTGGAATTCGATGAGCGTCGAATGAAGTTTGACGAAGCGTCGAACTGGTTTGTGTTTGACGAACTTCGAGCAGAATTCATCGAACGAGTTTTGTGTTCAACGAACTTCGGGCATAATTTGTCGAACAGGTTTATTCTTCCCTCTTGTTCTCGAGAAATCCTGCAGTTCTCGAGAAATACCATTATTGTTCTCGAGAAGAATCTTCTTGTTCTCGAGAGATGTGGTCTAGTACTCGAGTAGACCTGAGTTGTTCTCGAGTAATGCTTACACATTACTCGAGAAGTTTTCTTATCAAGATTCTCGAGAAATCAGCCCTCAAGAAATCTTCCTCGAGAATTGTTCTCGATAAAATGAGAGTTGTTCTCGAGATGTACATAAGCCCTTCTCGAGAAGTCCACAGTCTTTTCTCTAGAAAGTCCCTTTTAGTACTCGAGTAGTTCTTCGTCTGTTCTCGAGAAGTCATGAGATTCTCGAGGAGTCCTGTTTTGCTACTTCTCGAGAAGCATTTTAGTACTCGAGAAGTACATTTTTGTTCTCGAGAAGTCTTATCTTGTTCTCGAGAAAACCCAAACCTTTGTCTCAGTAAGCCCGGTTCAGCCGATCCTTGTTCGCTTTCTTATGTACAGTTATTCTAATATTACACTTAGTGTATATATAACTGCTTCTTCTTCCGCCTTTATTTAGACCTAATTCCTATTCACCACCCGAACTTGAGCGGCGTGAGCGAGAGAGAGAAAGTTTTTCTGTGATTCTTCCGGTGGCTTCCAACGGTGCTCCGATGCTCGAAATCTTTAACCGATCATAGATTTTAAAAGCTCACAGCGAGAGCTTCATCATTGTCATAAAATCCTCCCCATTTCTTGAGTTTTTCTCAATAGGTTTTTTGGCCATGACCTCTTCTTTTGGCTATTCTTATTAGATTTCGACTTCCCTCATCTTCTTTTGCCCCGATCTATAACAAGGAGTGATTTGGAGAGTTTTTCCAGCAAAACCAAGGCAAGTGGTTGTTTTACTCCCCTCTACCCTTCTTTCTCCTGATCTTCTGAAATTTCTAACTTCTTTTGTCGTTATAATTAATAACTTGTTGATTATAGTATTGTCTTTATCCTTCATTTAAAAACACTTATACTATCATGTTCTTGATTTTGCTAATCTAACCCTGTATATTGGTATATGTTTTGACGGCGTGGTTGAATCTTGCTCTTTTAACCGTCCCTTAACTATTATGTAGAACGTGTTAGAGTTTATCTAGGATTGTAAATCCTTCCTAAAGGTTGATAAACCATTTCTTAAATCTAAAAAGGTCTAGTAGAATTCGATGTGCCATGTCTTGAGATTTATATCATGGTTTTCATTTTTGCGGGCGTTAGTGGATGAAACCACCGCCATAATTTTTTTTCCCTTTATTAGTACCTTGTAGAACTCTATCGGGTGTTTGTGCATCTGTGGTGAATAGTGGAGTGTATAAGTCTCCCCGGAGTTAGATGGATATTATATTTGTGAGGGTGTGTTCGGATGAGCGACCACCTCGCCTGTGTTTTTGGGTAGAGTTGACCACATGTCGCTAATAAATTTTTGAGAATTCTTTCTTATGATTTAATCATTCTTTCCATTTTTTTAGCCTTATGCATCTGGTGTAATTTGTTGTACGTGATGGTTCATGAAAGTGCCCTTTTTTGATTTTGGTACTTTACTCTTGTACTCTACTTCAGTACTTTTTGTCTTGGCGTGGTACCCTTTTTAACTTTTGTTTATTTTTGGTTTACTTTTCTGCCACCATTTGTACCCTCTCGCTGAGGTGTTCTATCTTTGATTTGCCTCAGGTTCGAACCATTAGCAGGTAGTGGAGCTGGTTTTGGAGTCCCCGAGTAGTAGTGTTGGCTGTGATTTTCACCTCGCCGTTGCGAGGTAGCTTGTTATTTTATATTACTTTACCTAGTTCAGACATATTTTTGTTTTTTTATGGGTTTGTGTCTGATTGTTGACGCCCACAAGAAAGTTAGTTTTGCATACTTTTCTAGGTGCTAGTTGCTCTCTTTATGATGAATTGGATTACTTGCTCTCTTGGATGTTTTTTGCTTGCATTACATGTTAGATATTTTCAAGTATTTACCTATAATAATTATTTCATGCATTGTATGTTTCAAAATTCTAACTCATTATATTTAGCGACCGTAAAAGCAATTTTTACAACTATTATAAACCTAGAGTCTTGCATACAATGAGTTGTTCCCTAGGGACGTTTACACTAATGTAGGATGTTTAACCTCACAAAAGGAATATTTTCCTCAGCATATAACTATTTTCCCCTTAGACAAGATGAGCAACTAAGCCGAGGGATACGTCTACTGCTTAACTTAAACTGGATTTTTTTCCTCTATATAACATAAAATCTTTCTTTATGTCTCAAGTAGGAGTTTTTCCTGAGCGTCTGCAGTTTTCTCTTGCTGACGTGGCATCATGACACGCATTTTCCCTTACTTTGATATATCGTTAAAGGTGGTGAAAATGCGGGTTTTGACAATGGCTATCATCACGACCGGTGAATGTGAAGGTGAGGAGATTATGGAGAATATGAAGGGCGGGAGAAATGAGGTGGCTACCTTTTGATTTTTTGGGAGTGTAGGGGACGATATCGTTACTGATTTCCAACCAAAAAGAAACAAGGTTGAAGTCAGCAGGGAAATCAATACGAAGGGTGGAGTAGGCGGGAGAAAGAGAAAAGGCCTCATCGCAAAATCCAATCGCTACGTTGAGTTGATTAATGGTGAGCTGATGTACGATGTCGCCCATCAAAAAGATTATAAGATCATTTTCTGCTCCCCAACGGAACTCGAACGAGGCGAGGAACTCAACGGTGAGCTCTAGGAAGGTGGGCTCTAAGATGTAGAAGAGAGAACTCCATCCAGTGGTGGATAGAAATTATCGGACTAATTCCACCGCTCCAAATGTCGCGAGGATCGCCCAATCCAATATCCGAAATATGCCTAAAGGTTTGGCGCGTAATCGTCCACTCCGGTCCTGCTTGGTGGAGTTTTCAAAGAGAAGCATGGCTTCCACCGTGGCGGGATCCACGGAGTGCTCTTATGAGGAAGTGGTGGAGTGAGGGTGGTTGCGTGGCATTGTGGAAGGAGGATAGAAAAGAGGTTTTCGGGTTTGCTAAAGGAAGGAGGAGGGCTGGGTGTGGAGAAAACAAAGGGGGAAAAACCTATAAATAGAAAAAAAAAATTGCAAGGCCACGCCCCTGTCATGCCCGTAACAAGTGAGAGTGGTGGAAAGGCATTGTGGAAGGAGGAAAGAAAAGAGGTTTTTGGGTTTGCTAAGGGAAGGAGGATGGCTTGATGGTGTGGAGAAAACAAAGGGGGAAAACCTATAAATAGAAAAAAAATTTTGCGAGGTCACGCCCCCTGTCACGCCCGTGACATGGGGTCGTGTCACATAAATGGGAATGGGGAATCACGGGAAACGCAAAAAATATAATTTTCTGCTGGTCACGCCCCGTAGTCACGCTCGTGACTATCGGGCGTTTATCCTAAACTAAAAGGAAATCAAGTAATCTTAGGCATTGACCTCGGATTCGCTAGACACGGCCCAGGGTCACGCCCGTGACTCTAGGGCGTGTAACTGCGAACGATGAAAAATAATTTTTCCTTAATTTAAATTTTTTTGGGGTTTTACGCGAGGAAATTCACGGCCGTGACTTTTTTATATCACGGGCGTGACATATGATGTCATGGGCGTTACTAGCTAGATGGATTTGAAAGCAAATTTTTTTATTTTCTTTCATTCGATGGAAGTTTCTGTGTATGTCACGACTATGGCTCTGAAGGTCACGCCCGCGATATGGACGATAGATAGACAGATAAAACTCCCCCTCAGAACAAGCGTCGGGTTCAATATTCCGGGAAGTACACGCCCATCAGTCACGCCCGTTACCATATGGTAACGCTCGTGACCGAGGCGTGTAATAACAAAATTAAAGAAAATATATTTATATATATATTTTTCTCTTTTTTGTTATATTGTTGTGATAGAAAAAAAATTAAAACTATATAGAAATTACCGACATGAAAAAATCAAAAGAACTTGACGTTCGAACACAACCGATCGTCATGCTGCAATAAACCTTCAAACCTGCAAAAAATTAAATATATAATTAAAATAAAAACAAAGGATAACCATGGGGTGCAACCCACGAGCGCTTTGTTTATGGTCGTTGTGCTTGACCAAAGTGGGGCATTAATTTATGGGTTCCGGAGGGTAATTTCCTCTAGGTGCTCATTAGTAATATCGTTGGAGAAAAATATTTTCAACCGGTGCGCGTTCACTTTGAATTCGCCTTTTTCTGGTTGCGAGATAAGGACTATCCCGTGGGGCCACACCTCTTTTATAATAAAAGGGCCGGACCAATGGGACTTGAGTTTCCCGGAAAAAGACATAGACGCAAATTATAGAGGAGAACTTGGTCTCCCGGTTTAAATTCTTTGTTGTGCTCAATTTTTTTATCAAGGTAAAATTTTGTGCGCTCCTTTTAAAGTTTATTACCTTCGTTGGCGAAGGAGCGCCACTCATAGAGCTAGTTAATTTGGAATTTTCGGAGCTCGGATGACAAATTTTCATCTAGATTTAAAAATTTAAGCGCCCAAAAGGCGCGGTGCTCAAGCTCAACCTGTAGTGACCTGCTTTCCCATAGACTAATCGGTACGACATACAACCGATAGTGGTCTTGTATGCGGTCTGATAAGCCCAACGTGCATCGTCAAGATTAACCAACCAATCCTTTATTTTAGTAGAAACCGTTTTTTCTAATATTCATTTTAATTCACGGTTTGCTACTTCTACTTTGCCACTAGTTTGGGGGTGATAGGGAGTGGCAAACTTATGTGTAACGTCATATTTATGTTAAACTTTGGCAAATTGTGCATTACAAAATTGAGTTCCCCTATCATTCACTATCGTCTACGGTGCTCCAAATCGTGAAAAGAGTTTTTTGAGAAATTGGGTCACGACTCGGGCATCATTGGTGGGAAGGGCTTGTGCTTCCACCCACCGTGACACGCAGTTGACCGCTACCAAAATATATCAATTTCAAAAGGATGTCGGTAGCGGGCTGACAAAGACGAGTCCCTATAAATCAAAAACCTCAATTTCTAAAAATGAATTTAAAGGCATTTCTTTGAGGCGTGAAATATCACCTGAGCGTCGGCATTGTTCAAAACGAATTATATGAGCGTGAGCGTCTTTGAAGATGCTTGGCCATTAGAAGACTGCCTCAAGTACTTTACATGCCGTAAGATTTGCTTTATAGTGCCCATCGGTGGGTCCCTTGTGGCAACGTTTCAATATATGGGCGCCCTTTTCATGATAAAAACAGCCCCACATTACTTGGTTCGTGCATAATCGGAAAAGAAAGGGATCCTCACAAAAATAGTTTTTCAAATCAGAAAAGAATTTCTTCTTTTCTTGATAAGAAAAACCTTTTGGGAGAAATCTCACAGCAAGGAAGTTTGTGAAATCGGTGAACCATGGTGTGGGGAGAATATTTACCTTATGAAATGTGAGGATGCGCTCCTTGGCAAAAGAGTTGCCAATGTCCACTTCAATAAGCTCCCCCAAATTGGGGTTCTCCAATAGAGAAAGTGATTCACCGCTAGATTCTCCGCTCCACTCTTGTCCCGGATCTCTAAGTCAAATTCTTGAAGAAGTAATATCCACCTTATCATTCAAGGCTTTGCATCTGTTTTGGTTAGTAGATAATACAAAGCTGAAAGATCGATAAAAACAATGACTTTGGACAAAGTGAGATAAGAACGAAATTTATCAAAAGCAAAAATAACGGCAAGAAGTTCTTTCTCGGTGGTTATGTAATTTTCTTGTGTGGTGGTTACTATTTTGCTCACATAATAAATAGGATGAAAATTTTTATTGAAGTATTGTCCTAAGACCGCACCAACAGCAAAACTACTAGCATCGCACTTGATTTCAAAAGGAAGATCCCAATTTGGAGCTATCATGATAGCTGCGTTTATTATTTTTTCTTTTATAATAGAAAAAGCATGCAAACAATTTTCATCAAAAATAAATGGTGCATATTTTTCTAATAGATGAGTGAGGGGCTTGGTGATTTTAGAAAAATCTTTAATAAACCGGCGATAAAAAATGGCATGCCCAATAAAACTATGTATGCCCTTAACATTTGAAGGGGGGGGGGGGCAGTTTTTCAATAGTTCCTATTTTGGCTTTATCTACCTCTACGCCCTTACTAGAGATTTTATGTCCTAAAACTAAACCCTCCCGTACCATAAAATGGGACTTATCCAAATTTATTACTAAATTGGTGTCATCACATCTTTGGAGAACACAGGAGAGGTTATTTAAACATAAATTGAACGAATATCCAAAAACGGAGAAATCGTCCATGAACACTTCTATTATATCCTCCACTAGTTCGTCAAAAATCACTAGCATACACCTTTGAAAGGTTGCTGACGCGTTACATAATCCAAACGGCATCCTTCGATAGGTGAAGGTGCCAAACGGACAAGTGAATGTTGTTTTCTCTTGGTCCTCGGGTGCAATTGGGATTTGGAAGTATCCCAAGAGACCGTTAAGAAAACAATAAAATGAATGTCCCGATAACCGTTCAAGGATTTTGTCAATGAACGGTAAAGGAAAATGATCCTTTCTGGTTGTATCATTTAATTTGTGGTAGTCAATGCTGTAACGCCCCCGATTTTTCTGCGATTATTTAATTCTCGTTTGGCGTTACGTATGCGCATTTTCGTGGCTCGTGCCATTTGTGCAGTGTGGTCTTAACTCCTTAGAACTGGTTGCCCTATTTTGTAGCCGGTTGGCAAGATCTCCCTAGCAAGCTGAGTCGTTTTGGGTGACCAGGTGTGTCCTCTCGGGGGATGCTTGTGTTTTGGCTTCGGGAGGGTATAAATCGAGTTCTGTTCGTCAAAAGTTAGTTTCGACTTGGCAGTTGTGCTCGTAGCATGGATATTTAGCTACGGTGCGAATTTCGTCAAATTCCGAGATAGTTTGGTTTTCGCGTCGTTTTTGGTGTGCCATTAGTAAAGCCTATTAGAGAATTCTCTTAATTTAAAAAGGGAGCCGGCGGTTAGGATTCGGATTTGCTGAACCGATGCGTTTAAAGTTTATAAAAAGGCTTTATAAAGATGTTGAGGGCCACTCTCTTCTTTCTTCCCAAGACCAAAACCGTCGCCTGCTCCTATTCGCGGAAAACAGAGGAAACCGCCGGACCTGCTTCTCCTTCAGACAGCGATTTCGGGAGCATTCGTGGACGGATTTCGATTCCGAAAGTGGCATTGTCTTGCTCTCGCTCAGATCTACGTTTCAACGGTAAGAGGTTTGTTTTTCGTGGATTTTAGGAGACTTGGATTTTTGGTTTCTAGTGGTTTTCCGCCGTTAATGTGCGGGTTTGCTTGTTATGTGCTTCTCCTTCTAGTGCAGAACGAAGAGGAGGGAAAGCCGACCAAGCTTTGCCAGAAATCGAGGCAAGTGGTATTCTTGCCCTTGCCATTGTTGTTCTTTTGAATTATAGAATGTTTCCCGGTTAGCCCTAGGGTAGAAACCAAACATATTCTCTTTTATCTTGCAAATTTTAGGGCTTAAATTCTCCTATGAGCCCCCTCCTTAGGCTGTTTGCTCAACCCGATGGTTGTTTTGACCATTTAGACTCCAGATTTGTAGTTCTAGTTGGGTGCTTTTGCAGGTGGAGCTGAGAGAGAGAGTGAGGGAGGTTGTTGTGGTAGGGCTCTGGTTAGAACCAGTCTTAGTAGACTCTCGGGTTTTGGTGTCGAGTGTGGTGCACACACTCAAAGCCAAAAGCCGCCCGGACTTGGCGTTGAGTGTGGTGGACACACTCAAAGCCATTGTTCGGTTTGTTCTTTGCGGCTGAGTGGTGGGGTGATGTAGTGAAAATTTTCATCTAAGTCAAAATCGACGAGAATCATCCTTGAATCCCGCCGATTTCTACGTGATTCCCACCGATCGGCGAGAATCATCCTTGATTCCCGCAGATTCGGCGAGAATCATCCTTGATTCCCGCCGATCGTCGAGAATCATCCTACATTCCCGCCGATTCGACGAGAATCAGTCGGCATTCCCGCCGACCTCCTCTTGTTAACGTTGGCTTAGGGTTTTCCTGCGGGAGTGAACGTTGGCATAGAGTGAGTTGACCTCACTCAATGCCAAAGCTGCTTTGGCGTTGAGGGAGGTGGACTCACTCAACGCCACTGTTAGGTTTTGTGGTTTTGCTGAAGGCATTGAGGGAGTGGACCTCACTCAATGCCATAGCTGTTTTGGCGTTTAGTGAGGTTAGCTCACTCAACGCCGCTGCCTCTTTTGCTGAAGGCGTTGAGGGAGTGTACCTCACTCAACGCCATGGCTGTTTTGGCGTTGAGTGAGGATAGCTCACTCAATGCCAGAGCTGTTCTTGCGAAAGGCATTGAGGGAGTGGACCTCACTCAATGTCATGGCTGTTCTGGCGCTGAGTGAGGTTGACTCACTCAACGCCAAGGTCTGGTTAAGCGTTGAGTGGGTCCTACTCGACGCCAAGCCGTGTTGAGTGATTTCAACATTGTTTCCCTTACCTCAATTTTCGTTCCCGAGTGAATTCCCTGATTATATTTGTAATTTCCTTGTCGGCCATGTCTCTCTTTCCTAATGGCCGAATCGTGGGTCGTGGTTAGAAGTGGTGAGTTGAAGCTCTTCATTGGGGAGGTGTTGTGCAATTTAGCCAAGGCAACCCTTATTCTTCTATCTTGCTCCAGGTACGGGCTGGGCAAGGGTGTGGAAGGTCCCTTCTGCTTTCACATGTAGACCCTTGAGCTTGTTAGCTTGGAGATGGTGGTTGAGGGACTGAGTTTGCCTCCAACCCGGATCCATGCTGTTTGTTTTTGCTACTACCATCTCCCACAACTTAGGGTGTTAGAAGTTTCTTCCTTGGTAGATTGCAGCACTTTGGGCTCTTGGTAGCCTAGTAGACCTTGCAGGATGTAGTTTCTAAGCAGGGTTGGTGCTGTTTCCTTGCACGTAGTGCATTTCTTATTTTCTTGCCTTGGGCAGTTGTGACTTTTCCTGTTGTGTGTTTTCCTCTTTTATTTATTCCCTGGTTGACACTTCCTTGCAGTTTTTTTCCTTGTTTTGCTTGCTGAGGTATTCTTTCTTCTTTTGAATGCCTCAGGTTCTGAGCAGTAGCCGGTTTGGTGGCTAGGTTGCGGTGGTGTTGCTGTTGGTCTCTTGGACTTTGGAGATCCTGTTGCTTTGTTAGTGAGGTAGTTTTTCTGTACTTTTCTTACAGACATACATATTTGCCAGTGGGTTCGTGTCAGGTTGTTGGCGCCCACTGGTAGTTTTTACCATTGTACTAGATATATTACTTTTGCTGCTACAATTTTCTGGAGATAGTCTACTTGCTCTGGGGAGGATTTATGATAGGTTGCTTGTTATTTTAAAACTATATTTATTATTATTGTAAATATATTGCATGATCAGCATGATTTATAAAAGTAAATCACTATTTTCCAAGCAGCGTATAAAGATCGTTTTCCTATATATAATATAAATTAAATGTAGAGTCTTGCATCGCATAAGTGGTCCTCTTAGGGCTCTTATGCTCTTCTTAAGATGTCAAACCTGAATAAAATATTTTTTCGCAGCGCTTAAGTATAGTTTTTAACTGTGGACAAGGTGATCCACTGAGCCGAGGGATACAGCCTCTAAAGTATAAATGATTTTCTAATCATTAAACTCATAAATTTCTTTCATAAAGAGTAGTAGTTGGTTTTGCCTGAGCGTCAGCAGTTATCCCATGCTTGACGTGGCATCATGACGCGCATTTTCTCATACTCTAATATTTCTTTAATTCGGAGAAAATGCGGGTTGTGACAGTTGGTATCAGAGGGAGGTTGCTTGACAAGTTAGTCGGGCAACCTACCTTGGATTGCTTTAGTAGTTCAGCATCATGTTATTCACACACCAATATGTCATCAGCACGTCTTTGCAAAAGTACGAACACTACACTCATAGCATAACATGAAGTATACGGGGCATATTATGTATTATGGGATGCATAATATGTGTTCGTATATGGATCCACCATAGGAGGCAACATGTGAGGGTTATGTAGTATGGGCTGCATAACCTCACCACATGGCTGCGACTAGTACGTTTTTATTTTCTTCATTGCATGCGAATGTTATGTAGTATGGGATGCATAACATTTTCATGCATACGCCACTCATAACTTGCATTAGGGCCTTTTTAGAATGCATAGCACAAACATGCATATCATAACATTGCATAAGCACAACGTGCGAAGCTAAAGACTGGCAGGATGACATATGTACACACATAAGTTTTCGAGTCAAAAATAATATAAAATCATGCATTCCCGATCTAGGCACAAGAATTAGTATGGTGGTGGTTAACCATCCTAGGTTAGGGCATAACATCAATTTTTGTAAAAAGATAAACTCCCAGAGCAAGTTTAGCAGCTTTAAGTTCATATCTATATATGTATTGTCTGTACTAGTAGTTGGGTCTATCTATTGTACTAGGATCTAACTAGTGTTGCTATGACTTTAGAATGGAAAGACGTCCTTCAACTAGATCAACTCCCCTGTCTGAGGGTGAGTTATCGGGAGCGCATAATGATGCGCTAATCGAAAGCCTGCGATAGAGTAGCAATTCCTTGAGCAGGCAGTTGGTGGAGGTGTGAGCCCAGATCCAGTCTTTTGTAGCAGTTGTGGTAGGTAAGACTCAAGGAGTGCAAGGCCCTGCAGGGGGGATTGCGGTTCCTTCCCCTCCTGCACCCTTAAGACTTCTAGTGGTGGTGCCAACAGAGATGGCCTTCATCTCGCAATTTCAGAGCCTGAGCCCTCCCACTTATGACGGGAAGGCAGATTTAATGGTGATAGACGACTAGCTGATCTCCATGGAGGAGATGTTCTCGTACTCAGGGATTATAGATGATCAAAGGGTGATGATAGCCGCCTATCATCTTAAAGGATTGGCTAAGAGTTGGTAGCTGAGAGAGAAGGAGAGCTTGGTAGCTAGATGCTCTTGGGAGGTGTTCAAGGAGATGCTATTGAGGAAGTTCTTACCCTCGGTCGAGCGTGACCGACTAATGAACGACTTCCTCCATCTGAAGCAAAGGCAGCTCACGGTGGGTGAGTATGAGATAGAGTTCAGCAAGCTGAGCCATTTTTCCCCAGGATTGATCAGCATTGAGGTTGATCGAGTTAAGCGATTTCTCGGTGGTTTGAGGAGTGAGGTGCAGTAGCTGACCAATGCTTATGGGTCAGAGACTTATGTAGGAGTAGTGGAGGCTGCTCTGAAGGTGGAGGCTATTGAGACCGCGAAGAGCAGAGGGCAGCAAAGTAGGAAGGATAAGAGGAAGTCTGTGGAGGAAAAGAAACCCCAGGTACCCGATACGGTTCCTGGGAAGAAGAGCAAAGTGGTGTGCAGTTTCTTGTGGCCGGTCAGGCCAACCTGTCGAGAGATGTTTCAAGAGGGCAGCAGCTCAGAGGAAGGAGCAGGTTCATGCGATTCAGGGTGCTCCTAGGAGAGATGTCTCCTGTTCTGTTTGCAAGCGACCCGGGCATGATGCTGCCTAGTGCTGGTCCAAGGATAAGGTCTGTTTTCAGTGTGGGCAGAAGGGACACATCAAGTCTAGGTGTCCTCAGGTCCAACCTGCTCTTTATGCAGTTCCTCTTCAGGCATTACCTCTGCCCCAGCGTGTGGACAAGGGAAAGGGAAAGCTGAACGTGATCTCTTCTGAGGAGGCTGAAGCTTCGACTAAGGTCATCTCAGGTTAGTTGTCTTCCAGCCTGAATGTTTTGTTCTTATCTTACTAGAATGTTTGTAGTATTGTTGTGGTAGTTCCTTAGTTATATATGTTCCTATAGGGAAGTTTAAGGTGGAGAACCGCTGGGCGCGGGTTCTGTTTGACTCCGGCGCTACCTACTCATTCGTGGCTAGAGCCTTTGTAGAGCGGCATCGGTTGACTTTAGATCGAGTTCGGGATACCTTTCATGTCAAGTTCCCCTCTAGTGAATCTGTGCTGTCAGATTTGGGCATGTTAGATTGCCCTGTTTTATTGGGGGACTTCCTTGTGAAGGTAGACCTGAAGATGATTGATCTGGAAGAATTCGATGTTATTTTGGGCATGGACTGGCTATCTAGGTATGATGCAGTCATTCAGTGCAAAGGGAAGCGCTTGGACTTCATCAGGGACGACGGTCAGCCCGGAAGCGTGTATGCAGATCTGAGCCAGGATTCTTCTATCATCTCCGCAGTATGTGCTCAGAAGCTTTTTCTTTCGGACTGTTTTGCTTGTTTGGTCTCGGTGGATGGGACCGCTGTTAGTGTACCGCGGTTAGAGGAGATTCCAGTTGTTCGTGATTTCGCCGACGTTTTTCCTGATGACCTTCCTGGTCTTCCTCCCGAGCGAGATGTTGAGTTTGTGATCGATTTGGAGCCGAGTACGCGTCCTATTGCTAAGGCGCCGTACAAGATGGCCCCTCGAGCGCTAGAGGAGTTGTGAGTCCAGTTAGATGATTTATTGGCAAAAGGGTTTATCAGGCTGAGTTCGTCGCCTTGGGGTGCTCCTGTTCTATCTGTGAAGAAGAAAGATGGGTCAATGCGGCTTTGCATCGACTATAGGGAGTTGAACAAAGTCACAATTAAGAACAGGTACCCTCTGCCGAGGATCGATGATTTATTTGACCAGTTGCGCGGTAGCACGGTCTTCTCCAAGATTGACCTTCGTTCAGGCTATCATAGGCTTAGGATCCGTGAGACAAATATTCCACGGACTGCGTTTAGATCGAGGCACGGACATTTTGAGTTCTTAGTGATGTCGTTTGGATTGACCAACGCTCCATCAGCATTCATGGATATGATGAACCGGGTGGTCAAGGATTTCCTAGATAAGTTCGTGGTGGTCTTCATCGATGACGTGTTGGTTTATTCTCGCAGTGTTGAGGAGTATGAGCAACATCTGCGCTTGGTTCTATCGGAGTTGAGGAACCATAAGTTATTCGCCAAGTTAAGCAAGTGCGAATTTTGGTAGCCTATGGTCTCGTTTCTGGGCCACGTGGTGAATGAGGATGGGATCTAGGTTGACTCGGAAAAGATCGCAGTAGTGATGGATTGGAGTAGGCCAGGCACGCCCAAGGAGATCAGGAGCTTTCTAGGATTGGCCGGCTACTACAGGAGGTTTGTGGAGGGTTTCTCTACCCGAGCTGCACCTTTGACTAAGCTGACTCAGAAGAACGTGGCTTTTGTTTGGAGCGAGAAGTGCGAAGAAGCCTTCCTGGAGTTAAAGATAAGATTGTGCACTGCTCCCGTTCTGACCCTGCCTACCGAGGGCGTGGATTATGATGTATACGTGGATGCTTCGCATGTGGGTCTGGGATGCGTATTAATGCAGGTGGGTAAGGTGATTGCCTATGGGTCAAGGCAACTGAAGACTCATGAGAAGAATTATCCTACACATGACCTCGAGTTCGCAGCAGTTATTTATGCGTTGAAGCTGTGGAGACACCTACTTTATGGGGCTCAGTGCAAGATCTTCACCGACCATAAGAGCCTAAAGTATGTGTTCACGTAGAAGGAGTTTAATCTGTGCCAGCGTCGGTGGCTAGAGTATGTGGCCGATTATGATGTAGAGATCCAGTATCATCCAGGCAAGGCCAATGTGGTGGTCGACGCCTTGAGCCGAAAGACGGGAAAGATCTTTAATCTCACCGCCGATCGTTTAGTGGAGGAGTTCCTCCTTATGGATATATCAGTGAGATGCTGTGGCTTGCAGAGTAGTTTGTCAGTGGCAGAGCCGTCTTGGATTTCTTTGACCAGACTTCACCAGAAGGACGACCCGGATCTTCTACACTTGTACTCCAGGACTGAGAGAGGAGAGTTGCCGGATTATTCAATCGATGATGCGGGAACTTTGAAGTACCGCGACAGATTTTGCGTCCCCGTAGTTAGGTACATTCGGGGTATGGTTTGTAGAGAGGCTCATGGATCCAGCGTTGCCTACCATCCAGGATCTACAAAGATGTATCGGGACTTAAAGCAAATTGCCTGGTGGTATGGCATGAAAGGAGATATAGCCCGATTTGTTGCGGAGTGCCACACTTGCAAGCGGGTGAAGGCCGATCATGGAAGGCCCGGTGGCAAGTGGACTCTGTTAGAGATCCCGACTTGGAAGTGGGAAAGTATATCTATGGATTTCATCACGAGTTTACCGCAATCCCTGAGGGGATTTCATTCCGTTTGGGTCATAGTGGATAGACTGATGAAGTGTGCTCACTTCGTGCCATATAAGATTGATTACCCGATGAAGAAGATAGCGGAGTTGTACTCGAATGGTGTGCCGGTTAGCATCATTTGTGATCGAGACTCCTGATTTACTTCTCATTTTTGGTAGAGTCTGTAGGAGGGTTTGGGTACGGATCAGAGGTATTCTACTGCGTACCACCCATAGACTAATGGGCAGACGGAGCGGGTGAATCAGATAGTTGAGGATATGATCCGATGCTACATTTTAGACCACGGTGGAGCGTGGGATGAGCGGCTGCGACTTATGGAATTTGCATACAACAATAGTTATCAAGAGAGCTTGCAGATGGCTCCGTTCGAAGCCTTGTATGGGAGGCGCTGCAGAACTCCATTGTTTTGGGCAGAGGCTGGTGAGAGGCCATTGTTGGGTCTTGATGCGCTCGAGGAAATGGAAGTCGCAGTGAAGCTTGTTCGAGAGAAGCTTCGTATAGCTCAGGAGAGGTACGAGAAGAACGTCAATCGGCGTAGGTCTGCCTTGGAGTTTTCTGTAGGGGACCTTGTATTTCTTAAAGTTTCCCTGATGGTTAGTGTAAAGAGGATTGGTAAGAATCGGAAATTTGACCCGAGGTATGTGGGCCCGTTTAAGATTTTGGAACGGATTGGCGTGTTATCTTACAGGTTGGAATTGCCAGCAAACTTCCAAGGTGTTCATAATGTTCTCCATGTTAGTTAATTGCGGAAGTGTGTGCGCAATAGTGGGCACGTTTTGGATGTTGTGCCCCAGTTGGAGCCCAACCTCTCTTTTGTTGAAGTGCCGGTTTGTATTTTGGATACTCAGGAACGGTTGCTGCGAAAGAAGTCTATTCCAATGGCGAAAGTTCTTTGGAAGAATCAGGATTTGGAGAGCGCAACTTGGGAGCTAGAGTCTGCTATGAGGGAGGCTCACCCTCAGCTGTTTCCCTGATTAGTTTGGTTTGTTTTTCTTCTTGTAATGTTTGGATTATTACTTTCCTTCTATAGTAGAAGTGTTGTGCGTAAAGTTTCGGGACAAAACTTTCTTTTAGGAGGAGTGACTGTAACTCCCCCGATTTTTCTGCGATTATTTAATTCTCGTTTGGCGTTACGTTGGTGCGTTTTTGTGGCTCGTGCCATTTGTGGAGTGTGGTCTTAACTCCTTAGAACTGGGTGCCCTATTTTGTAGCCAGTTGGCAAGATCTCCCTAGCATGCCGAGTCGTTTTGGGTGACCCGGTGTGGCCTCTCGGGGGATGCTTGTGTTTTGGCTTCGGGAGGGTATAACTCGAGTTATGTTCGTCGAAAGTTAGTTTCGACTTCGCCATTATGTTCATAGCATGGATATTTAGCTACGGTGTGAATTTCGTCGAATTCCGTGATAGTTTGATTTTTGCGTCGTTTTTGGTGTGCCATTAGTAAAGCCTATTAGAGAATTCTCTTAATTTAATAAGGGAGCCGGCGGTTAGGATTCGGTTTTGCTGAACCGATGCGTTTAAAGCTTATAAAAAGGCTTTATTAAGAAGTGGCGGGCCACTCTCTTCTTTCTTCCCAAGACCGAAACCGTCGCCTGCTCCTGGTCGCGGAAAACCGAGGAAACCGCCGGACCTGCTTCTCCTTCGGACGGCGATTCCGGGGGTGTTCGTGGATGGATTTCGATTCCAAAAGTGGCGTTGTCTTGCTCTCGCTCAGATCTACGTTTCGACGGCAAGAGGTTTGTTTTTCGTGGAGTTTTAGGAGACTTGGATTTTCAGTTTCTTGTGGTTTTCCGCCATTAATGTGCGGGTTTGCTTGTTAGGTGCTTCTCCTTCTAGTGTAGAACGAAGAGGAGGGAAAGCCGACCAAGCTTCGCCGGGAATCGAGGCAAGTGGTATTCTTGCCTTTGCCATTGTTGTTCTTTTGAATTTTGGAATGTTTCCCAGTTAGCCCTAGGGTAGAAACCAAACATATTCTCCTTTATCTTGCTAATTTTAGGGCTTAGATTCTCCTATAAGCCCCCTCCCTAGGCTGTTTGCTCAACCCGATGGTTGTTTTGACCATTTAGACTCCAGATTTGTAGTTCTAGTTGGGTGCTTTTGCGGGTGGAGCCGAGAGAGAGAGTGAGGGAGGTTATTGTGGTAGGGCTCTGGTTAGAACCAGTCTTGGTAGACTCTCGGGTTTTGGTGTCGAGTGTGGTGCACACACTCAAAGACAAAAGCCGCCCGGACTTGGCGTTAAGTGTGGCGGACACACTCAAAGCCATAGTTCGGTTTGTTCTTTGCGGCTGAGTGGTGGGGTGATTCAGTGAAAATTTCGTCTAAGTCAAAATCGACGAGAATCATCCTTGATTCCCGCCGATTTCGACGTGATTCCCACCGATCGGCGAGAATCATCCTTGATTCCCGCCAATTCGGCGAGAATCATCCTTGATTCCCGCCGATTCGGTGGGAATCATTCTGGATTCCCGTCGATCGTTGAGAATCATACTGCATTCCCGCCGATTCGGCGAGAATCAGTCGGCATTCCCGCCGACCTCCTCTTGTTGGCGTTGGCTTAGGGTTTCCTCTGGGAATGAACTTTGGCGTAGAGTGAGTTAACCTCACTCAACGCCAAAGATGCTTTGGCGTTGAGCGAGGTGGACTCACTCAACGCCACTGTTAGGTTTTGTGGTTTTGCTGAAGGCGTTGAGGGAGTGGACCTCACTCAAAGCCATAGCTGTTTTGGCGTTAAGTGAGGTTAGCTCACTCAACACCGCTGCCTCTTTTGCTGAAGGCGTTGAGGGAGTGGACATCACTCAACGCCATAACTGTTTTGGCATTGAGTGAGGATAGCTCAGTCAATGCCAGAGCTGTTCTTGCGGAAGGCGTTGAGGGAGTGGACCTCACTCAACGCCATGGCTGTTCTGGCGCTGAGTGAGGCTAAATCACTCAACGCCAAGGTCTGGTTAAGCGTTGAGTGGGTCCCACTCGACGCCAAGCCGTGTTGAGTGATTTCAACATTGTTTCCCTTACCTCGATTTTTGTTCCCGAGTGAATTCCCTGATTATATTTGTAATTTCCTTGTCGGCCATGTCTCTCTTTCCTAATGGCCGAATCGTGGGTCGTGGTTAGTAGTGGTGGGTTGAAGCTCTTCATGGGGGAGGTGTTGTGCAATTTAGCCAATGCCACCCTTATTCTTCTATCTTGCTCCAGGTACGGGCTGGGCAAGGGGGTGGAAGGTCCCTTGGGCTTTCACCTGTAGACCCTTGAGCTTGTTGTCTTGGAAAGTGTGGTTGAGGGACTGAGTTTGCCTCCAACCCGGATCCATGCTGTTTGTTTTTGCTACTACCATCTCCCACAACTTAGGGTGTTAGAAGTTTCTTCCTTGGTAGATTGCAGCACTTTGGGCTCTTGGTAGCCTAGTAGACCCTGCAGGATGTAGTTTCTGGGCAGGGTTGGTGCTGTTTCCTTGCACGTAGTGCATTTCTTATTGTCTTGCCTTGGGCAGTTGTGACTTTTACTGTTGTGTGTTTTCCTCTTTTATTTATTCCCTGGTTGACACTTCCTTGCAGTTTTTTTTCCTTGTTTTGCTTGCTGAGGTATTCTTTCTTCTTTTGAATGCCTCAGGTTCTGAGCAGTAGCCGGTTTGGTGGCTAGGTTGCGGTGGTGTTGTTGTTGGTCTCTTGGACTTTGGAGATCCTGTTTCTTTGTTAGTGAGGTTGTTTTTCTGTACTTTTCTTACAGACATACATATTTGTCAATGGGTTCGTGTCAGGTTGTTGGCGACCACTGGTAGTTTTTACCTTTGTACTAGATATATTACTTTTGCTGCTACCAGTTTTTGGAGATAGTCTACTTGCTCTTGGGAGGATTTATGCTAGGTTGCTAGTTATTTTAAAACTACATTTATTATTATTGTAAATATATTGCATGATCAGCATGATTTATAAAAGTAAATCACTATTTTCCAAGCAGCGTATAAAGATAGTTTTCCTATATATAATATAAATTAAATGTAGAGTCTTGCATAGCATAAGTGGTCCTCTTAGGGCACTTATGCTCTTCTTAGGATGTCAAACCTGAATAAAATATTTTTCCGCAGCGCTTAAGTATAGTTTTTAACTGTGGACTATGTGATCCACCGAGCCGAGGGATACGGCCTCTAAAGTATAAATGATTTTCTAATCATTAAACTCATAAATTTCTTTCATAAAGAGTAGTAGTTGGTTTTGCCTGAGCATCAACAGTTATCCCCTGCTTGACGTGGCATCATGACGCGCGTTTTCTCATACTCTGATAATTCTTTAATTCGGAGAAAATGCGGGTTGTGACAAATGCAAACTCGCCTTCCGGTAATGGTTCAAGTAGGGATTAATTCATTTTTATCGTTTGGCATTACGATTAATCCTCCTTTCTTAGGCACCACTTGGAATGGACTAACCCAAGTGCTATCTGAAATCAGATAGATGATGCCCGCATTGAATAATCTAATAACCTCCGCCTTAACTACCTCCTTCATATTAGGATTTAGCTAATGTTGAGGTTGAATAGTTTTATTAGAATTTTCTTCTAATAAAATTTTGTGCGTACAGAAAGAGGGATTAATCCCTTTTAGATCCGTAATTTTCCACGCAATTGCGTGGCGATGACTTTTTAAAACATTTAATAATTTCAATTTTTATTCATCGGATAAGTACGATGAAAAAATAATGGGAAGTTTTGAACCCTCCGCTAGAAAAAAATATTGTAAATGATTTGGCAATTGTTTTAGTTCTAAATTGTAGGTTCATCATAAGAGATTTTTAATCGATCACGACCTAGTTCTAGAATTTCGATAATAGGCTCGTGTGTGACCGATTTATTATCACTATTTTCATGAGAATTTAGATATAAAGTTACAAAAGTTTCTTCATGATTAATAGGCGAATAAAAATTTTCAGAAAATAAAATGTAGTCTTCATCGGGAGAAGCCTCTAAAAAGAAACATGAGTCGTCATTTAAGAGCGTATTTTTCATAGATGATTTGATAGTAAAGGTAACTTCTTCATCTCCAACTATAAGGAGAAGTTTACCGTTACTAACATCTATAATGGCGCGCGAGGTGGCGAGAAAAGGGTGACCGAGAATAAGTGGAACCTTGGTATCCTATTCTATGTTAAGAATGACAAAATCTACCGAAAAGATAAATTTGTCAACCTTGACAAGCACATCCTCAATAATACCCTTATGGTATTTAATTGACCAATCTGCCAATTGAATGCTCATTCGTGTTGGATTAGGCTCTCCTAATCCTAATTTTTTAAATAACGAATAAGGCATCAAATTAATCGAGGCGCCTTAATCGGCCAATGCATGTTTCACTAATAAATCACCAAATAGACAAGGAATAGAAAAACTACCCGTATCGGTTAGTTTCTTAGGCAATTTATTAAGCAAAACTGCTGAACATTCTGCGTTCAATTGAACCGTGGAAATAACCTCAAGTTTCTTTTTATTAGATATAAGATCCTTGAGGTACTTTATGTACTTCGACATTTGCGTTATAGCTTCGTAAAACGGTAAATTTATATGGATTTGCATAAATAATTCAACAAATTTATCGTAATGGTCATCCATTCATTTTTTTTTAATTTAGACGGATAGGTACGAGGCGATTGGCATTCTTTAATTTTATTTTCATAAAAACCTGAGGAGGAGGAGGAGGAGGAGATATAGAAATTATTACCTCCTTATCAACCGGATTTGAAGAAGTATGTACCTCCTTCCTGCTCCGTAGCGTGATAGCCTTCGCTGGCTCCTTTGGGTTGGGCTCCGTATTTCCCAGTAATTCTCTTTGTTGGCGATCAGAGAGCATTTTAGCAATTTGCCCAATTTAATTCTCCAAATTGCAAATAGATATGGTGAGATTCTGGATATTGGCGTCATTAGTAGCCGCATATTTGTTGAAAGAATCCTCGAGAGCAAGAGGTTTTGGAGCTTGGGGTGGTAGATAACCGGGTGGAATTGTGTTTGTTGGATGTACCGCATTCCACGGATTACTCCAAGAGAATTTGTGGTGATTCCTGATACCCTGGTGATAAGTATTACCATAATTATTACCCGAATTAAAAGGTGGCCGATTCGAATTATCCATGTAATCCACATGTTTGGCAATAGTGGAAGGTTCCACATATTAGGGTTCACAGGTAGGTCTAGACGAGGAAGCAGACATCTCGTCCTTTTGTTTTTGTAGTTTCTCAACCAGGAGAGAAAAACTAAAAACGTATCGATTTTGTACATCCCGGTTGATTTGGATGGAGAAGACCGGGGTTTACTCTACGGATACGTATTCGTGACCATACCTTCTATAAGTTCTTGGGAGGCCTCCAGTGTCTTATTGTTTAACATTCCACTGGCAGCGGCATAAATATGTTGCCTTGTTTATTGATTGAGGCCATTATAGAAGGTTTTTACTTGCAACCAATCGGGGATTGCATGATGCGAAAAACAGCGAAGGAATTCCTTAAATCATTCAGAAATACCATATAACGTTTCCGTATCAACTTGGGAGAAATATGTAATATCATTGCGCAACTTTGCCGTCTTAGCGAGCCGAAAATATTGTGTGAGAAATTGTTTTGTCATCTCGGCCCAAGTAGTGATGGAGCCTCTTGGTCGAGAACCCAACCACTGCTTAGCCTTGGTGCGCAAAGAAATAGGAAAAAGCCTTAGCTGAATGGAATCATCGGAAACCCCATTAATTTTAAAAGTATCGCATATTTCTAAAAAGTTAGAAATATGCTCATTTGGGTCCTTATCTTGAAGCCCATCAAATTGTACACATTGTTGCACCATTTGAACTATGCATGGCTTCAATTCAAAGTTATTGTTTGCAATAGCGGGTCGAACAATACTTGATTGCGCTTCATCCAAATTTGGTCGGGCATAATAGGACATAGTCCGTTAATCGACCATATTTGGATTTTGGTCACCCAAAATAGAAGAAAATTGAGAAGAAGGGGAAGTAGAAGAAGAAGAAGAGGGAGAAGAAATATCACCTACAGATTCCTCAACCAAATCTGGAGAATTGAGATCGCGGAGTCTTAGCCGTCGCCGTAAGCTTTGCTCGATCTCCGGATCCAAGTCAAGAATATTTGACGGATTCCCTCGGGTCGTACATTAAAAAAAGAAAAAGTCAAATTTTTAAGATTAAAAAATTATAAAATAAATTTTCCATGACTTCCCAAGGACTACCCAATGGCAGGTTCACAAGGTACTAGGTGGTATTTGATGAGTACATATTTTTTATTTAATTCCAGACTCATCTGGGCTCATTTGCATGTCTTTGCACTACCATTTAGCGCCATTAGCACTCCTTTTGGTTCGCTGCGACATTCCACGTCTTGTGCACTTTTTTAGCATATTTATGTGCGTGTGTGTATTTCTCTTTTGCTATGCATTTTATTAATGTCTGTGGCTGCCATGTTCGACAACCCGTCACATTTTCCTGCAAGTTCGGGGATCGTGTGGGCGTCCGGGATAGGGCTTTCACCATTTTTTGGCAAAGGAGTCAATGGTCGTGCATTTTTACTCACGCACGACCAGCGACCTCTTTTGCGCACGATTATCGGTCGTGCGCAGTCTGGCTTCTCTTATGAAAGTTCTGCCCCGCCAAATCGCACGGTCACCAGCTATACAGCGCACGATCACTGCTCGTGCGTTGCCAGTCGTGCGCAGTCATGCCTTCTTTTGTGCAAGTTCTGCCGCCAAATCGCACGGTCACCAGCTATAGCCCGCACGACCACTGGTCATGCTCCTGTGATCGTGCGCAGTGTTTAATTCTGTTTTCTATAAATAGAGCAGGTCTCGCCCTAATAAAAAAAACCCCGATTTCTTCTGCTGTTTTCGTCCCCGATGAAGGGTTCCGCCTTTTTCCTTCATCCTCCACCTTAGGGAGGGGCTCTAGGCAAGCTTTCACCACCAAATCAAAGACGGATCATCCCCTCGGCCTCCTCCGTCATCTCTCGGGCTCTATTTCAAGTTTTGGCACCATATCCACCAAGCACGGGGAAGCTTGCAACTTTCTTCCGCTATCGTGAGACGAAGAAGACGGGTCATTTGAAGGTGGTGACAACCCTTCTCTACCCCAGATGCAGTTGAGGACCGAGCTTGGAAGCGGATTGACAACCCGACGATTCCAACCGTGAATCCTCAGCAAGACTTTGGATTCGGTCGATCTCTTGCCTTGTTCTTCCTTTATTGTTTTTTATGTGTTGTTGTAAACTTTATTTATTGATGATGCGTGCTTAGTTGTAAAATGCTTGTACTAAATCATGTCTATGTGATTTGTATTTTCGTTACATATTGCTTGAGGTGTGCCATATTCCATCCAACATCCACCATCCACCCTTGCCGCACTAGCAATTGCTAGTGGCGTGCGTAGCGAAGAGGTGCTTACGACCCTCAAATTCTAGTTCTTTCGCTTGCCTACTCGCCCATCCGCCTTGTGATTCAGTGCATAGCGGCCCGACTAGTCTTCCATCCCGCCTGGCGAAGCATCGCATAGCGGCGTTGCATAGGATTAGTTAATAGATTTTTACTTTCTTTTATCGCAATCCAAACCCCCTTTCGTTACCTCCGACCTAAGGACTTCAATCTCAAGTCCTCCTCGAAATTAACTCCACCTTACTGTGTTCCTTGAGAGATCGATACTGAGAAAAACTCGCCCATTTTATATTACTTGTGCGACCGGTTCACTGTCGTGATCTTTATGCATCAAGTTTTTGGCGTCGTTGCCGGGGAACACAGAAGTGTGAGTTTTTGGAGAGGGATAGATTGAAGCCCTTTTCCATCTGCTCATTCCATGTTTTATTTTTCTTTGCTTTAGTTTTTTTAATTTGTTGCTTATTTTTCTTTATTCCTTTTCTAATTTTGATATTTCAGTAACAGGTATTCCTTTTTATTTATCTGCTTGTGTGTAGTTAATTTATGTCTTAGAAAATTCTCGTGGTGAATTCTTTCTTGCTGCACCATGTATTCTTATGCAAATATCAGTTGTCGTTGGTGCGGGGATTATAGGCATAGCAGTGATGAGTGCCCCACTGAAGAATGGGAGCATAATTCTCGTGGTTCAGTGTATGGAGCACCGTTGTCTATTGGTACTTCATACACCGTACCCCAGTCTTATGGTCACTACTCTTCTCCGCCTTCACCTTTTTCATATTCCTCTCCGGTCCCACCTCGACCAAGGAGTAATGGAAAACGGTGTTTGTGTTGTCGTAGCACCGACCATGTGTTGAAAGATTGCGCAGAATTTCAGCGCCAGTTGGAGGCGGATGATGAACCGGATATCCGGATTGTATCATCCACCTCTCAAATTACTGCTCCTTCTGATTCTTATGATGTATCCGCAGTACCACCTTGTCTATGGGGGACTGCTGTGGATACACCCATCAGACTTTCTTCTGATCGATGTGACAAAATTGCGGTACCGTCGCCCTCTATACCTTCTTCCCCTCTTCTTGATTCACCCCCGGAGGAACCTACACCTATTTTCTCTGATGTTGTTGTTCCTCTGCTTTCTTTGCAAGAATCATCTACTCCTCTTTTTAGTGAGTTGGTTGATGATGTTGTGCCCTTTGGAGATTGGGAACATGAGGATGCGCCATGGTGTGACGAGGACATTATTCTCTTCAATGGAGAGTATTATGTCTTGGAACACGGTGATGCACCGAGGTGTGTTGATGAGGAGATCCTTACTGATGAGGAACTTTCCACTTCCTTGTTGGTTGAGGAGGTCCAAATCACCACCGAGGACCTCATGGTCTCACCTTCCCCTCCCCATGACTCACATGACACTGATAGTGATCTATGCTTGGATCCTGCTGAGAGTGATTCCGGGATCACTCTCCCTATTTCTGATTCTTTTAGTTTTTCTTCTACTTTATTTCTTGATCCCCCTTCTTTATCTGAGCCTGTGCAGGTGGAATCTCCACGGGTATGTGAGGTTGTCGATTCGGCTGGCATTTTTGCCGCTGCCGTCGCTTCCTACAAACTGGTGGTGGACGATACCTTATTAGGCAAGGATATTTTTTGTGGTGAGTTGAGTGAGGACCAATGCTCCTCCTCATCTTACTTCCTATTTTCTCTACCTGTGCATCGCAGGTATTATTACTCATGTAGAGGGGTAACTGTTCTATCACCGTATCGGTAACTCCAATCCGGAAGATTTATGTCTTCCTCTTTCGAGGAATGCATGCAACTCCCTTTATCTATGAGCGATCTACTTGTATCCACAACCTCTCGGTAAATCTCGAATACGGATCTAAGATCGTAAACATAATTGCAACTTATGAATTCGATGAAATTAAATTCAAAGATAAATCGAAGTACATAAAATAGAGTGCTTGATAATTTGAGACAAAAAGATGAAATTTATTCCATTCCAAAGTTCACCATGATCAAGTGCTAAATGGAAATTAGCTACTCATCATGATGGGAGGATTACATGAAAAGTTGAAGAGAGACAAGATTATAAAAAGGACTTGAAATAACAAGAACAGAAGTTACACTATGAATTGGAAAATGCAAGAAATAAAGCATAAAATACAGAACTCCAACTCCAAAAATTTCTCTCCCAGCTACTGAAATTGTTTGAATTTATAGGAAAAATTGCTGGAGAGTTATGCCCCTAGGTCACGTCCATGACCTAGAGGCTCAGAACCGTCATCTTCAAGGCACCAGAGCGTTGGAGAAAAACAGCCAAAAGTTGTTAAGTAGCAGGTCACACCCCTTAGTCACGCCCATGACTAAGGGTGTGTCGTGTCTATTGCTGGAAACGCAGGAAGCAGAAATGGCGGGTATAACTCTAACAATTGAAGGAAGGGTCACATCCTAGGGTCACTCCCATGACCAAGGGCGTTTAGGCTGAACTGACTGTTCTGAAACTACTGTCATAATGAACAGCAAGCCTGAGAGTCACGCCCGTGACCTGATGCTCACACTTGTGTCATGGGCATATACTTTTAATCCGACGTGGAACTGGATTCTGGAGCACGTGTAGGGGTTACGTCCGCTTGACACGCCCTTGACCGTAGCATTTAATTAGCATTTTTCCATTTTGTCCAGCTTTGTATCTTGATCGGTCCTATAAGCTCCAAATTGAAATTGGCAGTCCAGATTGACCCTAAAATAAGAAATTAAAGAAATTAGATAATAAATTCATAGAATATAATTTTAAATTAATTAATTATTAAACAAAAACTATAAAAAAAGGATAAAATTAGAGTTATCACGTCGCCATCAGTCAACAACGTCGACAGCAACATCGTCAGAAACGTCGCCAACAACATCACCAGCAACGTCGCCAACAACATCGCCAAATTGATGTAGGCTATTATTTTTGACGGATTAAACTACGTGCTCATGGTTACTGAAAATTTAATTAGATTCACAACGTGTGGTTTTTCTACCTATCACTATCGATATCTCAAGCAATTTATGTCACAAAACTTTAATAACGCAACTTAGCGTTACCCATTTTAGAGATTAAACAAGGGATATATGTCAATGTACGCTGAAGCGAATAGGACCTACCCGATTCGGACAATTGACAATTCAAATTAAAGTTATCAGCAAACATTCACAAACCCAACAAGAGAGGATCCGGACAAAAATACCGATTTAAAAGAAGTCCAAATCGATCCCAATTTAATTTAAATCGAGGTTAACCAAATTACATGAACTCGAGGTGAAATCAAGGATAATGAATCTTATTTCTACAAGCGTTCATGAGATCTACCCGATCTAAATTGTACGAAAATATTCAGATAATTTAACCCTTGAAATTTAGATTCTATTAAAGCAATATTTCAATATAAATTAGAACTAATTACTAGCCTTCAATTCCACCAAATCTCACAATAATATAGAAGAAACACACAAGAGATGGTTTAGAAAGTCGTTACCCAAATCCCAAGAAATCCTTCCACAATAGTGAGTTGAGGAAGCACTCACGACAGTGGTTGATACTAATTCCACGCAAATCCACAGATCCGGACTGGATGATGAAGACGCTAGCCGTTTTCCTTTGCAAACCCTAGGACGGGGAGAAACCTTGAAGGGCAATATTTATGGAAAGAGGAGAGAGAAAGGTGGTGTTCGATTTTTATCTAGGGTGTTGCTCGGTTTGTTTAGTAGGGAGAGTGAGTGGGTCAGTTTAGGTGTGTAAAGGGCGAGGGCTGGTCATGTCATGGTGGAGAAGGGTGGTGGCCAAGAGGTTGATGGGAAATAGAGGTGGCTGAGTTTTCTTTGAGGAAGAAGATTAGGGCTGTAGGAGGAGAAACTTGTGGAGGAAGTAGGAAGAGGAGAGGAGGCCGAGATAGAGAGGGAGGGAAGGGTGGCCGAAGGCCACGAGAGAGGAAAGAAGGAGAGGGCCAAAATTCTCAAGAGAGAAAGGAGGGGGAAAATTCACTTTGAATTCTTGGTTTTAATTTTTCATTCAACATTCTACCAAATCCTTCATAAGCATGGCCTTATATAGCCTACACTACTCAATCTCCTCCATTCAAATAAAATAAACACATGATAGTTATATGCACCTATCATACACTTGACATAACAAAAACAATATTAAATGCATGAAATAAAAACACCCTTGATGGTTATAGGCACCCATCATATATGAAATGAAATAAACACTTAAAATAGAAATGAAATAAACACTTAAAACAAAATGCTTAAAAAAAATTGCTAAACAATATATAATTATAAAGTAAATATTTATAATTATATATTTTTATTTGAAGGTGACGGTGGACGTCAAGCAAAACATATAGCGGCAGCGGCATTGGAGAAGAACGTCGTGGTAGAATCCCATCCTCGAGCTTGGGGAAACACTCGTCCCAATCAACGAATTCTATAGGTCAGGGATCAATGGCCGAATCATCAATGTCGCAATATATTAGGCCTTGCAAAAATACCCCTTAGTTTATAAGCTTGTGTGGGAATGCTTATAAGCTATGGTTACCTTCCTTGTGGCTACCCGTTACCATTCTTTATGATGCACTTTACTTTCTACGTTTTACTACTATGTTACTATATTATTGCTAGCTCTCATTTCTTCTTATAACACTATGGACATTATAATAAAACTGCTAGATTAAGAACACCATCACCTATTCTTGTTTACTCTCCACCATCCTAGCTTTCCTATCATTCTTCTCGCACGGTGTAACGCCCCCGATTTTTCGATGATTTTATTCAAAAAGGGAAATGTAATATTTACGACGTCGTTGCTTTACTTTTAACGTCGAGTTGACGACGCAATGCCGTTGTGGAATTTTCGTTCCCTTGTGGTCGAGTCGGCAGAATTCATATTGTATTCGGAAAATTCTTGCATTTTGAAATTTTGGACTTGCTTGTCAAGTTTCGTCGCAGTCAGAGTATTTTTGTAGTCTCGGCGCGTGATTTTATATCTCGAGAATGATACGTTGGATTCTAAGGTTGTCTATGCTGTTAATTCGTACAGTCAGTGATTTATAAAAAAATATTAGTCAAATCAGAACTTTTACGATTTTTCTAGCTTGTACTCGAGAAGTCTATCTTAGTTCTCGAGAAGTCCGATGCTGTTCTCGAGAAATCCGTTTCAGCCTGCGTTCGGGCGCCATTTTGCATGTCAAAACGGCGTCATATCAAGAAATGGTAAACATAAAATTTGTTCATATCGATGATATCTACAACTTTTATGTTTACCACTTTTTGATTTGAAGCCATTCTGGACTCCTGTTATCAATTTTTCCGATACTGCTCGTAAAAAGACTGCATTTTTTATTTCAACCAAAGAACCCTTGTAGTTCTCGAAAACTATTGCTTATTCTCGAGAACTATGGCCTAATTCTTGAGAAATGCATGATCCTCCCGAGAAATTCTGTTTTGTTCTCGAGAACTATGAGTTGTTCTCGAGAACTTTGCTCTATTTCTCGAGAAGCCCCTTCCCTCTCGAGTAGTCCTATATAGTCTGCGTTCGGGCAAATTTTGGAGAGTCAAAACGGAACTTTATGGAAAAACGGTCAACATAAACTTTGTTCGTTACGATGATATCTACAACTTTCATGTTGACCACATTTTGATTTGGAGCCATCATGAGCCTATATTTCTGATTGTCCCGAGACTGCACGCAGGTAGCCAGTTTGATCGATTCTCTCAAGTCCTCAGCCTTGTTCTCGAGAACTAAGGCTAGTTTTCGAGAGACTGGCCTCCCCATCTTGAGAAATGATGTTTTTCTCGAGAACTATGACTTTTGTTCTCGAAAACTAAGTTATTTCTCGAGAGCCAACCCCTCCATTTCGAAAAGTCTGTTTTCTCTCGTGTAGTTCTGTGTCGTCTGTGTTCGCACAATGTTTTGAGAGTCAAAACGGTGTCGTACGAAAAAACGGTCAACATTAAAATTGTTCGTCTCGACGAGATCTACAACTTTTATGTTGAGCAATTTCTATTTGGAGTCATCTTAGACCTTTATTTTTGGTTTTTCCATAGCCACTCATAAATCGCACGATTTCATGTATTTAGACAAAAAAATTTATAAGTACTTTTACACACACACACACACACACACACACACATATATATATATATATATATATATATATTCTTTAACTTAGGTTGTACAGAACTTCTTCTCTGATTCCTTTCATCCCGAACCCGAGAGGCTTGAGCGAGAGAGAGAAATTATTTCGTGAACCTTCTGGTGGCCGCCGACGGTGCTCCGGTGCTCGAAATCTTCATCCGAATATAGATCCGGAAATCTCTCACCGAGAGTTACGCTATCGTGGTAAATTATTCCTCTTTCCTTGAGTTTCTCGTTAGGGTTTTTTGTTCCTAACTCCCTTTTCGGCCATTTTTTCTTACATTTCAACTCCTACCGTGTTCTTTTGCACCGATCTACGACGCAGAGCGATTTGGAGAAACTTTTCCGGTAAAACCAAGGCAAGTGGTGGTTTCCCCTCATTTCTCCTTGTCGACTTGATGGTAACTACTATGTTTTTTCATGTTTCTTAAATTTTCTAAGCTTATTTATCCAAATTATTGTTATAATTAGTCTTCTCAAATCACTTGAAGTAATAACATTTTGTCATGATGAACTCAATTTTTTCCGAATATGTTTGATCATTCTTGAACTATCTTATTGATGGCTTTAAACGCCTTAGAATTCGTTATTGAATGGATTAGAGTTATTTAGGATTGTAAATCGTTCTTAAGAGTTGAACAACCATGTCATGTACCTAGTAATGTCAAGTAGAATCCGACGAGCCAAATCTCGAGATATGTGGTGTTTTCTTGATTGCGGGAGTTAGGGGATGATTCCACCTTCGCAGTGTTTGTTTCCTTCATTAGTTCCCTGTGGAAGGCTACCTGTGTTTTCTTGGGTGGTGTGTCCAAGAGTGACCACCTCGCCCGTGTGTTTGGGTAGTGAGTCCAAGAGTGACCACCTCGCTCGTGTTTTGGGTAGTGAGTCCAAGAGTGAACACCAAGCCCGTGTTTCTGAGTAGTGAGTCCACGAGTGACCGCCTCACCTGTGTTTTTGGGTAGATTCAACCACAGGTGCCTAATAAAGACTTGTATTTCTTCCTTGTGGATTTTTCGTGTAGTCACCTTATAGCCTCGGGCGTCTGGTGTACTATTGTTGTACGTGATGAATCACGTAAGAGTTCCTTTTTCCGATGATATTTTGTACCTCTTTTTGTGCTTTATTTCAGTATTGTTGGTCTTGGGTTGGTACCCCTGGATCTTTGTTTATTATGGCTTGTTTATTCTCTGTCGCCATTTGTACTTTCTTGCCGAGGTGTTCTATTTTTTTGGAATGCCTTTGGTTCAGAGTAGTAGCAGATAGCAGAGCTTGTTTTGGTGTTTCTGGGCGGTAGTGTAGGCCGTGGTTGTTACCTCTTCTCAACGAGGTAGTTTGTTGTTTTGTTTTGTTACTGGTTCAGACTTACTATTCTGTTAGTGGGTTCGTGTTAGTTGTTGGCGCCCACAGTTGGTTATTTATTTGATACTTGCTGGTTGCTTATTTCCCTTTATATGGATGTGGAATACTTGCTCTCTGGGAAGATTTATACTAGGAATGCATGTTAGGTATTTTAAGAATAAAATCTATTACTATTACTTCATGCATTGCATAATTTAAAAGCTCTAACTTGCTATATTTAGCGACCGTAAAAGCTATCCTTACTACTATTATAAAATTAGAGTCTCGCATAGCATGAGTTGTCCTCTGGGGACGTCTTTACTCATGTAGGAAGTTGGAGTCAATCTAAATAAGTATTTTCCGCACCGTATAATGATATTTGGATTCGTGGACTAAATGTGCCATTAAGTCGAGGGATACGGCTACCATCATAACTTAAACTGGATTTCATCCATAACAATTTATGTTTTCTTTTAAAATTGTAGAGTTTGGAGTCTTACCAGAACGTCTGTAGTTATCCCATACACGGCGTGGCATCACGGCGCGTATTTTCCCCTTGGTCTGATATAATTAAATTGTTGGGAAAAATGCGGGTTATGACAGTTGGTATCAGATGGAGGTTACTCGACAATTGGGCAGGCTACCTCCCCTTATTTGTGTTAGTGTTTTAGTAACATTTCATAGACACACGGATGTGTAATCAGTACGTCTTTGCTGAAGCATAGGCACTACACTCATAGCATGATAAGAAGTATACGGGGCAAATTATGTAGTATGGGATGCATAATATGTGTTTGTATATGGATCCACCATTGGTGGCAACATGTGACGGTTATGTAGTATTGGATGCATAACCTCACCACATGAATGCCCATTAGCAAGTTTTCCTTTCTCATTGCATGCGATGTTATGTAGTATGGGATGCATAATATTTCATGTGTACGTCGTTCATGCATGCATTAAGGCCTTTCTAGAATGCATAGCACTACATACATTGCATGTCATCGCATAAGCACACGTGCTAAGTTTTGGTTTACATGATGACACATGTACACACATGATTTTAAATGAGAATAAAAAATACATGCAGTTATGTCATAGGCACAAAAGTTAAATAGGATGATAGGATATCATCCTGAGTAGGACATATCATCATCATCATATAATCCCAGAGCAAGTTGCAGCGTAAGCAAGTGTCTTTTTAGTATGGTCTGAACTAGTTTTGTTTGCCCTAGTCGTAATCTAGGAGGTTTATTGAGTGTTTGTTTTGTTTTTAGAAATGCCACCAAAGCATATTGCGACGAGGTCGACACCCCAGTCGGAAGGTGAGTCGTCAGGTGCGCAGAGTGATGCATTGATCGAGAGTTTGCGTAAGAGAAACGAGGCTCTGTCAAGGCAAGTAGTTGCGATGCAATCGCAAATTCAGACCTTGTTGTCTTCCGCTCCCACGCAGCAACCCTTAGTGCAAGATCCTATCATGGATCAAGACATACCTGGTGCCCCTACTCCTTTTGTGCCCCCGGTGATGCTACCACTAGAGATGAATTTCATCTCACATTTCCAGCGATTGAGACCTTATACTGATGACGAGAGTGCTGACTTCATGATTTTAGATGATTGGATAATCTCCTTTGAAGAGATGTTTTCATATTCCGGAATCCTAGAAGCCTAGAAGGTGATGATTGCAGCCTACCAGTTAAAAGGCATAGCAAATAGTTGGTGGATTCGTGAAAAGGAGAGTCTGAAGGAAGGCTGCTCCTGGGACTCTTTTAAGAAGATGCTGCTAAAAAAGTTTCTGCCCTCATTCGAGGAGGACCGTCTTATGAATAACTTCCTGCATCTGAAGCAGAGACAGCTCACGGTGAGCGAGTACGAGATTGAGTTTAGCAAACTGAGTAGGTTTGCTCCTGATTTGTTAGCTTTTTAGGAAGGTAGAGTGAAACGTTTCTTGGGAGGACTAAGAAGTGATTTACAGCAGTTGGCATGCGCTTACTGAGCTGAAAGTTATGCTGAAGCAGTGGAAGCCGCTTTAAAAGTGGAGGCGATCGAAAATACTAAGAACCGTGGTGCTGCGGCGAAGAAAGAAAAAAGGAAAGGTGTTAAGGATGGTAGCTCCAGGGTGTCTGGCCCTTCTTCGAAAAAGAAAAGTAAGGAAATGTGTAGATTCTGTGGTCGTCCTGGCCACCCTTACGAAAGGTGTTTCAAGAGGACTGCAACCCTGAAGCAGGAGCATGTGCACGCCATCCAAGGTGCACCCAAGGGAGAGCTTGTGTGCTCGTTCTATGCAAGGAAGGGTCATGACGTTAGTCTTTGCTGGATGAAGGTAAGGACATGCTTCCAGTGCGGACAGAAGGGACACCATAAGTCTTCGTGCCCCCAGGCTCAGTCCCCACTACATCCTGCCCCTCTTCGAGCTCTACCTCCGCCACCAACCCTGGATAAAGGAAAAGGAAAACTGAACGTGATGACCAACGAGGAAGCTCAAACCTCTACGCAATTGATATCAGGTTAGCCCAAGTTTAAAATATCCTTATTATTTATCGGTATTTCCCTTGTTGTCGTTCGTTTAGTTATGTATGTTTCGGTTTTAGGGGAGTTTAAGGTGCGGAATAAGTGGGAGCGCGTTCTTTTCGATTCGGGTGCCACCCATTCCTTTGTGGCCCGGAGATTTGTTGATAAACATCGCCTGAATGTGGATCAATTAGGAGACTCCTTCAACGTCAAGCTTCCCTCCGGTGATTCGGTGATATCTAGCCAAGGAATTCTGGGATGCCCCATTTATTTTGGCAATTTTCTTGCCTTTGCTGATTTAATGATTTTAGATCTGGCTAACTTCGACGTGATTTTGGGCATGGACTGGCTGTCTAAGTATGATGAGGTCATCCAGTGCAAGGCTAAGCGACTGGATTTCAGGATGGATGACGGCCAACCTATGAGCGTCTATGGATTTCAGGACAGAGTTTCTCCTGTCATTTCTGCGGTACGTGCTTTTCGCGTTATAGAGTCTAGTTGCGAGGCATTTTAAGTTTCTATTTCTGCTCTGGAAATAGCTTTTGTTACACCACGTCTTGAGGATGTCTCGGTGGTGCGAGAGTTTCTAGATGTCTTTCCTGATAGTCTTGCAGGACTTCCTCCTGAAAGGGAGATTGAGTTTGTGATAGACCTCAAGCCAGATACTCGTCCTATTGCCAAGGCACCATACCGTATAGCTCCGCGTGAGTTGGATGAGTTCCGTACTCAACTCGATGAGTTGCTGAGGTGTGGTTTTATTAGACCAAGTTCTTCTCCGTGGGGTGCTCCTATTTTGTTCGTAAAGAAGAAAGATGGATCGATGAGGCTTTGAATCGATTATAGGGAATTGAATAAGGTAACCATTAAAAATAGATACCCTCTGCCAAGGATTGATGATTTGTTCGATCAGTTGCGTGGTAGCTCGGTATTTTTAATGATCGATCTTCGCTCAGGCTACCACCAAATGAGGATTCGTGAGGCGGATATTCCTCGAACCGCATTCGGTTCGCGGCATAGACATTATGAGTTTTTGGTGATGTCTTTCGGATAAACTAATGCACCATCTGCTTTCATGGATTTGATGAACAAGGTGTTTAAGGATTTCTTGGACCGATTTGTTATTGTGTTCATAGATGATGTCTTGGTATATTCCCGCAATGTTGAGGAGCATACTCAGCATTTGCGTTTGGTTTTGTTACCCTGAGGGAGCATAAGCTTTATGCAAAGTTGAGTAAATGTGAGTTCTGGCTACCTCAGGTGTCCTTTCTGGGTCATGTGGTAAGTAAGGACGGTATTTCCGTGGACCCGACAAAGATTTCTGCTTTGATAGAATGGGAAAGACCTTCTACACCTAAGGAGATTAGGAGCTTCTTAGGCCTGGCTAGCTATTATAGAAGATTTGTGGAAGGATTTTCGGTGTTGTTTGCTCCTCTAACTAGGCTTTCTAAGAAGAGCACTGCATTCATTTGGAGTGATAAGTGTGAAGAGGATTTCCAAGAGTTGAAGAAGAGACTATGTACTGCCCTAATTTTAACCTTACCTACTGAAGGAGTTGAATATGTTTTGTATGTCGATGCATCACACATCGGACTTGGTTGTGTTTTAATGCAAGACGGTAAGGAGATCGCGTATGGATCGAGGCAACTAAAGATTCCTGAGAGAAACTATCCTATGCATGATTTGGAGTTTACTGCAGTAATTTATGCACTGAAGCTGTGGCGACACTTATTATATGGCGCGGTGTGCAAGATCTATACTGACCATAAGAGTTTGACGTACGTCTTTACTTAGAAGTAACTAAATCTGCGCCAACGTCGGTGGTTAGAATATGTGGCGGATTATGAAGTGGAAATTCTTTATCATCCAGGAAAGACTAATGTATTAGTCGATGCTTTGAGTAGAAAGACCGCTAAAATTTTCAATCTATCGGTACAGTCCTTAGTAGAAGAATTCTTGATGATGAATATTGAGGTTGGGAGTCATACTACACCTGCTAGTTTGGAAGCAGAAGAACCCTCTTGGATTTCCCTTACTCGAGCACACCAGATGGATGATCCTGATTTGTCGCACCTCCGAAATAGAACTGAAAAAGGAGAGTTACCTGATTTCTGTTTGGATGAGTTAGGTACTTTGAAATATCGGAGTAGATTTTCTATTCCTGCCATTGGTGACATTTGGGCAAGGATTTGTAAAGAAGCTCATGGTTCCATTGTTTCTTACCATCCTGGTTCCATCAAGATGTATAAAGATCTAAAACAAATTGTTTGGTGGTCAGGAATGAAGAATGACATAGCAATGTTTGTATCAGAATGTTATACGTGTCAGCGTGTCAAGGGTTATCATAGAAGGCCTGGTGGTAAATTAACACCGCTTGATATCCCAAGTTAGAAATGGGAGAGTATTTCAATGGATTTTATCACCGGTCTACCAAAATCTCCCCATGGGCATGACTCTGTTTGGGTAATAGTTGATAGGTTGACAAAATGTGCTCACTTTGTGCCCTTTAAGATCTGGTATTCCATGAAGAAGATAGCTGAGCTGTATCTTGAGGAGGTCATTAGATTATATGGAGTGCCTGTCAGCATCGTATCAGATCGAGACTCCAGATTTATGTCTCATTTTTGGAAGAGTTTACAAGAGGGGTTGGGTACCGATTTAAGGTATTCCACCGCCTATCATCCTCAGACGAATGGGCAAATGGAAAGAGTAAATCAAATTGTTGACGACATGTTTAGATGTTACATTTTGGACCACGGTGGAGCGTGGGATGAGCGTCTGAGACTAATGGAGTTTGCTTACAATTATTGTTATCAACAGAGTTTGCAGATGGCCCCGTTTGAGGCCTTATATGGGAGGCATTGTAGAACTCCTTTGTTTTGGGCTGATGTTGGTGAGAGGTCATTTCTAGGTCCGGAAGCTCTTGAGGAGATGGAGTGTACTGTGACTTATATTCGAGAAAAGTTCCGTGTAGCTCAAGAGCGCTATGAGAAGTATGCCAATCAACGAAGGGTTGATCTGGAGTTTACCGTTGGAGACTTGGTTTTCTAAAGGTTTCTCTGATGTGTGGCGTTAAAAGGTTTGGAAGGAACCACAAGTTAGACCCCCGGTACGTGGGACCTTTCTAGATTCTCGAACACATCGGTGTGTCAGCTTATAGGCTGGATTTGCCTGCGACCTTCCCTGGTGTCCATGATGTGTTCCATGTAAGCCAGTTGCGGAAGTGTGTTCGTAACGATCGTCAAGTCCTCGACTCGATGCCCCAGATTAAGCCAAACCATACGTATGTGTAAGAACCTATTCGTATTCTGGATTCTCAAGAGCGCGTGTTGCGAAGAAAGACCATCCCCATGGTCAAGATTCTTTTGAGAAATCAAGACGTCGAGAGCGCGACGTGGGAATTTGAATCAGAGATGAGAGAATCTCGTTCTCACCTCTTCTCTTAGTTTCGGGTATGTCGTTGTATTTACTGTTATGTTGATTTATCGTCTTGATTTTTTTTTGGAGTTGTGTTAAGTTTCGAGACAAAACTTCTTTTTAGGGGGAGTGACTGTAACGCCCCCGATTTTCCCAAGATTTTATTCAAAAAGGGAAACTTCATATTTATGACGTCGTGGCGTTACTTTTAACGTCGAGTTGACGGCGCAATGCCGTTAAGGAATTTTCGTGTCTTTGCGGTCGAGTCGGCCGAATTCTTGTTGTATTGGAAAAATTCTTGAATTTTGAAATTTTGGACTTGCTTGTCAAGTTTCGTCGCAGTCCGAGCATTTTTCTAGTCTCTACGCGTGATTTAATATCTCGAGAATGGTACGTTAGATTCTAAGGTTGTCTACGTTGTTAATTCGTACAGTCAGTGATTTATTCCAAAATATTAGTCAAATCAAAACTTTTGCGATTTGTCCAGCTGGTACTTGAGAAGTCTATCTTAGTGCGAAATCCGTTTTGTCCTGCGTTCGGGCGCCGTTTTGCGTGTCAAAACGGTGTCGTATCAAAAAAATGGTAAACATAAAATTTGTTCGTCTAGACGATATCTACAACTTTCATGTTTACCACTTTTTGATTTGAAGCCATTCTAGGCTCCTATTTTCAATTTTCCCAAAACTGCTCGTAAAAACACTGCATTTTTTATTTCTATCAAAGAACCCTTGTTGTTCTCGAAAACTATGTCTTATTCTCGAGAACTATGGCCTAATTCTCGATAAATGCAAGATCCTCTCGAGAAATGCTGTTTTGTTCTCGAGAACTATGAGTTGTTCTCGAGAACTTTGCTCTATTTCACGAGAAGCCCCTTCCCTCTCGAGTAGTCCTATATAGTCTGCATTCGGGCAAATTTTGGAGGGTCAAAACGGAACTTTATGGAAAAACGGTCAACATAAAATTTGTTTGTTTCGACGAGATATACAACTTTTATGTTGACCATTGTTTGAGTTGGAGTCATAATGAGCATCTATTTTTGATTCTCCCGAGACTGCACGCAGGTAACCTGTTTGATCGATTCTCTCAAGTCCTAAGCCTGGTTCTCGAGAACTAAGGTTAGTTTTCGAGGGCCTGGCCTCCCCATCTCGAGAAATGATGTTCTTCTCGAGAACTATGACTTTTGTTCTCTAAAACTAAGTTATTTCTCGAGAGCCAACCCCTCCATTTCGAAAAGTCTGTTTTCTCTCGTGTAGTTCTGTACCGTCTGTGTTCGGACACCATTTTGACGGTCACAACGGTATCGTACTAAAAAATGGTAAACTTTAAAATTGTTCGTCTTGACGAGATCTACAACTTTAATGTTGAGTAATTTTCTACTTGGTGTCATCTTAGACCTCTATTTTTGGTTTCCCCATAGTCACTCATAAATCGCACGATTTCATGTATTTAGACAAAAAATTTTAGAATTACTTTTACACACACACACACACACATATATATATATATATATTCTTTAACTTAGGTTGTAAAGAACTTCTTCTCCGATTCCTTTCGTCCCGAACCAGAGAGGCTTGAGCGAGAGAGAGAAATTATTTCGTGAACCTTCTGGTGGCCGCCGACGGTGCTCCGTTGCTCGAAATCTTCATCCGAATATAGATCCGGAAAGCTCTCACCGAGAGCTACGGTATCATGGTAAATTTTTCCCGTTTCCTTGAGTTTTCTCGTTAGGGTTTTTCGTCCTAACTCCATTTTCGGGCCATTTTTTCTTAGATTTCAACTCCTCCCTTGTTCTTTTGCCCCGATCTACGACGCACAGCGATTCGGAGAAACTTTTCCGGTAAAACCAAGGCAAGTGGTGGTTTCCCTTCGTTTCTCCTTGTCGACTTGATGGTAACGACTATGTTTTTTCATGTTCCTTAAGTTTTCTACGCTTATTTATCCAAATTATTGTTATAATTAGTCTTCTCAAATCACTTGAATTTGTAACATTTTGTCATGATGAACTCAATTTTGTCCGAATATGTTTGATCATTCTTGAACCATCTTATTGATGGCTTTAAATGCCTTAGAATTCATTATTGAACGGATTAGAGTTATTTAGGATTGTAAATCGTTCTTAAGAGTTGAACAACCATGTCATATACCTAGTAATGTCAAGTAGAATCCGACGAGCCAAATCTCGAGATATGTGGTGTTTTCTTGATTGCGGGAGTTAGGGGATGATTCCACCTCCGCAGTGTTTGTTTCCTTCATTAGTGCCCTGTGGAAGGCTACCTGTGTTTTCTTGGGTGGTGTGTCCAAGAGTGACCACCTCGCCCGTGTGTTTGGGTAGTGAGTCCAAGAGTGACCACCTCGCTCGTGTTTTGGGTAGTGAGTCCAAGAGTGACCACCTAGCCCGTGTTTCTGAGTAGTGTGTCCACGAGTGAACGCCTCACCCGTGTTTTTTGGTAGAGTCAACCACAGGTGCCTAATAAGGACTTGTATTTCTTCCTTGTGGATGGTTCGTGTTGTCACCTTATAGCCTCGGGCGTCTGATGTACTATTGTTCTACATGATGAATCACGTAAGAGTTCCTTTTCCCGATTATAATTTGTACCTCTTTTTGTGCTTTATTTCAGTATTGTTGGTCTTGGGTTGGTACCCCTGGATCTTTGTGTATTTTGGCTTATTTATTCTCTGCCGCCATTTGTACTTTCTTGCTGAGGTGTTCTTTTTTTTTGGAATGCCTCAGGTTCAGAGCAATAGCAGATAACAGAGCTTGTTTTGGTGTTTCTGGGTGGCAGTGTCGGTCGTGGTTGTTACCTCGTCTCAACGAGGTAGTTTGTTGTTTTGTTTTGTTACTGGTTCAGACTTACTATTCTGTTAGTGGGTTCGTGTCAATTATTGGCGCCCACAGTTGGTTATTTATTTGATGCTTGCTAGTTGCTTATTTCCCTTTATGTGGATGTGGAAAACGTGCTCTCTGGGAGAATTTATGCTAGGAATGCATGTTAGGTATTTTTAAGAATAAAATCTATTACTATTACTTCATGCATTGCATAATTTAAAAGCTCGAACTTGCTATATTTAGCGACCGTAAAAGCTATCATTACTCCTATTATAAATTTAGAGTCCGCATAACATGAGTTGTCCTCTGGGGACGTCTTTACTTATGTAGGATGTTGGAGTCAATCTAAATTAGTATTTTTCCGCAGCGTATAACGATATTTGGATTCGTGGACTAAATGAGCCATTAAGCCGAGGGATACAACCATCATCATAACTTAAACTAGATTTCATCCATAACAATTTATGTTTTCTTTTAAAATTGTAGAGTTTTGAGTCTTTCCTGAATGTATGTAGTTATCACCTGCACGACGTGGCATCACGACATTTATTTTCCCCTTGCTTTGATATAATTAAATTGTTGGGAAAATTGCGGGTTGTGACACATGGTGCCTAGGAGCCACTGGGGGAGGGGTGGGGAAATCAGGCTTATTATTTTTGGTAACTGTCGGCGGACCAAATATTTTAGGTGATCGAGATGGGAGATAGGGATCAGCAGGAGATGCAGCACCAGCGGAGTGTAGTGCACATGGAGGTGGGCCAGTCTAGCACAGGATCACCAGGCTCTTCCTCCGCGAGTGTTAGTTTTCTTAGCTTCTGTGAGAATGTTGTAGTGATGTCATAATGTACCGGGCATGAGCCTGTTTCTATTTCTATTTTACAAATATGTTTCAGTACCTTTATCTCTATGGACATTGCCGTGATTCATGCTCATTTATATATATATATATAGTGATCTTTGTGGACTTGACTTGATTGTCTTCACAATCGTACATCTACTTCTTTGGTGATCATCAATGCTTGCAGGATCGGCTTTTTGTAGTGATGACCCGCCCGAGTGTCGGTGTCACCAAAAAACGGTGATTCTGGGCATAATACCCAGTAGCGTATCAAAAAAAGGGGGTCTTACAAAGACAAAATGAAGAATCCTTCTACAAACCTTCTATAATAGTCCTCCAACCCTAAGAGGCTTCTTATCTCCTTAGGTATGGTAGGTCTTCTCCAATCCATCACATTATCTATCTTTTCCATGTCAACAGAAGTTCCATTTTTATTTACGACATGACCCAAAAAGGACACTCTAGGAAGCCAAAACTCTCACTTACTCAATTTCGCATACAAATTATGCTCTCTTAAAGTAGACAGAAGTAAACGCAAGTGCTGGGCATACTCCTCAGCACTACGGGAATATATAATAACATCGTCATTGAAAATGACCATAAAATCATCCAAAAAATCTTTAAACTGTTGATAATGTTGAAGTGAAAATGGGCGATGGGGCGACTTGGGCGACCTGTCCACGCGGTCTACGCGGACAGGACTTGCGGTTAGCCAGGTCAGCAGAGATGTTGTAGACGGCTTTTTCATTGGCATCCTTGGTGATCTGTTTGTGCGGTCCATGTGAACAGAGGTGGCAGGCAACAAGGCCAGAGTATGATAAGCCAGTAGTTTGGTTCGAGAAGGTAACCGGGCAGATAGCTTCTCTATCCGCGGAGTCTTGTAAGATGTGGATAGGGCTAGAGCTCGACAGACTGGCAAGGCAAATGCCTTGATCTAGCTTTGGAGATGCGCTTGTGAAAGCCGCAGGGATTACCGATTCGAGCGGACTAGAGTTGGAGGTCGACGGGATTGGCAGACTTGATCCAGTGTCCTCCAGTATGCGAGGACTAGCCCTTGTGTCCAGTGGTGTGGAGTTGGTTGGTTCTGAACCAAGTCCACGTTTGGCTCAGTCCAGCGAGATCGCGTAGTTAAGAACGAACTATTTCTTAGTCCACCAAGCTCGGCAACAATGCCGTGTTCCTTGGTTGCGAGCTTGGGGAATGCAGACTAGAGTTATGTCCTCAAGGCGTGCTGAAAGGAGCCGTGTCCGCCAAGATCGACAGCAGTTGCCTTGTTGTTTGGTTGCAAGCTTGGTTAAATCAGACTGGTGATGTGTCTGCCTGGGCATACAGAATGTTCTCATTGTCCACCGAGTTTGACAGTTGACGTTGGTGCCTTGGATGCGGGCTCGGGGGATACGGACTGCAGGTGAGTTCGCAGGGCATGCGTATTAGATCGGTGTCCGCTGATAGGCGGATAAGGTGTTGCTATAGATTTCGGCTGATGGCGGCATCCTAGCTAGGCCTTTGGCGATAAGGCGTATAGAGGTTGCTATCTGGCCTTGATGATGCTACCTGGCGGACTTGCTATCCAGCACAGGTCGCGGCGGACTTGATGTGTATCCGTAGCTTGCAGATATAATTGGTTCTTTCCACAGGATGGGGGCGGTTATCCTCTCGGTTAGGGCGGTGACCACACTCCTTATCGTGTGTATAAATAGGATCCCCTGTCACATCAATTTTAACCGAACGAACAGTAAGTGAGCTCGCAGATATTTATTGCGGACTGGATTTTTGTATCCGCGTTGTTTGAAGATTGATCGGGTTGTGCTGTGCAGGTTGTGCCAATATCACTAGAAGGCAAGGAAATGGTTTTGACTGCGGTCCGGGACAGTGCGGACTCTGTGGATTACAACTAGCGGTTAACAATAGGTCGCATGTTATGGCTAAGCGGTCTCTCTTCTACAACTAGTTTCCAGGTTCAATAAGTTGTCAGCTTCTGGCTGCCTGTTTAGTTCTGCAGCAGCAGTAGCTCGCGTGGTCTGGCGGCTAGGCGACCTCGCGTTAAGGCGTCTTGCTGATCGGTAGCTAGAGTTTAGCATTGGAAGAGAGGGCAGTCTGCACGGCATTATTTGCAGTCTTGCGACCTGGCTGTCTATGCGGACTCCGTAGTGCAGCACTACAACCAGCGGCTAACTCTTGAGTCCATGTGGTCAGGTTTGCCTTGCAATTGTATCTGCTTTCCTTTTGGTTTGGTGAATCATGTCTCTCCATGTATGACTCGCCTATGTAAAGATTTTTTATTACAAGATTCTTGCTCTTTTGGTTTGCATCTGGTTAATTTGGGCTCGTATAGGTTGAGTGTTCCTGCACCTATTTTCGTGTCTTCTGTTATTTCAAATTTTAACATGGTATTAGAGGGAATAGAGGCTTGTGTAGTCAATCAACGGACAATTTTCTTCAATGCTTCTGTGAGTCTAAGTGAACCAGGGTTAAGTGCAATGGAAGGTGATTTATCAAGGGATCTTGGAATGGAGCTTCTTACCTGGACTAACTTTTGAAAGTGGAAGTCATGTATGGAAAGCTATCTTATTGGCGAGGACCTTTGGGAGGTGGTTTGCGGAGACAGAAGGCAAGAGGATACTGCTGGAAATGCTGAAGTAATTAGAGCTTGGAAGGAGACAACCCCGAAAGCAGAGTATATTCTCAAGTAGGATATCTCATCGGAACTCTTGGACCACATCGACAGATGTCGGACAACTGCAGAGACTTGGATTTCCCTCGATGGGTTGTTCAATGAGGAGGTGAAGTTAGCTTCTTAGATTGGTCCCTCTACTTTTGATTAGAAAGAGAAGAGTATTTATCCTAGGAATGATTGGAAGAGGAAGGAAGGACCAAGGTGTTATTGATGCAAGAAGCCTGGTCACCTCAAGAAGGAGTGCAAGGTTGTCTTGTACTCGGTAAACATTGCTCCTATTGGGAGTAAGGGGAAGGACTTGGTTGAGTCGCCAACAAGTTCTAATGCTGATCGATTGAAGGCCAGTTATAGTGTATCTATCTGGCATGAAAGACTGGGGCACGTGGGGATGGACAAGTTGAAACCAATGGCGGTGAGAAGCCTTATGAGAGGCTTGACTAGGATTTCATCCTTCGATGACGGTCAGGCTTACGTGTGATGTCAACACGGTGAAGCATATCATTTTACGTTTGATAAGGCACAGTCCAGGTGTAAGGCACCATTGAAGGTTGTACAATGTGATATGGTTAGACCGACAGTCACTGGCAGTCTTGGAGGCTCTCAGGTATATGCTGATATTGGTTGATGACTACTCGAGGTATACTTGGGTGTAATGAATGAAGGAGAACTCGAACGCGTTCCGTTTATTTGTTGAGTACAAGAAGCTTGTGGAGGGACATCTTGGTCTGTAGATCAAGAAGGTTAGGATGAGCAACGAAGGTAAGTTCAGCTGAATTATGTTCTCTAATTTTGCTAGGAAGAATGGAATCCGAAGGGATCTCTCTGGTGGACATACTCCAAAATAAAGAGGATAGGTAGATCAGAACATCCATCTTTTGAAAGAGACCTGAAAGTGTTGGCTTCAGTGCAAACGCATTCCTAAAGCCTTTTGGGCAGAAGGGATGGCCTGCTGGCTCTTGTCATCAATCAGATGCCTCTGGGTCCGATCAATACAAATACTCTGTATGAGATGATGTTTAAGATAAAGCCCAGCATGAAGCACCTTCAGGAGTTTATATCTACCTTATATGTACACACTCTGGATGCTCTCAAGATGAAGCTAGTCTTCATTGGGTATGATGAGCAGAAGAGGAGATGGAGGTCTATGGATCCTGCGACGAAGAAGTTAATCGTGTTGAGAGACATTGTCTTCGATTAGTTGACGTCATATTGGGGTAGCTCAGATTGTGAGCTAGAGGTGAGCGGGTCAGAAGGTGGGCTGGAGGAGGCTGCTGCTAAGGTTCAGATTGAGTTACCTGTAAGACCGCCCTCCCGGAACACAAGACACGACCGAGGAGAGTCTTATGCCCAGAAGAGCCACCTTGTGGTAGAGTCAGCACACGTGCTAACCTATACCACAAGATGCCTATACTACCGGCTTAGTCTCAAATATCATACTGCCAACCCATCAATAAAAGAATAAATACAGAAGTCATGATCCACATTAAGTAAAAAGTCCAAAAAGGCAAGAAGCTACACAAAGGCTCTTACAAATATCAGAGTATATATAAAACTTTGCCCAAAGGGGCTACATAATGAGTCTCATTTAACTCATATCAGTCACCGATGGCAACAATGGTTCCATCATATCAGGCCCTATCGTCCTGGCCTGGCTGCCATCCTGCATAACTTGTTACTGCTCTGATTGTGGGGTTTTCTCCTAAAAAGGAAGACGTAGCATCCATTAGTCATAAATACAATGTGGCTATCACATCCGCTCCCCCGGCGACTCCTCGGCACCGGGCGAAGAAAGGAACAAGGGTACAATATATATATATATATAAACAGTAGTAAAAGAAGGTGGTAAAGGATTATTCACAATAGTGCATATCAAAGAACTACAACAATTAAGTATATCAATTTACTTTAACAGTTTTACAATAAACAACAGTATATAAGTACAAATCTATGACAGTAAGCTACTTAACTTATATGAATGCCCATACAGACATATAAGTTAAGGATCAACTTAACAGTAAAGTAACTCATCGTATAAGAGTGCCCAAACAAACTTATACGATGAGGATCGTGTGTATGTAATGTATGTAATGATATGGATGCAATGCAATGGCTTTCCCATTATCATGCACATGCAACTGCTATGTGACACAGACTTGTAGTTCCCACTTTTCAAGCAGGTAGCTAACCTCTCAGGCATCATCCGTCGTGGCAAAACGGTGATAATAAAGTGGGCTTCTCCACTACTAGGAGGGCATCCAAACTACCTGGCCTAGGCCTCCGTACGACTCAACATTAAGAACAAAACAACGGAGCTCACATGCGTACTATGACTCAGAGGGGTCTTGGGTAGATTTGCACCAAGAACACAGCCCAAACTGGCCTATCATCGTGGCACAAAAAGTGCGTCTGTGAAAATATCGCCAAAGGACCAAGGAAAACCGTCCACTAGCACGGAGTTTGCTTCGGGAAGTAAACACTGAGGACCAAGGCCCAACCGTGCAAGTTTGTCTGTTAGATCCTATCTGTGTGACGACTAGCGAGCCCGTACACCTGCTACACTATCCTTTACCCAGGATCATGACACCGTGTGTCAACTCATACCTCATGTATTTCACATATAGGGTTCCACAGTAAGTCCCTTATTTTATTTCGCATCTCATGCTTAACAGCACGCAAGGGCTCCACATCGAGTGCCTTATCAACATGTCGTTTTAGTACGACAACACCCTCGCACTTCCATCCCTTCCACATGTCCTTACCACACAAGGCTTAATCATTTACACAGGTGGCAAGCCACTGAAGACAACACACCAATCCCACACTGCTACCCATAGGGAGATAACACTAAGTAGTGTAGTACTATACTCATTCCATTAACCATCATACTACATGGCCAAACATTAACCTCACCTAGTTCCTCTCTTAATAACCATGCATTCTCAACAATTGTACTTCCACATGACTTTCACAACAACATAAGGGTACTTTACATATTCATCAACCATTTGATTATCATAATTATATATAGACTATGGTCACATAACTTTAACATCATGTGGATACAATCTCTTTACCAAGTTCAAACCATTCGTGCACATATAGATAAATCAACAAAATGCCAACAACCATTTGTTCATCGTAATCACTACCAATAATGTACAACAAACTTCAAGCAAACCTCATCACTATTCGTCGTATTACCATTATCAAGTACATCTTTATCAGTTCACATATTTAAATCATTCCAACCATCCTAACTCGTCAACCCTTTCATTCACTAACCTCCACCACATCATCTCGTTCATGAACACTTCACTACACCATTTGTTCATTAAGGATCTTTCCAACAAATGTGATGCGTGGATTACGGCAAGCGCACCGGTCGCACAAGTAATAAAGTTTGGGAATAAATCCCCGAGTGTCGGTCTCTTGAGGAACACAGTAAGGGATGAGTTAATGTCGAGGAGGACTTGAGATTGAAGTCCTCGGGGCGAAGGTAACGATGGGGGTTTTGATGGTTGTGGAAAATAAAGTAAAAACCTAACAACTACTCCTATGCAACGCCGCTATGCGATGCTTCGCCAGGCGGGATGGAAGACTAGTCGGGCCGCAATGCACCGAATCGCTAGGCGGATTGGCGAGTAGGCAAGCATATGAGGTGGAGAGAACGGCGGAAATCCTACTATGCAGGCCGCTATGCACTGCTTCGCCAGGCAGGATGGAAACTACACGGGCCGCTATGCACCGAATCGCTTGGCGGATGGAAGAGTAGGCTAGCGGATGAGGTGGTGAGAATGGCGGAATGAGGGTCGTGAGCACCTCTTCGCAACGCACGCCACTAGCAATTGCTAGTGCGGCAAGGGTGGATGGATGGTGGAGTAATAAGGCGCACCTCAAGCAATAATAATGAAATCACACAAATCACATAGACATGAAAAAGTGCAAGATCATTAACTACAATAAAATGTACTTCATCAATACAAAGAGTTAAACTAAGCTATCAAATACAAGAGGAAGAGGTGTGCGAATCGACCGAATCCGAAGCCTTGTTGAGGGTTCACAGTTGGAATCCCGGGTTGTCAATCCGAGTCCAAGATCGGTCCTCAACTGCGTCCGGGGTAGAGGAGGCTGTCACTCACTCCCAATGGACCCGTCTTCTTCGTTGAAATGACCCGTAGATTGCGGCTCCAGCTCCTCCTAACTTGATGGAGAAAGCTAGGTCAAAACTCCGCTTGAAGCTCTAGGATGAAGGAGGAGGCCGAGAGGATGCTCCGGCGTTGATTTGGCGTTGAAAGCTTGCCCGGAGACCCTCCCTAAGGTGGAGGATGAAGGGGGGCGGAGGAAACCCTCGTCCGAGACGAAGAACGGCGGAAAAATCGCGGATCTGGATCGATCTCTCGAATAGGGCGAAACCTGCGCTATTTATAGAAAACAGAATTTAAACAGCGTGCACGATCACTGGCGCACGACCAGTGGTCGTGCGCGATATAGTCAGTGATCGTGCGATATGGAGGCAGAAAAGTATAAAAAGATATAATGACTGCGCACGACCGGCAGCGCACGAGCAGTGATCGTGCGCGGTATGGCTGGTGATCGTGCGATATGCCGGGACAGAACTTTCACAGGAGAGGTCATGACTGCGCACGACCGATGATCGTGCGCCAAAGAGGTCGATGGTCGTGCGTGGGTAAAAACGCACGACCATTGACTCCTTTGCCAAAAATGGGGAAAGTTCGATGCCGGACGCCCACACGATCCCAGAACCTGCAGGAAAACTGGACGGGATGTCGATCATGGCAGTCACAGACATAAATAATATGCAAGCAAAAAGGGAAATACACACACACACAGAAATAGGCTAAAAGAGTGCACAAGACGTGGAAAACCGTAGCGAACCAAAAGGAATGCAAATGACGCAAAACGGTATGCAAAGACAAGAAAATAAGCCTAGATGAGTCCGAAAATAGGTATATAAAGAGGACTCATCACACCCCCAGACTTAACCGTTTGCGCGTCCCGAGCAAACAAAACCTAAGCAGACGGGGAAAATGAACTAGCTTAGAAAGAAATTGCAAAACGGAGTACCATGCGAAGTCGCATGCTCGCGTGCATAAAAATAAAGTAGAGGAAATTTTTAAGTATACAAAATATTTTATATTTTTCACAATGCGTATCAAAAATTTATTATTACTCAAAAGTGGAATCACGGTGAATCATCCGGTCCTACGCAGGAAGAAAGTAGACAGGCCACTAAGGTGAGCATTGCCGAAGACCGGGGCTCAAGATTACCCCCAAAGGAATCCACCAATGTCGGAAACCATAAGCTTGCCCGATCGCACTCTCTCCACGGCACTAGTCAACTCAAGCGCAAGTCCGTAGGACTTCGGGTAATAATGGGGCTTGGGTTACGGTGAGGAAAATAAGGATAAACATGAAGGGTATGCACCTAACCCAAATGAGCTAACGTACAAAACTAGTACCCGCTGCCCACAAAATAAACACGGGTGCACCACACCCCCAGACTTAACTTTTACTAAATGGGTGTGTGCACCGCCTACTCCAAATCCAAATCATCTCAAATAAAGATTTTCAATCAAACTTTTTCTTTCTCTTTTTCTTTTCTCTTTTTCTCTTTTTCAAATATTTTTTCTTTTCACAATACACAATTTTCAGCAAATAAAACTTGGGGGCCCTTCCACATTTTCACGAATAAAAATACCACATCACAACCCAACATGAAAAAATAAAACACTAAGCTCGACTTGGGTGTGCGACTAGGATCGGCTATGAGGCTTTGGTGAAATAATGGTGGAGCTAAATCAAAAGAAGGGTAGGCACAAAGGGGCTAGCAAGGGTGATGTTAGGAATGGGTACAAAGCTCAACCGGGCCAAAAGGTGGCCTACATCATGCTCACGCTAGACTAACCATGTACCAATGCTTCAAGAATAGCTTGGGGCAAGTTCTTAGCAACCGAGAAGGATAATCCTTCCTCCCGACTCAAGCAATACGAGTCTAGTGGCGGCTACACACATTCCTATGCTACCGTTTGATTCACACCGGATTCACCAGCGTTTGAGTAGAATAAAAGAATTTACGCAGATAGAAAAATATAAACTATAAGCATACAGAAAAATTAAATCTACTCAAATTCCTACACAAAACGAGAGCAGTTGACGAGAAACACAGCAAGGCCAACATTTTACTCCGTCGCACAATCCTCAACTAGCACAGAAATTTTCTTAATCGAACAAAGATACAGGTTCAACTCGTGACACGCAAATCGCTAAGCTCGCGCTCATGTGGGTGCAGTGGTGTGCGATGCAATGAACATAAACAAAATAAAATACAAAAAGCTTCTAGTATGCAAAAGAAATATGCACGTGCAAAAGGTAAACTGACTCTCCCCCAGACTTAAACTAAACTACACAGCAAATGATATAGAAATTAAAATCAGAATGAGCTAAGGGAAGAGGTTACCCAATGCTCAGCTAGTGAGCATACCAGAAGACGCGTGAAAACTAGAAGCAGGCCCGCCATACGAAGAATCACAACCCCGCCAATGCGTAGTTTCCATGAATACCTGCAGGGGTGAGCTCCGCAAAAACAAAAGAAAAATATACAAAAAGAAATACTAAACTAAGCTAGACATAAAAAAAATGCAGAAAATGAAAGATAACTACTGGGGTTACTGTCATCCCAGCACGACTTATTAAATTCTAAACAGTTCTAGCTAATGGGCCTATGAAATAGAAAATGCACAGGTAACTGTTCCATTATCCGTTGCGGTAGCGGGTACCGATACGGAGATAAAACAGTTACTCCTCTGCCAAAATAATCATACCTCTCCCTGCAGGCAGAGGAAATAGGAAGTAAGATGAGGAGGAGCACTGGTCCTCACTCATCTCACCACAAAACAAATCCTTGCCTAGCAAGGGGTCATCCCACACAGGTGCGTAGGAGTCAACGGCTTGAGCACAAGGCTCATCGTCATCCCAGCACACCAGCGGAGAATCAACCCACACAGGCTCAGATATGGAAGGGGGATCAAGGAATAAAAAAGATGAAGAACTAAAATAATCAGAAAATGGGAGAGTGACTCCGGCTTCACTCTCAGCAGGATCCAAACAAAGATCATCGTCGGTATCATACGAGTCATATCGGGGGGAATCCGACAACTCGAGGTCCACAGTGGTAAGAAGAACGACCTCGTCCAACAAAGAGGTGCAAACCTCCGCATCGGAAAGAGGATATTCCTTGTCCCACCGGGGTGCGTAGAAGTGTTCCGAAGATCCACATTCTCCGTCGGAGATAGTAGAATCCTCATCCCACTTCGGCGCAACCTCGGGCACCGAATCATCCACAATAACAGCATCATCAGCCGACTCACAAGAAAAAGGAGTAGAAAACTCCGGCAAATACTGCGTAGGGGCAAAGCTGCTCTCAAAATCAGGCATAGAATGCGTAGGCCCCATCGCAACATCATCCGCAGATGCCACCCCGTCGACGACCGGAACACTCTCCTCGTCCCATACAGGATCGTCCATGAGTTCCCGATCCACTCCTTGCGGGCTAACATCCGAGTGAGAGTGATCACTCAAAGGGAGCTCGTAAAAAGGGGTTGAGGAACCCATGAAGGAACTATATGCGGCGAGAGATTCTTCCGTAATCTCAACGAGCAAAGATCGAGCAAGGTGCGCCATGTCAGTGTATGGGCCAGGCAACACCCTGGTAGGCCCATCCACAGTAGTCTCCCGCGAACAGGGGACTGCTGCAGATGCGTCCACAGAGGTAGAAGGCTTGCACAAGCGAGGGCAATCCTTCAACATATGGCCCAAACCCTGACATAGAATACACCGAAAACAGTGCTCGGCATTAGAAACAGCCATGGCATCGATGCATCTCCGCAAAGCGTCAATAATACGGCACTCGGCAGCAGAATCCATCGCGAACAGAAATATTTACCAGAAATTACTACACACAAGAATAAAACAACTCGGATCTGCAATATAAAAAAAAAGAAAACAAGGAAGGGACAGGAAAAAAAAATAAAGTAAACAATTTCAAAAACTAAAATAAAGATAAAACAGGGTATGAACAAATGGACAAGGGCGACTATCTCGCATCTACCTTTTCAAAAACTCAAACGACTGTGTTCCCCGGCAACGGCGCCAAAAACTTGATGCGTGGATTACGGCAAGCGCACCGGTCGCACAAGTAATAAAGTTTGGGAATAAATCCCCGAGTGTCGGTCTCTTGAGGAACACAGTAAGGGATGAGTTAATGTCGAGGAGGACTTGAGATTGAAGTCCTCGGGGCGAAGGTAACGATGGGGGTTTTGATGGTTGTGGAAAATAAAGTAAAAACCTAACAACTACTCCTATGCAACGCCGCTATGCGATGCTTCGCCAGGCGGGATGGAAGACTAGTCGGGCCGCAATGCACCGAATCGCTAGGCGGATGGGCGAGTAGGCAAGCGTATGAGGTGGAGAGAACGGCGGAAATCCTACTATGCAGGCCGCTATGCACTGCTTCGCCAGGCGGGATGGAAACTACACGGGCCGCTATGCACCGAATCGCTTGGCGGATGGAAGAGTAGGCTAGCGGATGAGGTGGTGAGAATGGCGGAATGAGGGTCGTGAGCACCTCTTCGCAACGCACGCCACTAGCAATTGCTAGTGCGGCAAGGGTGGATGGATGGTGGAGTAATAAGGCGCACCTCAAGCAATAATAATGAAATCACACAAATCACATAGACATGAAAAAGTGCAAGATCATTAACTACAATAAAATGTACTTCATCAATACAAAGAGTTAAACTAAGCTATCAAATACAAGAGGAAGAGGTGTGCGAATCGACCGAATCCGAAGCCTTGTTGAGGGTTCACGGTTGGAATCCCGGGTTGTCAATCCGAGTCCAAGATCGGTCCTCAACTGCGTCCGGGGTAGAGGAGGCTGTCACTCACTCCCAATGGACCCGTCTTCTTCGTTGAAATGACCCGTAGATTGCGGCTCCAGCTCCTCCTAACTTGATGGAGAAAGCTAGGTCAAAACTCCGCTTGATGCTCTAGGATGAAGGAGGAGGCCGAGAGGATGCTCCGGCGTTGATTTGGCGTTGAAAGCTTGCCCGGAGACCCTCCCTAAGGTGGAGGATGAAGGGGGGCGGAGGAAACCCTCGTCCGAGACGAAGAACGGCGGAAAAATCGCGGATCTGGATCGATCTCTCGAATAGGGCGAAACCTGCGCTATTTATAGAAAACAGAATTTAAACAGCGCGCACGATCACTGGCGCACGACCAGTGGTCGTGCGCGATATAGTCAGTGATCGTGCGATATGGAGGCAGAAAAGTATAAAAAGATATAATGACTGCGCACGACCGGCAGCGCACGAGCAGTGATCGTGCGCGGTATGGCTGGTGATCGTGCGATATGCCGGGACAGAACTTTCACAGGAGAGGTCATGACTGCGCACGACCGATGATCGTGCGCCAAAGAGGTCGATGGTCGTGCGTGGGTAAAAACGCACGACCATTGACTCCTTTGCCAAAAATGGGGAAAGTTCGATGCCGGACGCCCACACGATCCCAGAACCTGTAGGAAAACTGGACGGGATGTCGATCATGGCAGTCACAGACATAAATAATATGCAAGCAAAAAGGGAAATACACACACACACAGAAATAGGCTAAAAGAGTGCACAAGACGTGGAAAACCGTAGCGAACCAAAAGGAATGCAAATGACGCAAAACGGTGTGCAAAGACAAGAAAATAAGCCTAGATGAGTCCGAAAATAGGTATATAAAGAGGACTCATCAAAATGCCACTAATCATGTTTTATCACAATTACTTATAGACTAAATTCACCAAAACATTAACGTTATTGTACTAATATCTCTCTACCAAATCCAAAGCTGATTCAACACAACCTGAGAACTATATGTGCAGGAAAGATTACTGTACAGCAACTTCGATCAGGGATTCTCGAGGCTACATCAATCCGGTGAAGGCGTGTAACCCCTCGTTTGAAAGTTCCTTCCGTGAGCTAACCCTTTCATGTTCATCCCACAACCCAGATAGGGCCGCATCATGTCCGAAAACGGCCTCGAAGTTCGCTGCATGCAGAATACAGATTTCTGCGGGCATGTTAAAGCGGGACGAACGACATCGGCTCGTCTTCTTCCTCAAACTATTTATTTCAACACTTCTCACGGATTTTCCTCCACCCTTATTCACCCTCATGAGGCCATTTATCTTCACGATCTCAGTCCACAAACTTCATTTGATGTGAGGAAATGTTGAAGACTCTACCATAGGACACAAGTCCTAGTCGGCCTCCTCCTAGGAGATATTCGCCTCGCAAGTCCGACTCCGTTGAGTCGACATCTCTCCTAAAAATAACTATAGATCTAGCACCAAGGGAGAGGGTAGGAAGCTCACCAAATATCCTTGCATGTTACCCAATAGTCGCGTGTACGGAACTTGCACGTTGCTCCATCCATGATTGGATCCCTTCAAATTTGTTACTGAATGCGGTGGTAGAACTTGAATCCTTTTCATGATAACTTCCATCATCATGCAAGCTTATTTTCCTCCATGTCAATCAATATCAAGAAGATCAGTACATGAATCTTCTAGCCAAGCTTAATTAAATCAACAACACACCATAAGGTATTCGATCTCTCAACGATGATTTGCCCTCGGTGGAGAGAGATAAGAGCTACCTGACAAATATGAAGGGAGGAACTTGGTTCACTGGACTAAAGGACGAGGGAGGAGGTGGTTTGAAGCATGCCACTAAAAAATGTAGAGCTGGATGATTCTTGTCTGGAAGCCGTTAATAAAAGGAAGAGACTCCTCTCAATCTTACAGTGAAAATAATGATAGGTAGATCTGAAAATGATTAAAAAAAGGTAAAGTGAGATGTAGAGATCCCTGTAGAAAATGGATCTACAGATAAATATGACAAGGGGCGAGAGAGATGTCGACGAAAGTGGCCAGAGCCTTAGAGGGGCTGCCGGATCTCGAAGTAGAAAAAAGATCTCGCCGGATCTATGAAGGACGTCATTTTGGAACTGGTGATGCTCGCCGGAATTGCAGGAGGTCGCCGGAGTAAGGGGCGGAAACTATATTTGGATGGAGGGATAGCTTCAGCCATGGTGGATTTAGAGAGAGATGTTGAGGGCTTTGCTTGATGTTGTAAGAAATCTCGCCGGAGGAAGGGTGGCCGTAGCTGACAAGAGCTGCGCCGACACCGTGCGATGATAACATGGGAAGTGGGAAGGAGTCGGGTTCTCTATTCTAACCAAATATCCTAAATATATATACAGAATATATAACATAATAATAATAGTTATTATTATTATTATTAATAAACTTTGCATTCAAATGCTACTAACTCGCGCTAAAGAACTCAAAAATTGTCCTGAACGGGCTCGTTATGACCGACTCGCTGACACGCATCCACAGGAATGATCCGCGATCCAATTTGAGTATGTATGCTCATTTTACGCTCCCCATAGCATTTGCGGCCAATTTACTTAAACTTCCAAACTGCACAAATGACGTCGGAATCGCAAACAAACAACTCTGGTTGACTTGTATAATCATTACGAATCTAATAAAACGATTTGAGATCACTCTCATGGTCTTTTGCTCAATTTTCACTTTTGGGGCAAATATGTGATTAGTAAACCGCATTGTTTGTGATCACACACGCACTATAATTTCTTCTAGTTGACTGGTTTCCCATGAGCCAACACGGGATTACTAAGAGATAAAGGCATTCTAGCGAATGCTACCCTCAGCGGTATATTCACCAAGTGCTGGATCTCACTCATAAATTCATAAGGAATTCCACCAAGTTTGTTCGTCGACTCACAGATTCATAAGAGAATTTCGCCAAGTTCGTTCGTCGAGATCACTCAACGAGTTCATCTAGATCACTCGACCATTCTTCGAGTCCATTCGACAATTCATTGAGTTTACTCGACTGCACAGGCACCCCTACCTCCCCGTGACCTTGGGATTTCTCTCCCAAATTTTTACTAGCCTAACCCACCCAAGATGACACAATACACGCACAAGGGGTCTAGCTCGAATTGGTATATTACAAATCCAATAAACGAAGAAACAATTTCGTCCCCGAAATTTAGGGTTTGGGCTACGAGGATTTTTCGGATCAGAGTAAAACATACTCTTCATATACAGTTATGGATACTTCACTCGTAATAATTTCAAGCTCGTATATACATTCTTAATTGCTACAATTTATACATTGAATCTAGATTATATGAGTGCTCTTTCCCTATAAACTATTCCAACAATAACTATCTTAGCTTAAGCTTATTTTTCTTTGTCGCGATTAATTACAATCGCACAACATGCATGAGTGTAATCCACGAGGACTTGATGTGTACGACATCAGACATGCTACTTATTTATAAAACCACGATTACATTTGCCTACCGCTATAAACCCCTCTATCGCAGTACATGTTCCATGAACCAAAACAACTACGGAGTCAACAACTTGTTTACAACTTGCAGTACTAGATCTCACAACACTAAATCCCTACAGCATGTGCCATCAATGGTTGACATGCATCAATATCTTTCCCGCCTGCCATGAGTCTCCAACACTCATCCTCGATAATCTTATGTAGTTTATAGTATCATCACATTATATTTGCAGACAAGTGCATCGATGCAACTACTGTGAATTCTAGAGAACTAGAGACTATATTTAGAATATCAACATTCATCTTAAAACAACAAGACAGATAAGGTGGATAAGCCAACAAGGCTTCTATATGAGTTTAGTGTACATATAAAGTATCTTGAGTACAGTCTACTCATCCCATATTCATATCTTACATGTCCTGGCATGCATCTCGTGATTTCACATGATCTAAATTTTTTTCATCATACTTATAATATAGTTGATTGAATTTGTTAACTAACCTTCGTTACAAAACCTTAGCACAATTAGTGTTCCGATTTTTAACCATTTATCCTTAATTTGAGGCTTTTGTAAACCTACCTCTTTGATCAACAATCAATACAACTTTAACTTGACAAATTCCATTGCATCCCCCAAAATTTCATGCAGTCATTAGACCGACCATTGATCACTGAGAGGTTCTACAACATTATCAAAGGTTTTAAGTTTTCATTCCACTACACCCTCAATCTAAAAGTTAAGGAGTCAAAAACAGTATATCGAAATAACTGCTTTTGATATTATCTTATAAGTGCTTGTCTGACATAAGAGAGAGGTAACCTAAATGAATCAACCTTCTGATATAACCACTAGGGATCAATTCCTTTGAGTTCTCATTGTGTTGTGAGTGCACTAACAACACGGGAAAGCTTTTTGGTGGGCAAATCAAAATATTGATTATAATGATTATATTTCATCAATAATTTATATGACTTCAAAGTTCCCCAATATGAAAAAGAGGAATCAACCTGGGGTCAAATGAGATGATAATTTATTTATTTATTTACTCCAAGGAGCACATGGGTTTGTGAGGTGCTGAACTCCCAATAAAATAAAGAGGCACAAACCCGGGATCAAATGATGGTAAATTGAACTTAGATTCGTTGAGAGTGTGTGCGAAAAGTCAAAATTAATCATGAAGACTTTGACCCTTACACCTTAAGATAAAAATTCCACTAAATTTGTTTGAAGTTATGTTATGCCTAGGAAAATTGAATACTAGATAACCCATAATCATTGATATGTTATCTTCATAAGCATGTGATTTCTATATTATGGGTATATCTTCAATTCCCTAGCTAATATTATCCAATTCATCATTGATTACACTTTGGATAATATTATCCAACTCATCGTATAGGAGTGCCCATACAAACCTATATGATGAGGATCGTGTGTATGTAATGAATGTAATGATATGAATGCAATGCAATGACTAACCCATGATCATGCACATGCAACTGCTATGTCAACACAGACATGTAGTTCCCACATTTCGAGCAGGTAGCTAACCTTTCAGGCGTCATCCGTCATGGTCAGACGGTGACAGTAGAGTGGGCATCTTCACTACTAGGCTGGCATCCACACTACCTGGACTAGGCCTCCATACGCATGAGAGGAAGGTCAGCGTCTCCACGGACTTCTAGGCCCGTTACAGAAGAGGCAGAGGCGACACTCGCCGGAATAATACTGTGAAAGTGAGGATAGATAAACCTCTTGAGTGGGGTGAATAAAGTATTAAAAAATATGACAATCTAATCAACTCCATTAGAGTTAATTTGCGGAATAAGTATATAGATAGATAAAACCCTAGAGCCTAACACAAAGTGAGGTGCACAAGAGAAAGCTAACTGTAATTATAGTTTAAGCTGTAGTCCTAACACAACAACTAGCAATCCTAGTTAATTCTACTCACAGCCACAGTGCAGTATCTAATATAAGCAACACAGACAACACAAGAAGATTTATAGTGGTTCTCTCTCAATAGGTACATCCACTCTTCTACCACCCTGGTAGGAATCCACTAAAGGTTTTTGTTCAGATGCCCTGCCACCAACTGATTTGATTCAAGTAGATCAAGTAAACCCTTTGAGCTTTTGATCAGGAGCGCAAAATCCAACACAGGTTTTTGCTCAAGTGCCCTGTCACCAAGGTTCACTTTTGAAGGGAGTAATAACCCTTTGTACAAGAGGTTGAGAGAGTTAAAATGTCATCTCTATTGTTAAACAAAATTAGAGATGCTAGTGGATTGCACTGAGCTATAGCAAGCTCTGAAGGAATCAAAGCTCCCCCTGTCTTAGAGAATATCCAGAAAGAAGCCTTGCTTTAGGGTGCAGGATCTCTTTAGAACTCTTGACAGAGAAGATCGGTTTGGCTTGAGGTTCTTGAAGGAGCAGCTTGAAGAAGACTCTTGATGTGGAATGGTTGTTCTTCTTCAACAGCTTTTCTTTCTTTCTTCTTCTTCTTCTACTTGAAGCTCTGAGTATGAATGTTCCTATAAGCAGGATGAACTCAGGATTGAAGAAGAGAGTTGTTCTTCACTTGTTCTTGTTGTTGAATCTGTGTATCTGTGTATATGAATATCTGTATTTCTGTATATGTATTATATTAACTTTTCTCACTAGCTCTTTATATATCAGCCTTTATAACGGCTTCTAACTTTCTCTTGATTTAAATCTTGTCTTCTTCTGAGATCTGCAATCTGGGCTGTAAATAATACATAGTACAAATAGCCTACAGAAGGACATTCTATAAAGAAATAAAGCTTTCTTAGAAGCTGCTTATCCATTCTGCAAGTCCAAAAGATATTAGAGAAAGTCACATCAAAAACAAACTCTTTATGGCCAGAGAAAGACATCTGTGTCTAACGGCTATAAAGTACAGCATGGCAGATAAAGCACACAGATTTGTCAACTAATAGGACAAAAGACTTTGTCAGATAGAACTTGACTTATGCATAAAGAATGAGGACAAGATTGCCTTGATATATAAGCATAAAATCAATGAAATAATCTTTTAAAATAAGCAAGATAAATGAGAAATAATTCACAGAAGAGAAAGAGTACAATATCTCTAAATGCAGACAAAAAGATAGTCGAACGAATCACGACGATCATTGAACTATCAGAGAAGATCGTCGACCTATCAGAACAGATTGTCGACCTAAAAGAAATCTATCGGGACAGAAAAAGTCGAGCAGGAATCAATGATCGACGATACTGAGACCACAGATTGTCGAGCTTAACAGAAAAGAACTAACTCATAGATATTCGATCTGCTGTCTGACGATAGTCGATCAACTGATAGACGATAGTCGAGCCGGCGTTCGACCATAGTCCAACCAAAAACACTTTACCAGATTTCAACTGGATAAGCAACAACTCTACACAATTGATAGGATCTAACCTAAATCTAACCTTTTACCATAGATAAATCTTGGGTCAAGAAACTAATTTAGAAGACTTAACTCAAATCCAAACTAGGGTACCAACAATCTCCCCCTATTTGGGTCAAGTCTCTCAAAACAAAAAGAATGATATAAATAGATATAAAAACAACAATAACCTTTTAGGATCAAAGTGTATCATATCATATCAATAAGTAGCATTTCATATCAAACATAAAATCAAACAATCAAGCAAAACAGACTGTCAATACAAATAAATTTAAACAATATCAGAGTCTGGTTTAGAAGTGAAAGAAACAGGAAGGAAGGAAATTTTCCTTTTAGGATCAAGAGCATGCTTCTTTGAAATCTTCAAGTCCTGTTCTCCAATAATCTTAGATTCACTTGCTCTAGGCAAAACAGCCTCTGGATTCTTTTCCATAATATTGAGGCGTCAAAAACTTCTGGTCTGACTTGATATCTGTCAAGTTCCTTTTCTCTGAACTTTGACATAGTTGTTAAGCCTGTTATGTCTTTGCCTTCATCTTTAGCTTTTCTAATTTGGGCTGATCCAACAAACTCAAGAAATCTTGCCATCTTGAACTCAGGATTAAGCTCTTGGCTTTCATAAGCATTTTCATCAGCTGAATCTAGAGGAAACAAGGAGAGACATTAGTGCACATGTCTTAATGTATTCTAAACATACTACAAGGATCTAGTTGGCCAAAACTCAATTTGAAGAGAACCAGGCAGGAGCCATGGTCACACTAGAAGTTCAATAAGTGGAAAACTTATCTGTTTATGCTCAGGGGGAGACATTTCAATTGGGTGATGTAGTTCAATTGGAGAGTCACCAGATACCTACTAAAACTGAGGGGGAGACCATCATGTCAGTTCAAGAGGAATTGGACACCTTCATTAAGAATCTTGAGAAGAGGATTGCTGAAACTTCAGAGGGACCTGAAGTTATGGTTCTCTGCACTTAAGATGAGGAGGAGGAACTTCTTCAGAGAGTTATGGAAGATGCTTGAAAGAATTTTTTTCAAGTCTAGCTAAATACCTTGCGGTGAATAGGTTTTTGTCTCTATTTAAATCTTCTTAATTGCTATCCGATTTTTGTGCTTAGTGATTAGGTTAGTTTTAGCTTTCAAGAACAATCAAAAATGACATAGCAATTTTATAGTGGTTCCCCAATCTTGGGTGTGTCCCCTGTCCCTCTACAACTTTCTAACAATGTGTTAGACTAGGCTCCTTCCCCAAAATTCAGCTCCTTAAGAGATTATAGTATAGATCTCGCAGGACGTCATAGGTCACACAGACATACCACTTAGTTACTAAGCCAATCCACATATCACAAAGACCTTCCACTCGATACTAAGCCAAACTACAGGTAACAAACACCTTAGCCTTTATAACTCAGGCTTACAACTTTAGACTCACAAAGAATCTATATAGAAGAAATAAATGTGATTTGATTAGACACCAGAGCAAGAACTCTATGTCTACTTCTTAATGGACTAAGAAGATATTAGCTAAAGCTTTTGCTGTTGAAGACAATGAAGTCGGTAGTAGAATCTTTCTTCAAACAGCTATCATTTCTTTGCAGATCTTGTAGATCTGCTTCCTCAGAATTGCTTCTGAACTTGCTATTGCAGTTGGTGATTTCTTCAGCTATCTCTTTCCTATGCTAAGTTTTCTGTGCAGAACAACTTCTTTAGGCTCGACAAGAAAGGTGAGGATGAAGATGAAGTTCGTCTGCACTTTTGTTTTTAAAAAACCTAGAAAAGTATTCGATTGTTTTCTCTGGCCGATTTGCTTCTTTTATTCTTTGATGGTCAATCGAGTAGTGGGCCCACAACCAGGATTGATGGATGAGATTTAGCCATACAACACATTCTTTCCATTTACTCTGGATTCAATGTCTCTTTTGCTGTGTGTGGGCCCGAGCACTTAAAGACAAAAATATATCTTTCCAAGTGTGGAGGATGATGAAAGATGGCCATCAGCGCCTCTGGCAGCAATCCCGCAACATTTGTATTTTTGTTTACTTTTTTACTTTGCTGACGTTAGCATGACTCAGCATCTCCCTGGACTTAGACAATATTCAAGCATTAGTAGTAAAGGCATTGAGTGAGCAACATTCACACAACGCCAAATGACTTAGAAAGCCTTAGTTCAATGAACTCAAAACTTAGATCTACGAACTCAGAGTTCAGCTTGATGAAAACATGAAAGCTCAGTTCAACAAACTCAAAACTCAGTTCGACGAACTCAGAGTTTAGCTCGACGAAAACGTGAAAGCTCAGTTCGACGAACTCAAAACTCAGTTTGACGAACTCAAAGTTCAGCTCGACGAAAATGTTAAATATCAGTTCGACGAACTTTGAACTAAGTTCGACGAACTCATAGTTCAGCTAAATGAAAAGTAAAAGCAATCGACGCATTTGGACTTAGCCAAATTTCTGTGTCTGAAAACACATAAGCAAGTATACAGTCAATGTTATTGCTCCATGGCATTGAGTTAGTAAGCTACACGCAACGCCTTGCTATATAGACATATTTTCTGTCATGGCGTTGAGTGAGTAAGATACAGTGAATGCCTAACTACTTAGATAGATTTTTTGTCAAGGCGTTAAGTGAGTAAGCTAAAGTCAACTCCTAACTACTTAGATTGATTTTCTATCATTGCGTTGAGTGAGTAAGCTAGATTCCATGCCAGTGGGCTTAGTTAAAATTTTACCCAACTTTTTTGTGGCGTTGACAGACACAACAACACTCAACGCTAAAAGCTATATGGCGTTGAGTGAGTAGACCACACTCAATGCCTGTGGACTTAGCCAAATTTCCAGCCTATTTCTCTAGGCTTTGACTCACTCAGCCTGACTCATAGCTTTTTGTTGTATGGCATTGAGTGAGTAGACTACACTCAATGCTTGTGTACATAGCCATATTTTTGGCTATCTTCCAATTAAGCTAAGATAGACTCAGCGCCAATTGTTATGTGGCGTTGAGTGAGCTCTACTCACTCAACGCATGTGGAATTAGGCAAATTTCTAGCTAGATAATATTGATTCCTTATTTCTGGTATTGAGTGAACTTGTTCCACTCAACGCCTATGGACTTAGTGGACTTTTGTTATGTCCAGCAGCCAATTGTTATGTCCACTTCTCCAATAAATGTGATATAGACTAACCTGCACTCATGACCTTAAATATACTTCAAATACAGTTGATGTGTATGACGTTGACCTGTTTGACTTCTCATAAATCAGGGACATTGGGAACAATGGACCCAACAATCTCCCCATATTTGAAAAAGTGAAAAACCTTATCCAAATTATTTTCTTTCCTTGGTCAATGACAAACACAACCTATACAGTAAAATAAATATTTAATTCTGACATAATAGCATAAGGAAGTGTACCTCATTTCCTGCCTATTTCGTGAGCATGACCTACTCCCCCTGGTTTGCTGCAAGATGTTTGTCCTTACTTGAGTGCTTTGATCACTTTCTCCCCTGTATGGGAAAAACTCTTTCTCCCATTGGGTTTGCTGCGTGATAGTGATCATCTCCTTGTCCCTTAGTTACCACATGTCCTTCTTTGGATGACTGGATATGTCCTTCTCTGGATGACTAGATATGTCCTTCTATCCCCCTTGAAATCTCTACTCCTTGCTATGACCCTCTCTCCCCCCTTTTTGACTTCTGCAGAATAGGCAGATAGGGACTGCCGTTCCATAGTAACTTACTCCTCCTCAACGGAAGCATTAGTTAACAAATGCAACTATAGAGTCTTTATCTCCTGCAAGAGGAACAATACCTATACCACAAAAAATGCAAAAGAGAGTGCCTGAAGCTAGGCCAAGTTCAACATACCCAACTCAAATTTGAAGGTATTGAACTTTGCTTCATCTATTGGAATAGTGAAGATATCATCCACTTGCTTGTCTGTGGGGCCAAACTCAAGACTGATTTCTTCCTTCTCCACGTGCTCCCAAATAAAATGATATCTAATTTCTATGTTCTTAGTCCTGCTATGTGAGATAGGATTCCTAGTAATTGAAATAGCACTTATAGAAACACAGTATAGAGGAGTTCTACTTACCTTAAGGTTGTAATCCTGGAGCTGATATTGGATCAATAGCAGCTAAGGACAGCAGCTGAGCATAGCAGCTGCCTACTGATATGTACTCTGACTCAGTAGTGGATATAGCCACACTAGTTTGCTTCTTACTGCTCAAAGATACTAGCCTTCATCCTAAGAACATGCATGTTCCAGTAGTGCTTTTCTTGTCTTCTTTGCATCCTGCAAAATCTGTATCTGAAAATCCTGTTAAATAAAAATCCATATTTCTAGGGTACCATAGGCAAGATCTGCTGTGCCCTTAAGATACCTCAAGTTTCTTGTTACAGGAGAGTAATAAGATTCTTTAGGGCAGGCCTGATACCTATCACAGACACATGTAGCATACATGATGTCAGGCCTACTAGCAGTTAGGTATATAAGGGATCCAATTATCCCTCTATACAAAGACTCATCAACAGTTTTCCCTGCCTCATCTTTGCCTATAGGCATACTTGACCCCATATGAGTTCTTATGGTGGAGGCATTCTCCATACCATATTTCTTGATTTGCTCCCTAGTGAACTTGGGATGACAGATGGACAAGCCATCATCAGTCTATCTTACTTGGAGTCCCAAGAAGAACTTGAGCTCACCCATACTAGGATAAGCTTGCCCTTTGATTCCGATAGGAATAGGGTCTTGTCTATCTTCCCCCTTGAGAATTTGCTCTCAATGAGGAAGCTGGACAAGGTTTCATACCAAGCCCTAGGTGCTTGTGTTAGCCCATATAGAGCTTTCCTAAGCTTATAAACAAACTTTGGAGGGTTAGGATCTACAAAACATGGTTGCTGATCCACAAATACTTCCTCTTTCATGTCCTTATTCAAGAATGCTGACTTGACATCCATCTAGTAGACTCTGAATCCCTGATAGGCAAAAAATGCAAGGAATATCCTTATTGCTTCCAATCTAGCTACTGGGGCAAAGGTCTGGTCAAAGTCTATGCCTTCTTCTTGCCTGTAGCCTTTAGCCTCCAATCTAGATTTATTCTTTGCAATGATGCCATCTTGATCCAACTTGTTCCTATAGATCAACTTGGTCCCTATCACATTTTTTCCTTATGGTATAGGAACCAACTTCTAGACCAAACATCTCTTAAATTGATCCAACTCTTCTTGCATTGCTTTAATCCAGAACTGGTTCTCGATTGCATCTTAAAATTTCTTGGGCTCTTCTTGAGACAGAAAGCTTAAGTAGAGAGTTGTTTTCATGCTCCTACGTCTTGTCTGGACTCAATGATTTGCATTAACAATAATTTTGTGTGTTGGATGGTCCCTTAGATGTTTGGTAGCTGGAGGCAATCTAACCGTCGCTTGCTGATCTTCAGGGTTTTCAGCTAGCTGGTATTCATTTTCTTCAGGTATGTCTTGCCCTTCTCTTGGAATGGACAGTCCATTATCATTATCTTGGACTGTGGGGGTTGCTTCCTTGATGGTCTTCTTGTCCATCATCTTCTCTGTAACTATAATACTATAAGAGGAGGAGCTAGGAAGCTCAATGTTAATCAAGTTGGATTCATCAAAAACAATATGCATTGACTCTTCTACAACTTGGCTAGTTAAATAGTAGATTATATATGCCTTACTATGAGTGTTATAGCCAAATAAGATCCCTTCATGGTACTTGGCAGCAAACTTAGTTGAATGGACTTTTTTATTGGTAAGCACATAACACTTGCAACCAAAGATCCCGAAATAGCTCAGGTTTGGTTTTATGCCCTTCAAGATCTTATAGGGAGTCTTCTTATTGCTCTTTGTGATAGAAGCCCTATTAAGGACAAAGCATGCAGTGTTAACTGCCTCCGCCCAGAAGTATTCTTTGAGAGATGAGTCACTTAAAAAGGTTCTACCAGCCTCTATGAGAGTCCTATTTTTTCTCTCAACAATTCCATTTTCCTGGGGTGTTTTAGGAGAGGAGAATTCTTGATGAATCCCTTGCTCTTCACAGAACCTTATCATGCACTCAGACTAAAACTCAGTCCTATGGTCACTTCTTATTTTGACCACAGTGCTGTTGAATTCATTCTAAATTTTCTTGACAAATGTCTTGAAGACATCAAGGGTTTCAGATTTCATTCTTAGAATGAACACCCAGGTTAATCTAGAACAGTCATCAACAACCACAAGTGTATAGACTTTTCTACCTAGACTTTGAATTAGCATAAGACCAAACAAATCCATGTGCATAAGGTATAAGCACCTCACTGAGTCTTTAGTTCCAATGCTCTTGAAGTAGGTCATAGTCTGTTTGATCTTTGGTCATGCAGAGCAGATACCCTCCTTAGTGCATATATACTTAGGGACATTCCAAAAAAGCTCATTGCTGAATAGCTTTGCTATGGTCCTATAATTCAGATGGGCTAGCCTCTTGTGCCACTAGACACAGGAAGAGGCTTTCTCATCTACAACTAGGCATACAGGTGAGTCTTTTCTTAATCATAGGAAATCTAAACAGTAAACATTTCCACTCCTAGTGCCGATTAAGATGACCTCTTGTTCACTTAATCTCTTAAATTTGCACTCATCCTTGTGGAATACTATGTCATAGCCAAGATCAAAGAGTTGGTTGATGCTTATCAGGTTGTGTTGCAACCCTTCCACATATGCTACTTTAGCGATAGTTTCTATGGCATTATAGATCTTACCATAACCTCTAGTCACCCCTTTTTCTGACCCACCAAAGATAAGCTTTGGTCCATTCCTTAATGGAGCATAATCCTTCAGTAAGGTCCTTGTTCCAGTCATTTGCCTGGAACATGTGTGCTGCGGCAGGGCTGCCCTCTTTCCCCATACCTATTCATATTATGTTCCGAATTTCTATCTCTATTGATCAAATCGAGTCCCCATAAAGGCATTAGAATTAAAATCAATAACAAGGCGCCAAAATCTCGCATCTACTTTTTGCGGATGATACTCTCCTCTTCGGCACAGCTACAACAAAAATAGCAAGAGAGTTGGCAGGTATTTTACACAGTTATTCCGAGCTTTCAGTTGAGGCGGTGAAATCCTTCAAATCAAATATTCTTTTTGGGACAAAAGTTCCTGCTAGTGCCAAGCAGGCCATCCTTCATTTGATTAGCCAATGGCCAACTTCTTCAATAAACTATCTGGGCATAACTCTGAGGCCGGGAAAAATAAAAATTGCTGACTTTGATTATGTTCTCGACAAAACGACACGTAAAATCATATCTTGGGAGCACAAACATCTTTCAATGGCCGATCAAGCCGCTCTAATCAAAAGCTCACTCTCAGTGCTGCCTCTACATGGCCTTGCTACTTCACCATTGCCGATCTCAACCATAAAGAAAATAAATAGCTTATTGTCCGCCTTCTTTTGGAATGGATTGCAAGGAAGCCATTCTATACATTTTGCCAAGTTGCAAGAGATTTGTTTACCCAGAGATCGTGGTGGCCTGGGGTTCAAAAATATACAACAATGGAGGAAAATTTTAATGGCCAAAGTTGCGGCTAGGGTGGTGTGTGATGATGGAAGCCTTCTCGTGCACTCCTTTGGCGGTAAGTACTCGGGCAATAGCAGGTTCCAACCATACCGCAATCAGTCAAAAATATGTAAATGCATTTCTCTAGGTTGTGATCTCATGGAGAGGCAAACGATCTGGATGGTGGGGAATGGAGCAGGTATTTGGCACTTGAGGATACCTGGGTTGGTGCTCTCCCTCTCAAAAGATGGCCAACTTTTATAAATATTGAAGCAATGCCAAACCTAGTGGCTTAATTCTTGGACACAAACTTCAATTGGATAGACGAAAAGTTGTTAACTTTGTTTGGTAAGTGCCTAGTGGATGTCATCTTAGGCCTATCAAGGGAGAATATTGGAGGGCCAGATAGACTAATCTGGGCGCATTCCGAGAAGTCTGTAATGTCTGTCTCTATTATCTATAGTCTGGAAAGCTCGCGAAGCACACATATTAGAGAAGAGATTTGGAAGATTAAATCTCAACCACAGTTTCTAATGATGATATAGTGGGGAATAAATGATATGCTGCCTACAAACGACAACCTATATGTTTGGTACACTTGAAATTGTGTACCAAATTTGGTGAATCTTCACTTAAATCAATGATATTTATCAATGTGTATTTGATGGGATGTTGAGTTTCAATGTGCAGGTTAAAGAAATGCAGGAAAATATTCTAAGTACAAGTGTCGATTATTGTGAGGGAAATGTGTCGACAGCGGAAGCTAGATTGTGTCGACACATAGGACTTATGTCGACACACAGAAATTCTGTCAACGGCAGTTATTCAGACTTGAAGCAGTTGTGTCGACACACAGAACTTGTGTCGACACACACTCAAGAAATCTGTCAACACTAGCTATGTCAAGACTAGAAGTAGTTGTGTCGACACACAAGACTTGTGTTGACACAAACTCAAGAAATCTGTCAACACCAGCTATTTCGAGACTAGAAGCAGTTGTGTCGACATACAGTACTTGTGTCGACACATCAAACAGAAGCGGTTTCAAGAAGATAAAGAATGACATTGTCGACATATAAGGAGCTGTTTCGACATCATCAAGACTTGTGTCGACACATGGTCTATTTGTGTTGACACATTTGAAGTGTTATCCGGACAATTCTCTGCTATGATAGAAGTTCAAGGAGGGGTCAGGTATCAAGACTAAAAAACTGACAGCTATCATAAGTAACAAAGCTGTCATATTTTTCAGAGTTGTCAGAAGGCCGTTATGAACCATACCAGCTGGTAACCTTGGATGGGTTTTATATAAAGACCTATTCCATCATAAGCAAAAATAGGGAACAGTGAACTAAGAGACAAACACAGAAGAAGTAAATTAAGAAGAAGGCAAATCCTAAACAAGTCTGTAATAGCAGTTCAGATCTAATTCTGAATACCAGAAGGAAGATGGATTGAATATCATCTCCAACTTCATTTAAAGATCAACCTTACTTTGTTTAGATTCAAGAAGCTTTGAAGAAGCTAAGATAGGTTGGATCTTAAGAAGTGAGTTTAATCAAAAACTTATCAAGAAAGTATTCACCTCATTTTCTTTCTATCTGGGTGAAGAATTTATTATTTTAAACAATCAATTTTTTTTTAAGATCTCTTGTAGATCTGAGTGTAGGAGAGTTATCTCTCTGAGTTATAAGCATAAAAATATAAAGGCTGAGGTCGGGCTGAGTGCCTGAGGTAGGATCTTGGTGATCTGAATTGTAGGACTGGTGGTTAAGGCTGAGGTAGGGCTGAGTGCCTGAGGTAGGATCTTGGTGATCTGAGTTGGCCTCGTGGTTAAGGCTGAGGTAGGGATGTTGCCTGAGGTAAGATTTTTGGGAAGAATCTGAGTTTTAGGAATTGAAGAAGTCTAAGCTGTAGGAACCAGTTGGGTTCTGAGTTGTAAGATCTGAGGATTTGAGATAATGGAAGTAAGTTTGGCTGAATCCAGTACTCTACTGGATAGGTGAAGGGCAAGAGTGGACGTACCCACAAATTGGGGAACCACTATAAACCATTTTGTGTTGTGCTGTGAATTTTCTGTGATTATTATTCTTTGTGTTGTGATAGTTGTGTTGTGTTTAACATTTTTAATTGCATAAGCTGTTAAAAAGGGTTTGAACCTATTCACCCCCCCCTCTAAGTGTTTAGCTTCTATAAAACAAATATTTCAAGTGGTATCAGAAGGAGGTTCACTCAAATATAGACCTAATAGTCTGAGTAGATCTCCAAGCCAATTAACTGTTAGCAAGAATGGGTTCAAGTGAAAATCAGAAGGAACTTGGATCCATGAAACTTCCTATCTGTAGGAAAGGAAACTTTGCCATATGAAAAGAGAGGGTCAGATTGTTCATGGAAGCATCTGATCCAAGAATTTACATCACAGTTCTAGAAGGTCCTTTCATTCCTATGAACATATCAGTTCTTGATGCAAATCTCAAAACTCCAAAGAGCTATTCTGAAATGACTAAAGAAGAGATCATTCTAGCAACCTTAGACAAGAGATCACAAAACATAATTGTGAGTGTCATAGATGATTCTAAATTATAGAATCTTGTACATTGCAAAACCTCCAAGGAGATGTGGGACAGTTTGATTGTCTATATGGAGGAAACTGAAGAAATAAGAGAGGATAGAAAGTCTATGCTAAATAAAGAATATGAGAGCTTTAGAAAAGCCAAGATAGATAACATAGCTGAATGCTACAAGAAATTCTTTAGAATTGTAAATGAGCTAATGAACTATGGAAGAGTCTTTAGCACATATGGACTGAATGACATGTTTCTCTGGTCACTAACCAAGGAATGGGATACAAAAATATGTGCCATCAGAGAGGTGGTCAGGCTTACTGATACACCTCCACCAACCTTATCTATAAAACTGTTATCTTATGAGATGTAGCTCACTGCTAGAAAGGAGGAGGAGAAAAGCAATTGGTTTGAATACAAAGAAAAGTCAGTAGCCTTCAAGCCTGAATCCACAAGAAAGAGTAGGAGAAAGTCTCATTCTCCACCCAGGAGAATTTTTGAGGTTAAATAAGAAAATCATGACATTAACACTTCAGACAGCCACAACTCTGATGAAGACTTTATTGTCTTTACAAGGCAGTTTCAAATGTTCATGAAGAAGAAGAAATGGAGAGCAAAGCCATCTTCATCTTTCTCCAAGGATGACAATTATAAGAAGAATAAAACTTCTAAGGATGATAGGTATGGCTCTAATCCTAGTAAACAAACATCTTCTAAAGTTGTTTTCTATTGTTGCAATAAGCCAGGACATGTCATAGCTGATTGTCCTGATAAAAGAAAGGAATCTAAGGACAAGAAGAAGCATCAAAATAAGGGAAAGAAGGAGAGATCCATTATTGCCCAGAAGCAGAAGAGTTGGACTGACTCTTCATCATCAGAATCTAGAGAAAAAGATGAAGTAGAAGCCTATATTGGATTGTTCACTACATAAGAGGATTATGTAGAAACTGAATTCCTACAAATGCTGGATTCTATAAATGGGAGTGAAGGTCATTATTATAGAGGGCTGATGGCTTTCTCTGAGGAAGATCAGTGTCAGGTTCAGCCTAGTCCGAGCAAGGTATACAATCCATCATCAATCTCTGATTATTATACAGGATCAAAATCAGAAGCATGAGCATCAAGAGATGAGGATGGTTCTTAATCTGAAGGGGATGTCCATCAACTAATTGATTAGTATGGTGGTCTATTGCAAGCTCTTAAGAGAAGCAGGATCCTTGTCAAAGAGCAGGCTAAGGAAATTACATATCTTAAATTGGCTGTATCAGATTCAGCAAAAGTGTTGGATTTGAAGCTGAATGAAGTTGTACAACTGAAAAACATAACTGTTATTCAGATGGGTACGATTACCTTCAAAAATGATCACATCAAGAGTCTGGAAGTCAGACTTCAAAGAGAGATGGATCTTGTGGCTAAATTCTCAAAGTCAAAGTCAGTCTTACCCTTAATAGACAACTTTATCTCCCAAATGGGTAAGATAGGATTAGGCTTCAAGGAAAGAACTAGGGCAGCTAATTCTAAAAGAAAAGGCAAAGCAACAGTTCAGCCACTAGCCTTCAAACCCCATATTTCTTTCCGAAAAGTGATGCAGCCTACTAACAGGTATGATCATGACATCATTCATGGTCATTATAAGTATGGTAATCTGAATGGAAAGGGAGCAAATGCTAATAGGGCAGCCCATGAGCAAACTCACCAGGTTATTAAAGAATCCTTAGTGTTTGTTTCTCTAGCACCTGCACTTAAAAGGACTGGTGACATCAATATTGTTAAGCCTGGAATTAAGAGAAGGTATAACAGATTTTAGTGTTGGTGTTGTGGCAAGGTGGGCAACTATGCCATGAGATAAAAGTAAAATGTTCGTGTTTTCGAATTATCAACAAAAGTTGCTCCTGGTAACGACGCCAAAAATATGGTGGATGGAATATTCGCAAAGAGAATAAAACTTAACTAGCAATCCAACTAGGCAAGTATACCTATCGAATTATAGCAAGGGGACACTAGTGTCATATTAAAATCCGGGAACTGTTGAGTAATCTTTCTCACACGAAGACTATTATCTTATCGAAGGACTGTTTTAGGGTTTGTTAACTAAATTAAAAGAGAAGACTACTTGCATAAAGAAAAGCACTTGCACTTAATCAGAGAAACCACAACTAGCGATTTAAAATGAGGGGCTGAAATGATGATAAAGAAAAGCACTCGATCAAGAATCACCTCGGCAAAAGTTAATTAAAAATGCGATAATAAACTCTAACTTAATAAGGCAAACGACCTTGACCGTGGAGGTTACTAAAGCATGAACACGCTTCTATCGAAGTCGTGCCCACCTGAGTTTAGGAAGGTCCGACCGAACTCTCGTCCAAATCGGAGGCATAAAGCTCGCTTTATGATGTGAACCCCGCTATTGGATTTCACTCCAATCCGGGATATTTAACATCTGCCTCTCTTAAGGGTTGCGTTAAACTCTCTTTACTCTTGAGTGTTCACTCCAAAATATGAGCCTCTCGGCTCGCTAAGAGTGGAAACAAAGATGGAAAATATACATCGATGATATATCTCCAAACAATATTAATCAAGAGTAATTCAAGGTTTAAACCTTGCAAAGAAAAAGTAAATGAGAGCATCTTAACTTAATCAACTCGAACCTCAGATCATCAAGATCGAGTATAAGGAGGAATAGTTACTCATGGTGAATTGGAGGAGGAGAGATTAGTAGGAGTTCATGGAAACAAAAATAGAGACAATAAAAATAAACAAGCTTTATATTAAATTCAAACAGAGAGTTACACTTGGAATACCAAAAAATTACACTATAGGAAAATGATAAACTTGCTAGCACTAACACTGGAAATGAAACTCAACTACACTAAACTATAACAGAAAACTGAAATAAAAACTAAACAGAAATACTGAAGTTAAAAAATAGGAGAAATAAAATGGCAGCACTTCCCCTCTCCCAAAATTTCTATATATTTTTTCTCAAGGGCCGGGGCTCTATTTATAGATTTTCAAGGAGCGGGAAATGCCTTAAACCATACATAGGAGTTGACATTATTACGTGTTCTGGTGGGAAAAAATGATTGCTTTGGTACGGGTGATGTGCATTAATGGCGACAGCAGGATTTTGTTAAAAAGCTGGACTTATCCTCTAGCAGCAGGTAAGCTCGACGAAAGAAGCAGAGAGGGCTTGACGAAATCAGAGAAGAAGGAGGGAGAGCTCGACGAAATGAGAAAAGAGAAGGTGGAGGTGAGGTCGACAAACGTCGAATGCAGAACGATGAGGTCGACGAAATGGCGGAAAGAACCGTTCTTCGAACGTAGAAAATCATTTCGACGAACGTCGAACTGAGAAGAGGGAAGATCTTGACGAAAAGGATAAGCTCGATGAATTCTGGCGAAAAGAACTGATCGTCGAACGCAGAAAAAGAGGTCAACAAACTTTAAGGAGATAATGTGAGGTCGACAAAATTTGCTGAAGGCGAGGTTGACGAACTGAGCTCAACAAACTGGCTTAGGTTGACGAATTTGATGAGGACGTTCGTAGACTGCAGAACTAAAGGCTGGGCTCGACGAACTGGCTGAGCACATCGAAATGAGCTCGACAAACTTGCTGAGTTTGATGAATTTGCTGAGGTCGACGAATTTAGCTGAGATCGACAAATTTGCTTAAAACCTGCAAAAAGAGAAGAAAACATTAGTGATAACAAAATATAAAAAAAGTGTTCAATATATAAGCTTACAAGACATGATTTGTGTATTAAAAACTAAAAAATACCCTAATAGTTTAGAATACAAAATGTTTTATCACCAAACCCTAGAATTTACATACTCCTATCGCTCTTCAGTTCTTATATTAATGGGCATAGAAACCAAGGAGGCCTTTTATACATCTTCATTAAAAAAGGATACCACTGGCGGCAAGACTAGCGCTTGGCGGCAGGTTCACGCATTTGTTATGACAACTATCGTCTAAATCTAGAAAAATAATTAAAATAAATATTTGTCGTTTCAGGAAACAGCGCGTCAATATTAGCCGAGCGGCTCGCGCGACGCTGTAAGTAGTACCGTCTGGCAGTAGGTGAGTATCTCGACGAACCCGGCTCGACGCTTGTCGAACGAATAGCGCGACACGGTAAGTGGTCGTGCATGGCGGTAGCATTCACTCAATGCCATTATCTCAACGCACAAAACTCTTTTATTCTTAACACTCTCAACCCGTCGTTGAGTGAGCCAACGCGGAACGGTAATAGCTAGCGATGTTCGATTTCTTCTCGAGCGCCATGGCGATTTAATTCATTGGGCTAGCACGGGTGGTAGTACTAGCGCTTTTCGATAGCTTTCCAATTGCCATATCGATTTAATTCATTGGGCTTGCATGGGAGGTAGTACTAGCGCATTCCGATAGCTTCCCGAGCACCATGTCCATTTAATTCCAGCTACCGCCCCGCGATAAATCCAATCGCCCGACGGTATCTCCAGAAGAGATTTTCTTTGCTTGCACCTATCAATCTGCATACTCTACCAACACAAGACGTGATCAAATACAACCTCAGAGTTGATATTCTCAAACAAAAGGAATGTGAAACATCGGTTCCAGCCTTTGCTCCTCCCGCAACAGCTTTTCACTTCTATCCTCAGCTCCTTTTTCAACTACAGCTTATGCTCCCTTTTTTCCTTATGTTTCAGGAGAGCAGGAAGAGCCGTCACCATTTACAGAGAATGTTCGGCATGAACCAACTATAGGAAGCTTAAGAGAGACGGGATTGCAAATTTACACTTGAGATTCTTACCCATCAGCAACCATTCAAGCTTTTGAGTCAGCCATCGCTCTTAGGACCCTTATAGATGCTACTAATTGCAAGCTCCTCGTAACGTCCTTTGATGGACCGACAAGAGAGTGGTTCTATGGATTACGTCCTAAGTCAATCGCTTCCTTTGTTGAATAGCGGAGAGAGCACTTGCTTAGATTTTCTACCTCTTTATAGATGAAGATCGGTCCTGAAGCCCTCTTTTAGATCAGGCAATGTGAGAATAAGACATGGTCTCATTTCGTGGATCGCTTTTAGAGAGAGCTTCAAGATATCGTGAACGTCGATCCAGAAATGTATCGAGTTGCTCTAATAAGTTGTTTAAGAGAAGGGCGACTAAATTTTGAAGCTAATGCCCGGGAGCCGAGGACATACCAGGAGATGATTAGCCTTGCTAACTCATACATACGAGGTGAAAAGAGCAATCCCAGCTTCATCTTCAGGCTTGTAATAGAGAAAGATTCTTCTTTTTACAAGCAACCCCCGAAGTTTCTGCGGAAAGATTTTCAATCAAGGAAGAGAAGAAAATTTCAACGTCATTGACACCCCTTCCCGGGCTAGGATCACTTCCAAGGTAAAAGATTTCTATTGCCAGCCCCACCTACTTCTCTAGCACAATCTCCGTAAGCATCTTTGGTTCATCAACAGCAAGATGAAGCCTTGTTTGAGTCTGAACTGGATACAACCATGCAGGAAGTAGGCCAATTCATGAAGGGCAAGGATAATTAAAAAAGGCCTTACCAACTGTGAGATCAAAGATAAAAAGATTTGGATCTGTTCTGCGAATTTCATAGTGAGAAAGGACATTCAACCAAAAATTGCTGAGCTCTTCGCTAGTAAGTAGAAAAAATGCTGAAGCGAGGCCAATTCTGTGAACACTTCCTGTAGAGTGATCATTCTAATCCATCTACTTCAAAGGGCAAAGAAGTAGAGAATCCCTCTCTGGGCTCAAGAAGGAAAAACCAAATCAGCAACATCGATATCTATGAAACCATAGACGTTTATGATGAAGGATCCCTTGAACTATTATAGGTCTGAGCCAAAGGAGGACATCAAAGTCCCCCAAGTTCTTCATATTCATGGCTGGTTATTTTGCTTTACATTCTTCATAAATTTTTCTCTAAAATACTTCTAAGTGTACTTTCATTCATTTTAATAAATTTTACGTCAGATATCTCGTACTGACACATTCCCCCTTTTTGGAGTGCCTCCTCTTTTTTCTCTTTGCCAAAGAGATCGTTGAACCACTGAGATATCACCGAGTCTTATTGTTCCCTCTATAGATTGTCCTTGGGCATAAGACCACGATGACCACATTTAGTGGGGAGTGTTCGCATATGTGCAGTGGGTGCCATTAAATCTATGATGGTGGACTTCTGGACTTCGGATCCTAGCCGGTATCTAACACATGGTGTGTATCAAGGGAGGTCCCAGTGTGTTAGCTCTGTTGTGCTTCGCTAGGGATAACTTACAGTTAAGATTATCTTTACTTGACAAGCAATGGCGATCAAGTGTAGCCTTGTCTCTTCAATCATCTCATGACTGTAATAGTCAAATAAACCATGGTACTCTCAATCCGTGCTTTTGTAGGGCCCATAACTTTGCTAATCTTTCCAAAGACATGTAATGCTATAGACCACTTGGCGCACCTAGTCTAACTAATCAACACTGTTTGTAGCCCGACACATGAGAGAGTGTATCTACCATTCCTTCTTAGGATTTTGTGCATGTCTCCCTTTTGTCCCCATTCAAGGGAATGCGTCCATTCCGCCCTAGGTAGGACTACATTCTTGATGACCTTTTGTGGGCATGCAATGTATAAGGCCCTCGAGTAACACTTGAGGCGCATCCAGTCTTTTTTGGACATCTTCGAGTGTAGACCACTTTTTATCAACTGCCTTTCTACATGTTAACAGAATAAATCCAACCTATCCAAAGGATTTGCAAATTCTTTTTTGCTTATGTCCATCTTATATACTCGTTTTGCATGAAGATCTATTAGATGATGGTTGACAAGCTCGCTGTTACACTTATTAGATTTTTCTGGCACTAATTGATAGTCAGAGAATCTGGTTCTCGTTATTGACAAACTATTCAGGTTAAGTCTAGCCAGTCCTTTCATCTTACTGATTAGGATTTCATATTGGGATATCATATCTGACCAAGCAAGAATCTTATTGCTGTGGCTTAATCTCTACTTGATTTTTCTTACTCAGTCAACAGTAGGATTTCATGGATATCCCTTCTGCAGTCTAATCATATCTAAATTATCCCAATAACTTTTAGTAGAAGATTTATCCATAAACTCCTCAGGTACTTGAGTTACCTTTGTTTCATATCTGCTGCTTACTCTTCCATTTGCAGAGATTAGCAGATATTTGTAAGTTACCTTCAGGTACTTGCAGCTTAGTTTTTTTAATATCTTATTCTCACTCTTCTTTTGCAGAGATTAGCAGATATTTGCAAGTTCCCTTCAGGTACTTACAACTTAGTTTTCTTTCATATCTGCTAATCACTCTTTTTTTCTTAAATTAGCAGATATTTGCAAGTCCACTTCAGATACTTGCAGCTTAGTTTTCCTTTCATATCTGCTTCTTACTCTTATTTTTGCAGAGATTATCAGATATTTGCAAGTTTCCTTTAGGTACTTGCAACTTACTCTTCTTTTATATCTGCTACTCACTCTTTTTATGTTGATATTTGAAAGGTCCCTTCAGATACTTACAGCTTAGTTTCCTTTCATATATGCTGCTTACTCTTCTTTTTGAAGAGATTAGCAGATATTTGCAAGTTCTCTTCAGGTATTTATAACTTGCTTTTTTTTCATCTCTGCTACTCACTCTTCTTTTGCAGAGATAAACAGATATTTGCAAGTTCCCTACAGATACTTGCAGCTTAGTTTTCTTTCATATCTGCTACTCACTCTTCATTTGAAGAGATTAGCAGATATTTGCAAGTCCCCTTCAAGTACTTGTAACTTTTTTCTTTCATATCTGATGCGTACTCTTCTTTTGCAGATATTAGTAGATATTTTCAAGTTCCCTCCAGGCACTTGCAACTTACTTTTCTCTCATATCTACTACTTACCGTTCCTTTTACAGAGGTTAACAGCTGCTTGCAAGTTTCTTTCAGGTACTTACAAGTTATTATTCTTCTATGCCTTCCTCTCAACTTTGTTTTACAGAGCTCAATGGAAGACATTCATGTCTTATTCGTTTTGTAAAAGCAACTCAGGTATGCACAAGATTTCCCTCTTTTCGCCTGCATTAACTTTTCCTTTGCAGAAAAAAGGTAGGCATTGGCAAACCTTTTCTCAGGAGAGGCGTCAGGTTCTATCTCTCCCTGCCTCTTATTTCTTCCAAGGGGAGGATCACGATTTTTGTGGGTCTCCTACTTTTTCTTAGTTCCCTTCGGGACATAAAAAAGTGTGGGGATTATGTTGACTAAGATATCGAATATCCCTCCCAAGTTAGGCAGCTCGCAAGTCGCGGCCTGCTCCAGGTTACCCCTAGAGGTCGCGTCCTACCTCAACCCTCTCTTTGAGCAAGGCGGATTGACGTTTCTATCCTCTTAGACCGTGCGGCTAGGGCGGTCTCCCCTATCTGGCAGCATAGGTCGAAAAGCAGCTGTAGTCTGCAGGGGTGCGGGCTGCTTCCGCAATTCATCTCTGCATGCCGCACGGTTAGCTTAGGCTAACTGCGTATACTCTCTACTAGAAAGTCTTTAATTTCAAGGTAGCTAGCAACCTTGGGGGTTAATAGGTCTGCTTAGATCTTTTGAGATCCTTTTTAAATAGCTTGATTGTTTCTTTAAGCTTTCAGATTCTAGTTATCTAGAGCTTATCCTTAGAACCTATAATTAATAAAACAAAAGCAATCACAAAAAAACACACAAGTATTTTTATAGTGGTTCTCCAAAATTATGGGTACATCCACTCTCCTCCCACCTTGCTAACTTCCTGTTAGTCAAGAAACTTCTCCAAACCAATGCTCCAAGGAGCCTAAACAACAGATCCCTCAAGATCTCTAAGTCTCCTCCAAGACTTACCTCTCAACCATAAAGGCCTATACTCAATGATACAAGTATCACCTACCTCAGGTACTTAATCCATTCCACTCATGCTATGGAGGATAGACCTTCCTAAGAGCAAGCTTGCTCCTACAGATCAGAGAGATACACTCTCCTACAGTTCAGGCAATACTGCCCTACTTCTTAGTGAGTAATACTCACCTACCTCAGAGAGATTCACTATCCTACAGCCCAGGCAATTTTTGCCCTACCTAAGACCCAAAGGTCCTACAGCACAGATCCAGAAGGATCTTACAAAGAGAAATAGTTTAATTTACTTTGACAAAGAGAAATTTCTCTATGTCAACCACTTGAACAGAAAACTTTCTTCTCCTACTCTCCTCACAGTAGGGAAAGGATTTGGTGGAGGAACTCAGAATAAAACATCTAAACTAGCTACTGAAAGCTAAAGATCTTTTGATCTTGAGTCTTCAAACAGCCCACTAAACCTACCAAAAGATGAAGGTTCTTATTTCTTCAGAACATATTCTGAATCTATAGTGGCAGTTGGTGACCTGCACATCTAAATCAAATTTTTCCTTCTAGAGAGCTTCAAGCTTTTTCACTAGCAGCAATGGCAAGGAAGACGAAGATAGCGTCTCTCCTTTTTGAATAAAGTATGCCCTAAAAGGTTTCTTGGTCCTGACCCTATCTCTTCCTTTTGTAGTTCGTCGATCAACGACTCTTAGAGATCGGTGGGCCCTACCTGCTGCTTCCAAATGCGCCTTTCTTTAACGAAAGAAGACATACAGTAGCTTCACAACAAGTTTTGTCATGTAGTATAGCTTGCCCGTGTCTGATTTGACCTTAGTTTACTTTTTCGAATTTGCTGACGTCAGCACCTGTGGACTTAGCAGAAATCGAGCATCTGAGAATAGACATTGAATGAGTAAGCATCACTCAACGCCAAAATATTTAGACAGATTCACTATCTCTTGGCATTGAGTGAGTCACCTTCAATCAATGCAAAACTACTTAGAATATTAAGATAGATTCTAGGGGTTTAGTCATCCAGCTCCACTCAACGCCCATTTTGCTATATCAGCTTTCAGCTTCTTGGCATTGAGTGAGTAAGCATCACTCAATGCCAAACCCCTTAGACAAAATTCTTTCTACACTAGGAGTTGAGACAGTTGAGTCAGTAAACTCCACTCAACACTTTTTGTCTTAACAAAATTTCTTCTTATTAAGCAACATAAGCGATGAGAGCGTTGAGTGAACATGCCTTACTCAACAATTTCTACCTTAGCAAATTTTCTATATTAAGTAGAATGGCGTTGAATGAGTTTACTACACTCAATGCCTGTTGACATAGCCATATTTTAGCCCATTCCAACTTCAGGCTTTTACTGTTATAGCATATCTCCTTGCCTTTTACTAAATGGCGTTGAGTGAGTAAACTTCACTCAATGCCTATGGATTTAGCCATTTCTCAGCTTATCACTGCCTTGGCTTTGACTGTATAGGCTTCACTCATCGTTATAAGCCATCTGGCTTTGAGTGACTGATCTGCACCCAATGCCTGTGGACTTAGACAATTTTTTGTCATCACACACCATAGGTTAGTGTTTACCTGACATAGCCTGTAACGACCCCGATTTTTCTGCAATTATTTAATTATCGTTTGGCGTTACGTCGACGCGTTTTCTTGGCTTATGCCATCTGTGGAGTGTGGTCTTAACTCCTTAGAACTGGGTGGCCTATTTTTTATCCTATTGGCAAGATCTCCCTAGCAAGCCGAGTCATTTTGGGTGACCCGGTGTGGCCTCTCGGGGGATGCTTGTGTTTTGTCTTCGAGTGGGTATAACTCGAGTTCTGTTCGTAAAAAAAAAATTTCAACTTCGCCGTTGTGTTCGTAGAGTGGATATTTAGCTACGGTGCGAATTTCGTCGAATTCCGAGGTAGTTTGGTTTTCGCGTCGTTTTGGGTGTGCTAATAATAAAAGCAAATGTGTATATTTAAAGCTATTTAGATGATTTCTACGATCAAAAGCTTTGGTAATGAACCGAAATCTTAGGAGGCGGTTAAGGCTGATTAGGCGTGGTTAGATTTATTTAAAAGCCTTAAGCCAAATTAGCGGGTCGATTCTTCTTTTTCCTGAAAACCGTAGCCTGCTCCTGTTCGCGGAAAACATAGGCAATCTGCCGGACCTGCTACCCCTTCGGACGGAAATTCTGGAAGCGTTTGTGGACGGATTTCAATTTCGAAAACGGATTTGGATTGCTCTCTCTTTGATCTACATTTCTACGGTAAGAGATTTCATTTCCGTAGGGTATTTAGGAGATTTGGATTTTCGGTTTTTGCCCTTTCTGCCATTAAAACTCGGGATGTGCTTGCTAGGTGTTGCTGCTGCTAGTACCGAGGGAGAGGAAAGGCTCGAGTGAAGCTTCGCTCAAAAACCGAGGCAAGTGGTTCTTGCACTTGATGTTTTTGATTTTTTCCCCTCTTAACTACCCGGTTTGCCCTAGGATAGAAGCCAAGCTTTTCTCTTTTTTACTTGCTAAAACCTTGTGCTTCAGTTTCACTTTATGAGCCCCCTCCTTGTACTATTTTTGCTCAACTCGCTAGTTGTTTTCACCATTTAGACTCCAGATTTTTATTTCTGGTTTTGTGCTTTTGCGGGTGGAGCCGAGAGAGAGAGAGAGGGAGGTTTCTGTGGTAGTGCTCTGGCTAGAACCAGTCTTGGTAGGCTCTCGGGTTTTGGTGTTGGGTGTGGTGCACACACTCAAAGACAAAAGCCGTCTGGGCTTGGCGTTGAGTGTGGTGCACACACTCAAAGTCATAGTTTGGTCTTTTCTTTTGCGGCTAAGTAGTGAGGCGATTGAGTGAGAAAATTCGTCTAAGTCGAAATCGACGGGAATCACTAAGTGATTCTCGCCGACTTCGACGAGTATCGTTAGTGATTCCCGCTGATTCGGCTAGAATCAATCGGCATTCCCGCCGATTCGGAGAGAATCAATCGGCATTCCAGCCGATTCAGCGAGAATCGATCGGCATTCCCGCCGATTCGGCGAGAATCGATCTGCTTTCCCGCCGATTCGGCGAGAATCGATCGGTATTCCTGCCAACCTCTTCCGGATGGCGTTAGTTTAGGGTTTTCCTGCAGGTAAGTACTTTGGCGTAGAGTGAGTTGATCTCACTCAACGCCAAAGATGTTTTGGCGTTGAGAGAGGTGGACTCACTCAACGCCATCGTTGGGTTTTGCGGTTAAGTTCTAAGACGTTGAGTGAGTGGACCTCACTCAACGCCGTAGTTGTTTTGGCGTTGAGTGAGGTTAGCTCACTCAACGCCACTGCCTGTTTTGCTGAAGGCATTGAGGGAGTGGACCTCACTCAATGCCATAGTTGTTTCGACGTTGAGTGAGGTTAGCTCACTTAACGCCAGAGCTGTTCTTACGGAGGGCGTTGAGTGAGTGAACCTCACTCAACGCCATGGTTGATTCTAGCACTGAGTGAGGCTAACTCACTCAACGCAAAGGTCTGGTTAGGCGTTGAGTGAGTGGGGCTCACTCATTGCCAGGCCGTGTTGATTCATCTCAATGCTTTTCCCTTACCTTGATTTTCTCCCCCGAGCGAATTTCTTGATTTTTTTAGGTTCATTGTCGGCTATTTTCTTGTTTTTCCAAAAAGGCCGAATCCTGGGTCGTGGTTAGTAGTGGTGGTTTGAAGCTTTTAATTGGAGAGGTGTTGTGTAATTTATCCAAGGCCACACTTTTTCTTTTATCTTGCTCCAGGTACGGGCTGGGCAAGGGGGTGGGAGGTCCCTAGTGCTTTCACTTGTAGACCCCTGAGCATGGTTTCTTGGAAATAGTGGTTGGGGGAATGAGTTTGCATCCAAACCAGATCCGCGCTATTTTTGCTACTACCATCTCTCACAGCTTAGGGTGTTAGACGTTTCTTCCTTAGTAGATTGCATTATTTGGGCTCATGGTAATCTTGTTGACTCTGTAGCTTTTGGGTAGAGTTACTGTTGTGTCCTCGCACTTAGTGCACTTCTTTTTTTGCCTTGCCTTGGGCAGTTGTTACTGTTACTACTTTGTTTTCCTCTTTTACTTATCTTCTGATTGACACTTTCAAGCAGTTTTCTAATTTGATTGCTGAGGTATTCTGTCTTCTTTGAATTCCTCAGGTTCTGGATAGTAGCCGCTCTGACGACAAGTGGTGCTGTGCTGTTGCTGGTGGTCTCTGGTGCCATTGAGATCAGTTCCTTATTTCTGCGAGGTAGTTTTGGTGTTGTTTTTCTTACAGACATACATACTTGTCTGTGGGTTCGTGTCAGTTTGTTGGCGCCCACTAGAAGTTTTTACCTTGATACTAGATATGTTACTTTTTGTTGCTACGTTTCTGGAGTTAGTCTACTTGCTCTGGGGATGAATTATGCTAGGTTGCTAGTTACTTTTAACCCTAAAAACACTATTATAAGTATTACTCATGATAAGCATGTTTTATAAAACTCATCACTATTTTTCAAACAATGTAAAAAGATCATATTCTTATACATAGTATAAATTAAAAGTAAGGTCCTGCATAGTATAAGTTGTCCTCTAGGGACACTTATGCACTCTTTTAGGATGTCAAACCAGAATAAAGTATTTTTCTACAGCATATAAGTATAGTTTTTGAATCGTGGACTAGGTGATCCACCGAGCCGAGGGATACGACCTTTAAAAATATAACTGATTTTCTAATCATTTAACTTATGAATTTTCATAAAGTATAGTTGATTGTGGTTTGCCTGAGCGTCGGCAGTTATCCCCTACTCGACGTGGCATCATGACATGTGTTTTCTCCTACTCTGATAATTCATTTTCCTCGGAGAAAATGCGGATTGTGACAGTTGGTATCAGAGGGTGGTTTCTTGACAGGCTAGTCGGGAAACCTTCCCTTTTGATTGCATTAGTAGTTCAGTATCATGTCATTCGCACACCGATATGTCATCAGCACGTCTTGGCAAAGCACGAACACTACAGTCATAGCATAACATGAAGTATACAAGGCATATTATGTAGTATGGGATGCATAATATGTGTTCGTATATGGATCCACCATAGGGGCAACATGTGAGGGTTATGTAATATGGGATGCATAACCTCACCACATGGCTGCGACTAGCTCATTTTCTTTTTTGTTGCATGAGGATGTTATGTAGTATGTGATGCATAACATTTTCATGTGTACGCCGCTCATAACATGCATTAGGGCATTTTTAGAATGCATAGCACAAACATGCATAACATAACATTGCATAAGCACAATGTGCAAAGCTAAAGACTGGCAGGATGACATATATACAGACATAATTTTTGAGTCAAAAATAATATAAAGTCATGCATTCCCGATCTAGGCACAAGAGTTAGTATGGTGGTGGTTAACCATCCTAGGTTAAGGCATAACATCAATTCTTGTAAAAAAAAAAAATAAACTCCAAGAGCATGTTTAGCAGCTTTAGGTTCATATTTATGTATGTATTGTCTGTACTTATAGATAGTTGCAGCTGTCATACTTGGATCTGACTAAGGTTGTTATGACTTTAGGATGGCGAGACGCCCTTCGACTAGATCGACCCCCCTATCTGAGGGTGAGTCATCTGGAGCACAGAATGGCGCGGTGATCGAGAGCTTGCGACAGAGTAGCGATTCCTTGAGCAGGCAGTTGGTGGAGGTGCGAGCCCAGATCCAATCTTCGGTGGAAATTGTGGTAGGACAGACTCAGGGAGTGCAAGGCCCTGCAGGGGGGATTATTGTTCCTCCTCCTCCTGCACTCCTCAGACCTCCAGTGGTGGTGCCAGCGAAGATGGCATTCATCTCACAGTTTCAGAGACTTAGCCCCCCTACGTATGATGGGAAGGTAGATTTCATGGTCATAGACAATTGGCTGATCTCCATGGAGGAGATGTTCTCGTACTCCGGTATTGCTGACGATTAGAGAGTGATGATAGCCGTTTATCAGCTCAAGGGTTTCGCGAAGAATTGGTGTCTTAGAGAAAAGGAGAGCTTGGTAGCTCGTTGCTCTTGGGATGTGTTCAAGGAAATGCTGCTGAGGAAGTTCTTGCCTTCGGTCGAGCATGACCGTCTTATGAACGACTTCCTCCACCTGAAGCAAAGGCAACTCACAGTATGTGAGTATGAGATAGAGTTAAGCAAGTTGAGTCGGTTTGCTCTTGGGTTGGTGAGTGTTGAGGCTGATCGAGTCAAGCGGTTTCTTGGTGGCTTGAGGAGCGAGGTGCAGCAGTTGACCAGTGCTTACGGATCGGAGACCTATGCAGAGGGATTGGAGGCTGCTCTGAAGGTGGAGGCTATCGAGACCGCATAAAGCAGAGGCCAGCAAATGAGGAAGGACAAGAGGAAGTCCGTCGAGGAGAGGAAACCCCAGGTACTCGATGCTGCTTTGGGAAAGAAGAGCAAGGTGGTGTGTAGCTTCTGTGGCCGGTCGAACCACCCTGTCGAGAGGTGTTTCAAGAAGGCAGCAACTCAGAAGAAGGAGCAGGTTCATGCTATTCAGGGTGCTCCTAGGAGGGATGTTTCCTTTTCTGTATGCAAGCGACTCGGGCATGATGCTGCCAAGTGCTGGTCCAAGGATAAAGTCTGCTATCATTGTGGGAAGAAGGGTCACATAAAGTCTAGGTGTCCTCAGGTCCAGCTTGCTCTTTATGCAGTTCCACTTCAGGCACTAACTCCGCCTCAGCATGTGGACAAGGGTAAATGAAAGCTGAATATGATCTCTTTCGGGGAGGCCCAAGCTTCGACTCAGGTCATCTTAGGTTAGTTGTTTCTTTTTCCAGCTAGAAGGTTTTATTTTTTTGAATGGTTACAGTTGGGTTTTGGTAGATCCTTAGTTGTTTATACTCCTATAGGGAAATTTAAGGTGAAGAACCGCTTGGCGCGCGTTCTGTTCGACTCCGGCGCTACCAACTCATTTGTGGCTAGAGCCTTCGTCGAGCGACATCGGTTATGTAATGTCCCATTTCCGGCTAGACCCCTAGGAGTCGGTTAGTTGTGGTAGAACCCTGGGGAGCCTAGAAATCGAAATAAAACGACCAAGAATTTGGGTCAGGGGTTGGTCACGCCCGTGACCGACCCATCACGCCCGTGACCTAGGGCGTGACTCACTCGACGATCGTCGACCTCAGGGAGACGATCGTCGGACGCCGAATTTTCAACCCGGCAATGTCACGCCCGTGACCCAGGTGTCACGCCCGTGACCTGGGGGCGTGACTCCTTCGACGATCGTCGTTTTCAGTTAGACGATCGTCGGGCGCGGAATTTGCCTCATGGCCTGTCACGCCCGTGACCCGCAATGTCACGCCCGTGACATAGGGCGTGACCACCTTCGATGATCGTCGATTTCAGTTCGACGGTCGTCGGCCAGGAATTGGCCACACGGGCATGTCACGCCCGTGACCCATAATGTCACGCCCGTGACATAGGGCGTGACCACGCTCGACAATCGTCGATCCCAATTCGACGATCGTCGACCCAGAATTGGCCACACGGACCAGTCACGCCCGTGACCCGGTTGTCATGCCCGTGACCACCCTTCGACGATCGTCGATCTCAGTTCGACGATCGTCGAACCCAGAATTGGCTAACCGGGCCTGTCACGCCCGTGACCTATGTGTCACGCCCGTGACCATGGCCGAAACGACAGCCAGACTGGAAATTTCCGTAACCGACGCCATAATAAATTCTGATTATGGGAATGAAAACCAAGGGTATTTATGGGCCGTTTCCTACTTTAATTATTTAAATAATTAAGGAAATGTTGGTCCAATAGGAAATCGCCACCTGGCGAGCACCTCTTCATCTCCAGCGTTTCAACTGCCATTCGTCATAACCGAAACGTCATTAAGGGAATTATTAATGGCCGCGGACGTTTCATCCTTTCCCCTCCCCACTTACTGATCTATAAAAGACTCCTAAGAGCAAGAGGAAAAGGTTACACTCTCCCTCAAACTGTTTCAGATTTTCCCCCTTGCTGTTGAAGAACTTCCGGCGACGCCACCACCGCGCCAATGGCTTCCCGACGCTCTGCACGCCTTCAGCCCGCGAACAAGGTCCTCCCCTCCCTCTTATTCTGCGGATAGATCTTAGAAATCGTTAGGAGAGATATCGGGCTCAAAAGAGCCAGATCGGGTGAGCGTATTCGTGGTTTTCCGAAAATTTCATTGTGGCGGGTTCGCCGGAAACCGCCGCTCCGACGGCCGTGCCGCCGCCCGACGATAGCCCTCACCTCAATAGAGGTGGTGGTGGTGGTGGCCGGCCAGGGAGATGGCTGGATGGCCGGGAAATAGCTTGGAAAAGCTACAGGAAATTAGGTTTTCAGGGTTCTGTTTCGGGCTGTAGAAGAAGATGAACAGTGCCATTTAATTAGATTTTATTTGTGAAGCAATTTCTGAATGAAAATATCTATCACTTTAAATAATTTGGGAAAAATATCTAGAAGCTCCTACAGGAAAAGTGGTCAACATGGAAAATGTAGCCCTTGAAGTCTAGTTTAATTTAAAATTGATTTCACTCGATTTAAAATCTTGGTTAGACCATAGCACCCTTTTTGGTGAGGTCTATCCAGAGGGCCGTCTGGACCTTAGAAAAATTCCCCACTCTAAACCAGTCATCAAAATGACTTGAAATTTGGGGTGTTGCCTAATCTTACCTATATCTAGGTGCTATCCAAAAATGAGAAGTTTTGGGAAATATTTTTCTATAGTTTTGAGAAAAATTCAATAATCCTAGTTTAATTTAATTAGATGGTTAAATAATTTCCAAACCCTCCCAAATTTTGGTGAGTGGTCCCTGGGTTCACCATAAGGTTCTGTATAATTTTTCATCTCATTTGGAGATGGTTTGGATTAGAAATGATCAACCCTAAGGTTTGCCCTAATAAGGGGTCTTAGGTTAAAAGTGCACTTTTGAGATTTAAGTGGTCAGATCACCTCAACAGAGGCTGAGATTTTTACCACTGGCTAGTAATATTCTCTAGCACCCCCTCATAGAGTTTGAGGTGGATCGGGGTAAGTTTGCCCTAAGAACCAAGGCCAAACCCTAAGGATGGATCTTGGTGGTTTGTGAAGGTCATGTGGTCAAATGATCTTGGATTGACCCGAAATTGGGGGAAGAGAACCATAGGACCAATATAGTTCTCTGGATGAAATCTTAGTAGATTTGGAGAAATATATTGGTCTCCCAACGGTCTCCAAATCTACTAAGATTTCATCCAGAGAACTATATTGGTCCTATGGTTCTCTTCCCCCAATTTCGGGTCAATCCAAGATCATTTGACCACATGACCTTCACAAACTACCATGATCCATCCTTAGGGTTTGGCCTTGGTTCTTAGGGCAAACTTACCCCGATCCACCTCAAACTCTATGAGGGGGTGCTAGAGAATATTACTAGCCAGTGGTAAAAATCTCAGCCTCTGTTGAGGTGATCTGACCACTTAAATCTCAAAAGTGCACTTTTAACCTAAGACCCCTTATTAGGGCAAAACTTAGGGTTGATCATTTCTAATCCAAACCATCTCCAAATGAGATGAAAAATTATACAGAATCTTATGGTGAACCCAGGGACCACTCACCAAAATTTGGGAGGGTTTGGAAATTATTTAACGATCTAATTAAATTAAACTAGGATTATTGAATTTTTCTCAAAACTATAGAAAAATATTTCCCAAAAATTCTCATTTTTGGATAGTACCTAGATATAGGTAAGATTAGGCCACACCCCAAATTTCAAGTCAGTTTGATGACTGGTTTAGAGTGGGGAAGTTTTCTAAGGTCCAGACGGCCCTCTGGATAGACCTCACCAAGAAGGGTGCTATGGTCTAACCAGGATTCTAAATCGAGTGAAATAAATTTTAAATTAAACTAGACTTCAAGGGCTACATTTTCTATGTTGACCACTTTTCCTGTAGGAGCCTGTAGATATTTTTCCCAAATTATTTAAAGTGATAGATATTTTCATTCAGAAATTGCTTCACAAATAAAATCTAATTAAATGGCACTGTTCATCTTCTTCTACAGCCCAAAACAGAACCCTGAAAACCTAATTTCCTGTAGCTTTTCCAAGCTATTTCCCGGCCATCCAGCCATCTCCCTGGCCGGCCACCACCACCACCACCTCTGTTGAGGTGAGGGCTATCGTCGGGCGGCGGCACGGCCGCCGGAGAGGCGGTTTCCGGCGAACCCGCCACCATGAAATTTTCGGAAAACCATGAATACGCTCACCCGATCTGGCTCTTTTGAGCCCTATATCTCTCCTAACGATTTCTAAGATCTATCCGCAGAAGAAGAGGGAGGGGAGGACCTTGTTCGCGGGCTGAAGGCGTGCAGAGCGTCGGGAAGCCATTGGCGCGGTGGTGGCGTCGCCGGAAGTTCTTCAACAGCAAGGGGGAAAATCTGTAACAGTTTGAGGGAGAGTGTAACCTTTTCCTCTTGCGCTTAGGAGTCTTTTATAGATCAGCAAGTGGGGAGGGGAAAGGATGAAACGTCCGCGACCATTAATAATTCCCTTAATGACGTTTCGGTTATGACGAATGGCAGTTGAAACGCTGGAGATGAAGAGGTGCTCGCCAGGTGGCGATTTTCTTATTGGACCAACATTTCCTTAATTATTTAAATAATTAAAGTAGGAAACGGCCCATAAATACCCTTGGTTTTCATTCCCATAATCAGAATTTATTATGGCGTCGGTTACAGAAATTTCCAGTCTGGCTGTCGTTTCGGCCTTGTCACGGGCGTGACACATAGGTCACGGGCGTGACAGGCCCAGTTAGCCAATTCTGGGTTCGACGATCGTCGAATTGAGATCGACGATCGTCGAAGGGTGGTCACGGGTGTGACAACCGGGTCACGGGCGTGACTGGTCCGTCTGGCCAATTCTGGGTCGACGATCGTCGAATTGGGATCGACGATCGTCGAGCGTGGTCATGCCCTATGTCACGGGCATGACATTGTGGGTCACGGGCATGACATGCCCGTGTGGCCAATTCCTGGCCGACGACCGTCGAACTGTAATCGACGATCATCGAAGGTGGTCACGCCCTATGTCACGGGCGTGACATTGCGGGTCACGGGCGTGACAGGCCATGAGGCAAATTCCGTGCCCGACGATCGTCTAACTGAAATCGACGATCGTCGAAGGAGTCACGCCCCCAGGTCACGGGCGTGACACCTGGGTCACGGGCGTGACATGGCCGGGTTGAAAATTCGGCGTCCGACGATCGTCTCCCTGAGGTCGACGATCGTCGAGTGAGTCACGCCCTAGGTCACGGGCGTGACGGGTCGGTCACGGGCGTGACCAACCCGTGACCCGAATTCTTGGTCGTTTTATTTCGATTTCTGGGCTCCCCAGGGTTCTACCACAACTAACCGACTCCTAGGGGTCTAACCGGAAATGGGATGTTACAGGTTAACTCTAGATCGAGTTCGTGGTACCTTCCACGTCAAGTTCCCTTCTGCTGAATCTGTGTTATCAGATTTGGGCATTCTAGATTGCCATGTTTTGTTAGGGGATTTTTGTGCGAGGGCATACTTGAAGATGATTTATCTGGAGGACTTCGATGTCATTCTGGTCATGGACTGGCTGTCTAAGTATGATGCGGTCATTCAGTGCAAAAGGAAGCCCTTGGACTTCATCAAGGGAAAAGGTCAGTCGGGAAGCGTGTATGCTGATCCGTGCCAAGATTCTCCTGTCTTTTCTGCTGTATGTGCTCAAAAGTTGTTTCCTTCTGGTTGTTTTGCTTGTTTAGTCTCGGTGGTTGGGACCGCTGTTAGTACACTGCGCTTAGAGGAGATTACCGTTGTTCGCAGTTTCGCTGATGTGTTTCCTGATGACCTTCCTGGTCTTCCTCCCGATCGGGATATCGAATTTGTGATTGATTTGGAATCGGGTACGCATACTATTGCTAAGGCGCCGTACCGGATGGCCCCTCGTGAGCTAGAGGAGTTGCAAGTCCAGTTAGATGAGTTGTTGGCAAAAGAGTTTATCAGGTAGAGTTAGTCGCCTTGAAGTGCTCCTGTTCTATTTGTGAAGAAGAACGATGGGTCGTTGCGGATTTGCATGGACTACAGGGAGTTGAACAAAGTCACCATTAAGAACAGGTACCCCTTGCCGAGGATCGATGACTTGTTTGATCAGCTGCGCGGTAGCATAGTGTTCTCCAAGATCGATCTTCATTCTGGCTATCATCAGCTCAGGATCCGTGAGACAGATATTGCACGGACTGCGTTTAGATCGAGGTATGGACATTTTGAGTTCTTGGTGATGTCGTTTGGTCTGACCAACGCACCATCAGCTTTCATGGATATGATGAACCGGGTGTTCATGGATTTCCTGGACAAGTTCGTTGTGGTTTTCATCGATCACATGTCTGTCTTTTCCCGCAACGCTGAGGATCATGAGCAGCATCTGCGCTTGGTTCTATCGGAGTTGAGGAATCAAAAGTTATTTGCCAATTTGGGCAAGTGCGATTTTTGGTTACCTCAGGTCTTGTTTTTGGGCCACGTGGTGAACAAGGATAGGATCTTGGTTGACCGAGAAAAGATCGCAGCAGTGATGGATTAGAGTAGGTCGGGCACGCCCAAGGAGATCAGGAGCTTTCTAGGGTTGGCAGGCTACTATAGGAGGTTCGTGGAGGGTTACTCTACCCTAACTGTACCTTTGACCAGGTTGACTCAGAAGAATGCGGCCTTTGTTTGGAGCGAGAAGTGCGAAGAAGCCTTCCTGGAGCTAAAGAACAGATTGTGCACTGCTCCTGTTCTGACCCTACCTACTGAGGGTGTGGAGTATGACGTTTACGTGGATGCTTCTCATGTTGGTTTAGGTTGTGTGTTGATGCAAGTTGGAAAAGTGATTGCGTATGGTTCAAGACAATTAAAGACTCACGAGAGAAATTTCCCTATGCATGACCTTGAGTTTGCAGCGGTGATTTATGCGTTGAAGTTATGGAGGCATCTACTTTATGGGGCTCAGTGCAAGATCTTCACTGATCACAAGAGCCTGAAGTATGTGTTCACGCAGAAGGAGTTAAATCTGCGCCAGCATTATTGGCTAGAGTATGTGGCCGATTATGATTTAGAGATGCAGTACCATCCATGCAAGGCCAATGTGGTGGCCGACGCCCTGAGTCGGAAGATAGGGAAGATCTTTAATCTCTCCGCTGACCGTTTAGTGGAAGAGTTCCTCCTTATGGATATCTTAGTGGGATGCTGTGACATGCAGAGTAGTTTGGCAGTGGCAGAGCCGTCTTGGATTTCCCTTATTAGGTTGTTCCAGAAGGATGATCCGGACCTTCTGCACTTATACCTCAGAACTGAGAGAGGGGAGTTGCCGGATTTTTCCATCGATGATGCGGGTACTTTGAAGTAGCGCGACAGATTTTTCATCCCTGCTGTTGGAGACATCAGGGGTATGGTATGCAGAGAGGCTCTTTGATCCAGTGTTGCCTACCATCAAGGATCTACGAAATGTATCGTGATTTGAAACAAATTGCCTGGTAGTATGGCATGAAAAGTGATATAGCCCAATTTGTTGCAGAGTGCCACACTTGTAAGCGTGTGAAGGCCAATCATGGAAGGCCTGGTTGCAAGTTGACTCCGTTAGAGATCCCGACTTGGAAGTGAGAAAGTATTTCTATGGACTTCATCACGGGCTTACCGAAATCTCCAAGGGGATTTGATTCTGTTTGGGTTATAGTGGATAGACTGACGAAGTGTGCTCACTTCGTGCCGTATAAGATTGACTACCCGATGAAGAAGATAGCAGAGTTGTACTTGAATGAGGTCATCAGATTGCACGGTGTGCCTGTTAACATCATTTCCGATCGAAAATAACGGTTTACTTCTCGCTTTTGGCAGAGTCTGTAGGAGGGTTTGGGTACAAATCTTAGGTATTCAACTGCTTACCACCCACAGACCAATGGGCAGATGGAGTGGGTGAACCAGATAGTTGAGGATATTATCAGATACTATATTCTAGACCACGGTTGAGCGTGGGATGAGTGATTGCGGCTTATGGAGTTTGCATACAATAACAGTTATTAAGAAATTTGCAAATGGCTCTGTTTGAAGCTTTGTATGGGAGGCGCTGCAGAACTCCCCTGTTTTGGGCTGAGGCAGGTGAGAGACCCTTATTGGGTCCGGATGCGCTCGAGGAGATTGAAGTCGCAGTGAAGCTTATTCGAGAAAAGATTTGTATAGCTCAGGAGAGATACGAGAAGAATGCCAATCGGAGTAGGTCTGACTTGGAGTTTTCTGTAGGGGACCTTGTGTTTCTTAAGGTTTCCCTGATGGATGGAGTTAAGAGGTTCGGTAAGAACCAGAAATTGTACCCGAGGTATGTGGGCCCGTTTAAGATTGTTGAACGGATTAGCGTGTCAGCTTATAGGTTTGATTTGCCAGCAAACTTCCCAAGTGTTCATAATGTATTTCACGTAAGCCAATTGCGGAAGTGTGTGCACAGTAGTGGGCAAGTCTTGGATATTTTGCCCCAGTTGGAGCTTATTCTCTCTTTTATTGAAGTGATGGTCCGCATATTCGATACTTAAGATCAGGTGCTGCGAAGGAAGTCAATCACGATGGTCAAAGTTCTATGGAAGAATCAGGGTTTGGAAAGCGCGACTTGGGAGTTAGAGTCGGCTATGAGGGAGGCTCACCCTCAATTGTTTCCCTGATTAGTTTGGTTTGTTTTCTTCTTGTAATGTTTGGCTTGTTACTTTCCCTTCTATAGTAGAAGTGTTGTGCGTAATTTTTCGGGACGAAACTTTCTTTTAGGGGGAGTGACTGTAACGCCCCCGATTTTTCTGCGATTATTTAATTCTCGTTTGGCGTTACGTCGACGTGTTTTCTTGGCTTGTGCCATCTGTGGAGTGTGGTCTTAACTCCTTGGAACTGGGTGGCTTATTTTGTAGCCTATTAGAAAGATCTCCCTAGCAAGCCGAGTCGTATTGTGTGACCCGGTGTGGCCTCTCGGGGGATGTTTGTGTTTTGGCTTCGGGTGGGTATAACTCGAGTTCTGTTCATTGAAAGTTAATTTGGACTTCTCCATTGTGTTCGTAGCGTGGATATTTAGCTACGGTGCGAATTTTGTCGAATTTCGAGGTAGTTTGGTTTTTGCGTCGTTTTGGGTGTGCTAATAATAAAAGAAAATGTGTATATTTAAAGCTATTTAGATGATTTCAACGGTCAAAATCATTGGTAATGAACCGGCAGCTTAGGAGGCGGTTAAGGATGATTAGGCGTTGTTAGATTTATTTAAAAGACTTAAGCCAAATTAGCAGGTCCATTCTTCTTTTTCCCGAGAACCGTCGCCTGCTCCAGTTCGCGGAAAACAGAGGAAAACCGTCGGACATGCTACCCCTTTAGACGGCGATTCCGGGAGCGTTTGTGGACGGATTTCGATTTAGAAAATGGATTTGGATTGCTCTCTCTTAGATCTACATTTCTACGGTTAGAGATTTGATTTCCGTAGGGTTTTTATGAGATTTGGATTTTTGATTTTTGCCTTTTCCGCCATTAAAGCTCGCGATGTGCTGGCTAGGTGTTGCTGATGCTGGTGCCGAGGGAGATGAAAGGCTCGAGTGAAGCTTCGCTGAAAAACCGAGGCAAGTGGTTCTTGCACTTGCTGTTTTTGATTTTTTTCCCCTCTTAACTACCCGGTTGCCCTAGGATAGAAGCCAAGCTTTTCTCTTTTTACTTGCTAAAACCTTGTGCTTCAGTTTCCCTTTATAAGCCCCCCTCTTTGTGCTATTTTGCTCAACTCGCTAGTTGTTTTCACCATTTAGACTCCATATTTTCATTTCTAGTTTGGTGCTTTTGCTGGTGGATCCGAGAGAGAGAGAGGGAGGTTTCTGTGGTAGTGCTCTGGCTAGAAATAGTCTTGGTTGGCTCTCGGGTTTTGGTGTTGGGTGTGGTGCACAAACTCAAAGCCAAAATCTGCCCGGGCTTGGCGTTGAGTGTGGTGCACACACTCAAAGCCATAGTTTGGTCTTTTCTTTTGCGGCTAAGTAGCGGGGCGATTGAGTGGACAAATTCGTCTAAGTCGAAATCGACGGGAATCACTAAGTGATTCTCGCCGACTTTGACGAGTATCGTTAGTGATTCCCGCCGATTCGGCGAGAATCAATCGGCATTCCCGACGATTCGGTGAGAATCGATCGGCATTCCCGCCGATTCGGCGAGAATCGATCGGCTTTCCCGCCGATTCGGCGAGAATCGATCGGCATTCCTGACGACCTCTTCCGGATGGCGTTAGTTTAGGGTTTTCCTGCGGCTAAGTACTTTAGCGTAGAGTGAGTTGACCTCACTCAACGCCAAAGCTGTTTTGGCGTTGAGAGAGGTGGACTCACACAATGCCACTGTTGGGTTTTTCAGTTAATTGCTAAGGAGTTGAGTGAGTGGACCTCACTCAACGCCGTAGCTATTTTGGCGTTGAGTGAGGTTAGCTCAGTTAACGCCACTCCCTGTTTTGCTGAAGGCGTTGAGGGAGTGGACCTTACTCAAAGATATAGCTATTTTGGCGTTGAGTGAGGTTAGCTCACTCAACGCCAGAGCTGTTCTTGCGGAGGGCATTGAGTGAGTGAAACTCAGTCAACGCCATGGTTGATTCTGGCGCTGAGTGAGGCTAACTCACTCAACGCCAAGGTCTGGTTAGGCGTTGAGTGAGTGGGGCTCACTCAACGCCAAGCCGTGTTGAGTCATCTCAACACTTTTACCTTACCTTGATTTTCTCCCCCGAGTGAATTTCTTTATTTTTTTTAGGTTCCTTGTCGCCTATTTTCTTGTTTTTCCAAAAAGGCCGAATCGTGGGTCGTGGTTAGTAGTGGTTGTTTGAAGCTCTTAATTGGGGAGGTGTTGTGTACTTTTGCCAAGGCTTGCTCCAGGTACGGGCTGGGCAAGGGGGTGGGAGGTCCCTAGTGCTTTCATATGTAGACCCCTGAGCTTGGTTTCTTGGAAATAGTGGTTGGGGAACTGAGTTTGCTTCTAACCCGGATCCACGATGTTTTTGCTACTACCATCTCTCACAGCTTAGGGTGTTAGATGTTTCTTCCTTTGTAGATTGCATCATTTGGGCTTATGGTAGCCTTGTTGACTCTGCAGGTTTTAGGCAGAGTTACTGTTGTGTCCTTGCACTTAGTGCAATTCTTTTTTTTGCCTTGCCTTGGGCAGTTGTGACTGTTACTGCTTTGTTTTCCTCTTTTACTTATCTTCTGATTGACACTTTCGAGCAGTTATCTAGTTTGCATGCTGAGGTATTCTGTCTTCTTTGAATGCCTCAGGTTCTGGATAGTAGCCGCTCTGATGGCTAGTGGTGTCGTGTTGTTGCTGGTGGTCTCTGGTGCCATTGAGATCAGTTCCTTGTTTCTGCGAGGTAGTTTTGGTGTTGTTTTTCTTACTGACATACATACTTGTCAGTGGGTTCATGTCAGTTTGTTGGCGCCCACTGGTAGTTTTTACCTTGATACTAGATATGTTACTTTTTGGTGCTACCTTTCTGGAGTTAGTCTACTTGCTCTGGGGATGAATTGTGCTTGGTTGCTAGTTACTTTTAACCCTAAAAACACTATTATAAGTATTACTCATTATCAGCATGTTTTATAAAACTCGTCACTATTTTTCAAACAACGTAAAAAGATCATTTTCTTATACATAGTATAAATTAAAAGTAGGGTCCTGCATAGTATAAGTTGTCCTCTGGGGACACTTATGCACTCTTTTAGGATGTCAAACCTGAATAAAGTATTTTTCTACAGCGTATAAGTATTGTTTTTAAATCATGTACTAGGTGATCCATCGAGCCGAGGGATACGGCCTTTAAAAATATAACTGATTTTCAAATCATTTAACTTATTAATTTTCATAAAGTATTGTAGATTGTGGTTTGCCTGAGCGTCGGAAGTTATCCCCTGCTCGACGTGGCTTCATGACACGTGTTTTCTCCTACTCTGATAATTCGTTTTCCTCGGAGATAATTCGGTTTGTGACATAGCCACATAGGCCACCTGACCTATCATAGTCATCTACAAACAAGTGTATGTCATGTATAATATTGTCTTCAATAAAATCCAGCATAACAATGGACCTAACAATCTCCCCCTATTTGAGGAAGTCAAAATGTCTTATAGCAAAGACAATGACATTCACAGAATCATGCAGCACAAGGCATAATAAAAGAAAACTAATTAATTGAGAAGTGATCTATAGTTATCACACTTCCCTACTTGCTCTAGGGATGAATTATGCTAGGATGCAATCCTCTCCCCCTTTTTGACTGTAGCAAATAGCAGGAAGGATGCACTTGATAAACTGATTATATAATCACCTGCTCCCCCTCAGTTAGGCAGCATTCCTTAACTTTCTCCCCCTCAATATGAGAATCTTCATTTCTTTAAAGGATCATCTTATCAGCATAAAGCCAAATAGTTTGCAACTAGAGGTGACGAGAAACTGAAGCTATACTAATTTTAACATACCCAACTCATATTTGAAGGGGTTAAACTTGGCTTCATCTAGTGGCTTAGTGAAGATGTCAGCCACTTGCTTTTCAGTTGGGACAAACTCAAGGGTGATGTCTTCACTTTCCACTTACTCCCGAATGAAATGATATCTAATCTCTATGTGTCTACTCCTGCTATGGGAGACAAGATTCTGAGCAATAGAGATTGCACTATTAGAATCATAGAATAAGAGAGTTATACTAATATGAAGGTTGTAGTCTTGAAGCTTGTGCTAATCCATAGCAACTGAGCACAACACCTTCCTGCTGAGATGCACTCTGACTCTTCAGTTGATATTACAACACTAGTTTGTTTCTTCCTGCTCCAAGATACCAATCTCCCTCCTAAGAATTGACAGGTGCCAGATGTGCTCTTCCTATCGTCTTTGCATCCTGAAAAATAAACATCTGAATAGCCAGTTAGTTCAAACATCCTATTCCTAGGGTTCAAAAGGCCAAGATCTATAGTGCCCTTAAGAGTCCTCAAGATTCTCTTAGCTGCAGAGTAATGAGATTCTTTAGGGCAAGCCTGATACCTAGCACAAACACATGTAGCATACATGATGTCTGTCCTACTTACAGTCAAATATAGAAGGGAGCCAATTATCTCTCTATATAAAGTTTCATCAACAGATTTCCCTACTTCATCTTTGCCTATAGGCATACTTGACCCCATAGGAGTTCTCATGGTGGAGGAATTCTCCATGCCAATTTTCTTGATTATCTCCCTATTGAACTTAAACTTGAATATGGATAAGCCATCATCAGTCTGTCTTACTTGGAGGCCCAAGAAGAACTCAATTTCACCCATACTGCTCACCTCAGACTTCCCCTGCATGAGTTTAGAAAACTCTTTGCAGAGGTTGTCATAAGTAGATCCAAACATGATGTCATCTACATAGATCTGGACTAGAATGATCTTACCCTTAGATTCCCTTAGGAATTGGGTCTTGTCTATTTTCCCACTTGAGAATTTGTTCTTAGTGAGGAAACTATACAATGTCTCATACCATGCTCTAGCGGCTTGCTTAAAACTATATAGAGGTTTCCTATGTCTATAAACAAAATCAGGTGAGTTAGGAACTACAAAACTTTGAGGCTGCTCAACATAGACTTCTTCTTTTAAGTCACCATTTAGGAAGGCTGACTTCATATCCATTTGGTAGACCATGAATCCCTTGTGTGCTGCATATGCAAGGAATAACCTGATGGCCTCCAATCTTGCTACAGGGGCAAAGGTTTGATCAAAATCAATCCCTTCTTCTTGCATGTATCCCTTAGCTACAAGTCTGGCCTTATTCTTAATTATAATGGCATTTTCATCATGCTTGATTTTGGTAGATCCACTTGACTCCAATGAAAATATGACCATGAGGTCTTAGAATCAGCTTCCAGATCCTGCACCTTTTGAACTGGTTCAGTTCCTCCTACATAGCTCCAATCCAATGCTAATCTATGTTGGACTCATCAAACTTCTTGGGCTCAACTTGGGATAAAAATCTTAAATACATGGCTGTGTTCTGACTTCTTCTCCTTGTAATTACTCCATGACTTGCCTCACCAATGATCTGCTGTGATGGATGATCTCTCATATGTCTGACTGCAGGTGTCCGTCTTCTTTTAACAACAGGGGCATCTTCTTGTTGATCTTCATCCTCTCCCAGTATGCCAGGTAGATCTTCTAGAGAATCCATATCATCTTGGATGAGTGGTGATGCTTCCTTGATAGTCAACTTGTCCATCATCTATTCTGTACCTGCAGTACTATAAGAGGAACTAGTCAGTCCATTGTTAATTATGGTAGACTCATCAAAGACTACATGAAATGATTCTTCTATAACTTGGTTTTTCAAGTTGTAGATCATATAGGCTTTGCTATGATTTTTGTACCCAACAAATATTCCATCATATGATTTAGCAGCAAACTTAGTCACATAGGACTTGCCATTATGAATCATAAAGCACTTACTACCAAAGATTCTTAGATAGCCCAAATTTGGTTTGCTGCCCTTCAAGATCTCATAGGGAGTCTTCTTATGGCCTTTGGTGATAAAGGCTCTATTGAGGACATGACATACAGTATTTATTGCCTGAACCCAGAAATATTTTGGGAGAGATGTACCACTTAACAGTGTTCTATGAGCCTCTATGAGAGACATATTTTTCATCTCAACAATCCCATTTTGCTGGGTTGTTCAAGGAGAGGAGAATTCTTGATAAATCCCATGCTCTTCACAGAACTTTGTCATGCTATCAGAATAGAATTTTGTCCCATGGTGACTTCTGATTTTTACCACAAAATAGCCAAGGTCTTTCTAAATTTGCTTGACTAACCTCATGAAGACATCAAGGGATTCATCCTTCTTCTTAAGAAAGAACACCCAAGTAAACTTGGAATAGACATAAACTACTACAAGGGTATAGACTTTCCTACCAAGACTGTGAATTGGCATTGGACCAAATAGGTCCAAGTGCAAGATTTATAAGCACTTCACAGAGTCTTTGGTCCTAATACCCTTGAAGGAGACTTTTTTCTGCTTACCCTTTTGGCAAGAAGAACAAATTCCCTCCTTAGAGCACATCATATTGGGGTCATTCCTAACTAGCCCTTGACTGAAGAGCTTACCAATAGTCTTGTAATTCACATGGGCTAGTCTCTTGTGCCACTGAACATTGTAGGAGACTTTCTCATTTGCCACCAAACAGATAGGAGAATCCGTGTATAGGAAAAGAAAGTTCAAGCAATAAATATTTCCACTTCTAGTGCCTATCAAGATTACATCTTGGTCACTTGACCTCCTAATAAGGCACTAATCCTTGTGGAAGACAATTACATAGCCAAGATCATGAAGCTGACTTATGCTTATAAGGTTGTGTTGCAACCCTTCAACATAAGCCACCATTGTGATGGTGACTATGCCATTGGTGATCTTACCATACCCTCTGGTTACACCTCTATCTGAACCTCCAAAGATGACTTTGGGTCAATCTTTTACTGGAGTAAACTCTTTCAAGTTGCTCATTTTTCCAGTCATGTGCCTGGAATAACCACTGTCCAAGTACCATATAGGGGTATGGTACCTTGAACTATCCTACAATATACAAATTACATAACCTTAGAACCCCAATATTTATTAGGTCCTAGGTGCATGTTAGTGTGAAACTGAACATATCCACCAGTAGAATTTCTGACTGTTTATCTGACCCTAGCTATGGACACATTGGAATTGGGTCAGCAGTCAATAGCAAAGTGCCCAATCTTACCACAGAACAAACACTCATGTATGTTATATCTTCTCTGTGAAGGCCCTACAGCTTGATGAGCTACAACCTTGATAAGAGGAAGATGTGCTGCAGCCTTTTTCTTATTTCTTTCAGCCAGAATTTGACTGAAGGGAAGTATTATAGCTAGCTGATTTGGTCTGCCCTTAGTACCAGCAGTAGCTAGCTTTTTTTCAAAAAGCATGCTTCTGATGCTTCATATATGCCCAGATCAGCCTAGCTCTTAGACTTGCCCTTAGTTAGAACCTTTGTTGTTAGATTCTTAGCCTTGGCTGCAACAATATTCTTAAGAGTTGGTGCAGAAGAACCAAAGACAAATGGTCTAGATTGGGCAGTTTGAAATTTCTCATTGGCAGCCTTGACTGCACACACCCTGCAAAAACTTTCATCATGACAGTGAACATTTTTGTTCACTCCAGATGAACAACCCCTCTCTCAGTGACCATAATAACTTTATTGGTCATACATGTTAGAAGGTATCAAAACTTTTCTGAAAAAAATGGGAGGCTTAGAAGCAATAGGCTGAGGTGGAACTTGAGCTTTGCCCGTCTTTTTGGAAGGAGCAACTCTTGTGCTTCCCTTGAATCCCAACCCCTGCTTGCCCTTTTAAGAGGAGAAAGAGTCTATCAAGGGGAGGATAGTACTTAGCTTAGAATAGCTAGCCACTATTCTTTTCTCCTTCTCAATCATATCTTCAAGCTCCCTAATAAGGCAGTTCTTGTGCTTGATGGAGGCAACCTTAATGTCTAAGAGGGACTTCAGTTGGCTAATATCCCTAGTTTTCTAGTCCAGCAAGTTTGTTGTTACAATATGCTGGGTAATTAGAAGCTTAAGAGATGAGATCTCCTTAGCTTGCTTCTTAGATAACATCTTGACCTTCTTAAAGGCATTCAAAAGTTCTCAAAACTTATCAATCAGTTGATTTACTTCTCCTTCAGATCCATAATATTCTTCACCATTGGGTGAAGAGGCTTCTGAGAAAGGACTAGTCTCAAATTCAGACAGATAAGAAGAGTCAGGTGATAGATGTACCTTGCTCTAACCAGGCTGATCCTGGTTGTATTCCTCATCAGTCATTGCCATCAACACTCTATAGTTGTGGACATCTTCATCCACCTCTGACTCAATGTCTGACAGTGTCAGAGGGGCCCTAATTCTAATCCTCCCTAGAGGAATGACTTCTCCTACTGCAATAGCATCATCTATAACAGTATCAACAACTAGCCCAATATAGGCTTCCTCTTCTTCAAACTCAGAAGATGATGACTATGTCCAACTCTTTTCCTTCTTGGCCATGAAGGACTTTTCCTTCTTTCCTTTGTGCTGGCATTGCTTCTTCTCCTCAGTCTTTTTCCTCTTCTCTGGGTTGTCATCTATCACATTCCTAGTCTTGCTGCAGCAGTAGCAAATTACTTTAGAGGAGTTATATTTATTTTCTTTAGAACCATAGCTGTCAGTCTTGGACGGGTTCTTTCTGTGAAGGGTGGAATTGGAAGGCCTTTTCTTTCAATGCTTCTTCTTCATCAACCTTTTGAGTTGTCTAGAAAAGGCTATAAAATATTCATCAGACATGGTGTTGTCTAATGCCTTTGAGTCAGAGCTGTCTGACTCAGTTGATCTCCTTGGTGGAGAAGGAATCCTTTCCTTGCCTTTCCTTGAGCTTTCATCTTTGAAAGACAAGGACTTTTCTTTGGCCAGTGATTTGTTGGGGGCATCCTCCTCCTTCCTTGCAGCCAGTTGTATCTCATAGGAGAGCAGCTTCCCAAACAATATTTGGGGAGGAGTGTCAGCAATCTTGGCCATCTCTCATATGGAAGAGATCTTAGTATCCCAGTCTCTAGTGAGAGATCTTAGAAACTTATCATAATTTTCATAATTATTGAAAACCCTTCCATAGGTCTTCAACTCATTTATGATCCTAAGAATCTTTCATTATAGGTAGTTATGTTCTCTTTCAGCATTTGCCTGAAAGCCTCATACTCTTGGTTGAGCAGAGACTTCCTATCATCTCTTTCTTCATCATTACCCTCCATATACACCACAAGGGTGTCCCACATCTCCTTGGAGGCCTTGGAGTTGATAGAGATGACGACCCACAACATTGTGAAGACGGCGACGACATGCTTGCGAACGACTATATGGAGAGTCTCTATAATAGGCATCCTTAACGCAAACCTATATATTATTAATTAATAATAATTATTAATAAATTATTATTAATTAATAATTCATTTCTATGTTTGGTATTTTATGTCGCAATGTTATTTTCATTTTATGTATGATGGGTGCTTATAACCATAAATTGTTATTTTTATTTCATGTTCTTAATTAATGTAATTGTTATGTCATGATGGGTGCAAATAGCCATCATGAGTTGGTAAATTTTCTATGGTGGAGATTGAGTGGTGTAGCCTATATATAGGCATGTATGTTTCATATTTTGAGGATTGAAGAAGAAGAATATTTGAAACAAAACCTAAACTTGAGAATCCCCCTCTCTTCTCCCCCTTGGCCGAACTCGATCCCTCCTCCTCTCGTAGTCTTGGTCGTCGCCCACTTCCCCTCTCCTCCTCCCTATTCCATAATTCTCCTCCTCTTCTCCTTTCCATCCCAAAGCAGACCACCACTCCTCCCTCAAACCTGAGCCCCTCTTCAAAAACACCCCCAGAGCCGCCGGCCACCTCCTCCCCTAATAATCCCGGCCACCACCCCTCCTTCAATAAACCCGAGCCCCTCCTAAAAACCGCCAACCCCTCCCCCATCTTTGCCCAACCCGGCCACCAACCATAGCCGCCAACCCCTATCCCTCCACCACAAAATCCAGCCACCACCTTTCATAACTAAACCCTATATCTACCCCCTTTTCTCTCTCCTTCCATATATAGATATATATTTCCAAAACTAGAAGATTTCTTCGTAGGGGATTCCAACTATGGCATGACGCGATGAAGGCAGATGAGTTTCTCTCCAACTAGCGTGACTCCGGCGGAGCCGTTGAAGAACGATCAATGCCGAGAGACAAGAATCATCAATTCTGGTTGGGTAACGAGATAATTCTACCTTTTGTAATTTTTCCCTCTAGAGTAATTCTTGTGGTGGTAGATTCATAGCATTGTATTTTGATATCATTAATTCATCATGGATTTCTTCGATCGTTTTGTGTTTATCTTGATTGACTTAATTTTCGAAAAGGGTTTGGCGAGCCCTCGTTTTCTTTTGTTGGGACAGATATACCTTCTCTGAATCGTATTTTATTCGGTAGATCTCTTTTTGGAGAACACCGCTCGTTCGGGCCGTGTTGGTCCATTTAGCCAGAAAGAACATTACCCTATATCCCTTGTTCAATCCTAGTCGGTTTGGCTACCCGTACTCTAGTATAAAATTGATAACATTAATTACATGGTGCTGCGTAAATCGAGTGCGGGAGTGTAGAATTTGGTTCGTAGAGAGACATTCATGTGTGTCTGTAGATATATTTAAGTGTCAACGTGAAAGCCTACATCAATTTGGTATCAGAGGGAGGTTCACGTCAATTTCCTAATTGCCCCCTCCAACTTTTGCTTTGAACATCGACACGCACTTTGCACGTTCATTACACAACATATAAATCATTTTTTAAATTTTTTTGTGTTCAAATAGCGGCCTAAAATTTTTAATTTTTCTCAAAATTTAAAAAAAAAAATTCTGGAAATTCTCCATCATTTTCTTAATAAGGAATCCAAAAAAATTTTATTTTTCATTAAGTCATTATTCTTATTAAATCGATATAAAATCTTAATCTTGGTCTAAAAAAGCGGCCTATATTTTTGTTGTTTCAGCAAAAAATAAACAAAAATTTAACCCCGAGCGCATGCTAAGACATCATCGACGCCAACTGTCCAACCTGTAGTTCTATGTTTTTTAGCGATCCGGTGATGTTCCACATATTTGAATCGTTGGATGCGATGTATCTAGACAAATTTTCCTCCATCGGAGAGGATTTTTGAAGAGTGGGAGTTAGCGAAAATCCGGGCGCAAAAGAGTTTGTGGGGCGCTGCGTGTTGTTCACATTGCTCCATGAGAAGTTAGGGTGGTTCCTCCAACCCAGATTATAGTATGTACTATAATGGTTTTTGGTGGGGTTGAAGGAAGGTCGACCTGAATTTCCTATGTAGTCTACGAACTCTTCGACTATGCTAATGCTAGAGGGAATCGCCCAAGGCGGATTTGAGGAGGCAGCATACATCTAGGCCACCTACTTCGTCAGCCTTTCAACTTGAAGGGCTAAGTGAGCAGTGGCATCGACTTCGAAGAGATCGACCTCCTACTTGGGTCGTCCCAACGGGACTCTCCATTGGTTGGCGTTCGTGGCCATCTATTTGATAAAAGCATGGGCAGCCTCAGGTGTCTTGTTATTCAGAGTACCCTTAGCAGCCGCATCAATCATTTGACGCGTCTGATAGTTAAGCCCGTTGTCAAAGATTTGGACCTGCAACCACGCTAGCAGCGCGTGGTGCGAACACCTATGGAGGAATTCTTTAAACCTCTCCAAAGTATAAAATAGAGAGACAAGATCGTTTGACACTAACGAAGAAATATACGCCCGTAACTTTGTAGTTTTTGCGGGAATAAAATACATCGTTAAGAATCGTTCCGCAAGCTCAGCCCAAGCAGTGATACATCCTCGTAGGAGGGAATTCAACCATGCCTTAGGTTTGGATTTTAAGGAAAACAGAAAAAGGCGCTAGCGAATGGCGTCATCAGTGACATCATTAATTTTAAAAGTGTCGCGGATTTCTAAAAAACTAGATAAATCCACGTTCGGGTCCTCATCCGGTAGCCCATCGAACTACACGACATTTTTGAGCATCTGAATAACACTTGATTTTATTTTGAAATTTTTGTTCGCCACATTCGGTCGAACGATACTAGACCCAGTATCATTTAGGTTCGGCTGGGCATAGTAAGACATTATATGCTCCGCAACCGCGTTTGGGATATAGTCGGTCATAACTACGACCAAGGGTTCTCTGATGGATTCTTCGGGGTCTAAAAAAGAATTCCGGCAGTGAGATCAAATACACGTAATTGAGCGTTCGATCTCAGGATAAAAATCAAAATTTTTAGACTCCGAGGGTTGTCCACGGGTCATACATCCTAAAATATATACTAAATAAATAACATTTCTCTTTTTTTGGGTTTTAAGTAGAGTTTTTTAAGTTTTTAAATTTTTAGAAAAAAAAGGTAAAAGTAATAGAATCCGGAATTCGAAATAACAACGCAGATTCCCTGGAAACGGTGCCAAAAACTAGTATTGCGGAGGGAACGCGAGGAGGAAAGTGCACTTATCGCGAGTAATACAGTATATTCGGGGGGAATATCGAGGTCATATATTTCCCGAGGCGGGTTGATTTATTCTAATCCTCCCAGAGGGGCTATTATATTACCGAAAATAAAGGTGTCGGATTAACTAACTAACTAGGGCGATTATTAGAAAAAGCTGAAAATAGACATAGAAAAATTGATGAAGAATAAATGCTAAGTATCAAAACTATTAAGACTAAAATAATTTAGTTAACTAAAGATCCCAGGCTTAAAATTATATACTGGGGCAACTTGGTCGTAGAGGTTCCACAAGCATGAGCTCACCTATCTTTCAGACTATCGCTCACCTGGAAATTAAGACTCTTCTACTGAGCTCTCGTTTGGTGAAGGATTCCTCTTAATGCCCGCTTTATGCTAAGAACCCCGCTATTGGGGGGGGGGGGGGACCCAATACAGATGAATTCCGCTCCTCCTCTCTCGAGTTTTAGTGCGAAAACACTTTCTACCCAAGGGATATCAATCCATACGTACGACCACTCGGCTAGCTAGCATATGGATAATAGAAATAGAGCCCACACATCGATATGTGGTTCTATGCGTCGTATACCCAGGGTAAACATTAAGTGTTTTAATTAAAGAGAAAAGGAGGACCTTTATTTATTTAAAAAGATTTTTATGTCACAATGCTCTTTGATACCGAGGGCTAAGAGCGATTAGCCACTCATAGGCTTGGGGATGGCATATGAGTTTGTTGAGGCGTGAGTTCAAAACTAAGCGCTGAAGTATTATAAAAAAGACATAAAAATAACACAACATTAGAAAAAGGTAAAGCTAAACAGAGAACCCACGCACTCATCAAAGCCATAATAAAGGAAAAAAGCTAAGTTACAAAAAAGAAAAATACATATTTGAAATTGCAAGTTTACTCAAACGAGTAGGCGGGAAAATTGCAAGTCCTACTCAAATGAGTAGGCGGGAAATGAAAGGGGTAAATTACAACTCCTACTCAGACGTGTAGGTGGAAAATAAAAGCAATAAATTGCAAGTCCTACTCAAACGAGTAGACGGGAAATGATTGCAAAAAAAACTATCTTATGCACACACAAATAACATAAAAAAGGACAGCAATAAAAACCTAACTCATACACTCACACACAAAAAAAGGGAGAAAAACAAAGTGATCAAAAAATTGAAACGATTTCATTTCTACCCCTAGAATATGCTAAAAAATCATAAAAAGATGAAACAAAAATTAAAGAAGGAAAAAGTTTTTCAAAATAAAAGCAAAAATCTAAGTGATATAAAAATAAAAATTTTTACAAATTCATTCTTATAACTTTATAAAAATGTTAAAAAATTGAATAATGTTTAAAAGAACAAAAAGTTTTACAAGCTAAAAAAACCTAAGTAAAATAGATAAAAACCTCTTTTAAAACTCTTTTCTAAATTCATAAGAATGAAATAAAAAGCACAAAAAAGCACTAAACCTAAACAAAGCTAGGGGACAAGATAAGAAAACTATCATAACACTAACTATCTATAAGAAAACCTAAAAAAACTAAGTAAAATAAAACTCTGAAAACGTAAAACTTAAAATTATTCACATACACACACACACACACACCCATTTTAAAGAGAAAAACAAAGATAATCAAAGGATAAAAAGAAGTGACAAGTGAGGCACCCAAATGAAATTCAATACAAGGTAAGGAGGCAAAAACTAACACATTTTATTATGCTAAAAAGAGGGTTACAAAAAGCTAAAACAAACCCAAAAGAGAGCGGGAGAAAATCTCCTTATATAGATGGAAAATCCACTTAGGCAGCCCACTAACACCAAAATTGTCCAAAAAAACTGAACCCTTGGGACATATAGAAATTTCAATTTATAGACAAAAGTTCATATTACACGCCCTAGTCACGGGTGTGATTAGGGGGCGTGTTAGGATGGTGTGTTGGTGAAGCCGAAAATCTGGTGAGCTGGCTTACTTCTGGAAGCTTCGGGAAAGTCCACGTGTTGGTCACGGGCATGACTGGGGGTCACGCGCGTGTAGGTACGGCGTGACTAGACACAGGGGAGAAATTTGATGTCGACAACCACTATTTAAATGGGGTTGAAAACAATAGGACTGACACGGGCGTGTCAGAAAGGTCACGGGCGTGTTCCAAACGTTGAGTCGATGCCAGGAAGTGTCAAGTGGTTGGCTTGCTAGCATTGAGTACATGGCGTGACAAGGGCGTGTCGGGCAGGACACAGGCATGTACTTTGAATTTTTCAACTTTTTCTGCAAAAATTTCAGAGAACAAAATAAAGCTAAGTTATATGAGTATATATATAAAAAGAAACATTATATTGAACAAAAGTAACTAAAAACAATGAAAATAAACTAAAACGACATATATAAAGTACATAAAAATACGAATATTTACAACTCATCACAGGTCTTGAGATCTTCAAACACCTAACTGAACCTGCAGAAGGCTGAAGGCTCTCCTCTCATTCTTTAATAGAATTATTTCTTAACTTGCTGTTGTAGAAGAAAATGCTACACCAAACTGAAGTTTTAGCTCTGCTGGTCGAATTCAAGTTTTCTCTCGGCAGCAAAGGTGAGGAAGATGAAGTCCTGCTGTTTTTTATCTTTTTGAATAAAATCCTAAAAGTTGAGTTCAATATCCGAAGCTATCCCTTTATATCTTCCACGGATCAACGACTCCAAGAAGCTGTGGGGACCACTTGTAGAAGACAGTTGCACTTTGCTTTAGTGGAAGAAGACGTACAGTAGACCTCCGAGATTTTTTGTCATGTTCTGTATCTTTCCCGCACTTAATTTGAACTCAGTTTACTTTGCTAACTTCACCATCCATGGACTTTGACAAAATCAACATCTTTAGTATAGGCGTTGAGTGAGTAAGCTTCACACAACGCCAAAACACTTAGATAGATTTTTTGTCACTGTGCGTTGAGTGAGCAACCTTCACTCAATGCCAAAACACTTAGAAAAAATTCTCTGTCATTAGGTGTTGAGTGAGCAACCTTCACTCAATGCAAAAAAACTTAGAAAGGATTTCTGTCTCTAGTCGTTGAGTGATTGTGCTTCACTCAATGATAAACTGCTTAACTAGAGTTCTGTCATTTGGCGTTGAGTGAGTACGCTTCATTCAATGCCATAACACTTATATTTGATTTAGTAACTTAGTATTGAGTGAGTAAGCTTCATTCAACGCCAAACTACTTAACCGATTTCCTTCTGTTACCAGTGTTGAGTGAGTAGTATTCACTCAACGCATTTGGACTTTGCCAAATTTCTTTGAAATCACAGTCTTTGATTGACTAAGGTTCAGTCAATGCTTTTTATCACATGGCATTGAGTGAGTAAACTTCACTCAATGCCTGTGGACTTAGTCAAATATCTGTACGGATTTTTGGTGGCGTTGACTATCTGAGCTATACTCAATGATTTATGTTGTATGACATTGAGTGGAGTAGAATTCACTCATTTCCTATAGACTTAGCCACATTTTTGTCTATTTCATGTTAAGCTTTCACTACCTTATACCGTCTCACTACATTTAGCTATATGGCGTTAAGTCAGTAGACTTCACTCAATGCCTAGGGAATTAGCAACATTTTCAGCTTGCCAATAGTTAGGCTGACTATCCAAGCTATTCTCAATGCTTTTACTCACCTGGCATTGAGTGAATAGACTTCATTCAACTCCTATGTACTTAGGAGATTTCCAGCCTATCCAGAGTCTTCCCTTTCATCTAGCATTGAGTGAACAGTCGTCACTCAATGCTTGCTGACTTAGATAGATTTCATTCCCTCTACATCTTTACTTTGTGACCACCTATCACATCACTTGGAATACCTATCCAATAAATGTTTCAAGGACTAACCTACATGCATGAAGTTAAGCATACATCAAATACAATTTCATGTATATCATTAACATGATTGACTTCATCAAATCAGGGACATTATAAGCAATGGACCCAACAATCTCCCCTATTTGAATAAGTCGAAACCCTCAATCAATTGAGTCAATGACATTCACTAACATATGCAATAGTAGAAAATTAACTTTAAAAAAGAGAAGAGATTTTAGTTACAACACTTCCTTGCATGCAGGGTGATCATCATCACACCTGCTCTCCCTAAATTGCTACTACCTATTCTTGATCAATTTTATCATATCCTTCTCATAGTTCTGATACCACTTATATCCTTCTCCTCCTGTCCCTCTAATACCAGATCATATCCTTCTTCTCTCCCTTTTCGACTTCTGTAAATTGTTAGGGAGGCACTTATTATCTACTACCCCTTTTTGAGTACAGATAAGCAATAGTTGAACTACTTGAGAGTGTTGGAGCAGTGCTTGACTTGATCCCCCTCAACTAAAGGATCAACTATCATGCTTCCTGATAGACTCTTTAGTCTACACCATCTACATAGTACTTCAACCAGCATAATACCATTCAAGATATACAACTTGAAAAATCTTCAATTCACTGAGTACATGTCCACATGCAAGAAGGAATACAACCTGCAATAATATGAGGACCAACTGAATGTATACCAGGTTCAACATACCAAATTCAAACTTGAAGGTGTTGAACTTTGCTTCATCTAGTGTCCTAGTGAAGATGTCAACCACTGGTTTATTTGTAGGGACAAACTGTAGGTGGTATTTCTTAACATTCCACTTACTCCCTAGTGAAATGATATCTAATCTCAATGTGCTTTGTACTGCTATGAGAGACCAGATTCCTTATAATTGAAATTGAACTAGTATAATCACAATATAAGGGAATTCTAATTATCTAGAAGTTATAATCATGGAGTTGATGCAGGATCCACAATAATTAAGCACATCAGCTACCTGTTGAGATCTACACTGACTCTATTATTGAGATTGCAACACTTTTTTTTCTTCTTGCTGCTCCAAAATACTAGTCTTCCACCTTAGAACTGACAGGTGATGGAAGTGCTCATCTTGTCCTCTTTATAGCTTACAAAATCTACATCTGAATAGCCTATTAGTTCAAACTCCCCATTCCTAGGGTAGCATAGGCCAAGATCTGGTGTACCCTTAAGATACCTGAAAATCCTCTTAGCAATAGAGTAGTGAGATTCTTTAGGGCAAGTTTGATACCTAACAAAAACACATGTAGCATACATGATGTCTAGCCTACTTGTAGTTAGATATAGAAGGAAGCCAATTATCCCTCTATATAAAGTTTCATCAACAACTTTCCCTGCCTCATCTTTGCATATAGGTACACTTGACCATATGGGAGTTTTCATTGTTGAGGAATTCTTTATACCAAACTTCTTGATTAACTCCCTGGTGAACTTAGACTGGGATATGGACAAGCCATCATTAGTCTGTCTAACTTGGAGACCCAAAAAGTTCACCCATTCTGCTCATCTCAAACTTCTCTTGCATAAGTTTGGCAAACTTCCTGCAAAAGTTGTCATCAGTAGACCCAAAGATAATGTCATCTACATATATCTGAACGATGATGATCTTACCCTTATATTACCTTAGGAATAGGGTCTTGTCTATCATCCCCCTTGAGACTTTGTTCTCAATGAGGAAACTTGACAATGTCTCATACCATACTCTAGGATCTTGCTTCAGCCCATATTGAGTTTTCCTGAGTCTATAAACAGAATCGAGTGAGTTAGGAATAACAAAACCTAGAGGCTACTCAACAAAGACTTCTTCCTTTAAGTCACTATTGAGAAAGGATGACTTAATATCAATCTGGTAGACCTTGAATCCCTTGTATGCAGCATATGCAAAGAATAGTCTTATGGCCTCCAATGTTGCTATAGGGGGAAAGGTTTGAATAAAATCAATACCTTCCTCTTGCAGCGAAGAAGATCACTTCAAGCATCTGCATCTGGTTTTGTAGACGCTGAGGAGGAACGAACTATACACAAAGTTATCTAAATGCGAGTTTTAGTTATCCTCAGTGACATTCCTTGGTTACATAGTCAGAGGAGAAGGGATTGCGGTAGATCCGGTGAAGATTATTGCGATACGAGAGTGGCCTGTGTTATCATCGGTAGCGGAAGTTCGGAGTTTTCTATGCCTTGCCGGCTATTACAGGCGCTTCGTGGAGAACTTTTTACGGATAGAGCTACCTCTCATGATGTTGATAAGGAAATATCAGAAATTTGTGTGGACGCAGGAGTGTGCGCAAGCTTTTAAAGAGTTGAAGAGTCGGTTGACCACGGCGCTAGTGCTTAGTTCATTTAGTGGGACCGAAGGCTTTGAGATCTACAACGATGCCTCAGGCAGTGCTTTGGGCAGCGAGCTGCTGCATTATGGTAGTGTTATTGCGTATGGCTCGCGTCAGCTGAAAGTGCATGAAAGGAATTATCCGGTCCACGACTTGGAGTTGGTGGCCGTGATTTTTGCGCTAAAACTATAGAGGCATTATTTGTAAGGCATAAAGATCGATATTTATACCAACCACAAGAGCCTTAAGTACCTATTGGATCAGAAGGATTTGAAAATGAGGCAGTGGAGATGGATAGAGTTCCTTGGGGACTATACGTTCAAAATTCATTATATACCCGGGAAAGGCAATGCAGTTGCAGATGCGTTGAGTAGCAGGGCTCCCTCCCAAGCCAACTTGTTGTCGGTTCATGATGAGAGATTAATTCGGGAGTTGGAGGCGTTAGAGATTATTGTGTGGACAAGCAGACTAGTGCCAAAGCATTATTGAACATGACGGAAGTTCAATATGACCTAGCTGATCGCATTCGGCAGGCTATGGAATTGGATAGCAGCATGAAGGAGCTCATGGATGCAGTATTGGATGGGTAAAATTCCCAGTTTTTAGTAGAAGATGGGTAACAAAAGAAGGACAACCATTTGTGCGTCCCAAACGTGGGATATCTACGGGTTTAGTTGATTTACGAGGCTCATCATACCAAGTACTCAATTCACCCAGGGAGCACGAAGATGTACCGAGGTCTAAAGAAGTTGTTTTGGAGGCCAGGGCTCAAGAAGGATGTGGAATTGTTTGTGGCTAAATGTCAGAATTGTGCTTTACTAAAGGCAGAGTGCCAAAAGCCAGGGAGATTCTTGAAATCCTTACCTATTCTGGAGTGGAAGTAGGACAACATTTCGATAGACTTTGTGCATGTCTTGCCTTGGTGGCAGAAGGGAAACGACGCCATTTGGTTGATCGTAGATCGGTTAACAAAGGTGTCACACTTCATTCCGCATAGGAAGGATGATTCTGTGGAGAAACTGGCGAAGTTAAATGTGGATAATATAGTCATACTGCACGGTGTGCCCCGCAGCATCGTGAGTGATCGAGATGGGCGTTTCACATCCAATGATTGGAGGTTGGTGCAACATATGCTCGGAACTAAGTTGAAGTTCACCACAGCCTTCCATCCGCAAACGGATGGGCAGACCGAGAGGGTTAAAGAAACCATGGAGGACATGCTCCGCATATTCATTCTAGACTTCAGAAAGCATTGGGAAGACCACATATATCTGGTGGAATTTACGAACAACAATAACTATCAGGCGAGTATACAAATGGCGCCCTTCGAGGCCCTATATGGTAGGAAGTGTCGTACGCTGTTGTTGTGGCTGGAAACGGGTGAGGTAAGGTTGTACAAAAAGCAAGAGGTGGAAAATGCTACTTCAGTGGTACGAACCATTCAGTAGCATTTGCTGATTGCTCAGGATAGACAAGCTAAATACTATAATGTCAAGCACCGGAACGTGGAGTTCGCGGTTGGCGATTCGGTGTATTTCAAGTTAAAGTTGTTCAAGGGAGTGTCATGGGTACGACGCTTAAAGAAGTTGAGCCCAACATACCTTGGACTGTTTGAGATTCTGGAGTGGATCGGTGAAGCGGCTTACCGTCTGAAGCTATCGGTGAAGATGAGTGGTCTACACGACGTATTCCACATATCAGTGTTGCGGAAGGCGGTGCAAGAGCCTTCGCAGGTGATCGCAGTTGATCAGGTACCGGTGGACGAAGGGTTGACAACTAAGGTCAAGCCCGTTTGTATTGTGGACTCTGAAGTCATACGACTTCGTAACAAGGAGATTAAAATGGTCAAGGTCTGTTGGGAAAATTGCGGTCATGAGGAGCTCTCTTGGGAACGGGAGCAGACAATGCTTGAGGAGTACCCAGAGTTATTTCACTCAGGTACCACTTTTGGTTTTTTGTTTTATTTTCCTTTGGTAATTTCATGGACGAAATTCTTTTAAGAGGGAGAGAGTTGTAACGACCCGAAACTCAAAAGTGTGACAGGTGGCATTTTGAGCCAAATCTTGGATTTGGTAGACGTGACACGGCCTTGGACACGGGGGTGTCCCATGGCATGTCGTTCTCGGGTTTGGCGTGAGTCGCATTGTCAGCGATTTTGGAGTCAACACTCGTCGGGGGGATGAACACGGCCTAGGAAACGGGCGTGTCCCTAGGCGTGTCAGCCACTCAAAGCTTTCCACTCAACGATCGTTGATTGAGGGCGTATGGCCATAGCCTAGGCGTGTGAAATTTATCACGGGCGTGTCAAATACCCGTGTCCTGCTCGGGTCGTTTGGCGAGTTATGCTAAGGCAGCTACACGGCCTGGAACACGGGCGTGTCCCAGGCCGTGTTTAGCACATAGTATGTGACACGGGAGTGTCACATGGCCGTGTCGTGCTTTAGTTTTTTTTGACCTGTGTCGATGGAGGAACACGCCCAGCTACACAGGCGTGTACTGGGTGACAAAAGCGTGTCAAACCTGACACGGGCATGTCGAGTGCCCGTGTTTTTTTTGGGAAGCGATGGTTTTGACGGAAAATGAGAGACATGGCCTTGGACACCGGCATGTTGCAAGACATATTCGGCCCAGATCTTGGATTTCAAGTCCGGATCACATCCGTCTGTTTCCTTATTTTGAGATCCGACGGCTGGGGGTTGTTTCCCAAGGGATATACCCGGGTTTAGGGCTTAGAAAACCCCATTTCCCTTGGGTTACTCTCTTTCTAAGATCTAGAGAGAGGAGAGAGCAAGGAGAAACACGATAGGCTAGATACGGTCACCGGCGGTGTTTTGGAGCTCCAAATCGTGATCTGACTTCGGATCTATGGAGGCAAGGAGATTGCGGTGCTTTTCATCTACGTAGATTTCCATGGCGCTAAGGAAAAATGATAGGGTAACGAATCTCATCTTGAGCATGTGAATATCTTCTTCTTTTGTATGGGAAAACCCTCTCCCGCGAGTGTGCGGTGGGTTGCGGTGTTCCTTGGGGTAGATATGTAAAGTCCCCCTTGTTTAGAGTCCGGAATCAAAGTACGGGCATAGGCATGGTGTGTGAAGCCTTCCCGGACATATTGGTCTTGATCGGTTATGTTATGCTTTGCATTGTTAGCCAGAGAAGACTTCGTGCCTTTGGATGTTTTTTGAGTTTCTACGTGGTAGATTGCAGCAAGGATCCTTGGGGATTAACCCCAAGGCGGACTCGGAAATCGGGGAAGAAGCGTGATTTTGCCATCTTTGGTGGCCCGGGAGTCATATTTGTACATAACCGGGTTATGTACTTTTGTTGATCGATTTATGGGTCGTGGGGAAACTTAACTCGTGCCGATGACTTTAACTGTTGTAGCAGTGTGAGCAGCGAGATGAGTGAAATCGTGCCTGCTCTATGTGGTTCGGTTTAGTTGCCTGCCGATGGCATAGAGGGAGGGTCTTCGGCTTCGGCCATGAATACATTATTGCTCATGAGATTGCCGTCCCGGGGACGGTGGTGTACGGCCATGTGTGTCTACAGCTGTGGTGAAGTGTGCTTAAATTATACTTTTGCAATCCTATTTGTTTATACTAATACAAGTGCAGGGAAAAAGCTTTGGCCGCCTCGAGTTGGGGGTGGAATCGTTATAATTTGGTCAGCTTTAGCTGACCGTTATTCTTGTTTGCCACCGTTGTAGTGATTTGTGCTTGCAGGTGCTGTGGAGCAGAGCGGCAAATAGCAGGCCAAATCCTAAGTGCTGAGCCGACCCTCGAAGGCCTTGTTTGTTTACATATTTAAATCATGTGTGGTCGGCCTGCGCGCCGAAGTTTGTAAAATACTTTTTATTTAAGTGAACTATTGTAAGGCCTTAAGGCCAGTACTTTTTGGTTCTTTGTATTTCATTCCTGTTTGGTTTGCTTGTGGACATTCATGCTTGTTGGCTGGGTTCTTATTGTTGCAACTTAAAAAATTTCTTCCGCTAGATGCTCTGTGTACGACATGTGTATTGGTTGAATGGGTTCATTGACTAACCCACCAGTCTGTCTGTGGTATATGGCGTCGTGCCCTGGCCTAACCTACTGTTATATGCTATATGACAGATAGGGGTGTGACACTATGATACCCTAAGAATGTGGAGTTTGAACTAACAGGCTATTTAGATGCAGATTTTGCAGGATGCAAGGAGGATTGTAAGAGCACATCTAGCTCCTGTCAATTCCAAGGTGGAAGGCTTGTCTCTTAGAGTTGCAAAAAGCAAAGAAGTTTTGCAATCTCCATTACTGAGTCAGAGTACATTTCATCTGGGAGCTGTTGTGCTCAGTTGTCGTGGATCCAGCATCAACTTCAGGACCATAATATTGAGATAAGTAGAACTCCACTCTTTTGTGATTCTACTAGTGCAATTTCTATAGCTAGGAATCCTGTCTCCCATAGCAGGACTAAGCATATAGAAATTAGGTATCATTTCATTAGAGAACATGTGGAATGGCAAGACATAAGCCTTGAGTTTTTCTTTACAGACAATAAAGTGGCTGATATCTTCACTAAGCCACTAGATGAAGCCAAGTTCAACACCTTCAATTTTGAATTGGGTATGTTGAATCTTGTGTAGCTTCAATTCAATCCCCTACAATATGTTGTACTTTCTATTTTACAGGCAGTACAAGTCCTTCCATAAGACAATGAAGCTATTGTGCAACAATTGAGGGGGAGCAATCCTCGTAGCTGAAACGCAATTAAGTCAGAGTAGGAGTTAGGGTAGGGGAATCATCCCTTGATAGATAGGGGGAGAAAAACTATACACAAAACAAATCTCCCTATTGTAGAAATAAAAAAGGGGGAGAGGATTTAGGGGGAAGAAAGAATAGACTTGATCAAGACCTTACCAAGCCAAGATGCAGGAAGCTCAAAGCTAAGTGTTACAGAAGTTTATTCAGCACAAGAATAATAAGGATGGCTCATCTCGGAGAGCAGCATGCCAGAGGGAGTAAGTTAAATTCCTGGCATGGAGAATTGTGTGTAGTAACATATTTTCAAACTCTAAATGATGTTACACAAGTGTCAGTTTTTATGTTAAAAAATATTGTGTATGTCAATGACCTATGTTATTGATCAAGCAAGGATTTGACTTTTTCAAATAGGGGGAGATTGTTGGGTCCATTGACCCCAATATTCAAAATTTGAAAGAATTCAAACTGGTCAATGACATAGACACATAATGTATTTGATGTATTCTTGAGTTATTGCATGCAGTTTGTCTTTGATTGGACACGTGAACAGGAAGAGGAAGTTGGAAGTCAGATAATTTTACTAAGGCATAACCGCTGAGACTGTTGTGATAGCTGAGAAGAATGTCTCAGCATAACCATTGAGACAACTGAGAAGCTCAACACCTATCGTTGAGAGAAGTGTTTGTCTCGCCTATACCGCTGAGATAGAAGACTGTCTCGACTGTGAAGAAATAACGGCTGAGACAAAAGATAGTCTCAGCAGTGAAGAAGAATCTGCTGAGATAGTGTAGAAAGAACCGCTAAGATAGAAGAGTCTCAAATGTGAAGAAGAAACTGCTAAGAGAGTTCAGAAGGAACCGCTGAGAGAAATCAAGCAGAAATCTTCTAAGTCCAGGAAAGTGGAGTTCGTCGAACTGGGTTAAGAATTCGTTGAGCTAAGCTCATAGTTCGTCGAACTCAGCTCATAGATCGTCGATTTCAAATTAAAAGTTGAAGATTCAGAGTTCATCGACTCGAGCCCGCCTTTTGTCGAGCGAAAGTCAAAGGTTGAAGAATAAGAGTTCATCGAGCTCAGCTCACAGATCGTCGAGCTCAAGTTAAAGGTTGAAGATTAAGAGTTCATCGACCTAAGCCCGCCCTTCGTCGAGCTCAAGTAAAAGGTTTAAGATTTAGAGTTCATCGAGAAGTGCTCACATTTCGTCGAGCTAAATGTAAAGTTAAAGGTTCTGAAGTTTGTCGAGCTCAACACAGAGTTAGTCGATCTCAGCTTGACGATTGTCGAGCTCAGTCCAAATACTTCATGCCATTGCGAGAAAGCTACAATAACTTTGTAAGCTTCTATTTGTCTTCTTCTGAGGGAGGTGGCGCTCACCATACTTGACTGGCCCACATTCAAATTCTGTCGTTGATTCAAATCAACAAATATAAAAGGAAGAGAAGAAAAGAAGTTTAGGGTTACTGAAAAACGAGAACGAAAGAAGAAAACAAAAAAGAGGTGGTTGGACTTCATCTTCTCCGACAAGCTTGAAAGCAAAGTCTAGCAGTGAAAGCGAGAATGCAAAGAAAGTTTAAGCTTCTTCCAGTTCAGAAAGAGTGTTCCTTGGAGAACATGTTGGCTAATTCAATCTATCGGCAAGAGGAGTTAGTTTTGTGAAGGGTTGTTAGCCTTCAATAGCAGGTAGCTATCTTCTAACAACAGATAAATTAGTAGTTGTAGAAGAAAACTAATTCCTTCTACAACAAGTGGGCTGGACTGATATCTACTTAGTCCAGCAAGTTAGACTCAGAGATTTATCTCTGAGTTAGTATATTAATTTTACTGATTACTTTCCTTTAGGATTCAATTTATCTGAATTTGATTGTAGGGAACTTTGTGCCTGAGTGGTAGGTGATTAATTTGTTACTGTGGTAGGTGCCCTGCTGTGGTACTGAGGTAGGATCCAAGTGTGTATCTGAGCTGTAGGGCTTAGGTGCCTGAGGTTGTGGAGTGTTGCTCTTTAAGGTAGGATCCAAGTGTGGATCTGAGTTAGGGCTATCCTCCCAGCCTGAGTGTATGGGCTAGTGCCTTAGGTAGGTGACTGGTGAGTCAGTGAGCTATAAGTGACAAGTGTATCACTGAATCATAGGCCTTGGAGGAGGCTGAGTTGTAGGTACCTGGAAGGGCACTGAGGTTGTAACACCCTATTTTTGACAACCTGTATTTGACTGTGGATTGAGTTCGACAAATTTTACCTGCGGTCGACGATCGTCAAACGAAGGTCGACAAATAGTTAGTTCGACCGATTGTGTTGAGCTCAACGAAACGTGAGCTGAGCTCGACAAAAGTTGAGTTCGACGATTTCCCATGAGCTCGAAAAAAGTCAACTCGATGAAATCAGACAAGTTCGACGAAATGCAGTGAGATCGACAAAAAGGAGTTCGACCATTTTCAGCTACGCTCGACGCAATTCGGTAAGCTTGATGATTTTGTTGAGATCGATGATCCAGCTGAGCTCGACGAAATTCAGCGATGTCGCTGAGGCAAGAATTTCATGTCTGATTGCTGGTAAGCGGCCTGTGAGCGGCGGTTTGTGGGCCGTCCTTCATGTTTATGAGGATCGTGTGGCTGGGGTGTAACCCATGACCACCTAACAAAAGAAGTGTGGAAGATGGAAAGTATTATTACGTTTTTACTCTATCATCATTTCATCTTGTCTGCTCCTGTGCGTGTTCTTGAGGAGATAAACGTGGCTGAAGCTTTTGATAGCTTGCTGGAATATATTTGGTGAAGAGAAAGTAAGAGCTGGAGCTAGATTCGTGAAGAGGAAATTTTCCTATGCATTTTTAGCCGAATAAAGCTCAAACACCATGGCTCCAAAGAGAACTACAAGGGTAACGAGTTTCTCCCGGACAAGTCCTTAATATGCATACTTGCATGAATCCACTCAACAAAAGGTGAAAAACGGTGGATTCGAAAGGGTAAATCCCCATATATTTTTGCATTTAGATCTGAAAATGTAGAGTATGGAATAGGAATACTGTGTGAAGCCCATCGGGACAGGTTGGTCTGGATTGGTGATGTTTTATACTTTGCATGCCGAAGAAGACTCCGTAAATATATGTAGATGTACATATGGAAAATATGAAAGTGGGTGTGCAGGTTATTGCATTTTAGTACTGGAAGCAATTCCAGGAAATTACCCAAATGAATGAACAATTTTGAGAATTATTGTTTGACCGGTCTCTTGAAACCTGGGGGTCAATGTTTGGCCTATCTCTATGGGACCTGGGGTTCAAGGTTTGAGAAAATGTTTATGTTGAGATGTGTATTACTTTACTGTACCATCATGTTAAGTACCTCTGAACGACATGGTCGTTAAGTTAAGTACCTATGAATGGGCAGTAACTCGTCAAATTAAGTACCTCTGAACGATTAAGTCAGTCATTAACTTAATTACCTCTGAACGACATGGTCCTCAAGTTAAGGACATCTGAATGACAAAGTTAACCGTTATGTCTTTGACCTCTGAACGATAGTGATATATGGGGAGTCATGTATACCAGAAAGGTGCCCTAAGTGCACGGGGTGTGTGGTCGTTGGGCCTATGTCTGTGGTGAATGGTGCCTAAAGTGCACATTATAAATGCCATGATATATGTATGATGCCTTGTTTGCTGGGATGGAGAAATACTGCCCCGAGTAAGGGGTGGGATTGTTATAAACGGGTAACAAAAATGCTGACCGTTGCTTTTTTTTGCCACGTTTTGGTGGGCCTTTTTGTGCAGGTGCTAGAGAGCCAAGTGGAAAATAGCGGGCTGAAGCCCATGTGCTGCGATTGGCTGGCCCTTGAAGGCCCAAAATCGAACAATTACTATTTTCATGTGTGGCCGGCCTTCGTGCCAAAGTATGAAGCCACTTAATGTTAATTAAAATAGTTATAATAAGGCTACGACCAAAACTTGTGTCACATGTTGTTATGTATATATCATTCTTATGTTATAATGGACATTCCTGTTATGTTTGGGTTCATAAATTTAATACTTCGCTAGAATACTCTGAGTTAGGATACATTCGTAATGAAAATGCGTTTGGAATTCAAATAGTAACCTCCTTACCTGTTCGTAGTATATGACGTCGGGACCCGGCCGGACCTTCTGTCATATGATATACGACGGATGGGAGCGTTATAAAATTGGTATCAGTTCATGTTCTCGGTCTTTCTTATTTGAATTTATGGTCAAATTCTTTTAAGGTGTGGTGAGGATGTGTATGTGCGTTACTGTGATAACATAATTGAACCGATGAATGCCCACTTAGAAATGCAAATACACATATTTGCGGAACTGGTGTGTTCCTGTGATTGCTTTTGGCAATATACGTAGTTGCCTAATTATATGTTTCACATTGTAGGAAACTCGAAGTGGTGCGGGACAGCAAGAACCCCAGCGCTCGGTGGAGAGTAATGCACCTAATGTGGCACCGACACCTCCTCCTTCGGCAGAAACTATACGATTAGTTGCTGTGGCCGTGTTCGCAATGATGAATGCGCAACCTGGTGGTCAGGGACAACCTCCTATTCCTACGAGGATACATGAATCAGTTGATTTGGTAGAGTGCGTGGCAGTGAGACAAGTGGATGTTTAGCAAGTGGTTGCATAGCGAGCAGTAGAGAAGCACATGAAACACATGATGAGTTTCAATCCCCCAGTGTTAATGGGTACGGGAACCCCTACACAACCCGAAGATTGGCTTTGAAGAATAAAGAGGGTCCTGACAGCAGCTGAAATAGAAGAGTGGTAAAAAGTCATTGTGACTACCTTCTTGTTGGATGGTGAGGCAAGTGTTTTGTGGGATGAGTTGGAGCTGCACCAGTTCGCTGGTCGCCCGTTGAGCGAGATCTCAATGGAGGAGTTCTCAAGATTTTTCTTATAAGATATGTTCCATTGGCACAGCGTATCGTGATGAAAATCAACTTCAAAGGTTAACTCAAGGCGAGAGGTCGGTGGTTGACTACTTTCACGAGTTTACGCGATTGGGAAGATATGAAGGATTTTTGTTTGTAGATGAAGAAAGAAAAACGAACAGGTTCTATGAAGGGTTGAAGGATGAATTGCGATTGCTTCTCTCAGGACCAATGACTTAGGGTTTTCTTACCTTGGTTAATACGGCCCGTTCCCTTGAACTTGATAAGAACAACGTGTAGCGTAATAATGACTTGGCAGGAAAGAAGCTAGAGTTCAAGAAACCGAGTTCTTCAAAATCTGGGTTCAAACGGTGGAACAAGAAGCCAAAAACTTCTGCACCGGCTCCTTCTATGTTTACTTCAGGAGAAACCACGGAGAGAGGCCCTCTCACATGTTATACATTTGGTAAGGTGGGTCATATAGCTAAGGATTGTTTGAGTAGCCCTCCATAAGCGGAAAAGAAGACGGGTACGACTTATGCAGAAAATGGAAAGGCAGTGGTGGAATCCTCTGCATCCCACATGCAACCCCGAGTCTTTAATCTTGGCCAATAGGAGGCCATAAAACAAAGTGACGTGATTACAGGTATGAGTTAAGATTCAATTTTTACTGTTATCCATCTTTAATACCTTGTATGTTGCTTGTTAATGAGTTGTTTATGATAGGCTTTGTCCTTACTCATGAATGTTCGGTGAGAGCACGGTTTGATACAGGTGCTTCGCATTCATTCCTATATTAGGCCTTCATATTGTGAATCGGAGTGCCTACTCGTGTAGTGACTAATACTGTGAATGTGTTGTTACCTAATGGATTCTTGATGCATGCAGATAGGTCTTATTTGGTGGAGGTGCGGATAGGAAGTCAAGACTTTTGTTTGGAACTGTCTTTGCTACTGATTTCAGAGTTTGATGTTATATTTGGTATGAAATGGCTCTCGGAGTAGCGTGCCAACATCGATTGTAATTCTAAGGATGTTTTACTGGGGAAAAATACTGAACATGAGACGAAATTAGCCGGTAGGCGAGGAGTGGGCAAGATGTTGATGTCTGCAAATCAAGTAGTCAAAGTGGTTTAGAAGGGTGCGAAAATGTTTTTCACTCTATTAGAAGTTGTTGAGCCAAAGCCCAGTATTGGAGACATTCCTGTAATATCAGAGTTTGAAAATGTCTTTCTAAAGGATCTACATAGGCTTCCACCCTAGCGTGAGATCGACTTCTTTATTGAGTTGGTGTAAGGTGCGAAACCTGTGGCCCGCTAACTGTAACATGTGGCACCAAAGGAGTTGGAAGATTTAAAAATTCAGGTACAAGAGTTTCTAGAGCATGGCTTTATTCGTCCGAGTATGCCACCGTGGAGTGCACCGGTGTATTTGTTAAAAAGAAGGATGAGAGCTTACGTCTATGCATAGATTATCGTGAGCTAAATAACCTTACAAAAAAGAACAAATATCTGATTCCTAGAATCAATGATTAATTTAATCAATTAGTCGGATCAACTGTTTTTTCGAAGTTGGATTTAAAGTCCGGCTTCAGGCAGTTGAGGATCAGGGAGAGTGATATCCCCAAGACTTTGTTTGGAACACACTATGGGCATTATGAGTTTACTGTCATGCCTTTTGGACACATGAATGCGCCATCAGTCTTAATTGATCTCATGCACAGAACCTTTAGGGAGTATTTAGACCTTTTTGTGATTGTCTTCACTGACGACATATTAGTATACTCTAAATCTGAGGGAGTGCATGCGAAACATTTGAGAATGGTTTTGCACACGCTAAGAAGGAATCGCCTCTATGCCAAATTCTCAAAGTGCGAGTTTTGGTTATCTTCAGTGGCTTTTCTTGGTCATGTCGTAAGTGGAGTGGGGATTGTTCTAGACTCGATAAAGGTTGCTGCGTTACGAGAGTGGCCTATACTTTCTTTAGTAGCGGAAGTCAGGAGTTTTCTAGGACATGTCAGTTACTATAGGCGCTTCGTAGAGGGATTTTCAAAGATTGCTTTACCTCTCACGACATTGACAAGAAAAAATCAAAAGTTTGTATGGACGCTGGAGTAAAAGAAGGCTTTTGATGAGTTAAAGAGTCGGCTGACCATGACACTAGTATTATGTATGCCATATGGTTAAGAAGGCTTTGAGATTTATAGTGATACATTTGGGAGCGATTTAGGCTGCGTTCTTTTTCAATTCGGGAATTTGATTGCTTATGGCTCTCGCCAACTTAAAGTGCATGAGAGGAATTATCTGGTGCACGATCTTGAATTGGCAGCGATGATATTTGCTCTTAAATTATGGAGACACTATTTATATGGCGTGAAGATTGACATCTTTACGGACCATCAGAGCCTAAAGTATTTCATAGATCAGAAAGATATTAATATGTGTCAACGGTGGTGGATGGAGTTCCTTGGGGACTACACTTTCGAGATTATTTATTATTCGGAAAAGGGGAATGTCGTTTCTGATGCGTTGAGTCAGAAAACTCCAACATGTGCAAACATGTTACATATGCTTGATGAGCGTCTGATTCGTAAGTTAGAAAATTTGGATATATCTAGTGTTGACAAGGGAATGAGTGACGAGGTATGCTTGAACTAGACGGAGGTGCAATACGACCTTGCGGAAAAAAATCATCAAGCTTTAGTGTTAGACGAAAGCATGAAGCATTATATGGAAGAGATAACGGATGGGTCAAATTCACAGTTCTCTATAGAAGATGGTCTTTTGCGAAAAGACGGTCGATTGTGTGTACCCAATATCGGAACTTTACGGGAGGAGTTGATGTACGAGGCACATTTTACAAAGTCCTTAATCCACCTGGGGAGCACTAAAATGTTGAAGGATATGAAGAAGTTTTTCTGGTGGCCAGGCATGAAGAAAATATTGCACATTATGTGGCGAATTATAAAACTTGCGCCTTAGTAAAAGCAGAGTGCTAAGTGCCAGGAGGATTGTTGAAATCTTTGCTTATATCACAGTAGAAGTTTGATGACATTTCCATGGATTTTGTTCATGGTTGGGCGAGATTGCAAAAAGGAAATGACTCCATTTGGGTGGTTGTAGATCGGCTAACAAAGGTGTCACACTTTATTCTGAATAGTAAAAATGATTCAGTAGAATAGCTAGCAAAACTATATGTTGACAATATAGTACGATTTCCCAGTGTGCCTCGTAGCATCGTAAGTGATCGAGATGGGCGATTTACAACAAATTATTTGAGGCTAATCAATAAGTTATTGAAGACTAAGTTAAAGTTAAGCACGACCTTCCATCAACAAATGGATGGTCAGGCCAAAAGAACCAACCTAACTATGGAGGACATGCTCCGAATGTGCGCCCTGGATTTCACAAAGACGTGAGAAGACCATTTCTATATGATTGCGCCCTTTGAAGCTTTATACTATAGGAAGTGTCATACTCCATTATCTTGGGCAGAAACAGGCGAATCTAAATTTTATAAGCGTAAGGAAGTTGAAGATGCAAATTCAACAATACACATTATTCGAGATAGACTATTAATAGCACAAGTCAGATAGGCAAAGTACAATAATGCCAAACACCAGAACGTGGAGTTTGCGTTAGGTGATTTGGTGCACTTAAAAATAAAACCATACAAGTGAGTGTCCAAGATCCGATGCTTGAAAAAGTTAAGTCCGGGGTATTTGGGTCCATTTGAAGTTGTTGAAAAAATTATAGAAGCTGCCTATCGGCTCAATCTATCTGCAGAATTGATTGGATTGCACGATGTATTTCATATATCGGTGCTGCGTAATGCTGTGAAAGAGCAACCACAAGTGATTGTGAATGATTAAGTACCGATCGATAGAGGACTAACAATGAACGTTAGGCCTATTCGGATAGAGGATACGATGATAAAGCAATTAAGAAAGAAGACAATCGGGATGGTCAAAGTCCGGTGGAATAACTCTAGCCGAGAAGAATTGTCATGGGAACAAGAGCAAACCATGCGTGAGGACTATCCTGAATTGTTTGTCTAAAATTATGACAGTAATTTTCTTATTGCTTTCCTAAATGAGTTGTTTGTCACAACAAGTTTCTTTCCTAAAGGAATAAAAAGTTGTTACAATATTATGGTTGCTGTTTTCCTTATTGCTGTGTGCTAATTTCGGGACGAAATTCTTGTATGGAGGGGAGGGTTATAACACCCTATTTTTGACCGCATGAATTTGACTGTGTATTGAGTTCGACGAATTTTACCTACGGTCGACGATCGTCGAATGGAGGTCGATTAAGAGTTAGTTCGATCGATTGTGTTGAGCTCGACGAAATGTGAGCTAAGATCGACAGAAGTTGAGTTCGATTTCGCTGAGCTCGACGAAATTTGGTGATGTCGCCGAGGCATGAATGAATGGTCTGATAGTTGGTAAGTGGCCAGTGAGCAGCTATTTCTGTGTTGTTCCTTCGTGTTGATGAGGATCGTGTTGCTGAGGTGTAAACCGTGACCACCTAACAATAGAAGTGTGGAAGTAGGAAAGTATTATTTCCTTTTTACTCTCTCTCTTCATTTCAACTTGTCTGCTCCTACATGTGTTCTTGAGGAGAGAAATGGGGTTGAAGCTTTTGATAGCTTGCTGGAATATATTTGGTTAAGAGAAAGTAAGAGCTGGAGCTAGATTCGTGAAGATGAAATCTTCCTGTGCATTTCCAGTCGGATAAAACTCAAACAACATGACTCCAAAGAGAACTACAAGGGTAACGAGTTTCCCCTGGACAAGTGATGACTTAATATGTATACATGCATGAAATCCCCTCACCAAAAGGTGAAAAAGGGTGGATTTGAAAGGGTAAATTCGCATATATTTCTGCATTTATATCCGAAAATGTAGAGTACAAAAAAGGCATACTATGTGAAGCCCATCCAAACAGGTTGGTGTAGATTGGTGATGTTTTATGCTTTGCGTGCCGGAGAAGACTCCGTAAATATGTGTAGATGTACATGTGGAAAATGTGAAAGTGGGTGTGCAGGTTATTGTATTTTAGTACTGAAACAATTCCAGGAAATTACCCAAATGAATGAAAATTTTGAGAATTGTCTTTTGACCTGTCTCTTCAGACTCGTGGGTCAATGTTTGGTCTGTCTCTATGAGATATGGGGATCAAAGTTTGAGAAAATGTGTATGTCTAGATGTGTATAAATTTACAGTGCCATCATTTTAAGGACCTCTGAACGACATGGTCATTAAGTTAAGTACCTCTGAATGGGCAGTCACTCGTCAAGTAAGGCACCTCTAAACGAGTAAGTCAGTCGTTAAGTTTATTACCTCTGAACGATATGGTCGTCAAGTTAAGGACCTCTGAACGACAAAGTTAACTGTTAAGTCTTGGACCTCTGAATGGTGGTGATACATGGGGAGTCATGTATACCGGAAAGGCACCCTGAGTGTACCGGGAGTGTGGTCATTGGACCTACGCGTATGGTGAATGGTGCTTAAAGTGCACATTATAAATGCCATGATATATGTATGATGCCTTGTTTGCAATGATGGAGAAATGTCGCCCCGAGTAAGGGGTGGGATCGTTATAAATGGGTCAACAAAATGCTAACCATTGCTTTGTTTGCCACATTTTGGTTGGCCTTTTTGTCAGGGTGTTGGAGAGCCAAGTAGAAAATGGCGGGCTGAAGGCCATGTGGTACGATTGGCTGGACCTTGAAGGATCAAATGCGAACAATTACTGTTTTTATGTGTGGACGGCCTGCATGCCGAATTATGAAGCCACTTAATGTTAATTAAAATAATTGTAATAAGGCTACAGCCAAAACATGTGTCACATGTTGTGTAACACCCCAAATATCTCCAAGACAAAATGGAGTTTTTGTTGGCTGACACGGCCTGGGACACGGGCGTGTCCCAGGGCGTGTCTTGTTCGGGTTGCTCGGGATCGTTTGCTCTAACAACTTGTGCTCAACAATTGTTGTGAGGGCTGACACGCCCGGCGACACGGGCGTGTCGAGGGGGGGGGGGGGGGCGTGTCCAGCCAAGTGTCGTGTTTGGTGGCTAGCGGCTTGCAGGCGGCAAGGTCGAGGGGCGTGTCATTTGACACGGCCTGGGACATGGGCGTGTCCCAGGGCGTGTCCCAGGGCGTGTCCGACACGTGTCCATATGGGCATGTCGAGATGTCGAAGTGGCCGTTGGCGGTCATCAAGCGGCGACACGGCCTGGAATACGGGCGTGTTCCAGGGCGTGTCTAGGCCAGGTCGACGATCGGCGTGAGATCAGGGTTCGACGCTTGAGGGACACAGCCATGGACACGGGCGTGTGCCTTAGCCGTGTCCTGCTCTGTTCTTTTTGGCGATCTGTTGAGGCCGTGTCATGGGGGTGACACGAGCGTGTCAGGTCCGACACGGGCGTGTCAGGTCCGACACGGGCGTGTCCATGCCCGTGTTCTGGTATCTTTTGAGTCGGTTGCTAACCGACTAGGGGAACACGACCTGTGACACGGGCGTGTTACAGGGCGTGTCAGGCCTGTTGAAATGCTTTTTAGAGCAGATCTCGGCCATTCGTTTCCTTCTATTTGGATCTTGTGGTCCAAAGCCCTTCCAGCTGCTATAAGGCCGTGGATTGAGATAAAATCTCATTCTCACTTAGCCATTCTCTTTCTAAAGAGAAGAAAGAGAGGAGAGCTTGGAGGAGGAGGAGGAGGAGCATTCCGGCCACCGGTGGAGCTTCGTTGGTCCGAATCGAGAGCCGAGTTCGGCGTTGCGGAGGCAAGGCCGCTGCGGTGATTTCCATCCAGCTAGTTCTTCCATGGTGCCGAAGCGATCGTCAAGGGTAACGGTCTTTCTTCCTTGGGCAGGTGAAGCCCTTTATTTATGCATGTGCATGGGATCCTCCATCAAGAGATGGACAAGCGTAAGTGATTCCACCAGTTGAGTCTGTATCTAGAGCCGGAAATCTGTAGTACGGCATAGGCATGCTGTGTGAAGCCCATCCGGACGTATGTCGGGATTGGTGATGTTTATATTGCGAACCGGGGAAGACTACGTGTATTCATCGTTTAGCCTGCGGAGATGGTGAGGACGATGTGCTTGGTGTGAAGGATGCTTTTCATAGCTCCTTTGGGAGAGCTGGTTGATGGAGTGCGGATACCTCTGAGTGGGTGGGCGCGGGAGGTCTTCAACAGGGGTTTGGAGGCTTATGCCCATTCCACCAAGTGGCGATGTTAAGATCGGATGAGCGGTCGATTGGTAGCAAAGCAGCAGGGCGATTTCCCTAGGCTTGTTACACTACGTGGGTAGGTCGACTGGTAGTGCTCACGAATTTTGTGAGGTGCGTACCTCTGAGTGAGACGGGTGCATGAGGTCTTCAACAGGGGTTTGGAGGCTTATGCCTGCCTACCAAGTACAAACCTAAATGTGCCCTGAGTGCACGGAGCGCCTGGCATTGAGGCCGGCGTTTGTGATGATGTGTGTGATATATATATTGTAATTGTTATACATGCAGGGAAGGAACCACTGCCCCGGGTAAGGGGTAGGGTCGTTATAATTGGTCAGCTGAATGCTGACCGTTGCTTTGTTTATCACCCATGGGGTGGACGTCCATATGCAGGTGTTGCGGGCTGATTGGAGTGAGCGGGTGGAATCCCATGCTGCTGGTAGGCCCTTGAAGGCCGTGCGAAGTGTTGGATTTCATGTGTGGTCGGCCTGCGTGCCGATGTATGAAATTATATTGTGTAAAGAGAAACCTGTAAGGCCTTAAGGCTGTGTGCGGTGTATTCGGGTAAACATTCCTGGTATTATATATAAATGTGATATTTATATAGTGTGGACATTCAGTATTTTGAGTTCTATAACTTAATAATCTTCCGCTAGAATGCTCTGAGTTAGGATACGTGTAGATAGGTTTTTGGTACTACCAAGTGGCTCTCTCGTTTGTCTGTGAAATATGGCGTGGGGCCCCGGCCGGACCCTCTGTTATATTCCATGTGACGAATGGGGGCGTTACAATTTGGTATCAGAGGGAAAGGTTGAGTTGGGAGCGCATAATTGAACTTAAGAATGTCCACAAGGAATGAGTGTGTGTCTATTCGGTTTGTTTGCCATTTTAGCATGGAGAGTAATGCTTTCTTGTTCACCTATAGGTGACAAGGAGTGGAGCTGGGCAGTCTGAGCCCCAGCGTTCGGATGAGAGTGTGTCACCAGCTGAGGTGCCTACACCTCCCCCTTCTGCAGAAACTGTGCGCTTAGTTGCGGAGGTGGTATTTGCCATGCTTCGAGCACAGCCTTTTGGGCAAGCGAGACCTGCTGTTGGGCCAGTACAGGCTGGTGCGAGGCAAGAGCATGTTGCGGTTCCGGTTGCTGTGAAAGAAGCGGACGAGCAACTAAAGCAATTTATGGAGTTTAATCCGCCTACGTTTGTCGGGGCGACGTCTCCAACAGAGGTAGAGGATTGGCTCTCCAGGGAGAAAAGAATCCTGGCTGCGCTAAGGATTAGTGAGGAGCAGAAAGTCCTGTTAGCCACTTTCCTACTTGAAGGAGACGCGAGGCTTTGGTGGGATGAGATCGAGTTGCACCAGTTGAGAGGTAGAGATCTGGGCGACATATCGATGGAAGAATTCTCCGGATTGTTTTGGGCGAAATATTTGCCAATGTCACAGCGAATTGCAATGGAAACTGAACTTCAACGTCTGACGCAGGGTGATAAGACCGTAGACGATTACCTGCATGAGTTTACCATACTCGGTCGGTATGCGGGGTCAACATTTGCGGAAGAGGCGCGGAAGACGAATAGGTTCTATGACGGACTGCGTGATGAGCTGAGGTTGGCTCTCCTGAGTTCAGTGAACCAAGGATTCCAAGCGTTGGTACATACCGCTAGTGCACTGGAGAAGGATTTGAAGCGGGTGCGGGAGAAGAAGAATGCGGCAGTGGAAAAGTCCGAATTCAAAGTTCCGCAACCAGAGCAATCAGATTTTAGGAAACGTGATAAGAAGTGGTTCAGGCCTGCTTTGTCGGATGTTGCGTCGGGAGCGACGTTTGGGCAAGGACGGTTTGAGCCGCGTACATGTTTCATTTGTGGGAAGCAAGGGCATATCGCCCGATTTTGCTGGAGTGGTACTTCAAAGGGTGAGCAAAAGACCGGTGCGTCCTATGACGAAAAGGGCAAAGCTGTGGTAGAATCATCTGCATCGCGGGCGCAACCTCGAGTCTACACTCTTGAGTTGCAGGAGCCGCAAAGTTCCAACCAAGCAGAGCAACAAATCCGTGCTTTGGACTTAATGGAAGCCGCTAAACAGATTTTACGAGATGCGGAGAAGCCGAAATAAAGTGGAGTGTGCACTTTCTTATCTTTTGTTGTATATTGTATGTATGTAGCTATGTTTGTGGCAAACATGCGTGGTGGCACGATTCCGTGGGACGAGTCAAGCTGCGGCCTCTGAACTCTAAACTTGGATCGTTTTGGTCTGTATCGCAACAGCGTGGTTGTGTTGATATCTCTGTGTTGCGCTAAATTTCGGGACGAAATTTCTATAAGGAGAGAAGGGTTGTAACACCCAAAATATCTCCAAGACAAAATGGAATTTTTGTTGGCTGACACGGCCTGGGACACGGGCGTGTCACAGGGCGTGTCTTGTTCGGGTTGCTCAGGATCGTTTGCTCAAACAACTTGTGCTCAACAATTGTTGTGAGGGCTGACACGCCCGGCGACACGGGCGTGTCGGGGGGGGGGGGGGGGGGGGCGTGTCCAGCCAAGTGTCGTGTTTGGTGGCCAGCGGCTTGCAGGAGGCAAGGTCAAGCGGCGTGTCGGTTGACACGTCCTGGGACACGGGCGTGTCCCAGGGCGTGTCCCAGGGCGTGTCCGACACGTGTTCATCTGGGCGTGTCGAGATGTCGATGTGGCCGTTGGCGGTCGTCAAGCGGCGACACGGCCTGGAACACGGGCGTGTTCCAGGGCGTGTCTAGGCCAGGTCGACGATCGGCGTGAGATCATGGTTCGACGCTTGAGGGACATGGTCATGGACACGAGCGTGTGCCTTAGCCGTGTCCTACTTTGTTCTTTTTGGCGATCCGTTGAGGCCGTGTCATAGGGGTGACACGGGCATGTCAGGTCCGACACGGGCGTGTCAGGTCCGACACGGGCGTGTCCATGCCCGTGTTCTGGTATCTTTTGAGTCGGTTGCTAACCGACTAGGGGAACACAGCCTGTGACACGGGCGTGTCACAGGGCTTGTCAGGCCTGTTGAAATGCTTTTTAGAGCAAATCTCGGCCGTTCGTTTCCTTCTATTTGGATCTTGTGGTCCAAAGCCCTTCCAACTGCTATAAGGCCGTGGATTGAGATAAAATCTCATTCTCACTTAGCCATTCTCTTTCTAAAGAGAAGAAAGAGAGGAGAGCTTGGAGAAGGAGGAGGAGGAGCATTCCGGCCTCCGGTGGAGCTTCGTTGGTCCGAATCGAGAGCCGAGTTCGGCGTTGCGGAGGCAAGGCCGCTGCGGTGATTTCCATCCGGCAAGTTCTTCCATGGAGCCGAAGCAATCGTCAAGGGTAACGGTCTTTCTTCCTTGGGCAGGTGACGCCCTTTATTTATGCATGTGCATGGGATCCTCCATCAAGAGATGGACAAGCGTAAGTGATTCCAGTAGTTGAGTCTGCATCTAGAGCCGGAAATCTGTAGTACGGCATAGGTATGCTGTGCGAAGCCCATCCGGACGTATGTCGGGATTGGTGATGTTTATATTGCGAACCGGGGAAGACTCCGTGTATTCATCGTTTAGCCTGCGGAGATGGTGAGGATGATGTGCTTGGTGTGAAGGATGCTTTGCATAGCTCCTTTGGAAGAGCTGGTTGATGGAGTGCGGACACCTCTGAGTGGGTGGGCGCGGGAGGTCTTTGATAACTCTATTTATTTCTTTCTTTTTACTTATTTTTCTATATTAATAGTTAGTTATTTTATATTAATTTTATAATATTAAGTTTATTTTAACTTGTTTTTATAATTTATATCTCTTTGTTCTAATAAAATCAATTTTAATCTTGCAGGGCTGATCTACAGGTTATCTGGAGCAAAAAGAAGGTTTTTCATTTTTTCTGCCTAGACACGCCCTGTGACACGCCCTACCTGGGCGTGACACAGGGGCGTGACACGTTATAACCAAGCCTGCAGCCAGAGCTCGTCGACCGCGCCAAAAGATCGCCGACCGGCCCAGACACGCCCGTGTCAGATGAAGACACGCCCGTGTACTCCTTACACGGGGCGTGACGGCCTGCGACATCACAGCTGCCCGTGCCACGTCGGATTAAAATTACATGCCTGGGTCACGGGCGTGACCCAGGGCGTGTCGAAGAAGTTTCCAATCATTAACGCGCCGTTCCAGCCGTTGCCGCCAGATTTACGTTCCTGCTTGACACGCCCCTAGCCACGGGCGTGACTAGGGGGCGTGACACCTTCTTGAAGACAACTTTCAATCCCGCCGTTTCAGCTTCCCGCCGTTTCCAGAAACAGCCGTGACACGTCCTAGGTCACGGGCGTGACCTAGGGGCGTGACCCGTCAGTTAACCAATTTTGGCGGTTTCTCCTCCAACGTTCCCGGGCTTTCAAGACGACGGTTCCGAGCCTGACACGCCCTAGGTCACGGGCGTGACCTAGGGGCGTGACCAAACAGAAATTTTTCTATAAATTCCAGACAGCTTCAGATGCTGAAGAGAAGAATTTTGGGAGTTGGAGTCTTGTAATGTTCTGTTTATTTTGCTGTATTTTCTCATTTCTAAGTTAGATTTACCTTTGTTGCAACTTTAATTTTAGTTATTTCTATTTCAATCATGTCTTTTCCTACTTTATTTTGTATTTTCCCAATCATGATGAGTAGCTAATCTTCTTTTAGCACTTGATCATGGTGAACCTTAGAATAAAATAGATCTTTCTCCTTCTTATTAAATGTCTTGTTCTTAATCGTTCTCGCTACGATTTATCTTTGATTTTCATTTCGTCGAATTCATATTACGCGGATATGATCTTCGATCTAAGATCCGTATCCTAAATGACCGAGAGGTTGCGGATACGAGGAGATCACTCAAAGATAAGAAGGAGTTGAACGCACTCCTCGAGAGAGGACGACGTAAATCTTCCGGATTGGAGTCAAATCCAATAGCGGGGTTCACCGCATAAAGCAAGCTTAGTGGTTTCGACTGGCCGAGAGGTCTTAATCGATCAACCTAAGGTTAGTTAGAAGCAAGAGCTCGAGAGAGACGCTTCTATACTTTAGGAACCTCCACGGTCGAGTGAGTATAATTAAGAATTCGCATTTCATTATTTACCAAAAAGATTTATTTTAGTCCAAGGGGATTCTAGATCAAGTGCTAGCTTTCTCATATTTGAATTTCTCTTTAGCTTCAGCTTTATTTTTATTATCTAGTATAATCAAACCCACTTTTCCGTTAGATAAAATAATAGCTCTTCCTTGTGAGTACAAGTACTCAACAGGCCCCGAATCGCAATACGACACTTCCTATACTGCATTTCGATAGGTACGCTTGCCTAATCGAGATTCTAGTTTGGACGTAATTTAACTTCTAGAAAATCAACATCAAGTTTTTGGCGCCGTTGCCGGGGACTTTTATTTGTTGATATTTCGAAAGCAAGGATCTATTAGTTTTATCATTTTTCTTTTTCTTTTATTTCAAAAAAAAAAAAACCTTTCCTTTCAAAAAGTTTTATCTTTAAATTTTTATATTTAAAATTTCTTGCGAAAGGGCCGTGTCGGGTTTTCATCCCGCAATACCGCCTAGTACCTTGCGAACCCGTCACTGGGTAGCCCTTGGGAAGTCCGGGAAATTTTATCTTATAAATTTTTAAACCTTAAAACTTTTATCTTTTGTTTTGTTCTTGTGTATGACCCGAGGGAATCCGTCACCTCTTTTTGATTTGGATCCGGAAATCGAGCGAACCCTTCGGCACCGCTTACAATTTCGAGTTCCGAATTTTCAAGATATGGAATCCTTAGGAGACACTCCTAATCCTTCTTTAATTCTATCTCCGTCACCCTCTTCTTCTCCTCCTTCTTCATTAAGTTCTTCTTCTCATTCTCCTAGATCTCTTTCTTCTTCTTCTTCCAATATGGGTGAACCAAATGCGGTCGAACAACGAACTATGTCCTATTATGCCCGTCCAAACTTGGACGAGGCTCAATCTAGTATTGTTCACCCCGCTATTGCCCCCAATAATTTTGAGTTGAAGCCAAGCATCATCCAAATGGTACAACAATATGTACAATTTGATGGGCTTCAAGATGAAGATCCAAACGCGCATATTTCTAATTTCTTAGAAATATGCGATACTTTTAAAATTAATGGTGTATCCGATGATGCCATCCGGCTAAGGTTATTTCCATTTACATTGCGCACTAAAGCCAAGCAATGGTTGAGTTCTCTACCAAGAGGATCAATCACAACATGGGCTGAAATGACGGAAAGATTTCTTACGAAATACTTTCCGCCGGCTAAAACGGCTAAATTGCGCAATGATATTACTTATTTCTCCCAACTTGATTCGGAAACGTTATATGATACTTGGGAGCGTTTCAAGGAATTGCTTCGTCGATGTCCTCATCATGCAATTCCGGATTGGTTACAAATCCAAACCTTCTATAACGGCCTAAATTCTCAAACTAGGCAACATATCGATGCCGCCGCTGGTGGAATGCTTAATAACAAAACACCAGCGGCCGCCCAAGAGCTTATAGAAGGTATGGCTTTGAATACCTATCAATGGAGTACACCTCGGTCTAAATCACCTAAACCGGCCGGGATGTATGAAATTGATACGGTCTCCAATCTATCTCTCCAGGTTGAGATGCTAAACAAAAGATTAGAAGAGATGTCTGCTCCCTCTTCTATACCTACCTGGGATCCTACCTCTTCCCCCTCTCCCACTACGTTGGCCGAGCATGTGGATTATATGGGTAATCCGAATCGGCCACCTTTTAATCCGGGTAATACTAATTATGGTAATACCTATCACCCGGGTATAAGGAACCACCCCAACTTCTCTTGGAGTAATCCGGGGAACGCGGCTCGCCCACCAAACACAATCCCACCAGGATATTTTCCACCACAAGCTCCAAAAGCTCCCAATCTCGAGGAGTTGTTCTCCAAATATACGAGTACAAATGATACCAATATCCGGAATCTCACCGGATCTCTTTGTAATTTGGAGACACAAGTTGGGCAAATCGCTAAGATGCTCTCCGATCGCCAACAAGGAGCGCTACCAGGCAATACAGAGCCAAACCCAAGGGAGCAAGCCAAAGCCATCACTTTACGGAGCGGGAAGGAGGTAACAACTTCTACAATTCCAGTTGAAACTTCTCCAATTCCGGTTGATACGGAGGTAACAATTTCTTCATCTTCTCCTCCGATTAAGCCTTCTAGTTATATTAAACCAAAACCTTATCAACCACCTCTTCCCTATCCGTCTAGAATGCAAAAAGACCGGATAGATGAGCATCACGGTAAATTTTTAGACATGTTTAAACAAATCCAAATAAATTTACCGTTATGCGAAGTGATAGCACAAACGCCGAAATATGCTAAGTACCTCAAGGATCTTTTATCAAATAAAAAGAAACTTGAGGATATCTGCACGGTTCAACTGAACACCGAGTGCTCGGCGGTTTTACTTAATAAATTGCCTAAGAAATTACCTGATCCGGGTAGTTTCTCTATACCTTGTTCATTTGGTGATTTATTGGTAAAACGTGCGTTAGCCGATTTAGGTGCCTCAATAAATTTAATGCCTTATTCTTTAGTTAAGAAATTGGGTTTAGGAGAACCTAAACCCACAAGAATGAGCATTCAATTGGCAGATCGGTCTATAAGATATCCGATGGGTATTATTGAGGATGTGCTTGTCAAAGTTGACAAATTTATCTTTCCGGTAGATTTTGTCATCTCTGACATCGAAGAGGACACCGAGGTACCACTCATTCTCGGTCGCCCATTTCTTGCCACCTCGCGCGCCGTTATAGACGTTAGTAACGGTAAACTTCTCCTTAGAGTCGGAGATGAAGAAGTTACCTTTACTATTGACGCGTCTATGAAAAATTCGCTCTCCAATGACGACTCATGTTACTATTTAGAAGCTTCTCCCGAAGAAGATTTCATTTCTTTTTCTGAACATTCTTTATCGTCTATTGAACATAACGCATATTTTGAAAATTTAGATTTACTTACTTATGAAAATAGTGATAAGGATTCGATCACTCGCACACCTACTTTTGAAATTTTGGAAATTAGTAGTGATCGTTTGAAAACATCCTATGATGAACCTCCCACGCTAGAATTAAAACAATTGCCTGATCATTTAGAATATTTATTTTTAGCGGAGGGTTCTAAACTTCCTGTAATCGTGTCGGCCTACTTGACCGATGATGAAAAATTTAAATAATCTAATATTTTAAAACGTCATCGCCGCGCAATTGCGTGGAAGATCACGGATTTGAGGGGAATTAATCCCTCCTTTTGCACCCATAAAATTTTATTAGAAGAACATACCCACAAAACAATTCAACCTCAACGCCGGCTAAATCCTAACATGAAGGAGGTAGTCAAGGCCGAGGTGATTAAATTATTAGATGCGGGCATCATCTATCCAATTTCGGATAGCTCTTGGGTGAGTCCGGTCCAAGTGGTGCCTAAGAAAGGAGGCTTAACAGTAGTTCCTAATGATAAAAATGAATTAATTCCTACTCGAACCGTTACTGGATGGCGGGTTTGCATCGACTACCGTAAATTAAATGATGCAACCCGAAAGGATCATTTTCCTTTACCGTTCATTGACCAAATCCTTGAACGGTTATCCGGGCACTCGTTTTATTGTTTTCTTGATGGTCTCTCGGGATATTTCCAAATCCCATTGCGCCCGAAGACCAAGAGAAAACAACCTTCACTTGTCCGTTTGGCACCTTCGCCTATCGAAGGATGCCTTTTGGTTTATGCAATGCGCCGGCAACCTTCCAAAGGTGTATGCTAGCGATCTTTGATGAATTAGTGGAGGATATCATGGAGGTCTTCATGGACGATTTCTCCGTCTTTGGAGACTCTTTTGATTTATGTTTAGCAAATCTTTTCCGTGTACTCCAAAGATGCGAGGACACGAACCTAGTCTTGAACTGGGAAAAGTGCCATTTTATGGTGCGGGAAGGTTTGGTTTTAGGCCATAAAATTTCTAGCAAGGGTATAGAGGTAGATAAAGCAAAAATTGAAACTATAGAAAAATTACCTCCACCCTCAAATGTTAAGGCCGTTCGTAGTTTTTTGGGGCACGCCGGTTTCTATCGCCGGTTTATTAAAGATTTTTCTAAAATCACTAAGCCCCTTACACACTTATTAGAAAAAGACGCGCCTTTTATTTTTGATGAAAATTGTTTGCGCGCTTTTTCTCTTATTAAAGAAAAATTGATAAACGCACCAATCGTAATAGCTCCCAATTGGGAACTTCCTTTTGAAATTATGTGCGATGCTAGTAGTTTTGCCGTTGGTGCGGTCTTAGGACAACGCATCAATAAAAATTTTCATCCGATATATTATGCGAGCAAAACACTAACCACCACACAAGAAAATTATACAACCACCGAAAAAGAACTTCTTGCCGTAATTTTTGCTTTTGACAAATTTCGTTCTTACCTTACTTTATCCAAAGTTATTGTTTTTACCGATCATTCGGCTTTGCGTTATTTACTAACCAAAACAGATGCCAAGCCTCGATTGATTAGGTGGGTATTGCTTCTCCAAGAATTTGACTTGGAGATTCGGGATAAAAGAGGAGCGGAGAATCTAGCGGCGGATCATCTTTCTCGGTTGGAGAACCCCAATTCAGAGGAGCTCAAAGAGGAGGACATCGATGACACATTTCCAGAAGAGCGCCTCCTCGCTATGCATAAGGTAATCACTCTCCCCACTCCTTGGTTCGCCGATTTTGCAAATTTTCTTGTTGCAAGATTCCTCCCAAATTGTTTTTCTTATCAAGAAAAGAAGAAATTCTTTTCAGATTTGAAAAATTATTTTTGGGAGGATCCATTTCTCTTCCGAGTTTGCGCGGACCAAGTAGTGCGGAGGTGTGTTTCTCATGAGGAGGGCGCAGAAATTTTAAAACATTGTCACGAGGGACCCGCCGGTGGGCATTATAAAGCTAATCGGACGGCTCGGAAAGTACTTGAAGCAGGCTTCTATTGGCCGAGCATCTTCAAGGACGCTCACGCACATGTAAGTCGTTGTGAACAATGCCAACACTCAGGTAATATTTCCCGCCGAGATGAAATGCCCTTAAATTTATTTATAGAAATTGAAGTTTTTGATTTATGGGGAATCGACTTTGTCGACCGCTACCAACTTCTTTTGGAAATAAATATATTCTGGTAGCGGTTGACTATGTGTTACGGTGGGCGGAAGCGCAAGCTCTCCCCACCAATGACGCCCGAGTCGTGACCCGATTTCTTAAACAATTATTTTCACGATTTGGAGCACCGCGGGCAATAGTTAGTGATAGGGGCACCCACTTTTGTAACGCACAATTTGCTAAAGTATTATCTAAATACGGCGTTACACATAGGTTAGCCACCCCCTATCACCCTCAAACTAGTGGCCTGGTAGAAGTAGTTAACCGAGAAATTAAACGAATTTTAGAAAAAACGGTTTCTACTAATAGAAAGGATTGGTCAGTCAAGCTTGATGATGCTCTATGGGCTTATCGGACCGCGTACAAGACCGCTATCGGTTGTACGCCGTATCGATTGGTCTATGGGAAAGCATGCCACTTACCGGTTGAGCTTGAACATCGTGCCTTTTGGGCACTTAAATTTTTAAATCTTGATGAAAATTTGTCCTCCGAGCTCCGCAAATTCCAACTTAACGAGCTCGATGAGTGGCGCTCCCTCGCTTATGAGAGTAATAAACTCTATAAGGAGCGCACCAAATTTTATCATGACAAGAAAATTAAGCACCCAAAGGACTTTAAACCGGGAGACCAAGTCCTTTTATATAACTCGCGCTTACGCTTATTTCCGGGTAAACTTAAGTCCCGTTGGTCCGGCCCCTTTGTCGTAAAGGAGGTTTGGCCTTACGGGACGATTCTTATTTCACACCCGGAAAAAGGCAGCTTTAAAGTGAATGGGCACCGGCTAAAATTATTTTTTGCCGGTGATAATATTAACGAAAAATTAGACAACATAATGTTGTCAAACCCATAATAAGCGCGCGCCACTATGGTCGAGCTCACCGACCATAAACAAAGCGCTCGTGGGAGGCATCCCATGGTTTTCTTGTCTTTTTATTTTAATTTTGTTGTTGAGTTTTTTTTTTACAGGATTGAAGAATTGCGATGCATGATGATCGGCCGGGGACGAACATCAAGTCTACATTGGTCTTCAAGTCGGTAAATTATTGTTTTTTTTTAGTTTATTTAAATATATATAAAAAAAAACAAAAAAAACAAAAAAAAAAAAAAAAAAAAAAATTCTCGTACATGCGTCCGTCACGCCCGTGACCCAATGGTCACGGGCGTGTCCCGGACGTGTTTTTCCAAGACTGCGGGAGGTTCCTCCTCCCTCGGTTTTCCCGCCCGTCATTCGGACATGACACGGGCGTGGCATGTTTTGTCACGGGCGTGTCTAGCTCGTGTCGCGGGTATCCGAGGCGTTGACCAGCCACGCCTCGGATTCCTTCTTAGTCAGTCAAATTTGACTGACACGCCCAGAGTCACGGGCGTGACTCTGGTGCATGACCGAAGAATCCGATGCCTTATCATCGGATGCTCCTTTGGATTCCCCCTACACGCCCGCTGTCACGGGCGTGTTCCTCAGAGTCACGGGCGTGACTCGGAGGCGTGACCCCGAATCCGAGGCAGTCCGCCTCGGATTCCTTTTTCCTTTGACCCGAGCTTGTCACGCCCCTTGTCACGGGCGTGACAGGGGGGCGTGACTATCCCGCAAAATTCTATAAATAGAATTTTTCCTCCCCTCTTCTCTTCACACCTCCACCCTTCAACCCTTCTCTTCTCTCCTCCCTTTGGCCGAAATTTCCTCCACATCTCTCACCATGCCTCGCCACCACGCTCGATCCACCGCTTCCTCCTCCGAGCACCCCGCTGATCCAGCCTCGGCGGAGGCCATGCTTCTTTTCGAGAATGCTACCCAACAAGATCGAAGCGAGAGACTGCGCGCCAAACCCTTTGGCGTGTTCAGGATCTTGGATTGGGCCATCCTCGCCCAATTCGGAGCAGCGGAGCTAGTTCGGGAGCTCATCTCTACCCAAGGGTGGGATCCCCTTTTTGCCATTTCTGAGCCTGCTTTCCTCGAGCTCACCATTGAGTTCCTGGCCTCATTTGAGTTCCGTTGGGCGGCGCAAGATGATTTCATCGTCTTTCTCCTGGGCGGGATGATGCACCAGCTCACCATCCGCCAACTCAATGTTGCCATGGGCTTTTGCTCGGAGACCTTTTCCACTTCCCCCGCCTACCCCGACCTCAAAACTGATTTCCCTCTCGACTTCAGTCTCCCCACTTTTTGGTCGGAAATTAGTAATGACGTCGCCCCCTACACTCCAAAGAAATCTAAGGGTAGCCACCTCATCTCCCCCGCCTTACGTATTCTACATAACCTTCTCTCTTTTACCATTTCCGGGCGCGGCGATAGCCACGGCGTGGTGACTCGGGCAGACTTACTATACTTGTATAGTATGTTTTACCGTGTCCCACTCAACCTTGGTTACATGCTCGCCATTTTCTTTCGGCACCAGGCCGAAAATGTGAGATTGAGAGCGGTGCACGGCGGGAATTTCATCACTTTCCTCGCCAAGCAGCTCGGCGTGTGGGCAGCCCTTCCGCGGCTCACTTGCATGCAAACGCCGCAGCCTCTTCAGTTCCCGACCCTTCAGGCGCTTGGTTTAGCTCGCCGACGCGATGGCGAGTTTGAGGCTGTTCCCCCGTTCGTTGGTGGCGGTGATCTTGACCTTGATCATGGTGCCGGTCCCAGCGGTACCCATCATTCCCCGCAGATTCCGCCACCACCGCTGCACTCTGCTCCGGCGCCCGATCCTGCAAATTATTGGGACCGACAATTTGGGTTGCTCCATACTCGCATAGACCAGATGCAAACCCATTTTGACGGTCGCTTCGCTTCTTTTGATGCGCGCTTCACCGTGCTCGAGCGAAACCATACTTCCTCCATAGCGCATATTACTCGCGAGTTCGCGAACATGCGGACTTTCTATCAGGAGCACGAGGACGGTTCTGACCAGGAGTAGCTGTTTTTTCTTTTCTTTGGAGCTGTAGAGGGCCACCTCTTTGTATCTGTATCTTTATTTTACTTTCATGTATCTGTTTGTATTAAAAAAAAAAATCTATAAAATATTATGTTTTGCTTTCATCATCTCTTACAGGTATCTTTTGATGCTGCTTTGCGCTTCTCAGGGAAGTCTCCTCTCTTCTTTTTCTTCTTCATTTTTACATTGGGGACAATGTATAGTTTAAGTATGGGGGGAGGGATATTTCTCAAGCAAAACATATAAAAATGTTTCAAAAAAAAAATTTTTTTAAAAAAAAAATTAAAAAAAAAAAATTAAAAACTCAATTTATAAAAAATTTTATTTCATCTTAAAATTTTGTTTTCCAAAATATAAAAAAAAAACAAAAAAATTAAAAAAAAATGAAAAAATAAAAAAAAATTAGAGAAGTCTTTATTTCTATATTTATTCACATGCAAAATTCCTAGTAATTCAACTTTTTTATAGTGTTTAGAGAATTTTGATGTTTTAATTGAATTTTGAATTTTGGAGTAGAACTGTTGGCCATGCTGTGTTTCTAGTTAAGTGCACGTGTAAGTAGAATTTTTAGTAGATCTAAATATTCAGCATATAATTAGATTTTCATTTTTCTAAATGCGTAGAAACAACTTATTTTACTTTAATTTTGAAAACCGGTAAAACTTTAAAATAATTTAGGTGAGTAAGTAGAAGTTTGCTAGAGAGATATTTCGCGGACCAAGAGAGAGTTATTCTTTTTCGATGTCTAGAACTTGCCCTCTAACTATTCTCAAGACTTTGCATAAGATTAACTCATTAGCATAAATATGATTTAGGCACTCCCTTTGGCTAGTTTGAGCTTTTGTACCCGCACCTAAAATTTTAACTTTGCTTAGCCAATTTGAGCCTATTACCTTTTCCTTTTGTTTTAGCTCCACCAAATGATTTACCAAAGCCTAAAAAGCATCCTAATTACACACCTAAACCCGAGCTTGAAAGAACAAATGTACAAATATTTTGTGAGTGATTAGGAGGCTTTTCATTTTTGGTGGCTCTTTTCTTAAAAAAAAAAGTTGATTTATTTTTCTCCTCTTCAAATTAAAGAAAAAAAAATTATCATTAAAAAAAAAATAATAATAATAATAATAAATGAAGAGGAAAAAAAAATCAATATGATGAGAGAGTTAAAAAATAAGAAAAGAAACAAAGGAATTTAGGAAATTGGCTACGTTCCTTAAGAGCCATAGCAAATTTTTATGTACAAGCTTCTCTAGGTTTTGGTGTGACTAGCCATCATGTTTATCTTTGATTACCCTCACCAAAAACCTAAGCCCACATTTCAACCTAATTAATCCCTATTGATTTATGTTTATAAGTTAGACTAGTGCTGTGGCGAGAGTGTGAAAGGGCAAGCCTATGGCCATCGACATTGATGGATTTCTTTGGAGGGTATCTTAATCTTAGTTTGTGCAATGTTATCTTAGTACGCACGCTACACTCTCCCTAAAGATAATTTCAAGATTTACCGGATTTTCATCTTAAAAGTAAAAATAATAGTGAAAACGCATTTTTAAGAAAAATAAAAACCTAATTTATATGCTGAGTAAGTCTTTCTACAAAAGTATCTACAAACATAGGCATAAGACTTCGCATTTTACTCCTTAGGTTCAATTTTCTTTTCTAGCATTTAAAATTTTTCTACTCCCTATAGAAAGTTGTTTGCTCGGGACTAGCAAACGGATAAGTATGGGGGTATTTGATAACTCTATTTATTTCTTTCTTTTTACTTATTTTTCTATATTAATAGTTAGTTATTTTATATTAATTTTATAATATTAAGTTTATTTTAACTTGTTTTTATAATTTATATCTCTTTGTTCTAATAAAATCAATTTTAATCTTGCAGGGCTGATCTACAGGTTATCTGGAGCAAAAAGAAGGTTTTTCATTTTTTCTGCCTAGACACGCCCTGTGACACGCCCTACCTGGGCGTGACACAAGGGCGTGACACATTATAACCAAGCCTGCAGCCAGAGCTCGTCGACCGCGCCAAAAGATCGCCGACCGGCCCAGACACGCCCGTGTCAGATGAAGACACGCCCGTGTACTCCTTACACGGGGCGTGACGGCCTGCGACATCACAGCTGCTCCTGCCACGTCGGATTAAAATTACACGCCTGGGTCACGGGCGTGACCCAGGGCGTGCCGAAGAAGTTTCCAATCATTAACGCGCCGTTCCAGCCGTTGCCGCCAGATTTACGTTCCTGCTTGACACGCCCCTAGCCACGGGCGTGACTAGGGGGCGTGACACCTTCTTGAAGACAACTTTCAATCCCGCCGTTTCAGCTTCCCGCCGTTTCCAGAAACAGCCGTGACACGCCCTAGGTCACGGGCGTGACCTAGGGGCGTGACCCGTCAATTAACCAATTTTGGCAGTTTCTCCTCCAACGTTCCCGGGCTTTCAAGACGACGGTTCCGAGCCTGACACGCCCTAGGTCACGGGCGTGACCTAGGGGCGTGCCCAAACAGAAATTTTTCTATAAATTCCAGACAGCTTCAGATGCTGAAGAGAAGAATTTTGGGAGTTGGAGTCTTGTAATGTTCTGTTTATTTTGCTGTATTTTCTCATTTCTAAGTTAGATTTACCTTTGTTGCAACTTTAATTTTAGTTATTTCTATTTCAATCATGTCTTTTCCTACTTTATTTTGTATTTTCCCAATCATGATGGGTAGCTAATCTTCTTTTAGCACTTGATCATGATGAACCTTAGAATAAAATAGATCTTTCTCCTTCTTATTAAATGTCTTGTTCTTAATCGTTCTCGCTACGATTTTTCTTTGATTTTCATTTCGTCGAATTCATATTACGCGGATATGATCTTCGATCTAAGATCCGTATCCTAAATGACCGAGAGGTTGCGGATACGAGGAGATCACTCAAAGATAAGAAGGAGTTGAACGCACTCCTCGAGAGAGGACGACGTAAATCTTCCGGATTGGAGTCAAATCCAATAGCGGGGTTCACCGCATAAAGCAAGCTTAGGGGTTTCGACTGGCCGAGAGGTCTTAATCGATCAACCTAAGGTTAGTTAGAAGCAAGAGCTCGAGAGAGACGCTTCTATACTTTAGGAACCTCCACGGTCGAGTGAGTATAATTAAGAATTCGCATTTCATTATTTACCAAAAAGATTTATTTTAGTCCAAGGGGATTCTAGATCAAGTGCTAGCTTTCTCATATTTGAATTTCTCTTTAGCTTCAGCTTTATTTTTATTATCTAGTATAATCAAACCCACTTTTCCGTTAGATAAAATAATAGCTCTTCCTTGTGAGTACAAGTACTCAACAGGCCCCGAATCGCAATACGACACTTCCTATACTGCATTTCGATAGGTACGCTTGCCTAATCGAGATTCTAGTTTGGACGTAATTTAACTTCTAGAAAATCAACATCAGTCTTCAACAGGGGTTTGGAGGCTTATGCCCATTCCACCAAGTGGCGATGTTAAGATCGGATGAGCGGTCGATTGGTAGCAAAGCAGCAGGGCGATTTCCCTAGGCTTGTTACACTACGTGGGTAGGTCGACTGGTAGTGCTCACGGATTTTGTGAGGTGCGTACCTCTGAGTGAGACGGGTGCGTGAGGTCTTCAACAGGGGTTTGGAGGCTTATGCCTGCCTACCAAGTACAAACCTAAATGTGCCCTGAGTGCACGGAGCGCCTGGCATTGAGGCCGGCGTTTGTGATGATGTGTGTGATATATATATTGTAATTGTTATACATGCAGGGAAGGAACCACTGCCCCGGGTAAGGGGTAGGGTCGTTATAATTGGTCAGCTGAATGCTGACCGTTGCTTTGTTTATCACCCATGGGGTGGACGTCCATATGCAGGTGTTGCGGGCTGATTAGAGTGAGCGGGTGGAAGCCCATGCTGCTGGTAGGCCCTTGAAGGCTGTGCGAAGTGTTGGATTTCATGTGTGGCCGGCCTGCGTGCCGATGTATGAAATTATATTGTGTAAAGAGAAACCTGTAAGGCCTTAAGGCCGTGTGCAGTGTATTCGTGTAAACATTCCTGGTATTATATATAAATGTGATATTTATATAGTGTGGACATTCAGTATTTTGAGTTCTATAACTTAATAATGTTCCGCTAGAATGCTCTGAGTTAGGATGCGTGTAGATAGGTTTTTGATACTACCAAGTGGCTCTCTCGTTTGTCTGTGAAATATGGCGTGGGGCCCCGGCCGGACCCTCTGTTATAGTCCATGTGACGAATGGGGGCGTTACATGTTGTTATGTATATATCATTCCTGTGGTATAATGGACATTTCTGTTATGTTTGGGTACATAAATTTTATACTTCTGCTAGAATGCTCTGAGTTAGGAAATGTTCGTAATGAACATGGGTTTGGAATTATACTAGTAACCTCTTTACCTGTACGTAGTATATGGCATTGGGCCCAGGCCGGACCTTCTCTCATATGTTATACGACGGATGGGGCATTACAGAGGTAGGTACCTGGATAGGTACTGAGTTGTAGGATTGATGCAACACTCTGAGAAAAGGGTGGTGTGCTGCACTGTAGGGCTCTGAGGTAGGAACCCTTGTGGTTCTGAGTTTCGATTCTAAAAAGAATCTGTGTGTAAGGCTGAGGGCCTGAGGTGTACGCATTGAGGAGCATATTGGTGGAGTTTGTGCCTAGTCCAACAAATCAGTTGGATAGGTGGGAGGGAAAGTGGATGTACCCAATTAATGATGAACCACTATAAATATTTGTTTGCTTTCTGTGTTGCTTGTTACTTTCTTGTATTGTAGGTATTTAGGACAAGCTCTAGATCACCAAACTTATAAACAACATAAAGATCTAAGAAAGTTAAAAAGACCAATTCACCCCCCCCCCCTTAGGTGACTAGCTAACCTTGAAGTAATAACTTTCAAGTGGTATCAGAGGGAGGTTACTTAAAAAGGATTTAACAATCTAAGTACACATCCAAGGTTATCTATAAGATAGTAGAATGGGGGTCTGGTGTAAACTACAAGGAACTGGGGGGCCATGAAATTACCAATCTGTAGAAAGGAGGTGTAAGACCCCCCTCCCGGAACACTAAACACGACACGAGAGGGGTCTTATGCCCAGAACAGCCGCCTTGCGGTAGTACTAGCACTCGGGCTATCCTGTACCACAGGACGCCTACTCTGCCGGCTATAACCAATATCAGAAAATAACTGCCAACCCAACCATAATAATATGAAAGTAAAATCCACACCAAGCATATGTCCATAATATTATAAATAAAGAAGCTACAGCAAGCTTCTAATATCAGAGTACGAGAACAAAATTGCCCCGAAGGGCTACAACAAAATCTCTCTCTCACTCACATCTATAACCGACGGTAGCGACGGTACTGTCCCTTCAGGCCCTGTCACCCTGGTCTGGCTGTCCGTCTACATAGCCTGCTGCTCCACCTACGGGGTTTCCTCCTAAAAAGGAAGACGTAGTAACTGTTAGTCCAAAAGACTAAGTTGTTTCACATCCGCTCCCCCGGCGACTCCTCGACACCGAGCGGAGAAAGGAACAAGTACAATAAATATATATCAGTAGTACAAGCAGGTGAAGTATGTGTACATATCATAAATAGCAATAGAAACAGTATACAAATGAACGAGGTCTTATTTTACAAATCTATAATCTACAGCAGCAAGAGAGTATATATCTAGAACAGTAAGTAACTCAACTTATATGGGTGCCCATACAAGCATATAAGTTGAGGGTCGTTCAGCAGAAAGTAACTCATCGTATAGGAGTGCCCATACAAACTTATACGATGAGGGTCTTGTGTATGTAATGAAGTGCAATGTTATGTATGCAATGCAATGACTCACCCATGATCAAGCACATGCAATCGCTTTGTCGACACAAACTTATAGTTCCAACTATTCGAGCAGGTAGCTAACCTCTCAGGCATCAACCGTCGTGGCCAAACGGTGACTGTAGAGCGGGCATCTCCACTACTAGGCTGGTCTCCACAGTACCTGGCCTAGGCCTCCGTACGCCTCAACGCTAAGAACACAACAGCGGAGCTCACATGCGTACTACGACTCAGCGGGTTCTCTCGGGTAAATATGCACCAAGATCCTAGCCCCGACTGGCCTATGGTATGACACGGAAGGAGCCTCGGAAATGAGCACGAGGACCAAGCCCAACCGTTCACTTGGCACGGAAGGAGCCTCAGGACGTGAACACCGAGGACCAAGCCTAACCGCACAAGGTCTAACTGTCAACTCCCATCGGTATGATGATTGGCGAGCCCGTAGACTTGCCACACTATCCTTAACCGGGGATTACGACACCGCGTGTCGACTCACACCGCATGCAATTCCACAATTCATGGCATGGAAGGAGCCTCGGAGAAAGCACGAGGACCAAGCCCAACCATCCAACAAATGCGGATGGAGCCTCGGGACGTGAACACCGAGGACCAAGCCCAACCGTTCACGTGGCACGGAAGGAGCCCCGGGACGTGAACACCGAGGACCAAGCCCAACCGTCCAATTTTATCAAACTCAACCTCATTCCATTAGTGACGGTCAACACCGCACTTGTTAACTTCCACAATGCTACCCGTAGAGAGATGACACTCTAAGCATTGGACTATACATTCCCTTCCATCAATTCATTATACATCAGGGCCATAGTTTAATCATTTACAAATCCTTCCACATGAATTCAACATATTATAGATAATGCGCATAATGGTGATCTACCAAATATAACAAAGCCTTTCATTCACTTAGGCTTGATTCACAACTCGGTATAGGAATTTAAGTCCTCAAACATCAACCTTCACATTACCTCGGTGATTAACACAAAAGAATTCACCCAACCTCGAGATGGATTGCAACATCTATTCCATCGAATCCAAGTTCATATTGTAATCACCTAGAATTATATGTAATCTGGTCAGCAACTTTGACTGAGGATTCCTGTGGCTACAGGTATCGCCTGAAAACGTGCAACCACTCGTTGGAAAGGTAATTTCAAGGGCTACGACTTTTGTGTTTAGTCGAAAGCCCAGATCTTGTAACATCATACCATAAATCCAACTCGAAGTCTGCTGCATACAGGATACAGATTTCCTGGGCATTAACTCCCAACCGCAGCGGATTCAAACAGACTTTCCCGTGGTTACAGGTATCGCCTGGAAACGTGAAACCACTCATTGGAAAGGTAATTTCAAGGGCTACGACTTTCGTGCTTAGTCAAAAGCCCAGATCCGACCCTTTCTTGCGTAAAAGTAGCCAAGAAGGTCGCTGCGTGTAGAACACAGATTCTGTACGCATCTTGAAGCGAAGTGAACGACGTCCGTTCATCTCCCTCCTCAAGCGATTTTCCCCAAATCGCAACCAGAAGTTCCTCCACCCTTATTCTCCCTCTTGAGGCCATTTCCTCTTCACGAGACCACCCCTATCATCACTTTGAAGCGAGGAGAGGTTGAAGATGACTAAGCTTTAGAACACGAGTTCTAGCATGGCCTTCCTAGAAAGCTTCATCTCACACATCAAGACTCTTTTGAGTCGATGTCTCGCCTAAGAATAGCTACAGATCTTGCACCAAGGGAGAGGGGAGGAAACTCACCTCATTTCCGGCGTTTCCTCTGTTGTCGGCCATGGATCGCGTTACCCTTCTCCGCGGCATCTCTCGGTGCAGAAGTCTTCACGGCAAAGGTGTTTCTCCTCCTCCAAAACTAGCTCCAGCAAGCCTTCCTTCAACGATCCGAACTTTTCCTCCGGCAATCTGCGATATCTCTCTCTCTCTCCCGCTACCGTCGGTTTTGCACGGTGACGGCTCGGCAAGAACGATCGGGTGCGATGGCTAGGGTTTGGTTTACGCCCTTTTATATTACATATTAGGTTAAGTCCCTTCCGCCACGTGTCACTCTCTAATTGGACCGCCTGAATTAGGTTTCTTTTGAAGTGTCCGGTCCATGGATCATTTAGCACGAATCCCGAAGTCCGGTTCAGCCCGCCTGTGCAAGCCGGTGAATCTGTCTGGGCGCAGAAAATGCACAAGTCAAATTCGGCGGGAATCAGCCAGTGATTCCCGTCAATCAGCGAGTATTAGCGGGTCATTCTCGACGAATTCGTCGAGTATCAACAATGATACTCGACGATTTTCCCTTAGCCATTTTATCGGACATCCTGTCGTTGTGTGCGTTGAGTATAAGTTGGCGAAACTCGACGGTCGGTGGGTATCACCGGGTATTCTCGGCGATCAGTGAAAATCGTCAGGCATTCTCGACGATTTTCCCTTAGCCTACTGCAGTTCTGAGTCCGACGGGTATCGACCACCGATACTTGTCGAATCGGCGAGTATCTACCTCCATTCTCGACGATCGACGAACATCAACCTCCATTCCCGTCGATTTTTTACTTGGCCGAGTTCCCTCATCTCGGCTACTGGTTGGGGTATCCTTGAACCCAACCCTACACTTATTCAATGCACCTGACACCTCCCGTCAGTGCACCCCGAGCCCGAGTTGAGTCACTTGACTCAGAACACGTGTGAGGGGCCTAGCGCGAATTGGGACGTTACAAATCCTATAAACAAAATTAAAAGATTTCGTCCCCGAAATCAGGCTGAGGTCGTGGGGAGTAAAGCATACAGAAAACAAAATATGCTTTTAAATAAAATTACCTGAAGCAAACAACTCCGTGTAGCGTCTTTGCATCAAATCCATTGGCTCCCATGTGAATTCCTCTTTCCCATGATTAGACCATAGCACTTTTACCAAGGGGACACTTTTGCGGCGCAAGGTTCTTATCTCATTATCAACGATCCGCACCGGCTCCAGTCGCATAGATCTGTCAGACGCCACAGTACCATCAGTTGTGGGGATGTATTGTTCGGGCCGCAACAGCGCCTTCCGAAGCGACGATACATGGAACACATCGTGGAGATTCTCTAGCTCGGGCGGTAGCTCCAGCCGGTAGGCCAAAGGGCCAACCCTTTCCAATATGACATAGGGCCCAACATACCGTGGACTGAGCTTCTTCACTCCTCGCACTCGTGACACTCCATGCATCAGCCAGATTTTTAGAAACACCTTATCACCCACTTGAAATTCCACCATACGGTGCCTTGCGTTGTAATACTTTGCCTGCCGACTTTGAGCCTCCAACATGCGACCCCTTATCAGCCTAACCACCGCATCAGTGTCATCTATGTACTCAATTCCCAAAGTCTTCGGGTCTTCATCTTGCACCCAAGACAAGGGGGTCCTACACCTCCTTCCATATAGGGCTTCATGGGGCGCCATGCCAATACTAGCTTGATGGCTATTGTTATAGGAGAATTCCACCAAGGGCAAGAGACTTTCCCACGGCTCTCCCCTATCTATCACACACAACCTCAACAGATCTTCCAATGTTCGGATGGTCCGCTCAGACTGTCCGTCCGTCTGAGGATGAAATGCGGTACTAAAGGTAAGATGTGAGCCCAAATACGTCTGTACCGTCTTCCACTCCTTGGAGGTGAAATGACCATCACGGTCCGAAACAATCGTCTTGGGTATGCCGTGATACCGTACAAATTATTCCACAAACAGGCGTACCAAGACATCCACATGAGCCTCCTTCTGTTGCTGGGGCCTGCATCCATCACGCCTTCCGCTGGCCTCTTACCACTTCCCAAGTGGTCCGCTTCCAATCTCTTTGCCATATCAATAATCTCCGCCAGACTAGAGTCCGCTATAAACAAAAGGGCTTGCCTTAGGGGATCTCGCAAGCCTTTGTAGAATCGTTTGGCGTACCCTCTATCATCCAGCTCATAGGAGTCGGTGAATCTAGCCAGGTGCTGAAACTCCCGTTGGTACTCCGTCACCGACATGGACCCTTGCTTTAGTTGCAAAAATCTCTCTTCCAGACCATCCCGAGCGGCCGAGGGGATGAAATGCTCTTAGAAGGCTTCAGAGAATTCGCTCCAACTAATGTCCTTGTACACTCTTCCACGAAAAGTGGAGCCCATGAGGGACTTCCACCACCTTTTGGCGTGCAGCTCTAAGAGAGTCAGCACAAGGGTCACCGCCATGTTGTTTGGACATCTTATTCCTTCCAATAACTCTTGTATAGTGTCGAACCACTCTTCCATACGCACTGCCGACTCTGTCCCAATATAAGCGGGAGGGGAGAGAGCTCAGAAAACGCTTAACCAACTAGATCTCGGACCCTGTTGTTGTACAGGTGTCTGCTGAGATTGGGACCTAAAGGCATCCAGAATAGCTGTGAGCGTCTGCCCCAGCTCTGATTGTTGGAATTATGTAGGTACGGACGGGGCGGGGGTGCCCCTTACTAGCTCAACATGTGCTGGGATCTACACATAAGGTACAAACCTAGGGTTAGGTTGGCTAATCTAAGGTTAAAGATGGACAACTTAGTGTGAATTACATATGGGCACACCACTGCTTCCGCTAAGTCAACTTGTCCCCAAACTGACCAATCAAACGGGGGTGGCACCATTGTTAAGTGACTTTCGCCTTGGAGGATCGTAGCAAGCTGATACCATTTGTAAGACCCCCCTCCCGGAACACAAAACACGACACGAGAGGGGTCTTATGCCAAGAACAGCCGTCTTGCGGTAGTACTAGCACTCGGGCTAGCCTGTACTACAGGACGCCTACTCTACCGGCTACAACCAATTTCAGAAAATAACTACCGAACCAACCGTAATAATATGAAAGTCAAATCCACACCAAGCATATGTCCATAATATTATAAATAAAGAAGCTACAACAAGCTTCTAATATCAGAGTACGAGAACAAAATTGCCCCAAAGGGCTACAAGAAAATCTCTCTCTCACTCACATCTGTAACCGACAGTAGCGACGGTACCGTCCCTTCAGGCCCTGTCACCCTGGCCTGGCTGTCGGTCTGCATAGCCTGCTGCTCCACCTGTGGGGTTTCCTCCTAAAAAGGAAGACGTAGCAACCATTAGTCAAAAAGACTAAGTGGTTTCACATCCGCTCCCCCGACGACTCCTCGGCACCGGGCGGAGAAAGGAACAAGTACAATAAATATATATCAGTAGTACAAGCAGGTGAAGTATCTGTACATATCATAAAAAGCAATAGAAACAGTATACAAATGAACAAGGTCTTATTTTACAAATCTACAATCTACAGCAGCAAGAGAGTATGTATCTAGGACAGTAAGTAACTCAACTTATATGGGTGCCCATACAAGCATATAAGTTGAGGGTCGTTCAGCAGAAAGTAACTCAACATATAGGAGTGCCCATACAAACTTATACGATGAGGGTCTTGTGTATGTAATGAAGTGCAATGCTATGTATGCAATGCAATGACTCACCCATGATCAAGCACATGCAATCGCTATATCGACACAGACTTATAGTTCCCACTATTCGAGCAGGTAGCTAACCTCTCAGGCATCAACCGTCGTGGCCAAACGGTGACAGTAGAGCGGGCATCTCCACTACTAGGTTGGTCTCCACACTACCTGGCCTAGGACTCCGTACACCTCAACGCTAAGAACACAACAGCGTAGCTCACATGCATACTACGGCTCAACGGGTTCTCTCGGGTAAATATGCACCAAGATCCTAGCCCCGACTGGCCTATGGTATGACACGGAAGGAGGCTCGGAAATGAGCACGAGGACCAAGCCCAACCGTTCACTTGGCACGGAAGGAGCCTCGGGACAAGAACACCGAGGCCCAAGCCCAACCGCCCAAGGTCTAACTGTCAACTCCCATCGGTGTGACGATTGGCGAGCACGTAGACCTCCCACACTATCCTTAACCCGGGATTACGACACCACGTGTCGACTCACACCGCATACAATTCCAAATTCATGGCATGGAAGGAGCCTCGAAGAAAGCACGAGGACCAAGCCCAACCATCCAAAAAATACGGATGGAGCCTCGGGACGTGAACACCGAGGACCAAGCCCAACCGTTCACGTGGCACGGAAGAGCCCCGGGACGTGAACACCGAGGACCAAGCCCAACCGTCCAATTTTATTCAACTCAACCTCATTCCCATTAGTGACGGTCTACACCGCACTGGTTAACTTCCACAATGCTACCCGTAGGGAGACGACACTCTAAGCATTGGACTATCCATTCCCTTCCATCAATTCATTATACATCAGGACCATAGTTTAATCATTTAGAAATCCTTCCACATGAATTCAATATATTATAGATAATGCGCATAATGGTGATCTACCAAATATAACAAAGCCGTTCATTCACTTAGGCTTGATTCACATCTCGGCATAGGAAATTCAAGTCCTCAAACATCAACCCACACATTAACTCGGTGATTAACATAAAAGAATTCACCCAACCTCGAGATGGATTGCAACATCTATTCCATCGAATGCAAGTTCATATTGTAATCACCTAGAAATATTTGTAATCTGGTCAGCAACTTTGACAAAGGATTCCAGTGGCTACAGGTATTGCTTGAAAACATGCAACCACTCGTTGGAAAGGTAATTTCAAGGGCTACGACTTTCGTGTTTATTCGAAAGCCCAGATCTTGTCACATCATACCAGAAATCCAACTCGAAGTCTGCTGCTTACAGCATACAGATTTCCTGGGCATTAACTCCCAACCGCAGCGAATTCAAACGGACTTTCCTGTGGCTACAGGTATCGCCTGGAAACGTGCAACCACTCGTTGGAAAGGTAATTTCAAGGGCTACGACTTTCGTGTTTAGTAAAAAGCCCAGATCCGACCCTTTCTTGCTTAAAAGTAGCCAAGAAGTTCGCTGCGTGTAGAATACAGATTCTGCACGCATCTTAAAGCGAAGTGAACGGCATCCGTTCATCTTCCTCCTCAATCGATTTTCCCCAAACCACAACCAGAAGTTCCTCCACCCTTATTCTCCCTCTTGAGGCCATTTCCTCTTCACGAGACCACCCCTACCATCACTTTGAAGCGAGGAGAAGTTGAAGATGACTAAGCTTTAGAACACAAGTTCTAGCATGGCCTTCCTAGAAAGCTTCATCTCACACATCAAGACTCTTTTGAGTCGATGTCTCGCCTAAGAATAGCTACAGATCTAGCACCAAGGGAGAGGGGCGGAAACTCACCTCATTTCTGGCGTTTCCTCCGTTGTCGGCCATGGATCGCGTTACCCTTCTCCGCGGCATCTCTCGGTGCAGACGTTCTTCACAGCAAAGGCGTTTCTCCTCCTCCAAAACTAGCTCCAGCAAGCCTTCCTTCAACGATCCGAACTTTTCCTTCGGTGATCTGCGATATCTCTCTCTCTCTCTCCCGCTCCCGTCAGTTTTGCACGGTGACGGCTCGGCAAGAACGATCGTATGCGATGGCTAGGGTTTGGTTTACGCCCTTTTATATTACATATTAGGTTAAGTCCCTTCCGCCACGTGTCACTCTCTAATTGGACCACCCGAATTAGGTTTCATTTGAAGTGACCAGTCCAAGGATCATTTAGCACGAATCCCGAAGTCCGGTTCAACCTGCCTGTGCAAGCCGGTGAATCTGTCTGGGCGCAGAAAACGCACAAGTCAAATTCGGCGGGAATCAGCCAGTGATTCCCGTCGATCGCCGAGTATTAGCGGGTCATTCTCGACGAATTCGTCGAGTATCAACAATGATACTCGACGATTTTCCCTTAGCCGTTTTATCGGACATCCTGTCATTGTGTGCGTTGAGTATCAGTTGGCGATACTTGACGGTCGGTGGGTATCACCGGGTATTCTCGGCGATCGGTGAGAATCGTCAGGCATTCTCGACGATTTTCCCTTAGCCTACTATAGTTCTGAGTCCGGCGGGTATCGACCACTGATACCCATCGAATTAGCGAGTATCCACCTCCATTCTCGACGATCAACGAACATCAACCTCCATTCCCGTCGATTTTTACTTGGCCGAGTTCCCTCATCTCGGCTACTGGTTGGGGTATCCTTGAACCCAACCCTACACTTATTCAATGCACCTGACACCTCGCGTCAGTGCACCCCGAGCCCGAGTTGAGTCTCTTGACTCAGAACACGTGCGAGTGGCCTAGCACGAATTGGGACGTTACAGGAGGGATTTGGCCTCAATATCGAAAGCGTCAGACTATTCATGTAAGCTGCTGACCATAAGATCTATATCACAGTCAAAGAAGGACCCTTCATTGCCATGAAGACCTCAGTTCTGGATACCAACATCCAGACACCTAAATCTTATGATGAAATGAACAAAGATGATCTCCTACTTTCCTCCGTTGATAAGAGAGCTCAAAATATTATTGCCAGTACAATAGATGATTCAACATTCCAAAATTTAGTGCACTGCAAGAACTCCAAGGAGATGTGGGACACCCTTATTGTGTTCATGGAGGATTCAGAGGAGTTGAGGGATGATAGAAAATCCATGCTCAACCAGGAGTATGAGGCCTTCAAACAAGGAAATTCTTATGGGATTGCTATGTGCTTTGAGAGATTCTTTAGAATAGTAAAGGAACTGAGAACATATGGAAGGGTCTTCAGCACTTATGAGTTAAATAACAAATTTCTCAGGTCCCTCACAAAGGATTGGGACACAAAGATTTGTGCCATTAGAGAAATGGCCAAGTTAGCTGACACACCTCCTCCAACCCAAGTTAGAAAGTTGCTGTCATATGCGATGTAGCTTACTGCAAGAAAGGAAGAAGAAAAGAGTAGTATGTCACAGGCCAAGGAGAAGACTGTGGCCTTCAAAGCCAATGCCCCAACCAGGAGCAGAAGGAAGAACTCTCCACCAAGGAGAATTATTGAGTCATATTTTTAGAGCTCAAAGACCAGCTACTCAAACAATAAAATGTCTGATGAGGACTTTGCTGCCTTCTCCATGTAATTTCTGGAATTTATGAAGATGGAGCATAGGAAGAATAGCAGGCCTTCCTCTTCCTCACAGCACAGAAGGAGATCCTCTAAGGAGGATAGGTATGCTCCTAAATCTAGCAAACAAACTTTTTCTAAAGTCATTTGTTTCTACTACAGCAAACCTCAACACATAGTTGCTGACTGCCCATTGAAGAGGAAAGAGGAAGGAGAGAAGAAGCACCACAAGGGGAAGAAAAAAGGGATGTCTCTTGTGTCCAAGAAGGAAAAGATTCGGTCTGACTCCTCCTCTGGGTCAGATAGAGAAGAAGAAGAAGCCTACATTAGGCTAATGGCTATTGTTGAAGAAGAACTTGAAGAATATCCTGCTACTAGGATAGGAATCAGGGCCCCTCTTCCATATTCAGAAAGTGACTCGGAGGTGGATGAAGATGAAGAAGCAGATGTTCAATGCCATGGATTATTCGCAATGACTGATGAGGAGAGCTACGAGGATCAGCCTAGACACGCTCAGGTAAATTCTAAATCTCTTCCTTTTATCTCAGGTCATGAGGCAAGCTTAGAGTCTAAAGCTCAATCATAAAAAGATGAAAAGGATTCAGAGTCTGAAGATGATTTCAATTCGATAATTGACAAGTATGGAGAACTTCTTGAAGCATTCTAGAAGTGCAAGCTCTTTGCCAAGAGATAGGAAAAAGAGCTTCTCTGTCTTAGGAGCAAGTATGAGGGCCAAGAAAAGGGTCTTAATTATATGGATAGTCAATCAGCCAAGCTCAAGGGAATCATTGATATACAGTCTTTGGTAAGAGTTCCAAATGTGAAACTTATCCAGATACTTAAAGATGATCTATTAAAGGAAAGACTACTAGTGGCCAAGTTTTTTAAGCCAATCACCGTGCTTCCCTTTATTGACAACCACTTTACCCAAAAGGGCAAGAAAGGGTTTTGTTTTAAGGGATCTGGTAGACCTCCCAATTGAAAAGGAAAAGGGAAGGCACTAGTTGTTCCTACAGCCTCATTGCCTCCAATTAAATTTCAGAAAGTTATGTTTCCTTCTAACATGTATGGCCATGAAAGCTCTTATGGTCACTAGGAGAATGGTTAATCCACTAGTATGGACCAATGTGGCTATAACTGTTGAAACCGAAAACCGGTCTCCGTGGAGTTCGAGGTTCTAAAAGAGGGGTGACCGCGCACCTACTACACTCAATTGAACAATCGAGGCTCTAGACTAGGAACGTAAGGGACAGACCCAAGGTCTCAGCGTGGAGGTCCCACCACACACCCGGAAGACTAACGAACTCTTCCCCTCCTAAACCAAATGCTGAGCTAATTGGGCACCTTTGGAAGGCTCTCTTGGCCGACCAGAGCCTCTAGGGAGGATCTCAAAATTCACTCCCTCTTAACCAAGGATGACACCTCGGGTTTGTGCAAAACGCCCTTTAACCGCCCTCCTAGTAGCAAAACCTCGCCTAGCAGTTCTATTTTTCCGTAGCCCCCTTTGGGCCGCCACCAACACAACATAAACCTTAAAGGACTAGCAAAAACATCGCGGGCATCTCAAATTACAGGAACGCACGTTCCATACCTCGGCACGCAGGCCGGCAACATAAACAAAAAAGGCCTTCTAGGGCCAGCACAAACTTAGGCTTAAGCCCGCTGCTTCCCGCTACATAAAGAATGCACAACTTCCTCGGAGTCTTCTCCGGGAACCCCAGAACATCACCAATCCAGCTCACACGTCCGGATGGGCTTCACACAGCACATCACCAATTCGGCTCGTACGTCCGAATGGGCTTCACACAGCATACCTAAATCCGTACTTACACTTCTGGATGCTAGATGTAATTAATAGCGAGGACGTACACGTCAACCCATCGGAGAGCTCCCTCCCCCCACTCGTTGGTGGAGAGGGGCTTCCATACAAATATGTAAATTGAGGGCTTCACCTGCCCGAGTAGAAACTTCGTTACCCTTGACGCGTGTTTTGATGAAGGTGTCGGTGGCCGATCTCCCTTTTAGGCCGAGCCTTGCTCGAGGCGGTGATGGCGGTGGCTGGCCTCCTTTTTAGGCAGAGCCTTGCTCGAGGAGGCGGTGGGGAGAGAAATAAAAACTCCCCGCTCCATTTTTCTAGTGATGGACGAGCCTCTTGCCGGCGGTGGGGAGAGAAAATCTCCATTTCCGGCTTGGAGAGAAACTCCCGGCCGACATTACTCCCAATGGCCGAACTTGACTCCATGAGTTCGATCCCGGCTCCAAATGACCAAACTCAGCCCGTCATGGCCGATTCATGCTTCATGGGGTCAGATCTGACCATAGGCGGCGACGACGGGAGAGGTGGAGGGAGGTCGAGCCTTTGGCTCGGGCTTTGCGGCATCCCGGATGGGAAGAGGAGGGAAGGAGCAAAACCCGCTCCTGGAGGTGGCTTGGATGGAGGGAAGTAGGGAGGTGGCTCGGGTTGTGAAGACGATGGCGGTCGTGCCCTTCTTTGCGGTGGCCTGGACGGAGAGAAGGAAGGAGAAGAAGGGGCGGGGGCGGATGGCTCCAGGTGGCCGACGGGAGAGAGGAAGAGGGAGGGGTGCGGGGGTGCTGCTTGCCGGTGCGGGCGAGGAGGAGGAGGCCGGGCGTCCTGCTGGCGGCCGGATCGGGAAAGCCCTAGGCTGCTCCAGGCTTTCCCCTGCTTTTTCTCCTTTTTTTCTCCCCCGATGCCCCCTTTTCACCTCTTTTTATTTTGCTTTCTTTGGTTTTTTATTTCTTCCTCACCCCCTCCCGATCTGCCCCTCAACCCCTCTCTTATCTTCATCTTAACTTTTTGTTTTTCTTTTTTCTTGTCTCCTCCAGCCCATCTCCTGCCTGATCCCCTTATGCTTTTTTCTTTACCAAAATCTATATATATATATAATATATATATAATATAATATATGTTTAAATATCATATATATATAATACAAAGGATATAAAAGCCTATGCAAACAAGGCCTCCGCACGCACGCGCGAGCACTCGCACGACTAACGAACTGGACTACATCAAAACGTCGCTCGTAGCTCGCCCCAAGTCTGCCACTTGGGGAGGATCCCGCTCGGCCGGATATGGGGTTGTACACAATCCCCGCTCTTTTCGAGGTTGGTACAAGCTCGGAAAGAAATGTCCAATCCCAAATATCCGGCGAGCGGGAGCCGACCCAAAAGAAAATATTTGAGAAAATCCAAAAATTGCATTCAAAACACTAAACTCTTTGTGCACCTTTTGATCATTTTGAACCACTTGATACTTGTAACACTCCCTGCTACCGAACTGCCCTTATACCAATACTTACAATAAGTATACCTGGGGCCGAGCCCGGCTCGAGGCGTCGATGAAGTAGCTAAACCGAAGCGTCTCAAAAGCCAACCTTTCCCCCACAGGCGAGCCTTCGGACCTGCCTGCTTGATGGGAGCCTGCGCAGCGGGTCTACCTGGGGGTCTCCTCTCCAAACAACTCCAACCACCGAGTGAGCCTACAGACCTGCCAACTCGATGGTAGCCTGATGGTTAAAACGCCGGCTCTTATTTAGGTGTGAAAGTGGAGGTTTTATTTATAAAAAAAGAAGAGCGTTTTATTTTTGTTAGAAACTGAGTTTTAACGAGAGGGAGGCAAGTGCACCTATCGCGTGTAGTACAGGATATTCCGGTGTGGAATATCGGGGTCGTATTGTTCTCGGGGCCGGCTTAGCTATATCTACTCTTTCCCTGAAAGCCTATTATTCTACCGAAAATATTTTAGTTTGGTTTAAAAATATAAAAATGCATAATAATAATAAGCATAAAAAGAAAGCAGGAAAAAATGCAATAAATAAGTGCGGAAGTCCGATGACCAACTTAGCGCGACGCTATCAAAAAGAGAATTGAACTAAAGTAAACTTTTAATAAAAAGAGATCCTAAATTTCAAATTAATTAAGGCGGAGACTCGGCCGTGGAGGTTCCTTAGATATGAGCTCACCTTGGTCTAGGGATATCGCTCACCTGAACGTTAAGACTATTCGACCGATCGCTAGACGGACGAAGGATTCCTCTTAACGCCCGCATTACGCTGAGAACCCCGCTATTGGGTGGGGAACCCAATCCGGTAGAGTCGCGCGCCTCCTCTCTCGAGGGTTAGCGCGAAGCTCTCTTTACCCAAGGGTGATCGGTCCATACGTGCGGCCTCTCGGCGTTGCGTATGGATAACGGAAATAGTGCCCGCACATCGATATGCGGTCCTACGTGTCGTTAACCCGGGGCAAACCTTAAGAAATTTAATTAAATAGAAAACAGGACCTTTAATTATTAAAAGCTACTTTATCTGTCCCAATGCTCTTCGATATTGAGGGCTAAGGGCGGTTTAGCCACTCATCGGAATGGGGACACTTACGCTAGAAAGCAGAAAAGAAAGCTGTAAAGAAAGCAGTAAAGAAAGCTAAAAATTACAAGTCCTACTCAAACGAGTAGGACTGAAGAAAGCAGTAAATGCGAATCCCGGCTCAAATGAGTGGGCGGGGGTAAATTAATCTCATACACGCACACACTCTACAGAAATTAAAATCACACACACGCACTCTACAGAAAAGTAAACACACACACACACACACAAAGTTATCCTACTCAAGTGAGTAGGAAGAAAATAAAAGCAGTAAAAAGACAAGTCCCACTCAAACGAGTGGGCGGGAAATGAAAGTTGAGCGCCATTTAACTCTTAACGAGTAGGCGGAAATAGATGCATACGCACACACTCTACAGAAATTGAAATAAAGCTATAAAATCTAACTCATACACGCACACACACTTGCAAAAATAAGAAAAAGCAAAGTGACTGAAAAATTAAAACAACTGCATTTCTACCGCTAGAATGCGGTAGAAATACATAAAAAGTGAAAATAAAAATTAACCGAACAAAAAGTTTTAAAAATTAAAACGAAAAGCTAAGTACTCAGAAAATTAAAACGACTGCATTTCTACCGCTAGAATGCGGTAGAAATGCATAAAAAGATGAAATAAAATTTAAACGGAGCGAAAAGTTTTGAAAATAAAAAGCTAAAATGAAGTTGACGAAAAATTATAACAACGACTTTTTCATTCTTAAGTTTTTATAAAAGCTCCTAAAAAGTGAAAATAAAACTATAAAAGACGAAAAGGTTTACAATCCTAAATAGCCTAAGTTAAATAAAATCAAAATGAACACTTTTTAGGTATTGTTATAAACCCATAAGAATGAAAATAGTGAAAAGAAGAAAAAGCTAAATCTAAAAAGTGCGGAAAATGAAAATAAAACGGGCATTACAATGGCTAGAAAGTGCGATAAAATCCTAAACTAAACGAGTTATAAAAGCTATAAAAATATGAAAACATAAAAAGCACGAAAAAGATGAACAAAAAAATTACTTAAGTTCGGGCTTCCAAATGAGATTCATGCCTTGCAAAGAGGGAAAAATTACATATTTTATTGAAATAAAAGAGATTACAACAAAGCTAAAATGAGAAAGCTAATACAAACTAAGAGAGAGAGGGGGAGAAATTCTCCTTACATAAGCATGAGAAGCCATTTGGGCAGCACCTAGCCTAAGGAATTTGGACCAAAAAGTGGACAAAATAAGCTTCCTGGAAGCTTGTATTTATAGGCAAAAATTCGGGAGTGACACGCCCTAGGTCACGGGCGTGACAGGGGGGCATGTCACTACTATTCATGAGCTGATTGGGTGATTGGACTGGAAAGTTGACTTCGGCTGAAAACGTGGCGGTCACGCCCCAGGTCACGGGCGTGACAGGTGTCAGTCACGGGCGTGACTAGGGCGTGACGGGGAGCTGGATCTGGGGATTTGACGCGAGCTTTGACTTTGGGGCGGTCCACGTGGTGGACACGGGCGTGACACAATTGTCACGGGCGTGACAGGGGGGCGTTACCGGGACAGCTGGAAGCTCGATGTCGGCAGCGTTGACAGTTGACGAAGAGTTGAGTGCCGACATCGACACGGGCGTGACGAGTTTTGACACGGGCGCGACGTTGGGCGTGTCGGGCTTGGTTGAATCATTGAGTGTCGGCTACCTGCTGGCGATGAGAGCCTGACACGCCCGTGTCGGGCATGGTCACGGGCGTGATAGGGCCGAAAGAAATAATTTTTCTTGAAAAATTCAGAAAAACAAAAATGCTAAGTTAGAAATAAAAAATTACAAAAAAGAAAAAATTTATTAAACAAAACAAACTAAAAAATATAAAAATAAGCAAAAATGACTTAAATAAAATACGAAAATATAGGTATATTTACAACTCATCATAGCCTGGACAGCGGGTCTTCTCGGGGTCTCCTCTCCAAAATCAACACCAACCACCGAGTGAGCCTACAGACCTGCCAGCTCGTTGGTAGCCTGGACAGCGGGTCTTCTCGGGGTCTCCTCTCCAAACAACTCCAACCACTGAGTGAGCCTACAGACCTGCCAGCTCGATGGTAGCCTGGACAGCGGGTCTTCTCCGGGTCTCCTCTCCAAAACCAACTCCAACCACCGAGTGAGCCTACAGACCTGCCAGCTCGATGGTAGCCTAGACAGCGGGTCTTCTCGGGGTCTCCTCTCCAAACAACCTCCAACCACCGAGTAAGCCTACAGACCTGCCAGCTCGATGGTAGCCTGGACAGCGGGTCTTCTCGGGGTCTCCTCTCCAAAACCAACTCCAACCACCGAGTGAGCCTACAGACCTGCCAGCTCGATGGTAGCCTGGACAGCGGGTCTTCTCGGGGTCTCCTCTCCGAAACCAACTCCAACCACCGAGTGATCCTACAGACTTGCCAGCTCGATGGTAGCCTGGACAACGGGTCTTCTCGGGGTCTCCTCTCCAAAACCAACTCCAACCACCGAGTGAGCCTACAGACCTGCCAGCTTGATGGTAGCCTGGACAGCGGGTCTTCTCGGGGTCTCCTCTCCAAACAACCTCCAACCATCGAGTGAGCCTACAGACCTGCCAGCTCGATGGTAGCCTAGACAGCGGGTCTTCTTGGGGTCTCCTCTGCAAAACCAACTCCAACCACTGAGTGAGCCTACAGACCTGCCAGCTCGATAGTAGCCTGGACAGCGGGTCTTCTCGGGGTCTCCTCTCCAAAACCAACTCCAACCACCGAGTGAGCCTACAGACCTGCCAGCTCGATGGTAGCCTGGACAGCGGGTCTTCTCGGGGTCTCCTCTCCGAAACCAACTCCAACCACCGAGTGAGCCTACAGACCTGCCAGCTCGATGGTAGCCTAGACAGCGGGTCTTCTCGGGGTCTCCTCTCCTAAACGAACTCTAACCACCGAGTGAGCCTACAGACCTGCCAGCTCGATGGTAGCCTGGACAGCGGGTCTTCTCGGGGTCTCCTCTCCAAACAACCTCCAACCACCGAGTGAGCCTACAGACCTGCCAGCTCGATGGTAGCCTGGACAGCGGGTCTTCTCGGTGTCTCCTCTCCAAAACCAACTCCAACCACCGAGTGAGCCTACAGACCTGCCAGCTCGATGGTAGCCTGGACAGCGGGTCTTCTCGGGGTCTCCTCTCCAAAACTAACTCCAACCACCGAGTGAGCCTATAGACCTGCCAGCTCGATGGTAGCCTGGACAGCGGGTCTTCTCGGGGTCTCCTCTCCAAAACCAACTCCAACCACCGAGTGAGCCTACAGACCTGCCAGCTCGATGGTAGCCTGGACAGCGGGTCTTCTCGGGGTCTCCTCTCGAAAACCAACTCCAACCACCGAGTGAGCCTACAGACCTGCCAGCTCGATGGTAGCCTGGACAGCGGGTCTTCTCGGGGTCTCCTCTCCAAAACCAACTCCAACCACCGAGTGAGCCTACAGACCTGCCAGCTCGATGGTAGCCTGGACAGCGGGTCTTCTCGGGGTCTCCTCTCCAAAACCAACTCCAACCACCAAGTGAGCCTACAGACCTGCCAGCTCGATGGTAGCCTGGACAGCGGGTCTTCTCGGGGTCTCCTCTCCAAAACCAACTCCAACCACCAAGTGAGCCTACAGACCTGCCAGCTCGATGGTAGCCTGGACAGCGGGTCTTCTCGGGGTCTCCTCTCCAAAACCAACTCCAACCACCGAGTGAGCCTACAGACCTGCCAGCTCGATGGTAGCATGGATAGCGGGTCTTCTCGGGGTCTCCTATCCAAAACCAACTCCAACCACCGAGTGAGCCTACAGACCTGCCAGCACGATGGTTGCCTGGATAGCGGGTCTTCTCGGGGTCTTCTCTCCAAAACCAACTCCAACCACCGAGTGAGCCTACAGACATGCCAGCTCGATGGTAGCCTGGACAGCGGGTCTTCTTGGGGTCTCCTCTCCAAAACCAACTCCAACCACCGAGTGAGCCTACAGACCTGCCAGCTCAATGGTAGCCTGGACAGCGGGTCTTCTCGGGGTCTCCTCTCCAAAACTAACTCCAACCACCGAGTGAGCCTACAGACCTGCCAGCTCGATGGTAGCTTGGACAGCGGGTCTTCTCGGGGTCTCCTCTCCAAAACAAACTCCAACCACCGAGTGAGCCTACAGACCTGCCAGCTCGATGGTAGCCTGGACAGCGGGTTTTCTCGGGGTTAACTCTCCAAAATAAAATCCTCTTGCTTTGAGAAGACAGCTACTTGAAATTGTATGGTAGTACCAGAAGGCCATGCAGGTTTGCTAATATTGGGAAAAAAACCTTCATCTCATTCAGAACAGATAATCAACATAAACAAAAGTATTAAGGATAAAATCGCTTTAGATCGTCGCCACTTCAGGCACGATCGAGGGGCGTCCCTTCTACATCTTTGAGGTGGTACCCTCCTGATTTCAAGACTCCTTTTACAATAAAAGGACCTTCCCAGTTGGGGTTGAGCTTCCCTACAGAAGCCCCTCTTCCTGCTGCATCCACTTTCTTGAGGACCAAGTCTCCCTTCTCAAACTGCTTGGCCCTGACGTGTTTATCAAAATATCTTGACATCCAGCGCTTGACCTCCTCCTGTCGGATAGATGCCATCTCTCTAAGCTCTTCCACCAAGTCAAGAGAGAGCCTTTGCTCTTCCCCATTATCTACCAGCCACTCCTCATCTCCCCTCCTTGCCGCAGTTACCCTGGGTGACTCAACCTCGAACTCAACAGGTATGACTGCCTTGGAGCCATGGGAAAGTTTGAATGGCATCTCTCCCGTGGCGAAACTTGGCATGGTCCTCAAGGCCCAGAGGACGGAGGGGAGCCGCTCCACCCAACTTCCCCTCAAGTTTTCTACCTTTTCTTTAAGAGATGCACGATGACCTTATTCGCGGCTTCCACCTGCCCATTGCTTCGAGGATGATGCACTGAAGCAAACCGAAGGTCTATACCTAGTCGCATGCAGAAATCCACGAACTCTCTGCTGGCAAATTGCTGTCCGTTATCTGTGACATTGGCCGAAGGGAGCCCATGCCTACAAATGATTTCTCACCATACGGAGCTTTTGACCACCTGAGACGTCACCTTTGCCAATGCCTTCACCTCCAGCCATTTTGAGAAATAGTCTACCATGACCAGCAAAAACCTCCTCTGGCCACTGGCTTGAGGGAATGGACCCACCAGATCTAGCCCCCATATGGCGAAGGGCCATGGAGCTGTAATCGTGCGCAACCTTTGGGCCGGGAGGAGCTGAAGAGGAGCAAATTCCTGGCACTTCCTGCACTTCCTCGCGAATTCCTCGGCATCCCTCCTAAGGGTGGGCCAGAAATAGCCTTGCCTCAACACCCTTCCCTCCAAGGTCCGACTCCCGGAATGGCTACCGCACTCTCCAGAGTGAATCTCGTCCAGCACCCTTGCGACCTCCTTCTCGGATACGCATCGAGCCAACAGACCCAACAACGTCTTACGATATAAGATCCCTTCTTTCAACATGTAGTACGCCGACTTGTACCTGACTTGCTTCTTTTCGAGCTCTCCCTCAGGCAGACGTCCCGTCGTCAAGTAGGTGGTAAATGGATCCATCCAGGATCCCTGCTGATCTACTTCCATCAGCTCTCCCTCTTCGATGGAGGTCCTAAAGAGCTCTGTCATGGTTCCTCCGGCCTGAGGACCGTGCTTGGCGAGCAGGTCTGCCCGAGTATTTTCCTCCCTTGGGACGTGTTGAACTGAGAAACTGCGAAACTGCCCAATGATCCTCTTTACCTTTGTTAAGTACAACTGGAGGGTGGGCTCTCTTACCTCAAATTCCCCTTCTATATGCCCTGCCACTACCATAGAATCCCTGGAGACCTTGATGTCTTGTATACCGAGCTCACGAGCCAACCTCAGCCCTGTTATAATGGCATCGTACTCCGCTTGATTGTTGGTGAGGGTGAAGTGAACCTTCAGGGCTTGTTCGATCCGTGTTCCCTCAAGGCTTACCAAAACCATCCCTCCTCCAAAGGAATTCTTTCCTGAGGCCCCATCTACCAGCATCTCCCAAGCCACTACGGGAGACGTCTCGGCCTCCTTGGCCTCCACCGTGTAATCTACCAAGAAATCTGCTACAGCTTGCGCCTTGATAGCCATCCGAGGAATATAAGAAAGATCAAACTCACTGAGTTCTATCGACCATTTAGCTAACCTCCCTGAGTGCTCCACCCCTTCCAAAATACGGCGGAGAGGGTGGTCCATCACGATCTAGATGGAATGGGCCTGAAAATATGGCCTGAGCTTTCGGGCTGAGATAACGAGGGCAAAGGCTAGCTTCTCTAGGATAGGGTACTTTAGTTCTGCCTTTTTGAGGACTCTACTTACATAATAAATCGGGAATTACTTTTTACCATCTTCCCGCACGAGGACCGAACTCACTGCTCCTGCTCCTACTCCTAGGTATAAGAATAGAATCTCTCCTTCTCTCGGACCTTGGAGTAGCGGTGCCTTGGTGAGCTGCTGCTTCAAGGCTAGAAAAGCATTCTCGCACTCGGAGGTCCACTCGAATTTCTTACCCCCCCCCTAATGTTCGAAAGAAAGGTGAGCACCTTTCTCCTGCTCTGGAAAGAAACCTGCTGAGCCCCGCCAGCTTGCCGGTAAGACGCTGGACCTCTTTGGTATTCGTTGGAGACTCCAGTTCTGAGATAGCCCTTACCTTATCCGGGTTAGGCTCTACTCCTGATGGGGTGAGGAGATGTCCTAAGAACTTTCCCCTACTGGCCCTGAATACGCACTTCAACGGATTGAGCCTCATCTTGTACTTCCTTACAGTTGCAAACGTTTCTTCAAGATCCGCAATATGAGACTTGAGGTCTTGGCTCTTGATCATTAAGTCGTCCACGTAGACTTCGAGGTTCCGTCCCTTTTGCTCTCGGAAGATCCGATCCATCATCCGTTGGTAGGTCGCCCCTGCATTCTTCAACCCAAAAGGCATCATGTTATAGCTGAAGCATCCATCCTCGGTGATAAAGGTGACATCCTTGATGTCCGGAGGGTGCATGCGTATTTGATGATATCCTGAAAAAGCATCTAAAAAACTCATTAATGAAAAACCGACGGCTGAATCAACCAGCGCGTCGATTCGAGGCAGAGGGTAACAATCCTTGGGGCATGCTTTATTCAAAAGAGAGAAGTCGATACACATTCTCCACTTCCCTTCCCCCTTCTTTACCATTACAACATTGCTCACCCACCCCGAATACTTGTTTGCTGATATGAATCCTGCCTGGAGCAGCTTTTCCACCTCCTCCCTGATAGGCTTGGCCATCCTGGAAGCGATGGCCCTTTTCTTCTGCTGGATGGGACGAACCTTGGGGTCAAGGTTGAGACGATGGCATGCCACATCTGCGTCAATCCCTAGCATGTCAGCTGCGCTCCAAGCAAAGATATCAATGTTTTCCTGCATGCATTTTCGGATCTCCTCCTAGTCCTCAAGGCCAAGCTCTCCACTGATTTTGATCTTTTCTTTTCTTCCTTCTTCTATTAAGATATCCACCTCCCGTAGCTCTACTGCAGCCCTCAGCCTCGAGGGCTCTTCTTCTTCCTCTTGATCTTTCGGAATCCCCTCTTCCTTACCCAGCCCCTCCTCTTGGCTTCCGAGCTCCTGCTCTCCGCCCTCATTTTCCTCCACTGCCATGTTTACTCTCTCTACGAACCTCTCCTCCCCTTGCTCAGGGCCTCCTCCCAGCACTGACTCTTCCATCCCTCCTATCTTTCTTTTCCTCCTTCTCACTTCTTTCCCTTCTCCTCCGACCCTTAACTTCCCTGCCATTACTGGCTCCTCCGCAATGCCACCTCCCAACTCCTCAACTCTACTCTCCTCCTGCTCCTCCCGCTCCAGTCTTCTCTCTAACTCCTCTGCATCACCCCTCCAAGAGATAGTGTTTACTGCCTTCACGTAACACTCCCGGGCCGCCTTCGGATCTCCTCTTACCCTGATCTAGGTCCCTCCCGAATTGAGTTTCAAACATTGATGAAAAGATGAGGGTACACATCTAAAGGCACTAATCAAGGGGCGCCCGAAAATAACATTGTAACTGCTGGGAGCGTCCACTATCACAAAACGGTAGTTCCTGGACAGCCCTCCCAGAGTTACCTGGAGACCGACTCCCCCCTCTACTTCCTTCCTTTCTCCTGAGAATCCGAACAGCGGTCCGTCCGCTGCTAACACCCTCCTAGCTTCCACCCTCATCTCATTGAATGCCTTTTTGAAGATAACATTAACCGAGCTCCCATTTTCCACCAAGATCCTTGATACCGTGAAACTCTCGATAGCCGTCCGGATCACCGACGCATCGCAGAATGGATCTTCGTGATCTGGCAAGTCCTTCCTGGAGAAGGTGATCTTCTCATCCGGGGGCGGGGCTTGCTACGTTGAGGCGACACCTCGACGGTACATTGTATGAAGGCTGGACTTTCGGGCAGCCTCGATTCCCACCCCGCAATGAATCACCCCGATCCCCCCTCTATCCCCCACATCTGACCGATCTACACATCTATCCTCCTCCCCCACTCCGGTCATCTCTACTATCCGCGTTGGTGGCTGCTGCTCTCCCGCTCCTCTTCTACCCTTCTGCTCTAGAAATTCTGGACAAGTAGCTGTCGCGTGACCTTCCTCCTCATGGAAGTCACAGAATGGCATAGCTACTTCCCCCTCCTGCCTCCCTTCTTGGTGATTCCTTCTTCTCCCTGCTCCTGCTCCTCCCCTTCCTCGCTCTCTTCCTCTTCCTCTTCCCCGGCCTATATCCATAGCTTGTTGAGGCGGGGGTGGGAGTGGCCTAGGACCATGTCTCTACCCCAGCTGTGGTAACCATCCTGCTCCTCCCTGGTAGTAGTTCCTTCCCACCGGGGGAAGACCTCTCCATTGCCCTTGAACAGGGCCTTCCGGTTGCTTCCAACCCAACTCCTGATGTGCCGGCCCCCTTGGCTCCTCCCTTCTCCTCCCTTCCTGCTGCCTCGCTCCTCCTGGTTCTCTGGACTCTACCTCCATCAACCTTGCTAGTTTCTTGGCGAAAGCTGGGTTTGCTGCCTCCATCGCTATCTCCTTGGCTGCCTTCTCCATCAACCCTTCAAATGATAGGGGTGCCTTCCTGGTGAGGCTCATTTTGAAGAAGCCTTCCCTGAGACCTACAGTAAAAGCCATTTGGAGAGCAAATCCCGACACCTCCTCAATGTCCAGGATTTCCTCTTGGAAGCGATCCACGTACTGGGCTAAAGACTCGTCTGCCTTCTGCTTGATCAGGAATATGGACACCGGGTTTTTCTTCCTCTTCTTCGAGGTCGAGAAGCGCAGCTGGAAGCTCCTACTCAAGTCCTCAAAACCATATATTGACCCTGTCGGGAGTTGATGAAACCAGTCCCGGGCCTTGTCCTTCAAGGTGATCGTGAGAAGGCGGCACTTGAATGCATCCGTCATCGGCCTGATGGAGACCGCATCTTCGAACCATTGCAAGTGTTGGAGGGGATCATCCTTCCCCACATAATAAACCATCTCAGGCTCACGGAACCCCTCCGGGACGGGAGCCGAAAGAACCAGCTCGCAAAAGGGTGACCCTCTCGCCAGGGGTCTCGCCGTCTCCACTCGCGCGATGAGGTCCACTGGCGAGACGGCGCTCGCCGGGCTGGGGAACAACTCCCTTCCTGCCAGATCTCGCCCGTTTACTTCCACCATCTTCTCCTTTCCAGGCCGCCCCCCTAGCGCATCCTCGCCCACCCTTGCCGAGAAGGCTCCTTCCGGAGGCGAGAGGCCCGGCGCCTGAGGTAGAGGGGTCACGCACTCGCCTCGCTGCGAGATCTGCTGCAACATCCCAATGATCCCCCCGATGGACGCCATGAATTCTTCTCTCCCAACATATCCTCCTGGGTTTTGGGACCCGCCCTCATCTCCCCCGCCCTTATCTCCTCCTCCCAGATCTCCTGCCATGAGATGATCCAAAGTTCTTCGGCATAGGCTGCGATCTACGCTCACCGCACCAAAAATGTTGAAACCGGCAGAGCTAGTTTCTCCTAAAAGCTCGGATCTAAGGCTGAGCTCATGCTTACTTTCTTTGAACCACGCTCCCAACAGAACTCCTAAAGGAACAGACCGGGGGCTTCAGCTCGTAGGTCCCACCGCTTACTCGGAAGAACTGGAAATTCTCCCCCTCTCTAGCCAATGCTGAGCTAGGTGCCTGAGTAAGAGAGAAAAAGAAGGTTCCACCCACCTTTCTCAGACACCTTATCGGTCTATTTATAGGCCTCAGGATTCGAACTGCAAATAACCAAATCAAGCACCTGTGAAATTACTAGAATACCCTGGGCTGGGTCTGCCAACAGCCAAACTCCGCTGTTCTGAAGGGCTATGGGCAGACCACCAAGGGTAAAAGAGTAAAAAAGTTTAAAAAGGATGAACCGTTTGCCAACTAAACCGGTTTCTACCCAATTGTTGAACCGGCCTTATCTCTTCCTATCGAACCGGTGCTCGGCGAGAGGACCACCTTGCGGCTGAAAGCTCCACCCCGCAGGCGAGACCCTTCGTCGCCATATAGAAAATCTTCCCTTGACCCCCGCCTGTCAGGCGAATGGACTCGACTTTGGCTCCTCCTGCTTAGCGCGAGTGTACCCACCTTTGGGCTCCTCTCGCCTATCGCGAGTGGACCCACCTTTGGGCTCCTCTCGTCTATCGTGAGTGGACCTACCTTTGGGCTCCTCTCGCCTATCGCGAGTGGACCCACCTTTGGGCTCCTTTCGCCTATCGCGAGTGGACCCACCTTTAGGCCCCTCTCTGCTGAGTTCCCTCTCGTGAGCCCGAGGTTGTACAATAACCAAGGTGGAAGATACAGCCATGTGAGGGCCCTTAAGGCTGCCCATGAGGAAATTCAAATGGACCATCCTGGACCATTTATTTTTGGTGCCTATACACCAAAACTCAATGATATTGCTGCTGCAAGAAATCTGAGTCATTCAGCAAAAGTAATGACTCAATGTGAGTCTTCTGGCAAGGCTGGAATGTTCGTTTCTGATGTAATTAGATGCATGTTAGCTAAAAAAAGACATGTAGGTGGTGGCTCTCAGAAAAGACCAAAATAGTCAGCTGAAAGACTTACCTTCTATCAAATAGCTGCTGGAAGGAATCAGAGACATACAACAGCACAACTAACCACTATTAAAGGAGCAGTCCAGACAAATGCTAGCCCTAAAAAGAAAAGGAGATATAATGTCCATGAGTGCTGGTGTTGTGGCAAAATGTGCCACTATGTTGTAGATTGCTGACACAATCCTTTAGTGTCCAGAGGTAGCCAACCTGTCAGGAATTCTGAAGGAAGTAAAGCTTATTTTAAAACTAATATGAACCTAGGACCCAATAGAAACTGGGGTCCTAAGGTGAGATATATTATGCTTTTCAGGTTAGTTCAATTACCAATTCCACTAAATGGTACTTGGATAGTGGATGTTCTAGGCACATGACTGGAACAAAGGAACTATTGAATGAGTATACTCCAGTAAAGAATGGACCTAGGTCAGATTTGGAGGCTCTGACAAGGGGATAACCAGAGGTTATGGTAAATCTTCAAATGGCATAATCACCATCACAAAGGTAGCTTATGTAGAAGGGTTGTAACCCAACCTCATAAGGATAAGCTAACTATGTGACCTTTGTTATGACATTTCCTTACACAAGGATAAGTGGCACATCAAGAGGTTAAGTGACCAGAGTGTCATCTTAAGTGGCACTAGGAGTGGGAATGTTTATTGCTTAAACTTTTCTTTCTTAGATAATAGTTCCCATATATGCTTAGTTGCAAATGACAAAGTCTCGTATTGTGTTCAATGGCACAAGAGACTGGTTCATTTGAATTATAATACCATTAGTCAGCTCTTTAATGATAAGCTAGTTATTAATGGTTGTAAAATAAAAGGCTCTAAGGAGGGTATATGCGTTGCTTGCCAAAAGGGTAAGCAGACTAAGACAACCTTCAAAAACATTGGGACCAAGGACTCAGTGAGATGCTTCTATCTACTGCATATGGACTTGTTTGGTCCTTTTCCTGTTCAAAGTCCAGGTAGGAAGGTCTACACCCTTGTGGTGGTTGATGACAATTCCAGGTTTTTTTGGGTGTTGTTCCTTAGAAGAAAGGACGAAACCCTTGAAGCCTTCATGAATTTTGTCAAGCAGATTAAAAATGAACTTGCAAGCTCTATGGTAGAAATTAGAAGTGACCATTGAACTGAATTTTAGTCTGCTGCCATGACTACTTTCTGTGAAGAGCAAGGGATTCATCTAGAATTCTCCTCTCCAAGAACACCCCAGCAAAATGGGTTAGCTGAGAGGAAAAACAAGACTCTCAGAGAAGTTGGGAGAACATTATTGAGTGACACTTCTCTCCCTGAATATTTCTGAGCTGAGGTAGTTAACACTACATATCATGTTTGTACAACCCCATATCCGGCCGAGCGGGATCCTCCCCAAGTGGCAGACTTGGGGCGAGCTACGAGCGACGTTTTGATGTAGCCCAGTTCGTTAGTCGTGCGAGTGCTCGCGCGTGCGTGCGGAGGCCTTGTTTGCATAGGCTTTTATATCCTTTGTATTATATATATATGATATTTAAACATATATTATATTATATATATATATTATATATATATATAGATTTTGGTAAAGAAAAAGGCATAAGGGGATCAGGCAGGAGATGGGCAGGAGGAGAGATGAAAAAAGAAAAACAAAAAGTTAAGATGAAGATAAGAGAGGGGTTGAGGGGCAGATCGAGAGGGGGGTGAGGAAGAAATAAAAAACAAAAGAAAGCAAAATAAAAAGAGGTGAAAAGGGGGCATCGGGGGAGAAAAAAAGGAGAAAAAGAAGGGGAAAGCCTGGAGCAGCCTAGGGCTTTCCCGATCCGGCCGCCAGCAGGCCGGCCGGCCTCCTCCTCCTCTCCCGCGCCGGCAAGCAGCACCCCCGCGCCCCTCCCTCTTCCTCTCTCCCATCGGCCACCTGGAGCAGGCCGCCCCTGCCCCTTCCTCTCCTTCCTTCTCTCCGTCTAGGCCGCCGCAAAGAAGGGCACGACCGCCACCGTCTTCACAACCCGAGCCACCTCCCTCCTTCCCTCCGTCCAAGCCACCTCCAGGAGCGGGTTTTGCTCCTCCCCTCCTCTTCCCGTCCGGGATGCCGCAAAGCCCGAGCCAAAGGCTCGACCTCCCTCAACCTCTCCCGTCGTCATCGCCTATGGTCAGATCCGACCCCATGAAGCATGAATCGGCCATCACGGGCTGAGTTTGGTCATTTGGAGCCAGGATCGGACTCATGGAGTCAAGTTCGGCCGTTGGGAGTTACGTCGGCTGGGAGTTTCTCTCCAAGCCGGAAATGGAGATTTTCTCTCCCCACTGCCGGCAAGAGGCTCTTCCACCACCAAAAAAATGGAGCGGGGAGTTTTTATTTCTCTCCCCACCGCCGCCTCGAGCAAGGCTCGGCCTAGAAAGGAGGCCAGCCACCGCCATCGCCGCCTCGAGCAAGGCTCGACCTAAAAGGGAGATCGGCCACCGACACCTTCGTCAAAACACGCGTCAAGGGTAACGAAGTTTCTACTCGGGCAGGTGAAGCCCTCAATTTACATATTTGCATGGAAGCCCCTCTCCACCAACGGGTGGGGGGAGGGAGCTCTCCGTCGGGTTGACGTGTACGTCCCCGCTATTAATTACATCTAGCATCCGGAAGTGTAAGTACGGATTTAGGCATGCTGTGTGAAGCCCATTTGGACGTACGAGCCGAATTGGTGATGTGCTGTGTGAAGCCCATCCGGACGTGTGAGCCGGATTGGTGATGTTCTGGGGTTCTCGGAGAAGACTCCGAGGAAGTTGTGCATTCTTTATGTAGCGGGAAGCAGCGGGCTTAAGCCCAAGTTTGTGATGGCCCTAGAAGGCCTTTTTTGTTTATGTTGCCGGCCTGCGTGCCGAGGTATGGAACGTGCGTTCCTGTAATTTGAGATGCCCGCGATGTTTTTGCTAGTCCTTTAAGGTTTATATTGCGTTGGTGGCGGCCCAAAGGGGGCTACGAAAAAATAGAACTGCTAGGCGAGGTTTTGCTACTAGGAGGGCGGTTAAAGGGCGTTTTGCACAAACCCGAGGTGTCATCCTTGGTTAAGAGGGAGTGAATTTTGAGATCCTCCCTAGAGGCTCTGGTTGGCCAAGTGAGCCTTCCAAAGGTGCCCAATTAGCTCAGCATTTGGTTTAGGAGGGGAAGAGTTCATTAGTCTTCCGGGTGTGTGGTGGGACCTCCACGCTGAGACCTTGGGTCTATCCCTTACGTTCCTAGTCTAGAGCCTCGATTGTTCTCTTGAGTGTAGTAGGTGCGCGGTCACCCCTCTTTTGGGACCTCGAACTCCACGGAGACCGATTTCCGGTTTCAATAATGTTCTTAATTGCACTTCTATCACCAAAGGCAATAATATGACTCCCTATGGGATCTTCAAGGGCAGAAAACCAAACATATCCAATTTCATGATCTTTAGTTGCAAGTGGTTCATCTTGAATAATGGCAAGTCAAAAGTGACTAAGTTTGCTGCCAGATCCGATGACGGGATCTTTGTTGGGTATAACAATAGTAGTAAGGCATATAGAGTCTATAACTTGACAAGTCAAGTTATAAGGCATAATGACTCACCCATGATCACGCACATGCAATCGCTATGTCGACACAGACTTGTAGTTCCCACTTTTCGAGGAAGTAGCTAACCTCTTAGGCATCAACTATCGTGGCCGGACGGTGGCAGTAGAGCGGGCATCTCTACAACTAGTCTGTTCTCCACACTACCTGGCCTAGTCCTTTGTACGCCTCAATGCTAAGAACACAACAGTGGAGCTCACATGCGTACTATGGCTCAGCGGGTGTCTCGGGTAGATGTCCACCGAGATCCTAGCCCCAAACAAGCCTAAGGTGTGATACTAAGAGAGCCTCGGAAATGAGCACGAGGACCAAGCCCAACCGTTCACTTTGCACGGAAGGAGCCTAGGAACGTGAACACTGAGGACCAAGCCCAACCGCCCAAGATCTAGTTGTCAACTCCCATCGGTGTGACGATTGGCGAGCCCGTAGACCTGCGACACTATCCATAACCCAGGATTATGACACCGCGTGTTGACTAACACCAAATGCATTATATCCACATTGAGATACATAAGGAGCCTCGTAAACGAGCATGAGGACCAAGCCCAATCGAACAATTGGCACAGAAGGAGCCTCGGGACATGAACATCGAGGACTAAGCCCAATTGTCCATTTATGATTCTTCCCAACATTACCAAACAGTGCGATAAGATTTACGCACTCACCCATTTTACAATTTGTTCCCAAGGCACCTCAGGTGTTTACCACAAACACAGGTGGCGAACCACCACATACAATGGACCATTTTAGACTCCCTTATATGTAAAGCATCAAGACCATGATTTCGTCAATGTTATGGTCACATAACTTAAACATCACCAAGATCAACCATTTGTGTACACATGAGTTAACCATCTATTTAACATCTCACATGTTCATACAACCATCACCAAATAATTACCCAAGCTCTAGTAAATCTAGTTATTAAACGACTAATTACCCTTCGTTCATTAACCCCCACCAAGTCATTTCGTTCAACCGCATACCATTTCACCATTTGTTTGCGTGGGGTCTATTTCAATACTATCATCATGCATTGAATTATCATAGTATATATATAATGATTCGCCTATAGCTTAATGTCGGATTATTACAAGACCTTCTCCGAGTCCCATTTCATTTATATAACTAACCCAGGAATTCAGGTGCAGAATCCTGTTGGACAGCAACTTCAACTGAAGGTTCCTATGGATACAGGAATCCGGTGAGTGCGTGTAACACCTCTATGGAAAGGTCTTTCCATGGGATACAACTTTCATGTTCAGTCTGCAACCCAGATCGGACTGTCTCATACATGAAATTGGCTCCAAAGCCTGCTACGTACAGGATACAATTTCTGCACGCTTGGTCTGACAGCCCTCTATTTCGATCAGACATTCTCGTGGCTACAGACTTCACCTGAAGGCGTGTAACAACTCGTTGGAAAGGTAATCTCAAGGGGTAGGACTCTCGTGTTTAGTCGAAAGCCCATATCTGAACATATCTTGCCTGAAGATAGCCAAGAAGGTCGCTGCGTGCAGAACACAGATTTCTGCACGCATCTTGAGGAGAAATGAACGACATCGGTTAATTTTACTCCTCAAGCCAATCCTTCGAAATCATAACCAGAAGTTCCTCCGCCCTTATTCACTCTCTTAAGGCCATTCCTCTTCACGAATCCACCCCCATCATCACTTTGAAGAAGGGAGGTTGAAGATGACTAAACATTAGAACACAAGTTCTTGAAAAGCCCTCCTAGAAACTTCACCTAACACATCAAGACTCATTTGAGTCGATGTATCACCTAAGAATAACTATGGATCTAGCACCAAGGGAGAGGGAGGGGGGAAGCTCAACTCATTTCCAGCGGTTCTGCCATTTCCGGCCATGGATATTGTCATCCTTCTCGTTGGCATCGTTTTTTCCTTGATGGCGGTGGTGTTTCCTCATGGGGTTGGTTGGCTCCAGCAAGATCTATCTCCTTCAAAAGTTCCTCTCAAGAAAATACGGTTTGGAAGAGAATAAGACGGCTAGGGTTTCATTTTTCTCTTTTATACAGAAGTGACACGGGTAGGGACACAGCCGTGTCCTTACCCGTGTTCTGCTCTTGGAAAACATAATCAAAGGTTTGACTTCCATTTTGTGCTCATATATGGGTACTACATGCCCATGTCTGTACCCGTGTCCAGGTGACACGACAGTGGTTCTTGCCGTGTTGATACCCGTGTCCTACTCAGAACACTTCTCGTTTTCCTTTCCTTGGTGCACATGGGTAGGGACACGCCCGTGTCTCTACCCGTGTCCTTCTCTGGTATGCCATTTTTGCCACTCAAAGCCATGCAACTCAAAGCCATGACACTCAATGCCACGGAACACGGGTAGGGACACGCCCGTGTCTCTACCTATGTCCTCCTCAGGATAGTCCATTCAACGCCATGCCACTCAAAGTCATGGCACTCAACGCTACGACACATGGGTAGGGACACGCCCGTGTCTCTACCCATGTCCTCCTCAGGACAGTCCACTCAACGTCGTGACACTCAAAGCCATGGCAATCAACTCTATGGCACACGAGTAGGGACATGCCCGTGTCTCTACCCGTGTCCTCCTCAGGACAGTCCACTCAACGTCGTGCAACTCAAAGCCATGACACTCAATGCCATGGCATACGGGTAGGGACACACCCGTGTCCCTACACGTGTCCTTCTCGGGACAAGCCACTCAACGCCATGCCAAAATCACTCAACACTACGATATTCAATGCCACGGAACAAGGGTAGGGACACACCCGTGTCCTTACCCGTGTCATACTCAACATAGGTACTCAACTTATTACCTTTTCACCCACGAGTGCGCGCCTGATCGCCTGCACCTCCTGAGCCTAAATCAGCTCTCCTAACTTCAAAAGCGTGCACAAGGGGCCTAGGGCGAATCAGGTCATTACAAATCCTATAAACAAAATAAAAGATTTCGTCCCAAAAATCAGGTTAAGGGTATGGGGAGAGAAAAGCATAAAATAAACATGAATTAAAACATGCTTTTAAAGGTTACCTTGATGAAATAGCTCCGGGTAGCGCTTTTGCATCAAGTCCACCGGCTCCCACGTAAACTCCTCTTTCCCATTATTATACCACAAAACTTTTACTAGAGGAACACTTTTGCGGCGTAAAATCCTCGTCTCGCTGTCTACTATCTGCATCGGCTCTAATCGCACCGACCTATTAGTTGCAATTGCTCCGTCAGTGGTTGGGACATATTGTTCGGGCCGCAACAATGCCTTTCGGAGCGACGACACATGGAATACATTATGAAGGTTCTCTAGCTCCGACGGTAACTCCAACCGATAGACCAAAGGTCCAATCCTTTCCAATATGAAGTAGGGCCCAACATACCTTGGGATGAGCTTCTTTGCTCCACGTACCCGAGATACTCCATGCATCGGCCTGATCTTTAAAAATACCTTGTCGCCCACTTGAAATTCCACCATCCGGTGCTTTGCATCATAGTATTTTGCTTGGCGACTTTGCCTCGAGCATGCGGTCCCGTATTAGTCTCACAACCGCATCAGTATCATATATATTCTGTAACGACCCCATCCATTGCATGACGTATAGTAGAAGGTCCGGCCAGGGCCCCACACTATATGCCACAAACAGACGGTGAGGTCACAGGAAAATACCAAACCATACATGCATCCTAACTCAGAGCATGCTAGCGGAAGCTTTAAGTTGTAAATTTGAACTCTAACCAGGAATGTCCAATATATATAAACCACAGTTATATATACAACCACGGAATGTACAACAAAGGTTTGGCCTTAAGGCCTTACAGTTCCTCTTTCCATACAACATGGATTACAAACCTCGGCGCGCAGGCCGGCCATACATGAGGAAAAATAAAACAAACAAAATCATTCGCTCAGCATTCAAGGGCTAGCCGCAGCAGCAGCAACAACAGCAGTAGGGCTCCAGCCCTTCATTTACCACTTGGCTCTCCAGCACCTGCATAGGGACAATCCACCCAAACGGTGGCAAACAAGGCAACGGTCAGCATTCAGCTGAGCCAATTATAACAATCCTACCCCTTTCTCGGGGCAGTCGCATTCTTTCCCTACACAACATGGTATCAACAATAGCAACTATGTGCACGCGGGCACATTCAAGCCATCACAACCGTCGGCCACACGGCCCGACAATCCGTGCACTCAAGGCACATTCTTGGTGTACCGGAATACCAGGGTCAACACCACCGTCTACATGGTATTTGAGCATTCTAGTCTTTTCGGCGCGCGGGCCTAAGACTCTCATTAGGCGCTCCAACAAAACCCATAACCAGGCTTCCAAGTCGGACGGACCTAACGCAGGTACGGATCAGCCACCCCCTGTTGCTCAAGTCGCTGTGCCACCTCGAATACGGAAGTATCCATGGTAATTTATAGGCGCGGGTCAGTTTCACCTTTACTGTTCGGCAATCTGCCTTTTCATCGAGTTGCAGCCCAACGGCTCAACCGCACACAAAGTAGCAACGCACTGCCACAAGAGTTGCATCCAACCCTCTTCATTACCTGGACTTCATCCAGTACTTCCTGCTGCACCAAGCAACAGGTAGGCACAAGGCAACACAAGCCAAAAATCACGGAGTCTTCTCCGATATGCAAACAAGCATCACCAATCCAGACCAGCATGTCCAGATGGGCTTCACACAGCATGCCTAGATCCGTACTCTAATTCCGGACTCTAACAAGGGGGACTTCACATATCTACCCCAAGGGACACCACAACCCACCTCACACTCACGGGGAATGGTTTTCCCTATGCAATGCAGAAAAGAAGGACTTCACATGTCCAAGAAGGGAGATCGTTACCCTTGTCGATCTCTTGGGAGCCATCAAAAACTAGCCGGTGAGAAAGAACCGCAGCATCTTTGCCTTCACAATGCTGGCCTCTGATCACGAATCGGACCACGGGAGCTCCGCCGGTGGCTTGATCTCCTCCTCCTTCTTCTTCCTCCTCTCTCTTTCTCTCTTCCTTAACCAAATGAAGAATGAATTCTTCATCAAGTCTCTGCTGATTTAATCCAGCCAGGAATCACCTGAGCCCTTGGATCCAAAGAGAGAAAATGAACGGCCACGATTTTCCCAAAAACCCACTTTTTTAGATGACACGACCTGTGACACGCCCGTGTCACAGGTCGTGTACCCTTAAGCGGCACACGCGGTACTCGAACCGACTGAACTATACCAGAACACGGGCATCGACACGCCCGTGTCGAACCTGACATGCCCGTGTCAATCATGAGACACGCCCGTGTCACCCCTGCCTCATCGAGCTACAAGCAGTACACGGGTAGGCACACGGCATCGGACACGCCCGTGTCCAATCTGACACGGCCGTGTTCAAGGCTTGGTTCCAGGCCGTGTAATCATCTGACTCAGATCGCCTATTATTTGAGTGACACGCCCTGGGACATGCCCGTGTCCCAGGCCGTGTACCCCCGACATGCCCTGGGACACGCCCGTGTCCCAGGCCGTGTAAAACAACCTGCACCTCAAATCCATTTTTTGAGATTTTTGGGGTGTTACAATCCTCCCCCCCTTAACAAAATTTCGTCCCGAAATTTGCACGGTAAGGAAACAAGGAAATACAATGCTATAACTTGATAACTCAGTTATAACACAAGGTACACGGTCTACAGTTTATACAAACAGTTCGGGAAATTCAGCTCGCATGGTCTGCTCTCGCTCCCAAGTTAGCTCTTCACGACCACAATTGTCCCATCGGACCTTGACCATCCCGATCACTTTGTTCTGCAACTGTTTCTCGGCTCGATCCTCGATCCGAATGGGTCGAACCCTCGTCGTTAGCCCATACTCGACCGGTACCCGATCATTCTCCACTACTTGAGCTGGATCCTTGACAGCCTTACGAAGTACTGAGATGTGAAATACATCATGTAATCCACCCAAGTCTGCTGAAAGTGCTAGTCGATAAGCCGCTTCCCCAACTCGCTCCACCACCTCAAATGGACCAAGATACCTCGGACTTAGCTTTTTCAAATGCCGAATCCTGGACACGCCTTTGAAGGGTTTGATCTTCAAATATACCCAATCACCCACCGCGAACTCCACATTCCAAAGTTTGGCATTGTAGTACTTTGCTTGACGATCTTGGGCTATCAATAGCCTCTCCCGAATAGAGCGTATAAGCGAGGTAGCTTCTTCGACTTCCTTTTTCCCACTCAGCTTAGATTCGCCTGCTTCTGCCCAAGCTAACGGTGTACGGCATTTACGATCATACAAAGCCTCAAATGGTGCCATACCGATGCTCGCTTGGTAGCTATTATTATAGGCAAATTCGACAAGAAATATATAATCTTCCCATCTCTTACCAAAGTCTAGGGCGCACATGCGGAGCATGTCCTCCATCGTCCTGTTGGTTCGTTCAGTCTGGCCATCCGTTTGGGGATGAAAGGCCGTACTAAACGCTAACTTTGTACCCAAAATTTGATGAACTAGCCGCCAATCATTCGATGTGAACCGCCCATCACGGTCACTGACGATGCTCCGAGGAACACCGTGCAGTCGAACAATCTGCTCCACATAAAGCTTGGCCAAGGTTTCCACTGAATCGTCTCTTCTGTTTGGAAGGAAGTGCGCCACTTTTGTCAACCGGTCCACAATCACCCAGATTGAATCATGACCGCGTTGAGATCTCGGCAACCCGTGCACGAAATCCATCGAAATGTCATCGAACTTCCACTCTGGAATAGGTAATGACTTCAGGAAATCGCCAGGCTTCTGGCATTCCGCTTTCACCAATGCACCAGTATGGCATTCCGCCACATAACGTGCTACATCTTTCTTTAGTCCGGGCCACCAGAACAGGTTTTTCAGATCTCTGTACATCTTTGTGCTCCCTGGGTGAACTGAGTACTTTGCAAAGTGAGCTTCGTACATCAACTCTTCCCTCAATTTACCCACACTCGGGACGCACACTCGACCATTTCTTCGTAATAACCTGTTATCCCAAGAGAATTGGTCATCCGGCCCATCTTTAGCATAGCGCTGGAGACTTTCATCAAGCTTTGTTGCTCTCCGAACTCTGTCCGTAAGGTCATATTGCACCTCCGTCCAGTTCAAGCATGCATCGGTTGACGAACCCTTGTCAACACAAGATATCTCCAATGCTTCCAATTCCTCGATCAAATGCTGATCATGCCTTTGCAACCAGCTTGCCCGTACCGGAGTCTTGCGACTCAACGCATCAGCGACCACATTTCCCTTCCCGGGAGTATAGTGAATCTCGAAGGTGTAGTCCCCAAGGAACTCCATCCATCTTCGTTGTCGCATATTCAGATCCTTCTGATCCAACAAGTACTTTAGGCTTTTGTGATCTGTATAGATGTCCACTTTAACGCCATAAAGATAGTGCCGCCACAACTTGAGCGCAAAGATTACTGCCGCCAACTCCAAATCATGGACGGGGTAATTCCGCTCATCCACTTTCAACTGGCGCGAGCCATAAGCAATCACTTTACCAAACTGCAGAAGGACGCAGCCTAAGCCGCTCCCGGAAGCATCACTATAGATCTCATACCCATCTGTACCACATGGCGATGTCAACACAGGCGCCGTGGTCAAAACGACTCTTCAAGTCTTCAAAAGCTCGCGCGCACTCCGGCGTCCAAATGAACTTTTGATCTTTTCTCGTCAGCGTGGTCAGATGTAAAGAATTCCGTGAGAAGTTTTCCACAAACTATCTATAGTAGCCCGCAAGCCTAAGGAAGCTCCTGACCTCGGCCACTGAAGACATCATTGGCCAATCTCGAATGGCACTTATCTTTAACGGATCCACCACGATACCTTCTCCACTTACCACATGGCCTAAAAAGGCTACTGAAGAGAGCCAGAACTCACACTTTGAGAACTTGGCATAAAGCTTATTCCTCAGCAGGGTATGCAAGACCAACCGCAAATGGTTTGCATGATCCTCTTCCGACTGAGAGTATACCAAGATGTCATCGATAAACACAATAACGAACAAATCCAAGTACTCTCGGAACGTTCGATGCATTAGGTCCATAAATACCGAAGGCGCATTACATAGGCCAAACGGCATTACCGTGAACTCATAATGACCGTAGCGTGTTCCAAACGCCGTCTTGGGAATGCCACCTTCCCGAATCCTCAACTGATAATATCCCGATTTCAAATCCAACTTGGAATAGACCGTTGATCCTGCCAGCTGATCAAATAGGTCATCAATCCGTGGAATCAGATATTTGTTTTTCTCTGTCAGTTTATTCAATTCGCGGTAGTCAATACATAACCTCAAACTACCGTCTTTCTTTTTCACAAATAGAACAGGCGCGCTCCAAGGTGACATACTTGGGCGTATGTATCCCTGCTCCAACAACTCTTGCAATTGGACTTTCAACTCAGCCATCTCTTTTGGCGCGACGCGATATGGTGAGCGGGCCACAGGTTTAGCACCTGGCACCAACTCAATAGAGAAGTCAATCTCCCGCTGGGGTGGTAACCCAAGAAGATCTTTAGGGAACACATCGACAAACTCTGACACAACCAGAACTTCACCGACACTGGCCTTTGTCTCAACAGCCTGAATTAGCAAGAAGAATAACCCCCCGCCCTTCCGAACAGCATTGACGACTTGGAGCGCAGACAACAGAGTCCCGCCAACTCCTCGCATACCAGCGAACTTCATCACAAGTCCGGTATTCTGGCCCAGTGTAATCTCCTTGGAGTTGCAATCAATACAGGCACGCTGCTCCGAGAGCCAGTCCATACCAAAGATCACATCAAACTCCGATAACGGTAGCACAGCTGCACTCAAACCGAAATCCCGACTTCCTATTTGAACATCCACATCGCAAGTCCTATCCGCAAGCATCACACAGTCATTCGGCAATTGCACCCTTGTACTATCAACCGTCACATGACTCGGCACCCCAATTCGAGATACGAAGTCCTCAGACAGAAAAGAATGCGAAGCACCCGTATCAAACAGGGCTCTCGCCAGATTATTCCGAATCAGGACAAAGCCTGCAGCACACACATCATGCACAAGCTATACATAACCAAAAGCAATAGCACATAAGCAAATAATCTATATTCACTCGTACCTGTGACAACGTCACTTTACTTAATCGCCTCCTGCTGGCCAAGCTGATAGATTCGGGGCTGTGCCTGGGACGCAGAGGAATCAACCACCGCTTTGCCCTTCTCAGCATAAGACGCACCCGTCTTCTTTTCCCCTTTGGGATGAACAACCCGACAGTCATGGGCTATATGCCCCACCCAGCCACAGTTATAGCATGTACGAGAATCCGGCCTTGATGTCGCCCCCGACACAACGGTCATAGTCACTTGCCTAGACGGCTTGGACCTCTTGCCCCCTTTCTTCTGGTAGAACGATTTGCTAGGGCGAGGTGCTTGAACCTCTGGCTTCGACACAACCAAGCCCTTGTTCCCTTGCACCCATCGCATGTCCTTCTCCAACGCACACGCAGTATCAACCAACGCCTAAAACCCTTGGTTCACTGAACTCGAAAGCAGGAACCTCAACTCATCCCGCAATCCTTCATAGAACCTATTCGTTTTCCTTTGGTCATCCGCGAAGATTGTTCCCGCATACCGCCCCAACCTGGTAAACTCATGCAAGTAGGTATCCACGCTACCTTCGCCTTGCGTTAACCGTTGGAACTCATTTTCCAGGGCAATGCGTTGCGCCGCTGGGACATGCTTCGCCAGAAATATTCGAGAGAACTCCTCAATCGATACTTGCGTTAATTGCCTGCCTGCCAAATGGTGTACCTCAACCTCGTCCCACCACAACCGCGCCTCTCCTTCAAGCATGAAGGTGGCCAAGGTGACCTTTTGAGTTTCCTCCGCCCTGATCGCTGTCATTATCCGCTTGACACGCGATAACCAATCTTCTGCCTGCGTTGGGGATCCCATTCCCGTAAATGTAGGCGGACTGAAGCTCATGAATTGCTTCAACTGTCGGTCAGCTGCTCGTGGATCGATAGCCTCAACCGGCTCGGGTCTTACATCAACACGAACTGGCACTACTGCCGGCTGTGCTTGCCCGGTCGGCTGAATCATGGCAAATAGAGCATCAACAACTAAGCGAACAGTTTCCGCAGATGGAGGAGGTGTTGGCACCTCAGCTGGTGCCACACTCTCATCAGAGCGCTGGGGCTCAGACTGCCCAGCCCCACTATGCGTCACCTATAGGTGGACTAGGCACGCATTAGCAACCGTATGCAAGAAAAACAACACAAAAGGAACGCGCAGATTCCTCAAACAAGATTTTGTACATTCCTTAGGGTCTGTTTGGGACAGCTCTGGCGGATTGAAAAGCTGCTGTCCGGATAGAGCTGTTTTAAAATAGATCTCTGGGGAGCAGTTTTGAAAAGCTGCAGACTGTTTGGGTGTTCTGTGCAGAAGTGCGCTCGGAATCGCCGGAGGAAGGACGTCGGGGGCTTGAAATTGCCGGAGGAAAGCCGTCCGGGGCTCGAAATCGTCGGAGGAAGGCCGTCCGGCCTCTGAGCATGTTCCAACTGAAGAAACCATTAGATTTCCAAAACATGTGAGAGAAAAAGCTATTTTGCGGGAGCAGAAGCTGGGGAGGGAGAGATTTCTGAAAAGCTGCAAAACAGCTCCAGATTTTTGAAAAGCTCTTCACAGGGAGCTGTCCCAAACAGACTGAAAGCAGCTCTGGCGGTTGGAATAGAGATTTTCCAACCGCCAGAGCTGCCCCAAACAGACCCTTAGTGGACATTCCAGAGTTCATTAGCGTTACACCAGGGCGCATAAACACGCGCTCGCCACCCCATAAAAGAATTCGACCACGAATTCGAAAGAGGAAGACCGAACGAAGCTGATACCAAAATGTAACGACCCCATCCGTTACATGACGTATAATAGAAGGTCCGGCCGGGGCCCCACACTATATGCCACAAATAGACGGTGAGGTCACAGGATAATACCAAACCATACACGCATCCTAACTCAGAGCATGCTAGCAGAAGCTTTAAGTTGTAAATTTGAACTCTAACCAGGAATGTCCAATATATATAAACAACAGTTATATATACAACCATGGAATGTACAACAAAGGTTTGGCCTTAAGGCCTTATAGTTCCTCTTTCCATAGAACAAGGATTACAAACCTCGGCGCGCAGGCCGGCTATACATGAGGAAAAACAAAACAAACAAAATCATTCGCTCAGCCTTCAAGGGCTAGCCGCAGCAGCAGCAACAACAACAGTAGGGCTCCAGCCCTTCATTTACCACTTAGCTCTCCAGCACCTGCATAGGGAGAATCCACCCAAACAGTGGCAAACAAGGCAACAGTGAGCATTCAGCTGACCCAATTATAAAAATCCTACCCCTTTCTCGGGGAAGTCACATTCTTTCCTTCCATAGCATGGTATCAACAATAGCAACTATGTGCATGCAGACACATTCAAGCCATCACAACCGTCGGCCACATGGCCCGACAATCCGTGCACTCAGGGCACATTCTTGGTGTACCGGAATACCATGGTCAACACCACCGTCTACACGGTATTTGAGCATTCTAGTCTTTTCGGCGCGCGGGCCTAAGACTCTCATTAGGCGCTCCAACAAAACCCATAACCAGGCTTCCAAGTTGGACGACCCTAACGCAGGTACGGATCAGCCACCCCCCTTTGCTCAAGTCGTCGTGCCACCTCGAATACGGAAGTATCCATGGCAATTTATAGGCGCGGGTCGGTTTCACCTTTCCTGTTCGGCAATCTGCCTTCTCATCGAGTTGCAGCCCAACGGCTCAACCACACACAAAGTGGCAACGCACTGCCCCAAGAGTTGCATCCAACCCTCTTCATTTCCTGGACTTCATCCAGTACTTCCTGCTGCACCAAGCAATAGGTAGGCACAAGGCAACACGAGCCAGAATCACGGAGTCTTCTCCGATATGCAAACAAGCATCACCAATCCAGACCAGCATGTCCAGATGGGCTTCACACAGCATGCCTAGATCCGTACTCCAATTCCAGACTCTAACAAGAAGGACTTCACATATCTACCCCAAGGGACACCACAACCCACCGCACACTCGCGGGGAAGGGTTTTCCCTATGCAATGCAGAAAAGAAGGACTTCACATGTCCAAGAAGGGATATCGTTACCCTTGTCGATCTCTTGGGAGCCATCAAAAACTAGCCGGTGAGAAAGAACCGCAGCAGCTTGGCCTTCACAACGCTGGCCTCTGATCACGAATCGGACCACGGGAGCTCCGCCGGTGGAATTGATCTCCACCTCCTTCTTCTTCCTCCTCTCTCTTTCTCTCTTCCTTAACCAAATGAAAAATGAATTCTTCATCAAGTCTCTACTGATTTAATCCAGCCAGGAATCACCTAAGCCCTTGGATCCAAAGAGAGAAAATGAATGGCCACGATTTTCCCCAAAACCCACTTTTTTGGCTGACACGGCCTGTGACACGCCCGTGTCACAGGCCGTGTACCCTTAAGCGGCACACGCGGTACTCGAACCGACTGAACTTTACCAGAACACGGGCATCGACACGCCCGTGTCGAACCTGACACGCCCGTGTCAATCATGAGACACGCCTGTGTCACCCCTGCCTCATCGAGCTACAAGCAGTACACGGGTAGGCACACGGCATCGGACACGCCCGTGTCCAATCTGACACGGCCGTGTTCAAGGCTTGGATCCAGGCCGTGTAATCTTCTGACTCAGATCGCCTATTATTTGAGTGACACGCCCTGGGACACGCCCGTGTCCCAGGCCATGTACCCCCGACACGCCCTGGGACACGCCCGTGTCCCAGGCCGTGTAAAACAACCTGCACCTCAAATCCATTTTTTGAGATTTTTGGGGTGTTACATATTAACTCCCAAAGCCTTTGGATCTTCATCCTGTACCCAAGACAAGGGTGTTCTAAAACTTCTTCCGTAAAGGGCTTCATGGGACGCCATCCCGATGCTAGCTTGATGGTTGTTGTTATATGAGATCACTGCCAAGGGTAGGACCATTTCACACAGCTCTCCTCTATCCAACACACATAACCTCAATAAGTCTTCCAATGTTCGGATAGTCCTTTCAGATTGCCCGTCGGTCTGAGGGTGAAATGTTGTGCTAAAGGTGAGGTGCGAACCCAAATATGCCTGCACAGCCTTCCATTCTCCAGAGGTAAACCGACCATTCCAGTCAGAAACGATCGTCTTAGGCACGCCATGATACCATATGAATTGTTCAACAAAAAGGCGTACCAAAACGTCCACGTGTGCTTCCTTCTTCATAGGTATGAAACGGGCTACCTTCGTCAAGCGATCAACAATTACCCATATCGAATCATTCCTTGAGCAGGAGCGAGGAAAACCGTGGACGAAGTCCATGGAGACATCCTCGAACTTCCACTCGGGGATGGGCAATGACTGAAACACTCCACCGAGGCTCCTGCATTCTGCCTTCACTCTTTGACAGGCCTCGCAATGCGTAACAAAACACCTGACGTCTTTCTTCATCCCCGACCACCACATGGTCTTCCGTAAGTCGGCGTACATCTTAGCAATCCCAGGGTGCAAAGAATACCGAGAGCAGTGTGCCTCTCTCAAGATATCTTCCAGAATTTTATAGCCCTTGGGAATGTAAAGCCGGCAATGGAAATGAACAAGGCCGTTCTTTAGAGATTACTCGTTGGTTGTCCCATCTTCAATTGACTTTATTATCGGGGCCAGAGCCTCATCCCTTCCTTTCTCCGCCCGGATCCGGTCTCGAACATCGCAAACTATGCTCATCGTGGCCAAGTACTCTGTATACCCGTCCGGTTGATCCTTATACACCAAAGTGATCCCCATCTCCTCAAGCATCCAAGCTAAATCCATATGCATCAACCGGGACTCGGGGCTTGTTTCCGGAACCTTCCTTCTCAAAGCATCGACTACGAAATATTCTTTTCCGGGGTGGTAGTTCAAGGTTTATTCATAATCGCACAAAAATTCCAACCACCGCCGCTGTCTTAGATTCAATTCCTTCTAGGTATGGACGTACTTTAAGTTCTTATGATCCGAGAAGATTTCGCAGTGTACACCGTATAGGTATTGCCTTCAAATCTTCAAGGCGAACACTACTGCTCCCAGATCCAAATAATGTACTAGATAGTTTATTTCATGATTCTTCAGTTGTCTTGAAGCATAGGCGATCACATGCCCGTGTTGCATCTATACCGCTCCAATTCCTTGATATGATGTGTCCGTGTAAACTTGAAATATTTCCTTCCCAGATGGAAGGGCTAGGATGGGTGCGGATGTAATTCTGTACTTTAGTTCTTGGAACGCAGCTTCATATTGGGGTGTCCACTCATACGACTCACCTTTCTTTGTTAGGGGAGTAAGAGGAATAACAATCTTTGAGAATCCCTTTACGAACTTGTGGTAGTACCCGACAAGTCCAAGGAAGCTCCGCACATCGGCCGCTGACTTCAAAGGAAACCACTCCTTCACGGCACACACTTTCGCCAGATCCACAGGTAGCCCAGCCTCACTGATAACATGACCCAAGAAAACAACCTCCTGAAGCCAGAATTCGCATTTGCTGAACTTGGAAAACATGGCATGCTCTTTTAACTTCTTCAGTACTAAGGCCAGATGCCCGACATGTTCTTCCTCCGTCCTTGAGTAGACCAAGATGTCATCGATGAAAACAATGATGAAGTCATCTAGATAGGGCTCGAACACTTTGTTCATCAAGCTCATGAAAGCTGATGGGGCATTTGTGAGCCCAAACGACATCACTATGAACTCATACAAGCCGTATTTTGAGCTGAATGCCATTTTTGAAATATCATCCTCTTGTATTCACAATTTATAATACCCCGAGCGCAAATCTAGCTTGAAAACCAATGTTCTCCCACCAGTTGATCGAACAACTCATCGATCCGAGGTAACACATAGGTGTTCCATACAGTCAGTCGGTTGAGCTCCTGATAGTCTATGCATAAATGCAAGGTTCCATCTTTCTTCTTAACGAATAGAACAGGGGCTCCCCAAGGTGATGAGCTGGAACGAACAAACCCTGATTCTACCAACTCTTGCAGCTGAACTCTAAACTCGGTGAGTTCCTTCGAGGCCATTCGGTAAGGAGTCCTGGAGACAGCTTGGCACCCTGTAATAACTTTATTTGAAAATCTACTTCTCTATATGGGGGTAATCCTGGAACGTTCTCCCGAAATACTTCGGGGAACTCGCACACCAACCGCACATCCTTGATATCCAACGCCAACTCCTTCAGTTCGAAGTAAATCATGAAAACTTCGTCCCCCTTCAAGTGGGCTTTTAAAGCCTGGACTGAAGATAACATCATACGGGGCGCGAAGTTAATACCTTGAACGATGTCCTCCGAATCTCCATGTCTCAACGAGATCCTCTTCTGCGCGCAGTCAATAATCGCATAGTATTTATCTAGCATACCATGCCAAAAATGAGGTCGAACTCTGGCACTCCCAAGACTATGGCAGGGGTGTCGAAGAGCTTTCCTTCAAGGAGAACCTCAAACTCGCACTACGCGATTGCTGTGATCTCTGATCCGTCTCGAATGCACAACCTTCGAGCAATACCAGTGAAGTATTGCACTCCATCTATATCTTTGATGAAGTCTTCAGACACAAAAGAGTGCGAGTCACCGGTGTCGAATAACGTATAGGCCGGTTTCCCACCATCCATTACGGTGCCTAAGTGTAAAATTATGAAGGCTCAAGCCAGATTCCTAGAACAAACTTAGGCATACTAAGGACGAATGCATATAATGTATTAATTTCTTCCTCGTAGCCCTCATCCTGGAGCTTGTTACTGCTTCAATTTCTCCTTCATCGAGTCTCTTAACGCATGTCTAAACACCCAAAAGACCCGCTTCCAACCACTTTACCGTATCTACTATCTCCGCCAGGCTCGAGTCTGCTACAAACAAAAGTGGTTGCCCTAAGGAATCTTCCATGTCTATTATCTATGCTAGGCTCAAAATTTGCTATAAACAAAAGTTCTTGCCCTAGGGGTCTCGCAAGACTTTATACAATAGCTTTACATTCCTGGGGTCATCAAGACTTTAGTAAATCGACGTACAAAGGTGCGTACCTAAGGTCAGGTTGGCTAATCGAAGGTCAAAGATTGACAAACATATTGTGAATTACATATGGGCACACCACTGCTTCCGCTAAGTCAGTTTGTACCCAAACTGACTAATCGAACGGGGGTTGCACCATTATTAAATTACTTCTTATGTTTAAGATCAGAGCAAGCTGATACAATTTCTAAGACCCCCCCTTCCCGGAACACAGAACACGACACGAGAGGGGTCTTATGCTCAGAACAGCCACCTTGCGGTAACACTAACACTCGGGCTAGTCTGTACCACAAGGCGCCTATTCTGCCGGTTATAACCAATATCATTGATTGCCAACCCAACAGGAATATAGAATAGAAGTCAAATCCACACCAAGCATATAGTTTATATTATAACAACCATAGAGAAGCTACAACAAGCTTCTAATATCAAAGTACATAAATAGTTTTCCCAAAAATGGTACAACAAAAGGCTCTCACACTCACATCAATAACCGACGGTAGCGACGGTACCGTCCCCTCAGGACCTATCGTCCTAGCCTGGCTGTCTGGCTACATAACCTGCTGCTCCACCTGCAGGATTTCCTCCTAAAAAGGAAGACGTAGCAACCGTTAGTCATAAATACTAAGTGGCTTCACGTCCGCTCCCCCAGCGACTCCTCGGCACCGGGCGGAGAAAGGAATAGGGTAGAATATATATAAACATAGGTACAACCAGGTGGTAGATCACTATATATGTAAAGCAGTGTATTAACAAGTAACATGTAGTTCTAGCATTTCTACCATCTACCATAGCATATGAATAAAGATATAATTGAAGAGAACTCAACTTATATGAATGCCCATATAAACGTATAAGTTGAGGATTGTTCAGTAATAAGTAACTCATCGTATAGGAGTGCCCATAAAAACTTATACGATAAGGATCATGTGTATGTAATGAGGTGTAATTGTATGTATGCAATGCAATGACTCACCCATGATCACGTACATGCAATCGCTATGTTGACACAGACTAATAGTTCCCACTTTTCGAGCAGGTAGCTAACCTCTTAGGTGTCAACTGTCGTGACCGGACGGTGGCAGTAGAGCGGGCATCTCTACAACTAGGCTTGTCTCCACACTACCTGGCATAGGCCTTTGTACGCCTCAATGCTAAGAACACAACAACGGAGTTCACATGCGTACTACGGCTACGCGGGTGTCTCGGGTAGATGAGCACAGAGATCCTAGCCCCGAACTGGCCTAAGGAGTGATACGGAAGGAGCCTCGGAAATGAGCACAAGTACCAAGCCCAACTGTTCACTTGGCACGGAAGGAGCCTCAGGACGTGAACACTGAGGACTAAGCCCAACCGCCCAAGGTTTAGCTGTCAACTCCCATCGATGTCATGATTGGCGAGCCCGTAGACCTGCCACACTATCCTTAACCAGGGATTATGACACTGCGTGTCGACTCACACCACATGCATTATATCCACATCGTGATACCGAAGGAGCCTCGAAAATGAGCATGAGGAACAAGCCCAACCGACCAATTGGCACTGAAAGAGCCTCGAGACATGAACACTGAGGACCAAGCCCAACCAGTGTGATCAGATATCCACACTCACCCTTTTTACAATCCAGTGTGCAAGGCACCTCAGGGGTTTACCACAAACACAGGTGGCGAACCACCACATACAATGGACCATTTTAGACTCCCTTATATGACAAGCATCAAGAACATGATATCGTCAATGCTATGGTCCCATAACTTTAACATCACCAAGATTAACCATTTGTGTACACATGAGTTAACCATCTATTTAACATCTAACATGTTCATACAACCATCACCGAAAAATTACCCAAGCTCTAGTAAATCTTGTTATTAAATGACTAATTACCCTTCGTTCATTAACCCCCACCAAGTCGTTTCGTTCAACCACATACCATTTCTCCATTTATTTACAAGGGGTCTATTCAAATACTATCATCATGCATTGAATTATCATAGTATACATATAATATTCTCCTATAGCCTAATTTCGGATTATTACAAGACCTCCTCCGAGTCCAATTTCATTTATATAACTAACTTAGGAATTAAGGTGCAGAATCCTGCTTGACTACAACTTCAACCGAAGGTTCCCTTGGATACAGGAATCCGGTGAGTGCGTGTAACACATTGCGTGAAAGGTCTTTCCATGGGCTACAACTTTCATGTTCAGTTCGCAACCCAGATCGGACTGTATCATACATGAAATTGGCTCCAAAGCCTGCTGCATCCAGGATACAATTTCTGCACGCTTGGTCTTACAGCCCTCTACTTCGATCAGACATTGTCGTGGCTATAGACTTCACCGGAAGGTGTGTAACAACTCGTTAGAAAGGAAATCTAAAGGTCTACGACTCTTTTGTTTAGTAAAAAGCCCAGATCTGACCATATCTTGCATGAAGATAATAAGAAGGTCGATGCGTGCAGAACACAGATTTATGCACGCATATTGAGGAGAAATGAACGGCATCGGTTAATCTTCCTCCTCAAGCAAATCCTTCCAAATCACAACCAGAAGTTCCTCCACCCTTATTAACCCTCTTAAGGCCATTCCTCTTCACGAATCCACCCCCATCATCACTTTGAAGAAGGGGAGGTTGAAGATGACTAAACATTATGACACAAGTTCTAGAAAGGTCCTCCTAGAAACCTTCACCTCACACATCAAGACTCATTTGAGTCGATGTCTCGCCTAATAATAACTTTGGATCTAGCACCCAAGGAGAGGGGGGGGGGAGGTCACCTAATTTCCAGCGGTTCCGCCATTTCCGGCCATGGATCTTGTCATCCTTCTCGTTGGCATCAATTTTTCCTTGACGGTGGTGGCATTTCCTCACGGGGTTGGTTGGCTCAAGCAAGATCTATCTCCTTCATGAATTCCTCTCCAGAAAATAGGGTTTGGAAGAGAATAATACGGCTAGGGCTTCTCTTTTCTCTTTTATACAGAAGTGACACGGGTAGGGAAACGGCCGTATACTTACCCATGTTCTGCTATGGCAAAATGTCATCAACGGTTTGACTACCTTTTCGTGATCATACACGGGTACTGACACGCCCGTATCTGTACCCATGTCTAGTTGACACGGTCCTGGTTCTGGCCGTATCGATACCTGTGTCCTGCTCGGAACACTTCTCATTTTGCTTGCCTTGGAGCACACGGGTAGGGACATGCCCGTGTCTCTACCTGTGCCCTTCTCTGGTCAGCAATGTCTGTGACTCAAATCCATGCCACTCAAATCCATGGAACTCAACGCCACGACACACGGGTAGGGACACACCCATGTCTCTACCCGTGTCCTCCTCAGGATAGTCCGCTCAACGTCGTGCCACTCAAATCCATGTAACTCAACGCCACAGAACACGGGTAGGGACACGCCCATGTCTCTACCCGTTTCCTCCTCAGGACAGTCCACTCAACATCGTGCCACTCAAAGCCTTGACACTCAACTCCACGGCACACGGGTAGGGACACGCCTGAGTCTCTACCCGTGTCCTCCTAAGGACAATCCACTCAGCATCGTACCACTCAAAGCCATGGTACTCAATGCCACGACACATGGGTAGGGACACGCCTGTGTCCTTACCTGTGTCCTTCTCGAGACAAGCCACTCAACTCCATACCAAAATCACTCAACACCACAGTCATTCAATGCCACAAAACACGGGTAGGGACACGCCCGTGTCCCTATCCGTGTCATACTCAACACAGGTACTCAACTTATTTCCTTTTCCCCACGAGTGCGCACCTGATCGCCTGCACCTCCTGAGCATAAATCAACTTTCCTAACTTCAAAATCACGCACAAGGGGCCTAGAGCGAATCGGGTCGTTACAGCTGTAAAGCTCTTTGCCTAGTTCTACAGGTAAAGAAATTATGATGGAAAAGCTCTCCATCAAAAAATAATGACCCTGCTGGGCAAGAATAATATAGAAAGGGATGATGTCTAGAGGAAGTACGGGATAGTCTAGATGGAGATGAAGATCAACTAGTTAAAGAAAATGTTGCTCAGCAAGAAACAGTCCAGCTATCCCCAACAGTCAGATATTTGAGAGATAATCCTCCAGATCAGATATTAGGTGAGGCTAGCTAAGGAGTATAGACCAGAAGAAGGAGCAACTCTTTACTCAAGCTTCCTGTCACAAGAAGAGTCCAAGATATTTGAAGAGGCAAATAAAGACAAATTTTGGATTAGTGTAATGTAAGAAGAACTGAACCAGTTCAAAAGATTAAATGTCTAGAAGCTAGTTCCCACACCAGATGTACATAATGTCATTATAGTCAAGTGGATTTTCAGAAATAAACTTGATGAAAATGGCATTATCATAAAGAATAAGGCTAGACTAGTGGCCAAGGGGTATAGACATGGAGAGGGGATTGATTATGATCAGACATTTGCCCCAGTTGCAAGGTTGGAAGCCATCAGACAATTCCTTGCATTTACAGCTATCCAGGGATTCAAAGTCTTCCAGATGGATGTGAAGTGAGCCTTCCAGAATGGATATTTGAAAGAAGAGGTCTATATACAGCAGCCTCCAAGTTTTGTAGATTCTAAGTCTCCTACTGATGTTTATTGACTTAGGAAAGCTCTATATGGGCTCAAGCAAGCCCCTAGAGCATGGTATGAGACAATGTCTACCTTCCTCATTGAGAACAAATTCTCAAGGGGGAAGATAGACAAGACCCTATTCCTAAGGGAATCTAAGGGCAAGATCATCCTAGTCCAGATTTATGTTGATGACATAATATTTTGCTCTACTGATGATATCCTCTGCAGGAAGTTTGCAAAACTTATGCAGGGGAAGTTTGAGATGAGTAGTATGGGTGAACTGAAGTTCTTCTTGGGACTCCAAGTAAGATAAACTAAGGATGGTCTATCCATATCCCAGTCAAAGTTCACTAGGGTGCTAATCAAGAAGTATGGTGTGGAGAATGCTTCAACCATAAGAACTCCCATGAGCTTAAGTATGTTAATAGGCAAAGATGATCCAGGGAAACCTATTGCTCCAACTTTATATAGAGGTATAGTTGGCTCCCTTCTCTACCTCACTACAAGTAGGCCTGACATTATGTATGCAACATGTGTCTGTACTAGATATCTGGCCTTCCATAAAGAGTCTCACTACACTACTGTGAAATGAATCTTGAGATATCTTAAGGGCACCCCAGATTTCGGCCTATGGTACCCTAGGTATGGGGAGTTTGAACTAACAAGTTATTCAGATATAGATTTTGCATGCTGCAAGGAGTACAGAAAGAGCACATTTGGCTCCCAGAAATTTCTTGGTTGAAGGCATGTCTCTTAGAGAAGCAAGAAGCAAACAAGTGTTGCAATCTCCACTGATGAGTCAGAGTACATTTCAGTAGAGATCTGTTGTGCTATGTTGATGTGGATCCAACATCAACTTCAGGACTAGAATATTCAGATAAGTAGAATTCCACTCTTTTGTGATTCTACTAGTACAATTTCTATAGCTAGGAATCATGTCTCTCATAGCAGGACTAAGCATGTAGAAATAAGGCATCATTTCATTAGAGAACATATGGAAAGGCAAGAAATCAGCCTTGAGTTTGTCTCTACAGACAAGCACGTGGCTGATATCTTCACTAATCGACAAGAGGAAGCCAAGTTCAACACCTTCAAATTTTAATTGGGTATGTTGAATCTTGTATAGCTTCAATTCTCTGCTCTAAAATATGATGTACTATCTATTTTGAAGGTAGTACAAGTTCTTCCCCAAGACAATGAAGCTAGTGTGCAACAGTTGAGGGGAGCAAGCCCATCAACTGAAATGGAATTAAGTCAGAGTAGGAGTTAGGTTTGGGGAATCATCCCCAGATAGATAGGGGGAGAAAAACTTCACACAAAACAAATCTCCCTATTGCAGAAGTCAAAAAAGTGGAGAGGAGTTAGGGGGAAGAAAAAATTGACTTGATCAAGACCTAACCCAGCCAAGATGCAGGAAGCTCAAAGCCAAATGGTGCAGAAGTTTTTTCAACTCAAGAATATTAAGGATGGCTCATCCAGGAGAGCATCTTGCCAGAGGGTAAGTAAAATTCTTGACATGGAGAATTATGTGTGGTTACATATTTTAAAACTCTTAATGATGTTACACAAGTGTCAGTTTTTATGTTAAAAATACTGTGTATGTCAATGACCTGTGTTATTGATCAAGCAAGGTTTTGACTTCTTCAAATAGGGAGAGATTGTTGGGTCAATTTACCCCAATGTTCTAGATTTGAAAGAAGTCAAACGGTTCAATAACATACACACATAATGTATTCGATGTATGCTTTAATTATTTTATATAGGTTGTCCTTGATTAGACAGGTGAACAAGAAGAGGAAGTTGGAAGTCAGATAATTTGACTAAGGTATAACTGCTGAGATAACTGAGATAGCTGAGAAGAATGTCTCAGAATAACTGCTAAGACAACTGATAAGCTCATTACATATCATTGAGAGAAGTGTTGGTCTCAGATAAATAGCTGAGATAGAATACTGTCTCGGTTGTGAAGAAATAACTGCTAAGATAGAAGACAGTTTCAGCTGTGAAGAAGAAACCTCTGAAACTATTGAGAAAGAATAGCTGAGACAGAAGAGTCTCAGCTGTGAAGAAGAAACTGCTGAGAAGGTTGAGAAGGAACCGTTGAGACAAAGCCAGTGGAAATCTTCTAAGTCCAGAATATGGAGTTCGTCGAACTGGGTTCAGAATTCATCGAGCTCAACTAACAGTTCGTCAAGCTCAGCTCACAGATCGTCGAGCTCAAATTAAAGGTTGAAGATTCAGACTTCATCGTCCCAAGCCCGCTTTTCATCGAGCTCAAGTCAAAGGTTTAAGATTCAGAGTTCGTCCAGCTGAGCTCACAGATCGTCAAACTCAAGTTAAAGGTTGAAGATTCAGAGTTCATCGACCAAAGCCCTCCCATCGTCAAGCTCAAGTTAAAAGTTGAAGATTTAGAGTTCGTCGAGCAGTGCTCACATTTCTTCGAGCTAAATGTGAAGTTGAAGATTCTTAAGTTCATCGAGCTCAGCACAGAGTTCATAGAGCTCAGCATAGAGTTCGTCGATCTCAGCTCGACGATCGTCGAGCTCAGTCCAAATACTTCATGCCGTTGCGGAAAAGCTATAGTAGCGCCGGAATCTACTGTTTGTCTTCTTCTGAGGGAGGTGGCGCTCACCATACTTGACTAGGCCCACATTCAAATTGTGTCGTTGATTCAAATCAACCGATATAAAAAGATGAGAAGAAAAGAAGATTAGGGTTAACAAAAATTGAGAACAAAAGCAAAAGGTGAAAAAGAGGTGGTTGGACTTCATCTTCTCTGACAAGCTTGAAAGCAAAGTCCAGTAGTGAAAGCAAAAGGAAAAGATAGCTGAAGCTTCTTCTAGTTCTGCAAGAGTGTTCCATGGAGAACAAGTAGGCTGATTCAATCTATCAGTAAGAGGAGTTAGCTGTGTGAAGGGTTGTAAGCCTTCAATAACAGTTTGCTGTCATCTGTACATCAGAGAAATTTGTTGTTATAGAAGAAGACTAATTCCTTCTACAACAAATGGGATGGACTTATATCTGCTCAGTCTAGTAAGTTAGACTCAGAGATTTATCTCTGAGTCAGTATTTAAATTTCACTGATTACTTTCATGTAGGATTCAGTTTATCTGAATCTGAGTGTACGACACTTTGTGCCTGAGTTATAGGTGACTTATTTGTCAATAAGGTAGGTTCCCTACTAGGGTACTGAGGTAGGATCCAAGTGTGGATCTGTGCTGTAGGGTTTAAGTGCCTGAGGTAGGAGAGTGTTGCTCTCTAAGGTAGGATCCAAGTATGGATCTGAGGTAGGGCTGTCCTCCCAACTTGAGTATAGGGCTTATTACTTGAGGTAGGTGACTGGTGAGTCACTGAGCTGTAGGTCACAAGTGTGTCACTGAGTTGTAGGTCTTAGAGGAGGTTGAGCTGTAGGTGCATAGAAGGACACTGAGGTAGGTACCTGGATAGGTACTGAGTTATAGGAGTGATACAACACTCTGAGAGTAGGTCTGTGTGCCTAAAGTTATGGGGCTGAGAAACCTGAGCTGTAGGCCTTAAAAATAAGGCTGAGGTAGGTTATCAGTGGACCAATGAGCTGTAGGAGCACTGCAGGGATCTGAGGTAGGAACCTTGTGGTTCTGAGTTTGGATTCAAAAAGAATCTGTGTTTAAGGCTGAGGGCCTTAGGTTAAGGTTTGAGGAGAATATTTGTGGAGTTTGTGCCAAGTCCAACAAATCAATTGGATAGGTGGGAGGGAAAGTGGATATACCCAATTGGGGAACCACTATAAATATTTGTGCTTGTTGTAATGCTTATTTCTTTCTTGTATTGCATGTAATTATGCCAAGCTCAATATCACCAAACTTATAAACAACATAAAGATCTAAGAAAGTTTAAAAGACCTATTCACCCCCAAGGTGACTATCTCACCTTGAAGTAATAACTTTCAGTTCACGCTAGTTATATCATATCATGATTTACTAAATAAAACTGAATGTGCTCCGTACAATTAATTAACAAAGATGAATGTTAATGTCACATACACTGCAATAATTTAGTATGATCAATTATTATCCTAAACTAAATTTCTATCTAATTATATACTCAAATTCAAAAGAATACTTAAGAATAATCTTGAATTATCTATATCTATCTATCTTAGAAGTTGTAATTATGTGATAGATAATTGTATAATTATGCAATACTTACTTTTGTATATTGTGAATGTGAAGTGCTTCACCTATTTTTTCATATATTTCATTCTTATGAGGACCATATAATCAATTGTGCACCAATCTATGTCAAATCACAAAATTGTTATCACATCTTTCTTAGTCTATGAAATACATGTGTACTGAATACATTCAACATCTATTTAATATGAATAAATTTCTTTTTGGACGCTTAACACTGTATTTTGTATTCATACTCATCATTCTAGCTTCACCCTTAGTATATGTTAAATTGAATATCTTTGATAGGAACTTTTTGTCTTTCTATGCTAACTCTTTATAAATTTAGAATATTAAAAGTGTAGAATCATGATATCTAAGTAATTGAATGCATAAATATGAAACTGTAACTAGATTTAAAATCAACAGTCTGTAAAATAACAAAAAATCCAAACTCTTATCATGCTTTAGTACTATAGTTCTATATATCTATTCATAGGAACTAAATGCATTTGTATGACCATAATAATTCATGCATTGCTTGTGTCTCACAATAGCAAGGGTGTAGGTTTGTATGCATTAGAGAAGCTAACCAGTAAACCGTTTATTATCCTTAACCGGGGAGGATTCAAGTAGAGCCTTGAGAGGCAATGAGGGGGAAAGAGTGTAAGGTTGAGCGAGTCTCTTTTTTATGCTTTTGGGATTAACATACCAACCTACAACATTAAAGCAGCTCCCCATTCCCATTCATTACTTAGTACGAGGCTAGGGTGTTGTCGCATAGCATGGGTAGCTATTTTCTCAAACATGCTTATTTCATATCATATACATGACTAGTATCTCACTATAGGTCATGATTTTCTATTTCAGGAATATTTGGCTCGTATGAACATGTGAACTTTTATTTTTGCGTACTATATACTTCTTAGTCATGATTTTTTTTTGTAAAACACAAATATTTTAAAAAACAATTCGATGACACCGGACATCTAATAGGTAAAATCATAAATCTTGATAAGAGATCTCAAAACTCATTGCGAATACTAGTGTAGCACTAGTTTGAATATATGAATTCACGATATAAAAGCATACGATAGCTAAAACTGGGCTTGTTGTCATAAATAGAGTTTTTGGTCGTTATCTCCCAGGATTAGTTCTACCATCAGCGATAGTGTTTCTTTCGTATTAGGCCTCATTTTTTTTCTTCTAATCTTCCATTAATTATTTTTTTCTCTTATTTTGTGTTTTTGTTTTTGTTCCAATTCATTTTTTAAGATAAAAGCTGCTAAAAATTATAGAATCCCAAAATTACAAAAACATGTTTAACTTCATTTTGTGTGTGTTTATTTCTTACAAAATGGGAACTGAAACAAAAATGGCACGATCATTACTTTTAGGACACACATGACTAGAACACAAAACATAAAGATTACGTGCAATATTTTATTTAGGAGTGCTAAACTCTATCAAATATTATACGTTTATGCCATGTTATGTCTAATCAATTGGTACTTAGCTACTAAGTGCGACTAAATAGGATTGCTTATGTTTAACAAGCAGTCATGCACGAGGGACCCCGTGTGGGGCGGCGACATTTATCATGGGGAGACATTGGTCGGGGGCAGTGACTTGGTCGAGGGAGGCGACATTGGTCGGGGACAACATCGGTTGTATGGGGCGACATCGGTCGGGAGCAACTACATTGGTCGTTGGCGACATCGGTCGTAGGCGGTGACATTTGTCGTGGGCGGGGATATTTGTTGGCGGTGACAACATTAATCGGCGGCGGAGACATTATTCAGGGGTGGCGACATTGGTCGTTAGGGTGATATTGGTCGTAGGGAGCGACATTGGTCGTGGGGGCGATGTTGGCCGTGGGTGACGACAATGGTTGCGAGCGACAATATTGGTCATGGAGGTGATGTCATTTGTCATGGGTGGTGACATCAGTTATGGGCGACAACATTGGTTGTGGGGGCCAAAATGATTGAATTGAATCCCCATAATTGGGCTAGAAATAATGTACAGCAAAAGCTAAACATGAAATTTCCATGCTAAGAGATTTTCATTCATACAGGGTAGCAATTATTGTTGTTTAATAATTTCCATCTAGAACATTCCCGAAATACAGTGAGCGAGTTGGCTAACAGCTGTTGTATCTAGCTTTCTTTTTATTTATTTTAATAAAATTTGTTTTCATTTAAATAAAATACATCAAATTTCAATAAAGTACAACAAAGACAAAAGTTTTCATTTAAAAAATTTACTTAATCCTACACAAATGAGGAGAAATAGCTCATAACACTGATATGCCTTAGATGGGCAAACAGTAGAATGAGAAGTAGCAGTGGCAAAGTTGTATTCTTGAGAGAACAAAAGTAATAGGGGAGATTGACTAAGAGAGGGTAAGGGTCAGTTGTCCTACAAAAGAGAAGAGAAACTGCAAGTATCATGCACTAAAAAGAAGTAGACCCATGAACCTCAAAGAACACGATTTAAGTTTCTAGGACAAATGACGGTCACAAAGTAATCGTTAGTAATTTTATTATCAAACATTCTCGTTCGAAGATCGGAACTATAACTAAATAGCTTTCTCCCCCAAAGTCAGAAAAGCAGAGAACACAAACTAAAAGCCTTATTAGTTGAGAACACAAACTGAGAACACGTCTACAACTGAAAAGCAGCTTTAAAAAGTCCAAAATAATAAGGGTTTTAAAAGCTGAGAACACAATCTATAATAGAACACAAATCATTGTTTATAAACACAAATTATTGCTGAACTTTGCAGAACTATAAAAAAACTATTTTTGGAGGAAAAAAGCTCGACCTTTGAAATGGCACCGGCCTCCTCCGCAAGTCTTCGACTTCCGATGATGAGCTAATTTGTGTGTAAGGCTGCTTTTGTGAAGATCAGAGGAGGGCGGAGCTGACTTTGTTGGGAGCTCATTGCAGACAATTGAAGTTGAAAAAAATATAGAGTACAGGTGAATCAAATTAGAGACCAAGGAGTTAGAGATCCTTTAAACTAATATTAGTGCTATGGACCTCAGCCTCTGTTAATGGCAAAAGGCTGTAACAATTATTCATATAAATATGCACAGGAAAAACTTGAACATATATTAAAAAATGAGCTGAAGCTGAAATACTTGAACATATATCAAAAATAACTATTGCAAACAGAGACAATAGTTATGAGTTGCCAACAATGAACTTCCCATACTTCAATCTTAAACCAGAACGTATGCATTTAACTTCTTAGAAGCGGTGATATATAAAAAAAATCAATTTTATCAGATCCAAATAAAAAGTGATCAATAAAAAATTCTCAGCACGTCTTCCTTCCCAAATAGATCCTTAACATGCATTCATACACATGCTCTGGAAAAGTAGAAATTTGTGTTCATATGATCTTTAAACTTTCGCCCTCGTTCCAGAAATTTTATCAAGCTGAGGATGCAAAAAAAAATTTTGAAAGTGTAAATAAAAAATAAAAGAAATGGAAAAAGGTAAGCTGAAAGTTGAGGTGTCCAGATCATACCTTTGTCGCAGAAATCTGGGCCCCAAGCCAGGAAATAAAGGCAGAAGGTTAAAATAACTGGCAAAAACAAAGCCAGAAGCTCAGAATTCACGACAGAAATAGAACTTTAGGCTTAGAAATTGATAATAGCTTTGTCAAAAAATTAAATTTACATGGAATATAAATTTTTACTCTCCTGCTTAAAAGATCATACTCAACCATATCTTGAATTAACTTTATTCATTTATGGTAGTATTATGTCAAATTTTATGACATAAATAAATCAAACAAATCCAATAGTGTTACTTTCAATATTCCCTCCTCTAAAGATCGAATCCTGTGCAGTGAACATACATTTGCTGTTGAAAACTGAACCCGAAGCAAGGAAATAGAAGGCCGAAGGTCAAAAATGCCCACAAAAATATAGGCAAAAGCTCAGAAATCACCGCAGAATTAGAACTTTAGGATTAGAAATTGATAGTTTCAAGCGAAGAAAGAATGCGTTATAAGACTTCAGGGGTCAAAGATTTAATATGGGTTACACTATATACATCATTCTCTTATTAGAGTTTTGTTGATCTTTAAAAAGCGGATATTAAAAAATGTTAGAAAATAGATAAAGCGGGAAAAAGCATGAAGTAAATCTGAAATAGATGAACCTTTTGTTGATAAAATCTTAAATTTCCTAGCAAAACCTCAAATATCCAACAAATTAGCTTGGGGGTCTCATCAACCATGTTCTATGGAGTTTAATAGAGAGAAAGACGGAGGCTCGGCTGGGAATGTGATTCCTTAGAGCACGCTTAGTGAGAAGACATAGAGCTTCCTTGACTTAAATCAAAGCACTTTAAAAGATGAAGAAACATGCATTCAGAATTGTTATGCGAGAATGATAGAGAAAGGGTAGACAATGTATTTTAGGTCATTGGAAGAAACTGTAGCTCTTACCAGGTTTATGTAGGGCATCGTCGGCATGGAAGCATCGGTTGTGCATGATCGATGGGGTAGTATCAATAGGCTAGTGGGAAGGAAGTAGTAGAAACTTACCATAAGATGCAAGCTCGAGCGGTTTCCTAGCGCAGAGGTACATCGATGTAGAGGTGCTCTGTGCATGCTTCTTTGTGCGAAGCGCGCTGCTGATGAGATTGATGTGCAGGGATTGATCTCTGGATGGAAGAGTTAAAACTCGGCTAGGTTGAAGCGCGTTTTGATGTGCAGGGATGGATCTCTTGATGAAAGAGCGTTTTCTCTGCATGGAGATTATTTAGTCGAGGCAGGGAGACGTGTAGGACTGAAAAAAGTGGTGATGACAGATTTGACAGAGCATTAGAAATTAAATGTGCGGGAGAAGTTGTCGGGAAAAAGAAATTTACCTTAAAACCACATATTTTGAAATATAGAGAGCATTTTAGGGGGTAATTTGGGTATCCTAAAGTTACACCATGGCTACTTTAGTGTTTCCTTACTGTGTAAAGATATACCTCTAGGTATATGTGAGGATTTAGGTAGTATAATGACATGTCAATGATCACACAACCCTAGAAAATGCACTCTTATAGAAATTTCAAAGCTTATATATTATAACCTAAGATATTGTGTTTATGATAATAGGAATGACTTGAAAAATCAATGTCACATTGTACCTTTATCATATATAGAGTTTAGAACATTGGGACAAAATTATAGTAGTAAGTTATTTGTATACAAGTTAAAGTGTATCAATATATGAGCGTATATTTTGATCTATTCGGGGACCTTAAAAAGTATTAATTGATAGTAAACAAAAAAGGGAAAACTCATATATAAGCTATTATAATATGTGAAAAGGATATCCCCCAATCACTACTTATCTCTCCTAATAAGCCTCCATGAGCATTGTGATAATGAGCACATTGGTCTTTGGAATCGTTTAGATCTTTTTCAAAGAGAGTAAATTGAGTTTGGGCCCTTTTTTATCTATTCTTGGTATATTGTACATAGAATCGTGATATGATTTTTCACTTCATCTCTATTGTGTTAACATATTGATTTATTGAGATAAAACACATATTGATGATTATTTCTCCTTGATATTTTTTGATGCTAAACGTATATCTATCATTATTCTATTTAACTCTTCCACGTATAAGAATTGAACATAATCTGCATTGACTATCTATCACAAGGGTTTACTAGTACATAATTACTATTAATGATGCTTACAATGTTACACTGTATTAACTCTATTAATCAGTTGACAATGAACGTCAAATCTTTTGTTTAGATTCACATTCATTATCTAAAATGTATTATGCACTGCCAATAATTTAAATATAATGTTTTCTTAAGTTGGCTAGTTTTGTAATCATTATGCCCAGCTCATATTTTTTTGTCTCCCATACTTTTTTGTTTGCTTTGCCAAAACTTCATATCTATGCTTAATCTCAAGCCACTACTGCTAATTCCCCGCATTTTTGATAATATCAAATGGGAGACATTTGTTTGTTTATGAGTAAGTCCTATGCTAGTCACCTAGGGGAAGATCACTCGTAGGGGGAGCACACATGTAGGGGGAACACGCATGTAGGAGGAGAACATATGTAGGGGAAGTCATACTTCTGTTGTAACGTCCCAATCCGCGTTAGGCCCCTCGCACGTGTTCTGAGTCAAGAGACTCAACTCGGGCTCGGGGTGCACCGACGCGAGGTGTCAGGTGCATAGAATAAGTATAGGGTTGGGTTCAAGGTTACCCCAACCAGTAGCCGAGATGAGGGAACTCGGCTAAGTAAAAGTCGTCGAGAATGGAGGTTGATGCTCACCGATCGTCGAGAATGGAGGACTGATGCTCGCCGATTCGACGGGTATCGGTGGTCGATACCCGCCGGACACAGAGCTGCAAGTAGACTAAGGGAAATTCGGCGAGAATGCTCGGCGATTCTCGCCGATCGTCGAGAATCCCCTATTATACCCACCGGTCGTCGAGTATCGCTGAGAATACTCAACGCAATCAACGCAGGATGTCCAGTAAAAATGCTAAGGGAAAATCGTCGGGAATCATTGTTGATTCCCGACGAATTCGTCGAGAATGACCTGACGGTTCCCACCGATCGTCGAGAATGACCTGACGATTCTCGCCGATCGGCGAGAATGGCGACTGATTCCCGCCGAATTTTACTTGGACATTTTCTTCGCCCAGGCAGATTCGCCGGCCTGTACAGGCGGACTGAACCGGACTTAGGGATTCGTGCTGAATGATCCTTGGACCGGTCACTTCAAATGAAACCTAGTTTGGGCGGTCCAATTAGAGAGTGACACGTGGTGGAAGGGGTTTAGCCTAATATGTAATATAAAAAGGGAGTAAACAAAACCCTAGCCATCGCACCCGATCGTTCTTACCGAGCTGTCACCGTGCAAACCGACGGGAGCGGAAGAGGAGATATCGTGGGTCACCGGAGCCGGATTCTGGAGGAAAAGCTCCGTCGTTTCCGTGGAAGAACACTACTAACGAAGCCAAGGATGCCGCCACGGAGGATAACGCGATCCATGGCCGGCAATGGAGGAAACGCCGAAAATGAGGTGAGTTTCCTCCCCTCTCCCTTGGTGCTAGATCTATAGTTATTCTTAGGCAAGATATCGACTCAAACGAGTCTTGATGTGTGAGATGAAGCTTTCTAGGAAGGCCATGCTAGAGCTTGTGCTTTAAAGCTTAGTTGTCTTCAACCTCCCCTCGCTCCAAGTTGATGATAGGGGTGGTCTCGTGAAGAGGAAATGGCCACAAGAGGGAGAATAAGGGTGGAAGAACTTCTGGCTGTGATTTGGGGAAAAATCGCTTGAGGAGGAAGATGAACGGATGCCGTTCACTTCGCTTCAAGATGCGTACAGAATCTGTATTCTGCACGCAGCGACCTTCTTGGCTATTTTTAAGCAAGAAGGGGGCGGATCTGGGCTTTCTACTAAACACGGAAGTTGTAGCCCTTGAAACTACCTTTCCAACGAGTGGTTTCACGTTTCCATGCGATACCTATAGCCACAAGAAAGGCCGTTTGAATCTACTGCGGTTGGGGTAATGCCCAGGAATTCTGTATCCTGTGCGCAGCAGACTTCGAGTTGCATTTCTGGTATGATGTGACCAGACCTGGGCTTTCGACTAAACACGAAAGTCGTAGCCCTTAAAATTACCTTTCCAACGAGTGGTGGCACGTTTTCAGGCGATACCTGTAGCCACAGGAATCCTCTATCAAAGTTGCTGACCGGATTACATATAATTCTAGGTGATTATAATATGAACTTGGATTCGATGGAATAGATGTTGCAATCCATCTCGAGGTTGGGGTGAATTCTTCTGTGTTAATCGCCGAGGTAATGTGAAGATTGATGTTTGAGGGCTTGAATTCCTATGCCGAGATGTGAATCAAGCCTAAGTGAATGAAAGGCTTTGTTATATTTGTTAGATCACCATTATGCACATTATCTATAATATGTTGAATTCATTTGGAAGGGTTTGTAAATGGTTAGGACTATGGCCAGGATGTGTAATGGATTGATGGAAGGAATGGATAGTCCAATGCTTAGAGTGTCGTCTCCCCACGGGTTGCATTGTGGAAGTTAACAAGAGCGGTGTTGATCATCACGAATGGGAGTGAGGTTGAGTTGGATAAAAATTGAACGGTTGGGCTTGGTCCTCGGTGTTCACGTCCCGAGGCTCCATCCGTATTTGTTGGATGGTTGGGCTTGGTCCTCGTGCTTTCTCCGAGGCTCCTTCCATGCCATGAATTGTGGAATTGCATGTGGTGTGAGTCGATACGCGGTGTCGTGATCCCGGGTTAAGGATAGTGTGGCAGGTATACGGGCTCGCCAATCGTCACACTGATGGGAGTTGACAGTTAGACCTTGGGCGGTTGGGCTTGGTCCTCGGTGTTCACGTCCCGAGGCTCCTTCCGTACCAAGTGAACGGTTGGGCTTGATCCTCGTGCATATTTCCGAGGCTCCTTCCGTGTCACACCATAGGCCAGTCAGGGGCTAGGATCTTGGTGCACATTTACCCGAGAGAACCCGCTGAGCCGTAGTACGCAGGTGAGCTCCGCTGTTGTGTTCTTAGCGTTGAGGCGTATGGAGGCTTAGGCCAGGTAGTGTGGAGACCAGCCTAGTAGTGGAGATGCCCGCTCTACTGTCACCGTTTGGCCACGACGGTTGATACCTGAGAGGTTAGCTACCTGCTCGAATAGTGGGAACTATAAGTTTGTGTCGACTTAGCGACTGCATGTGCTTGAGCATGGGTGTGTCATTGCATTGCATACATAGCATTGCACTTCATTACATACACAAGACCTTCATCGTATAAGTTTGTATGGGCAATCCTATACGATGAGTTACTTTCTGCTGAACGACCCTCAACTTATATGCTTGTATGGGCATCCATATAAGTTGAGTTACTTACTGTTCTAGTAATATACTCTCTTGCTGCTGTAGTTCGTAGATTTGAAAATAAGAGCCTGTTTATTATACACTACTGATGTTGTTGCTTATAATATGTATACTCACTTCACCTATTGTACTACTATTATTTATATATTGTACCTGTTCCTTTCTCTGCCCGGTGCCGAGGAGTCGCCGGGGGAGCGGATGTGAAACCACTTAGTATTTTTGACTAACGGTTGCTACGACTTCCTTTTTAGGAGGAAACCCCGCAGGTGGAGCAGCAGGCTATGCAGACGGACAGCCAAGCCAAGGTGACGGGGCCTGAAGGGACGGTACCGTCGCTACCGTCGGTTACAGATGTGAGTGAGAGAGAGATTTTGTTGTAGCCTTTCGGGGCAATTCTGTTTACGTACTATGATATTAGAAGCTTGTTGTAGCTTCTCTATTTATGATATTATGGACATATGCTTGGTGTGGATTCGACTTTAATTTTATTATGGTTGGGTTGGCATTTATCTGTTGATATTGTTGTTAGCCGGCAGAATAGGCGTCTTGTGGTATAGGCTAGCCTGAGTGTTAGTGTTACCGCAAGGCGGCTGTTCTGGGCATAAGACCCCTCTCGTGCCGTGTCTTGTGTTCCGGGAGGGGGGGTCTTACAAATGGTATCAGCTTGCTACGATCCTCCAACGCGAAAGTCACTTAACAATGGTGCCACCCCCATTTGATTGGTCAGTTTGGGGACAAGCTGACTTAGCGGAAGCAGTGGTGTGCCCATATGTAATTCACACTAAGTTGTCCACCTTTAACCTTAGATTAGCCAACCTAACCCTAGGTTTGTTACTTATGTGTAGATTCCAGCACTTGTTGAGCCAGTAAGGGGCACCCCCGCCCCGTCCGTACCTACACAATTCCAACAATCAGAGCTGGGGCAAACGCTCACAGCTATTCTGGACGCCTTTAGGTCCCAATCTCAGCAGACACATGTACAACAACAGGGTCCGGGATCTAGTTGGTTAAGCGTTTTCCGAGCTCTCTCCCCTCCCGCTTTTGTTGGGACAGAGTCGGCAGTGCGTACGGAAGAGTGGCTCGACACTATACAAGAGTTATTGGCAGGAATAAGATGTCCAAACAACATGGCGGTGACCCTTGTGGTGACACTCTTAGAGTTGCACGCCAAAAGGTGGTGGAAGTCCCTCATGGGCTCCACTTTTCGTGGAAGAGTGTACACGGACATTAGTTGGAGCGAATTCTTTAAAGCCTTCTTAGAGCATTTCATCCCCTCGGCCGCTCGGGATGGCCTGGAAGAGAGATTTTTGCAACTTAAGCAAGGGTCCATGTCGGTGACGGAGTACCAACGGGAGTTTCAACACTTGGCTAGATTCGCTGACTCCTATGAGCTGGATGATAGAGGGTACGCCAAAAGATTCTACAAAGGCTTGCGAGACCCCCTAAGGCAAGCCCTTTTGTTTATAGCGGACTCTAGTCTGGCGGAGATTATTGATATGGCGAAGAGATTGGAAGCGGCCCACTTGGGAAGTGGTAAGAGGCCAGCAGAGGGGGTGATGGAAGCCGGCCCCAGCAACAGAAGGAGGTTTGACAATAAAAGAGGAAGAGGATATCGGAGGGGTGGCAGGCGTTTTCCCCAGAACTTTGGAGAGGAGCGCCCGGTTCCACAACCGCCAGCATTACCCCCACCTCCACGGTTTCAGCAACACGGCGGAAGGCAGAAACGGGTGTGCTTCGAATGCAACCAACCGGGCCACATTCGACGCTACTGCCCACAACTGTTTGGTGATGCGCCTCTTGCTTTCCCTCCAGCAGCCCCTCGGGGGCGGGGATATGTGCGTGGTCGAGGACGAGGACCACGATGAAGAAACCCCGGACCCGCTCGAGATCAGATGTATGCCCTGGACATGACTCAAGAGCGGAACCCTCAAGAGATGATTGCAGGTACGATTCGAATCGGTCATTTTGCTTTCATTAATATCCTCTAGTTGCTGGAGATATACTAGACGTCTAGCTTGAGTATTATTAATGACACTTAGGCACCGTGATGTTCGGCGGGAAACCGGCTTATACGTTATTTGACACCGGTGCCTCACATTCATTCGTGTCTAAAGACTTCATCAAAGATATACACGGAGTGCAATACTTCACTAGTATTGCTCGAAGAGTACGCCTCCCAGACGGATCTGAGATGATGGCAACTGCGAAGTGTGAGTTAGAGATAACTATTGGGGGAATGACCTTTGATACCCCTGCCACAATTTTGAGAATACCAGAGTTCAACCTCATTCTGGGCATGGCATGGCTGAATTGGCACTATGCCAGAATCGACTGTGCGGAGAAGCGTATCTATTTGAGACATGGGGATACTGATGTGGTCTTCTAAGGTATAAATTTCGCACCACGAATACTGTTATCCTTAATCCAGACCTTGAAAGCTCATATGAGAGGGGATGAAGTCTACATGATACGATTCGAACTAAAAGAGATGAAGTTAGATGTGAAGGATGTGCGGGTAGCACGGGATTTCCCTGAGGTATTTCCCGAGAAACTGCCAGGGTTACCCCCGCATAGAGAAGTGGATTTTCAAATTAAGCTTGTACCAGGAGCTAAGCCTGTCTCTAGGACCCCTTATCGGATGGCCCCAAAAGAACTTGCGGAGTTTAGAGTACAATTGCAGGAGTTGGTAGAATCAGGGTTTGTTCGCCCCAACTTGTCGCCATGGGGAGCCCCTGTTCTATTCGTCAAGAATAAGGATGGAACCCTGCGTTTATGTATAGACTATCGGGAACTCAACCGACTGACAGTACGGAACACCTACCTGTTACCTCGGATCGATGAGTTGTTCGACCAACTGGTGGGAGCGCATTGGTTCTCCAAGCTAGATTTGCGCTCGGGGTACTACCAGTTGAGAATACTGGAGGATGATATACAGAAAACGGCATTCAGCTCAGGGTACGGCTTATATGAGTTCACAGTGATGCCGTTTGGACTCACAAATGCCCCATCGGCTTTCATGAGCTTGATGAATAAAGTGTTTGAGGCCTATCTAGATGTCTTCGTCATTGTGTTCATTGACGACATCCTAGTCTACTCGAAGACGGAGGAGGAACATGCCGGACATTTGGCCTTAGTTCTGGAGAAGCTAAAAGAGCACGCCCTGTTCGCCAAGTTTAACAAGTGTGAATTCTGGCTTAGGGAGGTGGCTTTCTTGGGCCATGTAATCAGTGGGGCAGGACTAGCTGTGGATCCGGCCAAGGTGCGCGCCGTGAAGGAGTGGTTGCCCTTGAAGTCGGCGGCCGATGTGAGGAGTTTTCTTGGACTTGCCAGATACTACCGCAAGTTCGTAAAGGGATTCTCCAAGATTGCCCTTCCGCTTACTTCCTTGACAAAGAAAGGAGTGCTATTTGAGTGGACACCCCAGTGTGAAGTGGCATTCCAGGAATTGAAGGATAGACTTACCTCCGCCCCCATCCTTGTCCTTCCGTCTGGGAAGGAAGGATTTCAAGTCTATACGGATGCGTCTTATCAGGGGTTGGGAGAGGTGTTGATGCAGCACGGGCACGTAATTGCTTATGCTTCAAGACAATTGAAGAAGCATGAAATCAATTACCCGGTGCATGATTTGGAGCTAGGAGCAGTGGTGTTCGCCTTGAAGGTGTGGAGGCATTATCTATACGGCGTCCACTGTGAAATCTTCTCGGATCATAAAAATTTGAAGTACGTCCATACTCAGAAGGAATTGAACTTAAGACAACGGCGGTGGTTAGAGTTTCTATGCGACTATGAGTTCACCTTGAACTACCACCCCGGAAAAGCAAACTCGTTAGCCGTTGCGTTGAGTAGGAAAGTACCCGGTTCGAACCCAGAATCTCGATTAATGAGCATGGAGTTGGCACGGATGATCGAGGAGATGGACATCACCTTAATAATTAAGGCTTCTTCGGAATATACGGAGTACCTGTCCAGCATGAGCATAGTTTGTGATATCCGGGACCGGATCCGAGTGGAGCAAGGACTGGATGCGGCTTTGGCCCCGACAATCAAGTTAATCAAAGACGGGACTACCGACGAGTACACACTAAAGGACGGCCACGTTTACTTTCGCGGCCTACTCTACATTCCCAAAGGTGGCAGAATCCGGGAGGATATTATGAGAGAAGCACATTGCTCTCAATATTCCGTGCACCCAGGAATTTCAAAGATGTACGTCGGCTTACGGAAGACGATGTGTTGGCCAGGGATGAAGAAAGATGTCCGGTACTTCGTCACGCATTGTGAAGCCTGCCAAAGAGTGAAGGCGGAATGTAGGAGCCCCGGTGGCCTGTTGCAGTCGTTGCCAATCCCCGAATGGAAGTTCGAGGATATATCCATGGACTTCGTACATGGGATACCTCGCTCCCGCTCAGGGAATGATTCAGTGTGGGTGATCGTTGATCGCCTGACAAAGGTTGCCCGGTTCATTACTATGAAGAAGGAGGCTCATGTGGATGTCTTGGTACGCCTGTTTGTGGAACAATTTGTACGGTATCACGGCGTACTTAAGACGATAGTTTCGGATCGTGATGGTCGTTTCACCTCCAAGGAGTGGAAGGCGGTACAGATGTATTTGGGCTCACGTCTTACCTTCAGTACCGCATTTCATCCTCAGACGGACGGACAGTCTGAGCGGACCATCCGAACATTGGAAGATCTGTTGAGGTTGTGTGTGATAGATAGGGGAGAGCCGTGGGAAAGACTCTTTCCCTTGGTGGAATTCTCCTATAACAATAGCCATCAAGCTAGTATTGGTATGGCGCCCCCATGAAGCCCTATATGGAAGGAGGTGTAGGACCCCCTTGTCTTGGGTGCAAGATGAAGACCCGAAGACTCTGGGAATTGAATACATAGATGACACTGATGCGGTGGTTAGGCTGATAAGGGATCGCATGTTGGAGGCTCAAAGTCGGCAGGCGAAGTATTACAACGCAAGGCACTGTATGGTGGAATTTCATGTGGGTGATATGGTGTTTCTAAAAATCCGGCCGATGCATGGAGTGTCACGAGTGCGAGGAGTGAAGAAGCTCAGTCCACGGTATGTTGGGCCCTATGTCATATTGGAAAGGATTGGCCCTTTGGCCTACCGGCTGGAGCTACCGCCTGAGCTAGAGAGTCTCCACGATGTGTTCCATGTATCGTCGCTTCGGAAGGCGCTGTTACGGCCCGAACAATACATCCCCACAACGGATGGTACTGTGGCGTCTGACAGATCTGTGCGACTGGAGCCGGTGCGGATCGTTGATAATGAGATAAGAACCTTGCGCCACAAAAGTGTCCCCTTGGTAAAAGTGCTATGGTCTAATCATGGGAAAGAGGAATTCACATGGGAGCCAATGGATTTGATGCAAAGACGCTACCCGGAGTTGTTTGCTTCAGGTAATTTTATTTAAAAGCATATTTTGTTTTCCGTATGCTTTACTCCCCACGACCTCAGCCTGATTTCGGGGACGAAATCTTTTTATTTTGTTTATAGGATTTGTAACGTCCCAATTCGCGCTAGGCCCCTCACACGTGTTCTGAGTCAAGAGACTCAACTCGGGCTCGGGGTGCACCGACGCGAGGTTTCAGGTGCATAAAATAAGTGTAGGGTTGGGTTCAAGGTTACCCCAACCAGTAGCCGAGATGAGGGAACTCGGCTAAGTAAAAGTCGTCGAGAATGGAGGTTGATGCTCGCCGATCGTCGAGAATGGAGGACTGATGCTCGCCGATTCGACGGGTATCGGTGGTCGATACCCACCGGACACAGAGCTGCAAGTAGACTAAGGGAAATTCGGCGAGAATGCTCGGCGATTCTCGCCGATCGTCGAGAATCCCCTGTTATACCCACCGGTCGTCGAGTATCGCTGAGAATACTCAACGCAATCAACGCAGGATGTCCAGTAAAAAGGCTAAGGGAAAATCGTCGGGAATCATTGTTGATTCCCGACGAATTCGTCGAGAATGACCTGACGGTTCCCACCGATCGTCGAGAATGACCTGACGATTCGCGCCGATCGGCGAGAATGGCGACTGATTCCCGCCGAATTTTACTTGGACGTTTTCTTCGCCCAGGCAGATTCGCCGGCCTGCACAGGCGGACTGAACCGGACTTCGGGATTCGTGCTGAATGATCCTTGGACCGGTCACTTCAAATGAAACCTAGTTTGGGCGGTCCAATTAGAGAGTGACACGTGGCGGAAGGGGTTTAGCCTAATATGTAATATAAAAAGGGAGTAAACCAAACCCTAGCCATCGCACCTGATCGTTCTTGCCGAGCTGTCACCGTGCAAACCGACGGGAGCGGAAGAGGAGATATCGTGGGTCACCGGAGCCAGATTCTGGAGGAAAAGCTCCGCCGTTTCCGTGGAAGAACACTACTAACGAAGCCAAGGATGCCGCCACGGAGGATAACGCGATCCATGGCCGGCAACGGAGGAAACGCCGGAAATGAGGTGAGTTTCCTCCCCTCTCCCTTGGTGCTAGATCTATAGTTATTCTTAGGCGAGATATCGACTCAAACGAGTCTTGATGTGTGAGATGAAGCTTTCTAGGAAGGCCATGCTAGAGCTTGTGCTCTAAAGCTTAGTCGTCTTCAACCTCCCCTTGCTCCAAGGTGATGATAGGGGTGGTCTCGTGAAGAGGAAATGGCCACAAGAGGGAGAATAAGGGTGGAAGAACTTCTGGCTGCGATTTGGGGAAAAATCGCTTGAGGAGGAAGATGAACGGATGCCGTTCACTTCGCTTCAAGATGCGTACAGAATCTGTATTCTGCACGCAGCGACTTTCTTGGCTATTTTTAAGCAAGAAGGGGGCATATATGGGCTTTCTACTAAACACGAAAGTTGTAGCCCTTGAAATTACCTTTCCAACGAGTGGTTGCACGTTTCCATGCAATACCTGTAGCCACGGGAAAGGCCTTTTGAATCTGCTGCGGTTGGGGTAATGCCCAGGAATTCTGTATCCTGTGCGCAGCAGACTTCGAGTTGCATTTCTGGTATGATGTGACCAAACCTGGGCTTTCTTCTAAACACGAAAGTCGTAGCCCTTAAAATTACCTTTCCAACGAGTGGTGGCATGTTTTCAGGCGATACCTGTAGCCACAGGAATCCTCTGTCAAAGTTGCTGACCGGATTACATATAATTCTAGGTGATTATAATATGAACTTGGATTCGATGGAATAGATGTTGCAATCCATCTCGAGGTTGGGGTGAATTCTTCTGTGTTAATCGCCGAGGTAATGTGAAGATTGATGTTTGAGGACTTGAATTCCTATGCCGAGATGTGAATCAAGCCTAAGTGAATGAAAGGCTTTGTTATATTTGTTAGATCACCATTATGCACATTATCTATAATATGTTGAATTCATTTGGAAGGGTTTGTAAATGGTTAGGACTATGGCCAGGATGTGTAATGGATTGATGGAAGGAATGGATAGTCCAATGCTTAGAGTGTCGTCTCCCAACGGGTTGCATTGTGGAAGTTAACAAGAGCGGTGTTGATCGTCACGAATGGGAGTGAGGTTGAGTTGGATAAAAATTGAACGGTTGGGCTTGGTCCTCGGTATTCACGTCCCGAGGCTCCATCCGTATTTGTTCGATGGTTGGGCTTGGTCCTCGTGTTTTCTCCGAGCCTCCTTCCATGCCATGAATTGTGGAATTGCATGTGGTGTGAGTCGATACGCGGTGTCGTGATCCCGGGTTAAGGATAGTTTGGCAGGTCTACGGGCTCGCCAATCGTCACACCGATGGGAGTTAACAGTTAGACCTTGGGCGGTTGGGCTTCGTCCTCGGTGTTCATGTCCCGAGGCTCCTTCCGTGCCAAGTGAACGGTTGGGCTTGGTCCTCGTGCTTATTTCTGAGGCTCCTTCCGTATCACACCATAGGCCAGTCAGGGGCTAGGATCTTGATGCACATTTACCCGAGAGAACCCGCTGAGCCGTAGTACGCAGGTGAGCTCCGCTGTTGTGTTCTTAGCGTTGAGGCGTACGGAAGCCTAGGCCAGGTAGTGTGGAGACCAGCCTAGTAGTGGAGATGCCCGCTCTACTGTCACCGTTTGGCCACGACGGTTGATGCCTGAGAGGTTAGCTACCTGCTCGAATAGTGGGAACTATAAGTCTGTGTCGACATAGCGACTGCATGTGCTTGAGCATGGTTGTGTCATTGCATTGCATATATAGCATTGCACTTCATTACATACACAAGACCCTCATCGTATAAGTTTGTATGGGCACTCCTATACGATGAGTTACTTTCTGCTGAACGACCCTCAACTTATATGCTTGTATGGGCATCCATATAAGTTGAGTTACTTTCTGTTCTAGTTATATACTCTCTTGCTGCTGTAGTTCGTAGATTTGAAAATAAGAGCCTGTTTATTATACACTACTGATGTTGCTGCATATAATATGTATACTCACTTCACCTATTGTACTACTATTATTTATATATTGTACCTGTTCCTTTCTCCGCCCGGTGCCGAGGAGTCGCCGGGGGAGCTGATGTGAAACCACTTAGTCTTTTTGACTAACGGTTGCTACGTCTTCCTTTTTAGGAGGAAACCCCGCAGGTGGAGCAGCAGGCTATGCAGACGGACAACCAGGCCAGGGTGACGGGGCCTGAAGGGACGGTACCGTCGCTACCGTCGGTTACAGATGTGAGTGAGAGAGAGATTTTGTTGTAGCCTTTCGGGGCAATTCTGTTTACGTACTCTGATATTATAAGCTTGCTGTAGCTTCTCTATTTATGATATTATGGACATATGCTTGGTGTGGATTCGACTTTCATTTTATTATGGTTGGGTTGGCATTTATCTGTTGATATTGTTGTTAGCCGGCAGAATAGGCGTCTTGTGGTACAGGCTAGCCTGAGTGTTAGTGTTACCGCAAGGCGGCTGTTCTGGGCATAAGACCCCTCTCATGCCGTGTCTTGTGTTCCGGGAGGGGGGTCTTACATCTGTTATACTGGGCTATCTTGATTCGTAAACCATGTTATATTTAATGCTTATTATTGGATTACACTATACCATGCTACTAATGATTTATATCTCAAAAATATGATTTTATATTATCGAAAAGGGGAGTTTGTTGGAACCCGTGGTCCGTATCTCTTTAGTTAGAAAATATAAAATCCCAAGTTGTATTTCATCATAATTATGTTGGATATAGTGCGCAGGTTCACAGGTATGAAGAATGATATTTTCAATCTCTGTGACCTACCATCGGGCATTAGCTCTACCACTAGCGCTAGTGACGTTGGATTAAAGTGAGCGCGCAAACATTTCTCACTGTGACCTATCGCCAGGAGCTTGCTATTTCAATGATCATCCAATTAATTGCGTGAGAAAGAAACTGCTACTATCGGGAGATATACTTTACCGCACCATGATGTCCAAAAGCGGTGAAATATTATTTAAGGATATTTTTCCTAATTTGATGGGCAGCATGCCACACCACGTGAAAAAACATAACATCGGGCGCTAATGTAACGCTCCAAATTTCTTAGGGCAGGAAATGGTTCTCTAGAGGTTATTGCATAGCGTTAGCTAGTTACCACCCGTCAGTATCCCCAGGGTTAGCATCGAAATAATTGAGTGAGGCGAGGTGACTCAATGCCTACTCTACCGCATGACGGTAGCTTGGAAATTAAATTAGCAGAGCTCTCGAGAAGCTATCGCCCGACGATAGTGATACCGCTGGCGATAGTTAGGTCAATTTAATTGACCAGGCTCTCGGGATTCTACTACGTACATGGCGATAGCGGCAGTTGGCATGTCGTAACCGATGTCGGCTATCGTGCAGCGTTAGCATCCAATCACGCAGCGATAGTGAAACCGTAATGGTATGGCCACGTGTAGGCCTATGATTGGAGGGCTTTGCTGATTATACATGAAATAAGGAGGTACCGTACGGCAGTATTATTTACAGTATGGTGGTAGCTTTATTTATATGTCTGGTTTGGCCGTTTCCTCTTCATTATTTTGGAGTTGGAGATCTTGGCTCAGTTTTCTGGAGGAGGAGGAGCAGTGCCTGGAAGGAGGGTTCTTGCCGCCGTTCGTATTTCGGGTCTCAGATTTGCAATACGAGTTCGGATTTACGGAGGCAAGGTCGGAACAGTCGTTTTCAACCATCTAGATTTCTCCCATGGCTCCAAAGCGTACATCAAGGGTAATAATCCTATTCCTTGGAAATGTGAAGTCCTTTCTTTTGGCATTAGTGGGTAGACACTCCACGAATGCATGGATGTGGTTCTCCTGACGAGTAGATCTGAATATCCCCATAGTATTGAATTTAGATCCGGAATCGAATTACGGAATGGGAATGCTGTGTGAAGCCCATTCGGACGGGTTGGTCATGATTGGTTATGTTTATATGTTTTGTATGCTGGAGAAGACTTCGTGGTTATTGTGTAGAATTCAGAGTTGCGGGTTTTCAGATGGCTACGTAGAGAGTACTCGAGGTAGACTCTAGGAAAACACCTGAAAAAGGGGAAGAACTCATAATTTATCCCCTACAGCATGGTGGTAGTTCTACCGATGTCGATAGCTTCCAGTAGGCTATGTATTATTTGTGAAACCTGTCTTTAGAAGACCTGTGGGCAATAATTTAATTGATTGTGAGCTTAAATTGCTCAGCATTGGTAGCCATGAGTCCTATCCTAGGATCCTTACCGGGTTATGGATCATGCAAAAAGGGAAAGGGGATGCTGACCCGCATTAGGCCTGCAAGTTGGACGATTTGAGCACGGGATATGGCTGAATTGTACCCTCTCCTATGACGATCGACTTTGAGAGGTCACATGTACATTATATGAGTTATCGTAGAACTAGGGCATTATCTCTAGCCATGGCCCATATGTGACTAAAAGCTCAAATATTGATGACCATCAAAGAACTGTGGTGCGACCCTTGAGGTCTTGTGAACCAAGAGTATGCCTGAGACCACAGGGCATTGGGCATTTGTGCCAACGTCTGTGGCGAATGGTACTTAAGTTGCACGTTCTTATTACCATGTTGCGGTTATACTAGTGCCTGCAGGGAAGGAGCACCAACACCCCGAGTGAGGGGTGGGATCATTATTATTTGGTCAGCTAATGCTGACTATTGCTTTTATTTTCCACTGTGCGGTGGAATGTTGCGTACAAGTCCTGCTGAGCCAAGCGGGAAGTAGCGTGCTGGAGCCCAGAAATGTCTGCTAACCCTTGATGGCCAAAGAAAATACTTGTGTTATTTTATCATTCATTTGTGGCCAACATGCGTGCCGAAGTATGTAACATATTTTAAATTAAAATTAAACATTGTAAGGCCTTAAGGCAAAGACCTTTTTTGTGTATTTGATTTACATTCCTAGTTGTGGTAGTGGACATTCACGCTGTTGTTGGGTTTTATTTACAACCTTTAAATTTCTTTTGCTAGAATGAACTCTTTGTTAAGATGCGAAATATTTGATTATGGTTTCAGTTTAGTAACTCCTTTGTCTGTCCGTTTTATATAACATGGGGCCTCGACCGAACCTTATGTTATATGCTAAGGGATGGATGAGGGTGTTATAAAGTTTGTATCAGACTCTGGTGTCGATCTTCCTTATTCGAATTTGTGGACGAATTCTTTTAAGGGGTGGTGAGAACTTTAATATGCGTTGTCATTATAACATAAAAGAACCCATGAATGTCCACTTAGGAATAAAAAATACACATGTTTCATGAACCTGGGTGTTCCAATGATTTTATTTTGACAATCTGTTTGTCGCCTAATCTAGTATTTCTATAACTAAAGGTGACTAGGAGCGATGCTGGGAAGTCGCAACAACAGCACTCCGCAGAGAGTAAGGCGTTTAACGACGCGTCTGCAATCCCTCCTTATGTAGAAACATACGAAAGGTAGTAGAAGTGATGTTCTCTATGATTAATACCTATCATGTAAGGCATGCATATCCTCTTGTCCCTGGGATGGAGTTAATGCCAGTTGGCACTAAGGAGCAAACTACAATAAGAAGAGACTCTGATCAGCAACTTAACATGCATCTAGTACAGGGAACGCACTCAGTTGATGAGTATTTACATATGTTTGTCTTTATAATGCACTATGCAAAGTTTATGTTGGAGGATGAGAAGACTATAGTTAATAGATTTTATAATGGTCAACGCGTTGATTTATGACATTTATTGGTAGGACCGAAATTATTGGGATTTCGAGCATTGGTGGAGTCGGCTAGATCGTTGGAATTAGATTTGGGAAAAGTACACCAGTCCCTAGTATGCAGGGTACCGAACTCTGCAGTTTCTGCAAAGTCTGAATACCACAGAAGGTGGCATACGAGGTCTAGAACATCTACCGGTCAAGCTATATATGCTTGTCATACTTGTGGCAATTTAGGACATCTTGCCCGTAATTGTCGTGTTGATGCCCCAAAGACAGAGAAAGCTAAGTCAGGAGCAGTTACAGGTTAAATTCTACTTACTTGCTATATGTGAGGCAAGGTCGGAGCGGTCGTTTTCAGCCGTCTAGATTTCTTCCATGGCTCCAAAGCGTACATAAAGGGTAACGATCATCTTCCTTGGACATGTGAAATTCTATCTTTTAGAATTAGAGGGTAGACACTCCATGAAAGCGTAGATGTGGTTCTACCGATGGGTAGATCTGTGTATCCCCATAGTATTGCATTTAGATGCAAAATCATAGTACGGAATAAGCATGTTGTCTGAAGCCCATTCAGATGAGTTTGTCTGGATTAGTGATATTTCTATGTTTTGTATGCCCGAGAAGACTCTGTGGTTATCGCGTAGAATTTAGAGTCGCGGGGTGTGTAGATGGATGTGTTGAGAGCACTGGAGGTAGACTATAGGAAAACACCCGAAAATGGAGAAAAATTGATAGTCCTTCCCCCACCCCATGGCGGTAGTACTACCGCCGACAATATCTTCTAGTAGGCTATGTATTGTTTTGGAAGCCTATCTCTAAGAGGCTTGAGGGCTATAATTTAATTGAGCGTGAGCTTAAATTGCTCAGCTTTGGTAGCCATGAGTGCTATCCTAGGATCCTTACAGGTTATGGATTATTCGGAAAAGGGAAAGGGGATTCTAACCCGCGTCGGGACTGCGAGCTGGACTATTTGAGCACGGAATATGGCTGAACTGTACCGTCCACTATGTCGGTCGACTTGGAGTGGTAACGTCTACATCACATGACTTATCATAGAACTGGGGTGTTGTCTCTGGCCTTGGCCATTATGAGACTAAAAGCTCAAACGTTTATGACCGTCAAAGAACGGTGGTGCGATCCTTGAGGTCATGTGCGCCAAGAGTGTGCCTGAGAGTACAGGGCATTGCGAATTTGTTCCAACATCTATTGTGAATGGTATTTAAGTTGCACATTCTTATTGCCATGTTGTGGTTATACTAATGCCTATTGGGAAGGAGTACCGCCACCCCCGGTGATGGGTATGGTCATTATAATTTATTCAGCTAATGTTGAACGTTGATTTTGTTTGCCACCGTATGGTGGAATGTTGCGTGCAGGTGTTGGTGAGCCAAGCGGGAAGTAGCGTGCTGGAGCCCAGAAATGTTGTGTTGATACTCGAAGGGCAAAGCGAATAATTGTGTTATTTTATCGTTTATGTGTGGCCGACCTGCGTGTCGAATTATGTAATATATTTTAAATTAAAGTTGAACATTGTGAGGCCTTAAGGCTAAGACCTTATTTGTGTATTTGATTTACATTCCTAAGACCTTATTTGTGTATTTGATTTACATTCCTAGTTGTGGTAGTGTATATTCACGCTGTTGCTGGGTTCTATTTACAAGCTTTAAATTACTTCTGCTAGAATGCACTCTGTGTTAGGAAGCGAAATATTGGATTATGGTTTCAATTTAGTAAATCCTTGGCCTGTCTGTTGTATATGGTGTCGGGCCCTGGCCGACCTTCTGTTATATGCTAAGGAACTAATAGGGGTGTTACAGCTAGCGTTACCTCCAATGGTAGCTTATTTAAAAAGAGGCTATATCTAACAGCCCTATTCCTTCTAGACCCCTCTATAGTTTTATGCATGAGTGGTAAGCTATAGCTAGGAGGTAACCCGAGGTTACCTTAAACCAAGATAAATCACTAAGTGCACACTAAGGAGCACAAGTCAGCGTAGATCAATTCACCTCAAATTTGATTCACAAACTCAAATTGATCTCACCAATACATCCCTAAACCTAAGGAGGAGGTAATTTACCAGTAAATTCATGAATTGGTAGGCCAATTGCATGGATTTGACGAAAGTCAACTCAAGGTCAATATAGATCAACTCGACCCTAATTTGCTCAATTTGGCTTTACATGGTAAAATTGACCTCACCCATAGACTTATAACTCTATTAAAGACCCAATGGACCCAGAAGCCCCATCAAGTCGGTATCAATTTCTCCAATTTGTCCAAAGTCAAACCTTGGCCAATTTTGGTCAAATATATGCCTTTGGGATAAATTGGACAAATTGGGGTCCCACCATGGCACAACCAACATGTGGTGGTGTCGTATGACCCAATACAAATCCATGGGACATATTAACCCCTCAATTTACCAAGTCAAAACCTCAAGTCAACCATGGTAAAAATTAAGCCTAAAAGAGAGAAATAATGGCTCAACAAAATTCTACTGGGCTAAGACCTTGAACCAATGCCCATCCTACAACCTCTAACTTTATATAATTTAATTAACCTGATTAGGTAATTTCATGTCATTTATTTGGGATAAGTTGGAAAATTATCCATTAATTAATGGTGGAAAGAGGAATTAATGGGAGGAGGCCATGAGTCACCCCATTCATCTCCTCCAAAGCCCTTTGATTTCCCCTGATGCTTGGGGATGAATTTCCCATAATATTTAAGTCGTCCATCATCAAGGAGAGTCATTAATGTCCATGGACTATCCACCCCTTTAATGGAAACTCCATAAATAACCCACCTCATCCCCAATGGACCCTTTCATCACCTTTAGAACCTCTCAAGCAGTCAAAATAGTGTGTTGGAGCGAAGCTTTTGTTGTAGGATAGATTAGTCGAAATAGTGTGCTGGATCGAAGCTTTTGGTTTGCTGGATACTTCCTCCACCATTGTCGCCCGTTAAATCAGCCGCCTCTAAGCCTGATCACATGTCTGTTTCTCCTCCTCTCCCCTTATGCTAGCATTCTAGGTCCATTAGGAGAGAAATCAAGCTCAATTGAGCCCGATTCCATGTGAGAAAATGAAGAAATTTCTTACTTAGGGAGTGGTGTAGGGATCCCAAAAAATCGCCACCTCTAGCGGCCAAATGACTGCCAATTGATAGCCACTACCTCAACGGAGGTTGTGATGGTGGTGGCCGTTTGGGGAGGTGGCTCGATAATCAGGAAATGGCGCAACAATATACTCCAGGTCGGAGCAATCATAAACGTTGGCTAGAGGTTGAATATGTCCAAGAATCGTCTGATATGCTTCAAGATTCGTGAAGATATAAATATTTATAAACTATAGTTTGTATAAATTTGTCACACTTTTACATAATTTTTCACACAGAAATTAATTGACCTTAGAGGCCTAATTTAGAAAAGTTACCTGAGGCAACATTTGTATCCCTTGAAGTCAACTATTTTTATGAATTAAAATCAACTCATTTGGAGTCCTACAGATTCCTGTAGGGCAGTTTTAGTAGGACTGGTCCATTGTAGGAATAGAACTTTAATTGTGAATAACTTTAACAAAACAATATGGATGAAGCTGAAATTTTGGCCATATACCTGTATGAACCCTAGATACACCATTTGACAAAAAATAAGAATTTTGGGGCAATGTTTTGGAAAGTTTTGTCCAATACATGATTTCTTTACTTATTGGAGTAAAAGTCATCTACAAGTGGGAGTATTCCAATGTATGAGGCTCTTGCTTAAGGTATATAGTCGGCATTTAGCCAAAAATGTGTATCTTGTGAATTAAGCAAGATTTGTTTGGTAAAATCCAGTGAAATTTTGTACATGCACTTATTTAGTCAAAATACACATCCTTAAAGAGTTTTATAATATTTTGAGTTGAATTTTCTTAGAAAATGAATTAGTTTTCATATTATTATGCTTATGTATAAATGGAATTAATGTGACATGAATAGTTGAAAAAATCATGAAAATTTGTCAGTAGTACTATTTTAGTATTATACATTATTGGTAAATAATTTTGAATTTTTGGAAGTCAGAATCTTAGGTTTGCAGTTATAATTATAAATTTGTCCCATGTTTTGTTATTGAAGTAATTATAGTCAAAAAGAGTTAGAAAATTTTAAACTTCTGGAAGAGTTAATTATTCAACACTTTTAATGTCTAGTAATTTTTCTGAAATTATTAGTTGAGCATTTATAGTACCTCGTGTGTAAAATGAACTAGTGGAGCGGATTTTGATAATTAAAAATTAAATATCAAATATTATTAGAATATTATGAAATTTGGTCCAGAACTCTTATTTATTATTTTGCTTTCATTAAAATTAATTTGTACTATTTGGACCCACTAGAAGTGACACTTCATGAACAAATCCACTAGTGACTTATATTTTAGGAATATTCAAATATGGTCAAATTTTATTTGAAAATTTGGGAAAGCCGTGGAATTTCATCATAATTATGTATCTAGACTCCTGTAATTAATTGTAGGACATTTGGATCAAAATAATTGGAGATAACAACTCTTAGGCTCTAATCGCTCATTTGGTTTGCATATAATAACGCCAAAGGGTAGATGGTTAGAAGTAATTCTAAATTTTATCTAGATAGGTTGGGGTTGGGTTAGGATCATAATATGGTGCTGGTTGGAGTCCTAAGGTATTTACCAAGAGGTGATGTGAGCTAGTATACTTGGACCCGAAGGGGTGTAGTTAAGCTCGGATGTTGAAGAAAGATCGTTGTTTCCCTATAAGAGGTATAACCCACTCTTGGATAGATCAAGAGTAACTTGAGAGAAGCAAAGTATAAATGATTAAACAAAAATAATAGTAAATATCTTGGAAAGGGTGATTTGGGATTCATCCCATCATATTTCCTAGTACCGCTGTGAGCCCTTCATTGGGTAGACCTCGACAAGTCCAAGATTCACCTTAATTCCTAGGTATATTTAACAATAGATAAGAGTAGTCTAAGTAATAGAGTAAAGATATGATGAACCTCATCCCTTATTCTGGGATGGAGTGGGCCAGGACTCGTTAGTCTTGGGAGCTGGACGCTCGGGATGGTTGTTAGTCAAGGACTTGTTTGTCCTACGAGCTTGAGGCTCGGATGGATGTGAGTGATACTCTGCTTGTGCATTTGATGTTGTAGGTCCTCGGTACTAGACTAGTCATCATACCAATGGTAGTATGTGGACTTTGCAAGTTGATAAGGTTTATAGGGCCACTTAGTCTAGAGAGTGAAACTTTCCTAAAGACTTATCTATGTGTCGTTAAGAGTAATTACACTAGCAAAGGGTATGTAGAGGATCTAGAGTACACCAAAGATAGGTATAAAGGCGTTCAGAGGGCTTAGGACTGGTAGTGTGTATAGTCTATAGGAGTTAGGAAGTGACCGATCTCTAGCCACAGTTTATCAATGACGGGGGTGCCCAAGAGGTTAGCTACCTCCAAAGAGTGGGAACAAAAGGTATGTGTGCACATACTCGACATATGTGGGTGAGTTGCACTCATATGAATCATAAGCATTGCATTGTGTAACTATACATTAATTCCTTACAGACCATTAAAATATAAATTAATATTGGTTCTTTTATATGATGAGTTAAATTAAATTGAAATTTTAACTTATAAGTTTGTTTGGGAATTCATATAAGTTAAGATATGCTTCTGTAATGGCACTGTAGTTGTTCTTACTTACTTTACTTACTGCTTATTGTTTATTTACATACTGCTTCCATTATTATTACTACTGCTATTTACTGCTTAATATATATTTATAAACTGTTAGATCGTTCCATGTCACCAGTTTTTCCATTCTGCTTTGTTTTCGTCCTCTTTCTCCCTCCCGTGCAGGGCCTAAGAGTTGTTGGGGTGAGGCGAGGATGCTAGTGGCTTAGTCTTTTGACTAACAATCGGTAGACCACATCATTTTAGGAGCGCATGGTGACACAATAGTAACACGTCCCGTAGGACCAGCAATACGAGGAGGCTGGACTCGAGGAGACATTACGACGCACTACTACTACTACTACCAAGCATCAATTTGATGAGAGTTTTGTTTAGCTTCTACATAATAGTGTATTAGAGAAAGAGTTTGAGTTTTTATAGTTGGACATGTACCAGACTTAAGCCCTTGATACTCTTATTCATTTTATATCTCATTATGGAAAATTTTGTTTTATATATTATTTTGTTTTTGGACTTGATTATATTACTTCTACTCTCGTTGGTCAAGTGTATGATCGTACATGCCAGCAGGTTGCCTTCTTGTGGTTGCGACAAAATCATATGTTGGTGTCATTGCAAGGTGACGGTCCTGGGCATAAAATATCTCCTTGGTCGTGCTCAAAGACCGGGAGGGTAGACTTTACACTCTAAGAGCAAGCGTTTCCTTTTTTGAGGAGAAAAGGAGGAGATTTACAATCCTACAGTTTAATCACCGCCTTTATATTTGAGAACCACCATCTCCATACAAGGAAAAGTGAAATATATCCCTCCCATTCGTGGTTAAAGAACTTCGAAGAGCGAAGTTTCCTACGACCATCGGCAGTTGATCGAGCACAAGAAGAATGACACAGAAGCATTTATCGCACACCGTTCTACGGAGGAATTCTTCATTGAGGGTGTAATAGTTGCAAACCCATTTATCATTATTTATACTTTATCTCATTTCTAATCATTCTGTGTGTGAGGAAAATTGATCGGGGGGGGGTGTCGTTGGAATCCAGGAAGGATTTCATAGGAATTGTCTTGGGAGAACGTCTAGATCTGGGAGATCAAGTGAGATTTAAGACGCTTCCTGGGTGGAAGGTGAGGAGTCGGCTCATCAATTTTTTTGGGAAGGAGAGATAGAGCTAATCCGTCCAGATTGAGGGTCGGTGTAGAAACCAAAAGAAAATTGTTTATTTCATGGCCTCCGATCTCTTGTGTCACGGAGATCTAATTGTTTTGTTGTAAACCATTGTTTTTTTTAATAAAATTATATTTCTCTTAATTCATCTTGAATTCGTGGTTGCTTTTTTTGTGAAAAATTAGAAAACAAATTTTGTATGGGGAAACGTTTTTCTATGACGTACATTCGCGTGGTAGTAGATTAGCGCCTCATGGTAGCTTCAAGAACAGTTTGCCCTACTTAAATTTATTTAATTCAAACTTTAATTGAAAACATTATTCAACCCCACCCCTCTAAGGTTGTCCACTAGATCCAACATCATAGACTTCTGGTTGAAGTCCTAGAGTAATATACCAAGAAGTGATAAGAGATAGTGCACACAGATGTTATGGGGTGTAGTGAGCCTTTAGGTATAAAAGATAGAACAACACTCCCCAATAAGGCTTATAAACCTACTTTAGTATAGTGAAATATAATCATGAGAGTGAGTTTAAATTAAGGGTAGCCATTTATAAGAGTAAATATCTTGAGAAAGTGAGGTCTGGGTGTCATCCCCTTGTACTTTCTACTACCGTTATGAGCCCTTCACCAGGTAAACCTCGAGAAGTCCAAGATTTAATTCACCATAAACTATTGAGTATAATTAATCACTAAGAGAATAATAGTATAAAAAGGATAACTAAAGAATTGATAAACATCATCCCATTGGATGATGAAATGTGAAAGCAACTGGTTAGTCCTAGGAGCTGGAGGCTCGATTTCAAAAAGTTGTAGTGTCACAACTAGGTGGAGGACTTGATAGTCCTATATGTTATAGTCTCAAGTGATTGCGTTGATATACTTAAATGTGCATAGAGTGTGACAGTTCTTCGGTATTGCCTTGGTCGTCACACCGATAGGAGTAATTTTACTTGGCAAGTCAATGTGGCCTAGCAGACCAGTTTAGCCCGGTGTCTTGTGACATTTCCAAAAATCCCATCACTTAGCCTTAAGATTCGGAAACCCCCCAACATTTATACACAAAGACGCTAGAGTGCACCTAAGACATGTATAGAGGCATATGGGATGTCTGAGCTAGGTAGTGTATATATTCGTCTAGTATTTGATATGTTCACTCTACTACAACCGTGAGCCGTGACGGTTGGTACCAGAGAGGTTAGTTGCCTATGAAAAGTGGGAACTAAAGGTCAGTACACATAGAGTTGTGTGTGTGAGTTGAACTTATATGAAGCATAACATTGACATTGCATTGCATAACATAACATTCATTTCCCGAAGATCCAAATAATATAAATTTTATTAGCACTTTTATATAATGAGTTACTTACTAGAAACCTTTACTTATAAGTTTGTATGGGAATTCATATAAGTTAAGGTACGCTTCTGTGATGTTAGAGTAGATGCTCTTTACATTTTTACATACTTGTTGCACTTTTCTTGTCATTTATTAGTGTTATACCTCTATTGCTTTCTTAGATAATATGTTATTTTGTGGACCTTTACATGTATACTTCTTAGTTATTTCTACTATCACCTACTTGTAGTATTACTGCTACTATTGTACCTTTTCCATCCATCATCTCGCCTACTTCTTAAGAGTCATCGGGGAGTGGATGATGAAGCGACTTAGTATTTTTAACTAATGGTCAGTGGACCGTATTAATTTAGGCCATCAAGGAGCTGGCGTAGTAGTATGACCTTAAGGAGATAAGACAGCCCAGGATGACAGGACGTGAGAAGGCATCATAGCCTACTACTACCACTACTCTACCCAAGGTCGATGTTGTAACACCCCTATCCGTCACATGGCATATAGTAGTAGGTCCGGCCGGGGCCCGACGCCATATACTACAGACAGACCGGTTGGTTACGCGTTGAAACCATTCAACCAATTACACGTCCTACACAAGCACCTAGCGGAAGTATTAAAATTAAGTTGCAAGACGAAAGAACCCGGCCAGAGAGCATGAATGTCCACTATAATAACACCCGCAGGAATGTTTCAATACACAGAAATAGAAATGGCCTTAAGGCCTTACACAGTTTGCTTGACATAAAAGTGTTTTCATACTTCGGCTCGCAGGCCGGCCACACATGATTACAATGAAACACTCAAAATTAGGCCTTCGAGGGCCGACACATCAACTTGGGCTTTAGCCCGCTATTTCCCGCATGGCTCCGCAGCACCTGCAAGTCACAATCCACCGCCCGGTGGTAAACAAAAGCAACGGTCAGCTATGCTGACCAATTATAACAATCCTGCCCCCAAAATCGGGGCGGCGATGCTCTTTCCCTGCACTTTATTAGTATAGGCAATAAAATAGTGTAAACACACTTCATCACAGGCGTAGGCTCGCACGGCCACACACCTCGTGCACACAGGGCACATTCACGGCGAACCAGCCAATGTCACGTCAATTAAGACCATAGACGTTCCCGTTCCACCACCGCCCCTAAGATGGCCAATCATATGAGCATTTTGTCTTCATGGCCTTGGTTACGACAATCTAAGCCATAGACCGCCGAAGACTCTCATCCATGCCAACGGTCCCACCGAACGACGTAGATCGGGTACGGTTCCGCCTGACCCGTGCTCATTCCGCAACGACAATTTAAGCCATATGCGCAAGTCAAGACTCACCGAGTCCCGTTTCTGCCACAACAATCACATAACCCGGTTATGTTCACGTTGGCTCCCCGGCCATCGTGTTGGCAAAACTCGCTTTTGCCCAGTTTTCCGGGTGCACCTTGGAGTTAATATCCAAGGCTCCTTGCTGCAATCTACCACGTTGAAAACCCGAAAAATGCCCAAACATCCGGAGTATTCCCCGGTTCATATGCAATGCAACATCACCGATCCGGCTCTACTTGTCCGGATAGGCTTCACACACAATGCCTATGCTCGTTTTCGCATACGGACTCTATACAAGGGGGACTTCATATATCTACCCCAAGGAACGCTCCAACTCTTCGCTCACTCGCGAGAGAGGGCTTCCTATGCAAAGGAAAAGAGGGATTCACATGCCCTAGGATGAGAAATCATTACCCTTGCATTCTTCCGCGGTGCCATGAAAAATATACGTGGTTGGAAAGCACCGCAACGACATCACCTTCGCGGATCTGGACTAGGATCGCGATTCGGAGCTCCGACGCTCCACCGGTGGCCGGATCTTGGTATCCTCCTCCACCTTGCTCTCCCCTCTCTCTAAAACTTAGAGAGAGATTCACTTGGATGAAATGAGGGATTATAGCCCTAAATCCCGACTAAAACCTCTCAGAAATAGCCCCCCACTGTTGGATCCAAAGCCAAGGAAATGAACGGCCATGATTAGGCCTGAAATTACAAAATTTGGTCCGAACACGGGTTGCCACACGGCCGTGTGCATGGCCGTGTCACCCATTCGCCGTCTCGACCGACTCGGTAACCGGAACACGACATTCGACACGGCCTCTGACACGCCCGTGTTGCATGCGACACGGCCGTGTCACGACCGGTGTCACCACCATGTGCAACATCCAACATTCTTAACCCGGGAAGGACATAGCCTGTGACACGGCACAGGACACGCCCGTGTCACATGTGACATGCCCGTGTCTGTGCCCGTGTCATGGCCCGTGTGCACCACTCTCGACGAGTGACTGACACGCCCTGGGACACGCCCGTGTCCCAGGCCGTGTTCAGCCTCTCGATGATCGTCGACCCAAAAATCGATGACCGCGCGGCCAACACTTAACCCGAGAACGACATGCCCTAGGACACGCCCGTGTCCCAGGCCGTGTCACCCCTGCCAAAACACATATTTGGCTCAAAACACCACCCGTCACCCTATTGAGTTTCGGGGCGTTAAAACTCTCTCCCTCTTAAAAGAATTTCGCCCACGAAATTACTAAAGGAAAGAAAACGGAAAACTTTAAGCGGTACCTGAGTGGAATAACTCCGGGTACTCCTCCATCATAGTTTGCTCCTGTTCCCAAGAGAGTTCCTCCCGATCGCAATTGTCCCACCGGACCTTGACCATCTGGATCTCCATGTTACGGAGCCTCTTGAACTCAGAGTCTTCGATACGAACGGGCTTGACCCTAGTCGTCAACCCTTCGTCCACTGGTACTTGATCAACTGCGATCACTTGCGAAGGCTCTTGCACCACCTTCCGCAATACAGAGATGTGGAACACATCATGTAGCCCACTTAACTCCTCCGATTGCCTCAAACGGTATGCCGCTTCGCCGACTCGCACTAGAACCTCAAAAGGTCCAAGGTATCTTGGGCTCAGCTTCTTCAAGCTTCTCACCCACAAAACCCCCTTGAGCGGCTTCACTTTCAAGTATACCCAATCGCCTACCGTGAACTCCACGTTCCGGTGCTTGACATTGTAATACTTCGCCTGCCTGTCCTGAGCGGTCAATAAGCGCTCCCGAATGATCCGCACCAACGTGGTAGCACTCTCCACCTCCTACTTCTTGTACAACCTTGCCTCACCCGTTTCTAACCAAGACAATGGCTTGCGACATTTTCTACCATATATGGCCTCAAAGGGCGCCATTTGTGTACTCGCCTGGTAGCTGTTGTTGTACGTGAACTCCACCAAATACAGGTGGTCCTACCAACGCTTCCCGAAGTCTAGAACACACATGCGTAGCATGTCTTCCATCGTTCTATTGACTCTCTCGGTCTGTCCATCCAACTGCGGATGGAAGGCTGTGCTGAACATCAACTTTGTCCCCCGCATCTGCTGCACTAACCTCCAATCATTTGACGTGAAACGCCCATCGTGATCACTCACAATGCTGCGAGGCACACCATGCAGTCTAACTATATTGTCCACATAAAGCTTCGCCAACTTCTCCACCGAGTCTTCCTTCCTATGCAGAATGAAATGCGACACCTTTGTTAACCGATCTACGATCACCCAGATGGCGTCGTTCCCCTTCTGCGACCTTGGCAACCCATGCACAAAGTCTATAGATTTGTCGTCGAACATACAGTACGGAATTGGCAAGGACTTTAAGAATCCTCCCGGCTTTTGGCACTCCGCCTTAACCAAGGCGCACGTTTTGCATTTAGCCACAAACAATGCTATGTCTTTCTTAAGCCCCGGCCACCAAAACAGCTTCTTGAGGTCACGGTACATCTTTGTGCTCCCTGGGTGGATTGAGTACTTGGTATGATGAGCCTCGTACATGAACTCCGCCCATAGGTTACCCCTGCTTGGGACACACAACCGATGGTCCTTCCTTAACAACCCATCTTCCACCGAGAACTGGGAATTTGACCCATCCAATGCTGCCTCCATAAGCTCCTTCATGGAGTCATCTAACTCTAATGCCTGCCTAACCCGGTCAGCCAAGTCATACTGAACCTCTGTCCAGTTCAACATTGCTTTGGCGCTCGTCTGCTTGTCAACACAACATATCTCAAGCTCCTCCAACTCCCGTATTAGCCGCTCATCATGCACTGACAACCAGTTGGCTTGGGCGGGAGCCCTGCGACTCAACGCATCAGCAACTGCATTTCCCTTCCCGGGTACATAATGAATCTTGAAGGTGTAGTCCCCCAAGAACTCCATCCACCTCCTCTGCCTCATGTTAAGATCCTTCTGATCCAACAGGTACTTCAGGCTCTTTTGATCGGTATATATATCGACCCTTACGCTGTATAGGTAGTGCCTCCACAGCTTAAGTGCAAATGTCACGGCCGCCAACTCTAAGTCATGGACCGGATAGTTCCTTTCATGCACTTTTAGCTGACGCAATCCATAAGCTATCACGCTCCCATGCTGCAACAGCATACAGCCCAAACCACTACCCAAGGCGTCACTATAAACCTCGAAGCCCTCGGTCCCACTCGGCGAACTAAGCACTGGCGCCGCGGTCAACCGTCTCTTCAGCTCCTCAAAAGCTTGCACCCACTCCTGTGTCCACAAGAATCTCTGATCTTTCCTTGTCAACTTCGTGAGAGGTAGCGCTATCCGCGAGAAGTTCTCTACGAAGCTCCTGTAATATACGGCAAGCCCGAGAAAACTACGGACTTTCGCGACAGAGGACAACGCAGGCCACTCCCGTATCGCGACGATCTTCGCCGGATCCACCGCTATACCTTCCCCACTGAGAATGTGACCAAGGAATGCTACTGAGGGTAGCCAGAAATCGCACTTGGAGAATTTCACATATAGCTCATTCCTCCTAAAAGTCTCCAACACCAGATGCAAGTGCTTGAAGTGATCTTCTTCGCACTGCAAGTACACCAATATATCGTCAATAAATACGATCACAAAGCGGTCCAGGAAATCTTGGAACGTCCTGTTCATCAAGTCCATAAACACTGATGGCGCATTCGTCAGTCCAAACGGCATGACCGTGAACTCGAAATGCCCATACCTTATGCTTAATGCCGTCTTCGGGATATCACACTCCCTGATCCTAAACTGATAGTACCCCGACTTCAAGTCCAACATAGAATATACCGATGATCCGACTAACTGATCAAAGAGATCATCAATCCTCGGGATCGGGTACTTGTTCTTCTCCATCAGCTTGTTCAACTCTCTGTATTCGATACACAGCCGCATACTCCCGTCCTTCTCCTTAACGAAGAGGACCGGTGCGCTCCAAGGCGACGAGCTTGGACGCACATAACCTTGCTCCATTAGCTCCTTTAGCTGAACTTTCAACTCTGCCATTTCCTTCGGGGCCAACCTATACGGAGCACGTGACACGGGTTTGGCACCCGGCACGAGCTCGATGGTGAAATCAATCTCTCGATGCGGTGGGGCCCCGGGAAGACTATCCGGGAACACATCGAGGTATTCACAAACCACGGGGATGCTATCCAACGTGGACTTTGGCTCCACAACCCCTACTATTGTGAAGAAAAGCTCTGCACCAGCACAAACTGCCTTTACCACCTGAAGAGCAGACATCAGCGTCTTGCTCGACCCCTTGAGTCCCTCGAATGTTTTCTCTCGTCCAACACCCAGCTTGACCTCCTTCCAGTCGTAGTCAATCAAAGCCTTCTGCTCCGAAAGCCAATCCATCCCAAAGATAACGTCGAACTCTACTAGCGGCAGCAATGACGCTAGCAAGTCGAACTCTTAGCTCCCTATGTCAACCTTCACGGCGCACACTCTTTCCGCATGCATCGAGCACCCATTTAGTAGCAGCACATCCAACTTGTCCTTCGCCATCGAAGAAGGGAATCCGATACGCGATATAAAATTTTCGTACAAGAAGGAGTGTGAAGCTCCCGTATCGAACAGTACCCGTGCCGGACTATCGCTAATCAAAACAAAGCCTATGTAAATAATATTAGGCTAACAAGCAATAGACAACAGTATTTAAAGTTAACTTGCTCTAAATTAACTCGTACCTGTAACCACGTCAGCTTGTTTAATGGCCTCCTGCTGGCCCAAGTTGTACACTCTAGGTTGATTCAGAGCATAATGAGATGCGGTTGACTCCACCGCCTTGCCCTTCTCTTCGTAAGTAGCTCCTTGTTTTCTCTCGGACTTTGGGAGTTCGCTCCAGCAATCGCGGGCAAAGTGCCCCATCTTTCCACACGTGAAACAAGCGCCCGGGGTTTGATTGGTAGTTGCCCCTGAGGCACCTGTAGAAGAAGCTGGACCTGACATCCTAGCTTTTTTGTAGAATCTTCGATAGCCCGACTTCGACGAAGTCGGCGCCTTGAAATCTGATTTCTTCCCACAAGATTCCTTCTTAGCTTGCACATTTCTCATGTCCTTATCCAAGGACCGGGCCTAGTTGACCAAGGTTAGGAAACCCTGCGCCATAGGCCCGGACAGTAGTAACCTAAGCTCATCTCTTAACCCTTCATAGAAGCGGTTCGTCTTTCGCTCCTCGTCGGCAAAGGTTGCGCTAGCATATCTCCCCAATCGAGTAAACTCGTGGAGGTACTCGTCTACGGTGCTATCTCCTTGCACCAACTTTTGGAACTCGTTCTCTAGTGCGATCCTCTGCGTTGAGGGGAGGTATCGAGCCATGAACAGTCTCGAAAATTCCTCCATAGATACTTCGCCCAACGGCATTCCCATAAACTGGTGTAGATCTAGACCTTCCCACCATAACCTTGCGTCCCCATCCAATAAGAACGTCGCTATTGTGGTCTTTTTCCACTCTTCCATTTCTGTTGCTATCATCACTGTATTGACTCTTGAGAGCCAATCTTCAGCCTGGGTCGGGGTTCCTGTTCTCGAGAACACCGGTGGATGGAAGCCCATCACATGCTTAAGCTGTCTCTCAGTTGCTCTCCGAGGCAACTACTGCTCCACCGCCACCTGCTCAACCCATCTAGGCTCCACCGCTTGGAGCGGCACTTGCTACATCGCAGGAGCAGGCTGCTGCACCTGCCTTACAGGTTGCGCGTTGATCATAGCAAAGACAACTTCTGCCACCAACCTAATGGTCTCTGCAGACGGAGGTGTTGCAGGCGCTTCACTTGGTGCGCTGCTTGCCTCAGAACCTGGCCGTTCCGACGGTCCAACAGCACTTCTGGTCACCTATAATAGTGCAAAACACCGATAAGCGACCAAAAACAATTTCAAACAGCAATTATAGGAACACACAGGTTCCTCAAACATGTGTATTTTCATTCCTAAGTGGACATTCATGGGATATTTTCATGTTATAACGATGACGCACACACATGTGCTCACCACCCCTTAAAGTGAATTTGCCCACGAATTCATTTAAGTTTGACCGAAACCAGTAGTCTGATACCAAATTGTAACACCCCTATCCATCACATGGCATATAACAATAGGTCTGGCCGGGGCCCGACGCCATATACTACGGACAGACCAGTTGGTTACGCGTTGAAACCATTCAACCAATTACACGTCCTACACAAGCACATAGCGGAAGCATTAAAATTAAGTTGCAAGACAAAAGAACCCGGCCAAAGAGCATTAATGTCCACTACAATAACACCCATAGGAATGTTTCAATACACAGAAATATAAATGACCTTAAGGCCTTACACTGTTTGCTTGACATAAAGTGTTTTCATACTTCGGCTCGCAGGCCGGCCACACATGATTACAATTATACACTCAAAATTAGGCCTTCGATGGACGACACATCAACTTGGGCTTTAGAACGCTATTTCCCGCTCGGCTCCGCAGCACCTGCAAGTCACAATCCACCACCCGGTGGTAAACAAAAGCAACGGTCAGCAATGTTAACCAATTATAACGATCCCGCCCCCAAAATCAGGGCGGCGATGCTCTTTCCCTACATTTTATTAGTATAGGCAATAAAATAGTGTAAACACACTTCATTACAGGCGTAGGCTCGCACGGCCACACACCTCGTGCACACAGAGCACATTCACGGCGAACCGGCAAACGTCACGTCAATTCAAGCTATAGACGTTCCCGTTCCACCACCGCCCCTTGGACGGCCAATCATATGAGCATTTTGTCTTCATGGCCTTGGTCACGACAATCTAAGCGATATACCGCCGAAGACTCTCATCCATGCCAACGGTCCCACCGAACGACGTACATCAGGTACGGTTCCGCCTGACCCGTGCTCATTCCGCAACGACAATTTAAGCCATATACGCAAGTCAAGACTCACCGAGTCCCGTTTCCGCCACAACAATCACATAACCCGGTTATGTTCACGTTGGCTCCCCGGCCATCGTGTTGGCAAAACTCGCTTTTGCCCAGTTTTCCGGGTGCACCTTGGAGTTAATATCCAAGGCTCCTTGCTGCAATCTACCACGTAGAAAACCCGAAAAATTCCCAAACATCCGGAGTATTCCCCGGTTCATATGCAATGCAACATCACCGATCCGGCTCTACTTGTCCGGATAGGCTTCACACACAATGCCTATGCCCGTTTTCGCATACGGACTCTATACAAGGGGAACTTCATATATCTACCCCAAGGAATACACCAACTCTTCGCTCACTCGCGAGAGAGGGCTTCCTATGCAAAGGAAAAGAGGGCTTCACATGCCGGAGGATGAGAAATCCTTACCCTTGCGTTCTTCCACAGCACCATGAAAAATCTACGCGGTTGGAAAGCACCGCAATGACGTCGCCTTTGCGGATCTGGACTCGGATCGCGATTCAGAGCTCCGACGCTCCACCGGTGGCCGGATCTTGGTCTCCTCCTCCACCTTGCTCTCCCCTCTCTCTAAAAGTTAGAGAGAGATTCACATGGATGAAATGAGGGATTCTAGCCCTAAATCCCGGCTAAAACCTCTCAGGAATAGCCCCAAACCGTTGGATCCAAAGCCAAGGAAACAAACGGCCATGATTAGGCCTGAAATTACAAAATTTGGGCCGAACACGGGTTGCAACATGTCCACGTGCATGGCCGTATCACCCATTTGCGGTCTTGACCGACTCGTTAATCAAGACACGGCATTCGATACGGCCTCCAACACGCCCGTGTCGTATGCGATACGGCCGTGTTACGACCCGTGTCCCCCCCCCGTATGCAACGACTAACATTCTTAACCTGAGAAGGACACGGCCTGTGATACGGCACCAGACACGCCCGTGTCGCTTGTGACACGCCCGTATATATGCTCGTGTCATGGCCCGTGTGCACCACACTCGACGAGTGACTGACATGCCCAGGGACACGCCCGTGTCCCAGGCCGTGTTCATCCTCTCGACGATCGTCGGCCCCAAAATCGATGACCGCGTAGCCAACACTAAACCCGAGCACGACACGCTCGGGGACACGCCCGTGTCCCAGGCCATGTCACCCCTGCGAAAACACATATTTGGCTCAAAACACCACCCTTCACCCTATTGAGTTTCGGGGCATTACAGATGTGAGTGATGATGATGATTGTACTTTCATATTTTGACTGAGAGAGGGCTATATTTTGTACAAGGCATAAGACCATGTTGATATTACAATGTACTCAGCATAAGCACTTCTCTCTTAGACTATTTTATCTCATGTGTGGACATATTTCATTTCAAAGTGCAATGTGGATTGGTTTTACACTCAGCATTTCTTATTAATTCATGCAGTTGACCTATATGATGAATTTGCCAGCATGATGTCACTGCAAGGCGGCGGTCTTGGGCCTAAGACTCCCCCCAGGTCGATGTTGGTGACTTAGGGAATGTTCATAAATGGGGTCCTACAAAATGTGTGTCTGGACAAGAATGTAAAGGGGAAACCATTTTAGGAAATATTGTACGAAAACCTCATTGTATCTCTGCTCTACTTTACTACTAGTAAACCAGACATCATGTTTATGACATGTGTTTATGCTAGATATCAGGTGAATATTAATGAACTTCATTACACCTCTACAAAGAGGATATTAAGTACAGCCACCTCTCTCCTAGGAGCTGTGATTTTGAACTAACATGGTTTTCAAATGAATATTTTTCAGGGTCGAAAGAGGATATAAAGAGCACATCTAGAACATGTTAGTTCTTAAGCAAAAGGTTGATCTCATAGACCAGTAAGAAGTAGACCTGTGTTGCAATCTCTACTATAGAGTTAGACTATATCGTAGTTTCAAGTTATTTTGCACAACACTAATGGATTCAACATTAGATTGAGGACACAAAATTGTACATCGAGAACACCCCTATGTTCTGTGATTCCTCCATTGCAATTTCAGTTGTCAAGGATCTTGTTTCTTGCTGTAGAACAAAGTATAATGAGATTAGATACCATTTCATCGGGGATCATGTAGAAAATGAGGACATATGCCTGAAGTATGTGCCTATAGATAGACAAGTGACATATATTTTCACCAAGCCATTGGATGAAGGTAAGTTCAACTTCTTCAAGATTTAGCTTGTTTGCTTAATATTGAATGAAGTCATTTTACTTTCTTAAAATAGTCATATTAACAGCTAGTTTATTAAATATTGCTTTTCTAGCATTAATTCATGAATAATTGATAGATTAGCTTCAGTGAAGGGGGAGTAAATATGAACTAGTATAAGTTGGATGCACCATTCTTCAAAAATAATTAATCTTAGACGTCAGGTTCTGTTAAACAGATCCAATGGTCCATATTTTTGCAAACAAGATCGCGCCCTTTGGCATTCTGAAATAGCTTTATAAATTGGTCAACAGGTGAAATTTATGTTAAGAAATCATTTATCCTAAACCGAATGATAAGCATCATTGCATCTCCTTCCTTCTCGTAATGGCTTAATCTTTGATTCACGAAAGATTGATGAAAATGTCACCCAAGAAATCAGATATCGAGTTTAACATTGGATGCAAACTTGTTCATGGAGGATTCGAGAAGGTTGATGCCAGTCTTAGGGCAGTAACAATGCTTTATGCAGATACTGGGCTGGAATGGATTTTGTCTGAGATGACCAAGTTTTTTTAAAGAAAGATTATAGAATTTTATTAAAATGAAGAGATGTCCTCAACAACAAAAGTCATCATGTACACAGTTGCTGGCAACAATGTAATAATCTTTGCTCAAGACCTTGCTAATGTGCTAAAAATATCTATGATGATAGAAGGGGAGAAAAAGAAGTAAGTTCTTATGACCTAGAACAAGCACTTCAATGTTGTGGATATCAAGAAATACCATATGGATCATTATTGAGAAACAAACTAAATACTCTAGGGATGATAATGGAAGATTTCTTTGGAAAAGTCTTAATATGCAAGTTTGGCTCCTATGATAGAATTTCCAAACAGATTTTTGATCTGATAGCTAGAGTTATTCAAAAACATATTGTTCAGGGAAAGGTTGTATTTGGTAAAATAAAAGACTACTAGCCTTTAGGCTCCATGTTTTATAAAAAACTTGTCTTTATATCTTTGCAATTCCTTTGAATAGTTTTAGCTAAATCAGTCCTCAGGTGTATCAATGCATTACCAAAATAATATTGTGGGGAAGAGTGCCCGTAATGTTCCTGATTTGAAGTCCTCACAATATATATTAATGCAATTGTATTTGATGAATGTGTATTCTTTTTGTAATGCAGATTGGTACATAATAGTACAGGTCCAACATAGGGCTAGACTTTATATAATCAGACATAGTCTTGCCAATATAATCCTTCATTATATAAGACACCATGTCGACCTAAGTTATAGAATAGGTTGGACTTATTACATACTTTGAAAAACTTCATTTAACCAAGTCAAAGAAATATTAGTATGAGAAGGGGAATAAATAAAAAAAGATTAAAATTTAGTTAAGTTAAAATTTATATGGATATCAAGTCGATCGGTTACGCTATATTCTAATGGTTAACCCAATCAAGATGAAATGTGCATATCATCAAATTAGTAGAATTTTTTTCAGGCACTAATTCGACTAGACAGTCAAACCAAAAGATCACAGGTTAGAAAATTCATGCAAAAAATCTCATTGAATTGGACAAGTATAGAATAAATTAGAAAATCAAGTTACTTGTTCAGAAAAGTTGAAGTCAAATCATATTGAAGTTTCTTGAAGTTCAAAATCAGCTTAAGTACAAATTTGAGTAGAGATTAAGTCAATCATATTAAATTATCAAGTTGATCGTATCGAATTATCAAGTCAGTTCTTACTGATGTTAAAGGAATAACAAGTCTGCGAAGGTTTGATTTATGTTCAATTTTTTCGGGTAGATGTTTCAAGCCAATTTGGGTTGAAGCTTACTGAAAGAAGAATTGATAAGTTAACCATTCATTCAATATTTTGACTCGATCTTTTAGTTTAATTATGAGAAGAATAATTATTTTATGTTCAGATTTGATTGAAATACATTATAAAGAATAATTTGATAAGATGTTCTTATATTGAATGCAAGAAGAATGTATTCAACAAAATATCAAGCAAATTCAATAATAAGGATTCAAAAGAAGTTTTTCGACTGGATAAGAAGAGAATTTGACTAGATATCGAAGATTTGTCCAGTTGGAGATATGAAGGAGGAATTTGACTGAACAAATTCAATTCGACTTTAAAATGGCAATTCGACTTAATAAAGCTTATAACGTCGAAATTTTCAAAAAAAAGGTAGAAATTCATGTAGCATGGAGATTTGTCTTACGCATTAAATGTGGCGGCGGGAAGGTCCAATCAGTTTTATACTGTATGGAAAAATATTCTAACAGCTATAGTCCGAGAATCGACCGTTAAAAATCTATCAGTCCTATACATAAATAAGTGCATATTCTGAATAACCCTAATTAATCAATTGATTAAGAAATTAAGAAAGAGCTTTTCAGCTTGAACTTTCAAAAAAGCTTAAAGTTGGATAATATTTTCAGAAGAACAAAATTTTGATTCCCAAGAAGAAATAGATTGATTCGTCCTTGCATATATTTGAGAAGAAATAGTAATGAGTAGTTTTCATTGAAGAGATCAACATTTCTCAAGCTGAAAATCAAGAAAAAGTTGTTCAACATTAAAGCTTAAAGAAGACTCATGTTCGATCAAATATATAATAAACATAGTATATAGAAAGCCTTTTCCTGTAAAAACAAAATCTACTGTAGCATTTCATTGAGATCTGAGTTGTAGGATCCTTTGTGGATCTGAGTTGTAGGATTACTTATTAGGATCTTAGTTGTAGGGTTCTGAAGTGAACTTCAGTTAAAGGGTCGATTTTGTCCTAAGATAGTAAGCCAATCAGCACTTCTGAGGTAGGATTCCTTGTAATATTAGTTGTAGGATTCTGGGTATGGAATTTGATGTAGAATCCTTAACGAATATGAGGTAGGATACATGGTCTCTGAGTTATAGGATCTACAGATTTGAGTTATGGGAGGAGTTTGCAAAAGCTAGCGAGCTGCTAGATAGTTGCACGGGGAAGTGTACGTACCCAACTTAGGGAACCACTATAGATTCTTGTGTTTGTGCTATGAATTTTTGTGTAATTGTTCTTCTCACACAAACTCTAATTATTATATATAAAATTAACGAAAAGATGACATCTCATATTCATCCCCTCTAGGTGAAGAAACATCCTACGACTTATAAGTGGTATCAAAGCTAGGTTGTTCAAAAGAAGTTTAACATCTCGAATAGATTTATCCTTGGGTTATCATCTGCTTACCATCACTCCCAGAGACAAATACAAAGAGTTAAGCACAATAGAGTTGCAATTCCACTCCAAATAAAAAATTTTCATCGGGAAGCAAAGAATTAAGCAATTCATGTGCAACGACCCTCGTCGATCTAATAGGACATTATTATCGCTCCGCTATAGGAGATTTTACCAAGCTACAGTCCAAGAATCCCAACCTCTCTCCAACCCACTAGCGAGTTATTTATGTCCACGACCTCCCTTAGATGAGTGAACTCAATAGTTAGGTTTGTCCATACGGGGACTTCCCAAGAGGTCACCCATCCAAGTACTACTCTCGCCCAAATACGCTTAACTATGGAGTTCTTCTACTTCTCATCACCAATTGAGTTGCAGCTCAAGTAATGTCAAATAAGGTCCTTTGGTACCAAAGAAAGCATTTACTATTGATTTGACTAAGCAAGTGCCAAGAAGTACAATGAGATGAATAAGGATGAGATTGTACTTGCAACCATGGATAAGAGGGGTATAAATATTGTGGTAACTCTAGTTGATGATTCCACCTTCCAAAATTTTGTTCACTACAAAAATACAAATGAGATATGAGATTCCCTCATTATTTATATAGATGAAAATGAGGATGTAAGGGATGATAAAAAATTCCTACTGAAATAGTATTATGAGGTATTTATACAAGAAAAGAAATACTCTATTGAAGAATGCTACATAGAAATCTTCAAAATAGTAAATGGTTCGAAAAACTATCAGGGCGTGGGATAGTTCTCTAACTATAATATAAAGGATAAGTTTCTCAAAACCCTGAATAAGGATTAGAATATTAAAATATGTGTTATTAGATAGATGGGGAACCTCCCCAAGATGGAACACAAAATTCTATATGGAAACCTGTTATCTCATAAGTTGCAACTCAGTACAAGAAATGCTGAGGATGAGGGCAGCAAATCTTTCGGCAATGAAAAGCATGTTGGTTTAACTTTGAAATAATAGTTTAATGAGGAGTTCAGACTGGAGTTATAGCTTGCCTTTAATTCTTCCAAAGCGGTACATTGGACTAAGGGCTTAGAGTTTGGATACCTTCCCACCATAACCTCATACAGACCCCCCCGAGTAGCAGAAAGAATGTCCCGCAACACACCCGAAATATCTTAGATCACTTCCTCTCCCAATCCAATGATGGACCGGGGACCTTCGGAGAGCCATAAGAGCTCCCGACTACCCACTCAAAATTATATGGAATAGTGAGCTGATGTTCTTGCCTACCAAAGCTAGCTAATTCGAGAGAAACCAAAAAAAGGTTCACTCCAAAGGTTCCCTTGGGGGTTTATTTATAGTTTTTTGGGGAAGGTTTGCGGATAGATAAATCCCGTCTTTTGATTTTAATAAACGTAACCCAAATTAGTTTGCCAATATCAAAATAACGATTTTCGGGATAGCTAATGGCAGGATAAAATGGGATCTTAAGGACACATGTACAACAGCTTCGTGCTACTCACCTAGGTGGCGACTACTTAGTGAAGTCAGGAACCCTCCACTCACCTCCTACTATGGGTGAATGCCAGCTCGCCGGATCCACTTGCTCCCTAATGCTTGCCTGTGCAGTGGGAGCCCGGTGAAGCTGGGAACCAACACATTGTTTTAGGACGTTTGAGCCCACTCGACAAATATAAGGTTGCACACAATCCCCACTCTTTTTTGAGTTTTGTCCCAATCTAAGAAAGACCATTCAGCCCCACTGTTATTTGGTGAGTGGGTCTAAGGGAATCTCTCGGTGGGTCCCACCGAAGTTTATATATACAATAGGGGAAAGAGATGCCACCCATTAGAGTTCTCCCTAAACCTCCCAAATTTATTGTCTTCTTTATGATGCCATGCTTATCACGAAAGAAGCTCTTTCCTCACTACTAACAAAGAGAAGAATATGATGACCTTGAATAATTTGATTTCTATTACTATTGAACATTCATCCCAAAATCCGGCAAGATGGGTGGAGGACCAAGTGATCAAGAAGGAAAGGCCTGACCTAGTTGGTGGCTCTCTAACACAATGGTGTCATTAGTGGGTAGGGGTGTAGGAAATTCATCGAATATTGTCTAGTCTCCCCGTAATCCAAACTTTTACTAAGTGAGGTCAGGTAAGTCTCTAACGCTACCCCTCAATGACCCCTTTGGTTTTCAACCTAATATTTACTCACGCAACCCCGGGATGGGGTTGAAATCTCTGAAGGTTTTCCATCAGAACCCTCTTGTCTATTTTGTTTGTGCCAATACTGTACTAAATTCTTACTCGCCTTTTTAATATTCAACCGACGTCTCTATCGGTAGTTAACTAGGTGACACCATATTTGACTCAGTGCCTCCCTCTCTCAACGTAATCCAGAACTTCATCAGCAAGCTAACTTCTATCGCCGAACTAACGAACTAGGTAACGAGAATCCTATGGAAGTATGGGCACAGGCTTCTCAAGATCTAGGAGGAGAGGGAATAACCCGTAGACTACGACCATCCCAACCATCATGCCGTACAACAGTGAGTAAGGGCCTTAGAGTGCGAGTTCACTGCGTATACTGGTGCAATGCAGACGCTCCTTGGAGGTAACACCGCTTCGCAAGAGAGGCACTTGAGTATAATTAATGAATACAATCGCATCCTCCAACACAAAGTTGTCGATTTTCACGATGAGATCATCCAAAGTGGAAGCCCGTAGGTGAGGATGTGAGGGTATGCCTCATGGAGGTGGATCCCACACTAACTAGGAAGGACTAGCTCTTTTTTACTGTCATACTTTATTCTTTATGTTTGTGAGACCTTAAGACATTATTTATTATTTCTTGCGTATGACCGCATATTTAGCGGTGGTTAAATAAATTTTTGGTTTGCTGTGAATGCATGGTCTGTGATGTGGAATTGATTTGTCTCACTAGGAAACATTTATTTGTCATGGGTAGTAAGCAAGTCGAATTATCGTGGGCTTGGAGAGATTTGCATATGCGATAATGTTGAGTCGATTCGCTTTAATTAGGCAAACACCCTTTCTAATTGATTCTATATAAATACTGTCCTTGCGCGTGGCCCCATTAACATCATTAACTAGTCCCCTCTACTCATCATCCCACTACATTCCACTCATCTTTTCTACTCGTCCAATGGGCGGTGATGGCGATGTCTCAGAGGAATTAAAGAACTTCGCGACCCTTTTCTTGGACTACCTCTTCAAGGACAGACAGGTAACGGAGGATGAGAAGTCATAATCATTATTGAATATGTCTCGGCGGGGTTTGTGGCTCGTGCTCCTGCTGAAGACGAGTCCATCAATACCATAAAGGAGTACGCGCTCTCCTTTCCTCTCACCCATTTTGAGATGGGGCATCGCCTCCCATTATGGCCGGAGGTGAACCAATTTTTGAAGTACTTTAGCGCAATGCCCGTACAGGTCTGCCCCAATGGGATTACAATGTTAGTGGCTTTCGCGTACTTCCCGAGTGAGGAGAGAATAAAGTTCAACTTGATTGTTTTTCGTAATTTTTTCATCTACCGAGCCACCAATGATAGGGCAGCCTTCCTTACAAGCTCGCAGATCAAAGTCTATGATACCATCAATAAGGCACACAACTGTATGGATCGCTTTATCTTTATTAAGGGTGCCCATGGGAAAGTTCCCTATGCGCTAGTTGTAATGCCACAGGGTTTTTTGTGATTGTTTAATATTTGTTTGGAGTTACGTTGATGCATTTTCATCTTGTGCCATTGTTGGAGCGGGGTTTAGCTCTCTAGGTTTTCTGAGTGGCTTATTTGTGGCCTGTTTGGCAGATTCCCCAGCGAGTCGGAGTCTATTTTCGTGACTCGGAGGAGCCTCTTCGGGAATGCTTGTGTTTTGACTTCGGGAGGTGTTAGCCAGAGTTTTTGTTGGTCGGATGTAAATTCCGACTTCGGCATTGGATTCATATAATGGGTATTTAGCTATGGTGTGAATTTTGTCAAATTCCGAGGTCGTTGGGTTTTCGCCCTGTTTAGGACGTTTTATGTAATTAATTAATATAATATTTTATTATATTAATTGTAAGTGGTTTTAATTTATAAATAGCACTTTTTTTAGAAAACCCTATTCCTCTTCCCCAAACCCGACGGTTAGCTTCCAGCGGAAGGAGACGGGCGACCGAAAACCAGGAGCTTCTCGCCGCCGATTTCTTGCTAGTTAGAGCCCGGATTTCTCTTTTGAAGGCAGATCTAGACTGCTCTCACCCGGATCTACCACCCTTGGGTAAGTATTTCCAAATCTAGGTTTATCCTTGTAGTAATGGTTTTGCGGGTTGGCTTGTCTTCCCTCTAAAAGCTTCAGATTTTATGGCTAGGTGTTTTTGCTGCCATATTCGAGAGAAGGAGAGGAGCTGGCCGTGTTTTTTTTGAATTGAGGCAAGTGGTGCCTTTCCCATCCTTGCCAAGTAGTTTCTTGTTTTCCTTGTAGCATTTACTGCCATAGATCTTTGGTATGCTATAGGTTTTGGCCAGATTTCGCTTGCTGTAGGTAGAAAATGTCTGGTTGGGTTGGTTTTGGTATGGCTCTGGCTGGATAGGATATGATAAGTCTGTATCAGGATAGTTAGCAATAGCAGATTTTCATTCAAAAGAAATATTTTGATTTTGGGCTAGTGGTTGAGGTATAGATTGCTCGGTTTGAGTAGAGCAATGTTTCTGCCAGGTCTCTGCCCCTTGGCGTCGAGTGTATCTTAGCACAGAAGTCCTATTTTTAGGTTGAGTGTAAAAGCGTTGAGTGTGGTTGACATACTCAACGCCTAGCTGTTTTGTTCTTGAGACTAAGTTAAAAGCATTGACAGCGTTGAGTGTGGTGAAATCACTCAATGCCATTGGCCAATTAGCGATGATAGCATTGAGTGAGCTGAACTCACTCAGTGTCGTCGTCCAGTGAGGGATTTTGCGGCTAAGCCCTTTGACGTTGAGTGAGTGGAGCTCACTCAACGTGGCGTCGAGTAAACTCGGTGCCTTCCCTGCTTAGTTTTTGGCATTGAGTGAGTGGTACTCACTCAACGCGGCGTTGAGTGGACTCGACACTTTTTCCTTAGGTTGGTGTTTTCTCCCGAGTTTGTTAGTGTTGGTTTTACTTTGGTTTGGTGATTTTTCGGCTAGTAGTTTGAATGTCGTATCGTGGATCATTGCACGTGGTTATTTTTGGTCTCTGAGAGGGGCCGCTTTAGGTGTGCTAGATCCTGTGGCTGCCACTGTGTTGCCTTTGAGACAGGTTGGGTCTCTGTAAGAGGTTATTTTGGTGCGTCGGACCACGTGGCTGCCACCCCCGTGTCCTTGAGACAATTGGATCGGGTGGCTCGGTTTGGGACTGATTTTGTCGCCGACACAGATTTGGGGTTTTACTAGTGCGGGTGATCCATGGGTATAGGTCAGTTTGTTCCTTCTCTCCTTTTTGTTTGGCATGTGTTGGCTTTTCTTTTTCTTCTACAGGTTTGAGGGAAGCTTGGTAAATTTTAGCGCTTGGTGCAATTCTCTTACTTTAATGATAAGTATTATACTTACTCACAGTTCTTTTGGTTTCTTTGGCTGAGGTTGTAAGAATTACTCTTGTAGGGTTTGGTAACCCTTTTTGTTCTTTCATTGATTACCATCTAATGTTCCTTTTCCACTTGCATTGTTAATTCTTTATTGAGGTGTTCTTTCTTTGAATGCCTCGGGTTCAGGGTAGTAGCCGATTTTGCGGCTGAGTTGGCCACGCTGTGGTCGTGGTGTTGCTGATGTTTCCCTCATTCTATTGAGATAGTTTTTTTGTTGCTTTTGTTAGTATAGACATACATACTTAATAATACGTTTTGTAGCCTAAACTATTATCGTATTTTATATTTTATAGTGTACAAATTATGTCTATTATTAGTTTATTTTTATCCTTTTTATGTAAATATTATTGTCACTAACATTTTCTTGTCCTTTTGCAGGTTTTCAGGAAATTGGTCAAAAATGACCTAACACGCCCCCTGTCACACCCTCCTTTGGCGTGAACTTGGGTGTGTCACCTGATCCCGAGGACTTTTGTTGGAAGGGACAGAAAAACGAACAAAACTGCTATCACGCCCCACTAACATGCCCTCACTGGGCGTGTCACCAGGCATGACTATAGGCGTGCCGCCCTTTGCCGCAAAGCCTGCCGTCGCATTAAATGGCGTTTCTCCACAGTACGAAAATAGTGCTGTCACGCACCCAGTCACGGGCGTGACCTTGGGCGTGATATCAACTTTTCGGTGACTGACGGATTTCCGACCAATGATTTGGACATGACATGCCTGTCACGCCCCCTCTACACGGGCGTGACCTAGGGCGTGACCACCGACGTACCGAAGCAATCATCCCTCCCGCCAGAATCCAGAGACCGAGGTCAACATAGTACTGTCATGCCCCTTGACACGCCCCCCCTAGGGCGTGTCGGAGGGCGTGACCAACAAGAGATTTTTTTCTATAAATTGAGACCCCCCTCTCCATTTCAGCAAGCTTTGGTTGAGAGGGGGGGGGGGGTTGCTGCCCCTTTGGTTCTTGAGTTTTTTTTCATGCTTTCTCTCTCTCTCTCTCTCTTCCTTTGTAATTTTTTCTTAATCATGGTTTAATATTTAGTTGCCTTAGCTTTCGTTGTAATCTTTAGTGTTGCTTAGTGCTAATTGTAGGGCTAGAATAGGATTTAATTTTCATGCACTTGTAATTTCAATTTCAATAGTGTAACTTGCCCTTTTTCGTTAATAAAAGAGTTCTTGTTTAGCTTATCTTCTTTTTATTCTTTACTACTCATCCCCCCTCCTCCACTCCATTATGATTAACTAAACCTCCTTGTACTCGATCTTGATTATCCGAGGTTAGAGCGATTAAGTTATGATGTTTTAAGTAATCTTTTCTTTTTAGGGTAGGGCCTTGAATTACTCTTGATTAATCACGGGTTGGAGGTATATTATCGATATATACTCTCCGCCTTTGCTTTCATTCTGGGCTAGCCGATAGGCCGAATGAATGAAGTGAGCATTCAAGAGTAAAGGGAGTTATACGCACCCCTCGAGAGAGGCAGACGTCCAAATCTCCCGGATTGGAGTAAAATCCAATTGTGGGTTCACCGCGTAAAGCGAGTTTTAGGCCTCCGATTTAGACGAGAGTCGGTCGGACCTTCCTAAACTCAGTTGGGCACGACTTCGAGAGAAGCGTGTTCAAGCTTTAGGAACCTCCACGGTCAAGGACCTTTATCCTATTAAGATTAGATTTTTATCGCATTTTCTTAATCGTCTTTAGCCGAGGTGATTCTTGATCGAGTGCATTTCCATATCATATTTTCAACACTTCGTAGTAATCGTTTTACTTAATAGCTTTATTTAATTGCGGTAGTTCTCTTTCTAGTATAGTTTTACTTCCTTCCTTGCACTTAGATTTTCTAAAACCCTAGTTTTTTCCGTCGATAAGATAATAGCATTCGTGTGAGTAAGCATAGCCAACAGTTCCCGGATTTCAATACGACACTTGTGTCCCCTAGCTACAATTCGATAGGTATACTTGCCTCATCGGGTTGCTAGTTCGGTTGCGTTTATTTTCTTCGAACCCTAGCGCGCAACAAGTTTTTGGCGCCGTTGCTGGGGAGCCAACTTCCGTTGATATATTGAAAACACGAACCTATTAATTTTATCTCTTCTCTTTCTCATCCTCTTTCTTTAAAGTTTTAAAAAAAAATCAAAAAAATTTATCACCGCTCTTAATGGTAACCAACTTCACAATTTTTCTACGCCACCTAATTCTCTCGAAAAGGGCAAAGGGCTTTAAGCGCCACTATCTTGTCTAGTACCTTGCGAACCCTTCACGGGGTAGTCATTGGGAAGTTCGAGAGTTAATCTATAAAAAAATATATTTCAAAAAGAAAAAAAAATTTTTTAATCTTTTTTCTAGTTTATCCTTTTTCCCTTTCTCTTCTTCTTTTCTGTTCATTTAGTGAATGACCCGCGGGAGTCCGTCGGTTATTTTGGACTTGGACCACGAAATTGAGCATACTCTTCGGAGAAGATTGCGATTTCAAAGTCCTACTATCCATGTGCCGGCTGAGGACTCCGAGTCATTTGCTACTTTAAGAATGGAAGAACCCAACGTAGATGAGGCCGTGCAAAGGACTATGTCCTATTATGCACGACCGAACCTCGAGGGAACAGAATCAAGTATAGTCCGCCCTGCTATAGCAAATAATAACTTCGAATTAAAGCCTAGCATAATTCAAATGGTGCAGCAATATGTGCAATTTGACGGACTTCAAGATGAAGATACGAACGCACATATAGCTATCTTTCTTGAAATTTGCGACACTTTCAAGATAAATGGTGTCACAAATGATGCAATCAGGCTGAGACTCTTCCCCTTCTCTTTAAGAACTAAAGCTAAGCAGTGGCTGAACACACTTCCAAAGAATAACATAACCACTTGGAATGAATTAACTGAAAATTTTTTGGCGAAGTATTTTCCGCCAGCTAAAACTGCAAAACTTAAGAACGACATCTCTGCCTTCTGACAAATAGACTCGGAAACACTATATTAAACCTGGGAGAGATTTAAAGAATTATTAAGACGATGCCCACATCACGCGCTGCATGTATGGTTACAAGTGCAGACGTTTTATAACGGGCTAAATCAAAGCACGAAGCAAATGATAGACGCAGCTTCTGGCGGTACTTTAAATCATAAGACCCCGGAAGCCATTCTTGAGCTTTTTGAGGACATGGCCATTAACACTTATCAGTGGAATGTGCCTAGGTCCCGCCGGAACAAGCCTGCAGGTATCTATGAAGTGGACGTCTCCCAGCCCGCTCTGCAAGTAGAAATCCTAAGCAAAAAAATCACGGAGATGACTGCTGCCTCCGCCCCTCAGGTATGGGAATCTGCAACCCCTACTCCTAAACATTTAGATTATGTTACTAATATGCCTAAAACTGCTTTTAATAATTTTTCTACTGCGAATTTTCATCCGCTTGGTTTTAATTTTCTGAATAGTTATAACCCTGCTTTAAGAAATCATCCGAACTTTTCATGGAGTAATCCATCGAATGCGATGCGCCCACCCCCGCAAAATGATTTTTCTGCACCACCACCACCACCTCTTCAAAATTACCCAAAACCTCCAAGCTTGGAGGAATTACTTTCTAAATATATCATCACAAATGACGCTACTATAAGAACTTTAAGCAGAAGCGTAAAAAGTATAGAAAATCAGGTAGGACAGCTCGCGAAAATAATTTCTGAGCAACCCGCAGGTCTCTTCCTTCCAATAGCGAACCCAACCCGAGAGAGCAAGCGAAAGCTATAACTCTTTGGAGTGGGAAGAAAGTCTCTGGTATGTTAAGTAAAGTGCCCAAGGCTATTTCGCAGATGCCGAAATACGCCAAGTATCTTAAAGACCTCCTCACAAACAAGAAGAAGTTAGAGAATCTTTCGCACGTCACGCTAAACGCCGAGTGCTATGCCATTTTAACAAACGGCTTGCCGAAGAAAATCAGTGACCCGGGTAGTTTCTCTATCCCGTGTGTCTTCTGTGATCTTTTTGTTAAACACGCGTTAGCCGACTTAGGCGCGAGTATAAACCTGATGCCCTTTTCGTTGTTTAAAAAATTAGGGATTGGTAGCCTTAACCCCACGCGTATGAGTATCCAGCTAGCCGATATATCCGTCAAGTACCCATTAGGAATAGTGGAAGACGTTCTAGTGAAAGTCGACAAGTTCATCTTCCCGGTGGACTTTGTCATTTAAAACATCGAAGAAGACGTCGAGGTTCCCCTGATCCTTGGCCGACCCTTCCTTGCCACCTCCCGAGCCATCATTGATGTAAGCAATGGTAAGCTCTTTCTTCGAGTAGGCGATGACGAAGTCACATTTTCTATCATCCCTTCGATGAAGAACACCTTAGCAAATGATGACTCATGCTTTTTCGTAGACGCCGTGAGTGATGATTCTTCCTACTTCCTCTCCGACTTTGAAAAAGAATTCTCTACTTTTTGCTCCCCTTCTCTTACAACTGAATCACTGCAAGGAAGTGATGAATCTTCTTATTGTCTTTTTGAGTTTGAAAAAGAATTTTCTGATTTTTATTCTTCCTCTTTTCTTCCCACTGAATCGCTACAGGAAGCCGTCTTGGCTGCTAGCCCCACACCTTATTACGTTCCTTATAAAAAAGTTTATGAAGATATTATTTTTGAAAAAGAAAGAATCTCAAAATCCTCTTATGAAGAACCCCCTACCCTAGAACTTAAAGAACTTCCTGAACACCTTAAGTATGCTTTCTTAGAAAAAGATTCCAAGTTACCAGTTATTGTTTCGGCCTACCTCACGGATACGCAAAATGATAAACTTCTTCTAGTTCTACGTAAGCATAGCCGGGCTATTGCTTGGCAAATTTCTAATATAAAGGGCATAAGCCCATCTTTCTGTACCCATAAAATTTTAATGGAAGATAATTCGCGTAACTCTATCCAACCTCAGCGCCGTATAAACCCGAATATGAAAGAAGTACTTAAGGGCGAGGTTGTGAAACTATTAGACACAGGAATTATCTACCCTATATCGGACAGTAAGTGGGTTAGCCCCGTTCAGGTAGTTCCCAAGAAGGGAGGGATAACCGTAGTTAGTAATAAGAATAATGAATTAATCCCGACACGGATGGTGACGGGTTGGCGTATGTGTATAGATTATCGTAAGTTGAATGACGCCACCCGGAAGGACCACTTTCCTTTACCGTTTATCGACCAGATTTTAGAACGTCTCTCCAGCCATAGCTTTTATTGTTTTCTCGATGGCCTCTCGGGGTAATTTCAAATACCCATCTCTCCCAAGGACCAAGAGAAAACTACATTTACTTGTCCCTTCGGCACCTTCGCTTACCGAAGAATGCCGTTTGGATTGTGCAATGTGCCAGCTATAGTCCAGCGATGTATGCTCGCAATATTTGACAAGTACGTAGAAAGCATTATGGAAGTATTTATGGACGATTTCTCCGTGTTCGGCGATTCCTTCGATAGATGTTTAGAAAACCTCGAAAAAGTCTTAGAACGATGCGAAGAAACTAACCTTGCCCTAAATTGGGAAAAATGCCATTTTATGGTGAGGGAAGGGTTAGTTTTGGGTCATAAAATTTCTGCTAAAGTTATTGAGGTAGACGTTGCTAAGATAGAAGTTATTGAGAAGTTTCCGCCGCCTACAATCATAAAAGCTATAAGAAGTTTCTTAGGCCACGCTGGTTTTTATCGTCGTTTTATAAAAGATTTCTCCAAGATCACTAAGCCCCTCACCCATCTCTTAGAAAAAGACGCTCCATTCATTTTTGATGACTCTTGTATTTCTACCTTTGAATCAATTAAGGAAAAGTTAATTAACGCACCGATAATGATAGCTCCGGTGTGGGACCTTCCTTTCGAGATTATGTGCGGTGCGAGTAGTTTTGCGGTGGGAGCCGTATTAGGTCAACGCATATCTAAAAACTTCCACCCCATCTATTATGCTAGTAAAACCCTCACATCTGCACAAGAAAATTACACCACAACCGAGAAGGAGCTCTTAGATGTAGTATTTGCATTTGATTTATTCCGCCCTTACATTACACTTTCAAAAATCATTGTTTTTACAGACCACTCGGCCCTCAAGTACCTTCTTGCCAAAACGGATGCCAAGCCTCGCTTGATTCGCTGGGTCTTACTCCTCCAGGAGTTTGACTTAGAGATCCGTGATAAGCGAGGAGCCGAGAACTTGGCCGCCGACCATTTATCCAGATTAGAAAACCCCTTTATAGAAAAATTAAATGAAAAATCTTTTAATGACTATTTTCCTGATGAGAAGCTGCTTTTAGTTAATACATCTACTTCTCCTTGGTTCGCGCACATCGCCAACTATCTAGTGGCCCGGGTGCTCCCAAAAGAGTTCTCCTCTCAGCAAAAGAAGAAATTCTTTTCTGAGCTGAAGAACTACTTTTGGGAAGACCCGCATCTTTTCAAAATTTTTGCGGATCAAGTGATAAGGAGATATGTTTCTTTTGATGAAGGAATTGATATTCTAAAACATTTGCATGAAGGTCCGACAGGTGGGCACTATCAAGCTGCTCGCACCGGTCACACCGTTCTTTGCGCGGGTTTTTACTGGCCTAGCCTGTTTAAAGACGCGCAAGCCTTTGTGAGCAGGTATGATAGTTGCCAACGGTCGGGCAACATTTCTAATAAAAATGAAATGCCGCAAAATTATTTATTAGAGTGCGAAATTTTTGACATCTGGGGAATTGATTTTGTTGGCCCCCTTCTAGCTTCGAAAACAAATATATTTTAGTTGCTGTTGATTATGTTTCACGATGGGCTGAGGCCCAAGCTCTTCCTACGAATGACTCCCGAGTTGTAGTCATGTGAAAGTTCACCTAGTGTCAACTACCTTCACCTATGGGGGGAATAGGTGTCTTGCTACGTATTTGTGGAATTAAAATTGTACCTGCACAAGAAAACAAAACAACACAGCACAGAAAGGGCACAAGCAATTTATAGTGGTTCCCCGATTTGGGTATGTCCACTTTCCCCCTTTGACCTATCTCCCAACCAGGGACGACTCGGTCACTTCACCAACTGGATTGAAATCCAATCCTTGCACTATCGGAAGGAACCCTTCCACATGTAGGAGTCAACACTCCCAAAACACGGGTTGCACCCAACTCTACAACTAGGAACCAAATGTTTCTTTACAAAGAAAAAGAGACTGGAGTGTATAAGAAATACAAGCAACTTGAATATCTAGGTGTCCCTTTTCGTTTGGGTACTAGTTCTTGTAGGCAATGAAAAGGCCACTACCCTTGATCTTTCTTGGAGAGAATCTCCCCGAGACCGGCGGCGGCAAAGGGCGGAGGCAAGGCTCTCAGTGTTGGCGACGGCAACTGAAAACAGCAGCTATGCACTGGAGATTCAATCTTCTTAGCGAAGTCGGCAAGGTCTTCCAACGGTCACACTAGGATCGATCGTCTCGATCGATTCGGACAGGGATGGATTTCCCTATCTCAAATCAAGAGACAAAAGATCTCTGGTTAGACGCATGAGACGCTATGCAAGACTTGGTTTCTATCACTGTGGATCTGGAGGAGATCAAGATCGGCTACGGTGACTGTTGCCCGAGCAGCGGCAGAGACGATCGGCGGAGCTAGGGCTCGACGGCGGCTCTCCTTTTTGAATTCGCCTGTCTCTCTCTGCTTACTGTTCACCAATACCTGTAAATTTATACATTAGGTCATAAAGATGACCGTTGTGGGCCCCACCAGCAATAACACCAAAGTCTGGTTCGAAATACCGCTGGAAACCTGGACCGATCCAGGAAGGGTCAAAAATTTGCCCAAGTCAAAATCGGCGAGAATCGTAGGTGATTCTCGACGAATCGGCGAGAATCACTTATGATTCTCGCCGAATTCTACTTGGCGAATTTTGGCAGCACAGGTTATAGAGGGCGGGGAGAATCGGCGGGAATCACATTTGATTCTCGCCGAATCGTCGAGAATGCAAAGTCATTCTCGACGAATCGGCGAGAATCACTTAGTGATTCTCGACGATTCTGCCATAGAGGATTTTCTGACTGCGTCGAGACAGCCGGCCCAACCTGGCGAGAATCATCTAGTGATTCTCGACGACTCGTCGAGAATCACTAGTGATTCTCGACGAATCGGCGAGAATCACATAGTGATTCTCGACGATTTACACTTAGACGATTCTCGTCTTTCAACCCGTGAGCTGGTCTTTGGCCCATCCTTGCTCCTTGTCTGCTCTTGCTCTATCATAGCCCTGTACTTGAAATTAAGTACACCCCAATAGAGAGAGTACACGTAGGCCAACACACTGATCTGCTCAACGAGGGATTACGTTGCACAGACCCGTGTATATTGACCCACTGCACCCTGACATTGGGGTGTACTTAGCAATGAATAGCTGCAAGCACATCTAGAAATATTTCATCAAATACATTGTGAATTCATCCTAGCTTGACAGGTGGCTTCCTCAAATCCAGGTAATTGTGGATATAATACCCAACAATCTCCCCCAATTTGACGAAGCCAAAATCCTACTAGCTAAGATGAATACCACCATCCAGAGAATAAATAAGACATACGAAAACAAATGCAAGCAGAACAATACTTGAGTTAAACATGAAATCATATAAATATATATAAATCCACAAGGCTTCTTCATATGATAATGTGAGAAAATTGATATGCAATAAGAGGCAGAAAAGATCCTAAGTCTATTTCTTCTTAGCAAGATTATACTTAAGCTTCTGAGCCAGGAATTTCTTGCTTTGCCTTTCGAAATATTCCTTGGGCTTTGGATGATATCTGGGAGGAGGTGCTTTATCTGTCACGGTGTTGTTCCTGTAGAATATGTTACGTTTGGCTTCAAATTCTTTGTGCCGCTCCCATTTGTACTGGCTATATTCATCACTTCGATTTATTTGCCCCCTCTGCTGTAACAGAAATGTGTCCAAGATAATACTCTTTGATACAGGACTCCATTTTTCGTTCCTCACATCATCCTCCGCCAATCTTATCTTCTTTTCAGCTTGCATTTCCCTAGATGTCCCTTCTTGAAGTTTTCTCTTGTTCTTGGCTTTTGTTAGGGCTTCTTTGTCAAACATGGTCATCAATTTGGCTTTGTTACTGTCCCTAGCAGCCCCTTGAGTATCAGCTTCACTTAAAGGAACTCCTTCTGCACTTGCTTCCTCATCATTTACAGTATTATTCTCAGGAGTCTCAGGAGCAGGATTACCCTCAGGATTTTCTGGGATATCGGTGCCTAATACTTGTTTGAGCAACCACCGGCAACTGTCATAAACATAGACATTAGACTGTTCGAAATTGTCGATGATGATTTGCTGAAGCCCGGTCATTTTAGCAGTATATTCTTCCTCCCCATTTTTGGCTTCGACTGCAATGGAGTTTGCATAGGAGTGCAGGGACTCATCTATGTGCTTCAGAGAGTTTGAGAACTCAGTCAGCAGGCCTTTTTGATTTGCATTTAGAAGCACCATGTTGGCATCCAATTTATGTATGCTATCTGCCACAACATGTGCATTTTTATTGACTACTCCCAGGTCGTCAGTATTCTTCTTTAGTCCTTTCATGAGAAAAGATACGGCTATGCCTGCCTCTGTATATTTTTCATCAAATTTCTTCTCCATCATATCTAGTTTATGGTTGATCTGAACCACATTCTTGAGCATGAGATCCTCAGAGTCCTTCAGTCTCTTTAGCACTTTATTGAGGGATTTCTCAAACGTATCCTTGAGCTCATCCAGCATACCTTGGACAAAATAAACAGTGTGATTTGCTAGGTTTGCTTGATGTGGAGGATCTGCAGGCAGACCCTGGTCAGGCTCCCCAGCAGAAGTACTGGGAGAGCTGGACACTAGAATAGAGTCCACAGGGGGGACAGAGGGTTGCTGAGAGGGCTCCCCCTGCATTCCTGCATCCGACCTCTCAGGTGCTTGTTCCTCAGATGAAACAGCAGCATCCTCCCGAGGATCCACCACTTTCTCCCTCTCAATTACTTCTTCCTCCATCTCAGTCTCTAAGTGCTCAGGCTTATCTGCAGAGTTGTGCATATCTTCCTCTACTTCTTCCTCCTCCTCCTCATCAACCACCATATCTCCCAGGTAATTCAAATCTTCCTCACCTTCCTCTTCCTCCTCCACATCTGCCACTTCATCTGCTACCTCTTCCTCACGATCTTCTTGCAAAGTCTCTACAGCATATTTAGCTATTTGAGAAATATCAGAGATGATGTTTGCAGAAGAGTGTACAGGCTCCCCATCAGTACCTGCAATCAGTGCGTCAGGAACTTCACTGGGTGCTGCCATAGAATGTGCAGGAGCACTAGTGTCCTCTACCGTAGATGCTTCCTCTAGGTCGATTTCCCTGGCAACCTGCCCTATTCGACGCTCCCACCGGTCGAATATGCTTACGTCCATCCTTTTTAAATAGTGCAGAGGCACTCCTTTGCTCATGTCGAATGTATCTCTGTCCAGCTGATTCAGATAGAGGCTGATGATTCTGCCAAAGCTGGGGGTTCGGAGTGTGTCTTTAATTCTTTCAAAGAGCATGGCTCCCCAATTGAACCGCTTTCGGCAAACAATTGCCACCAGAGTCTAGAACATTTCCCCTGAAATATGGTCGTGGGATCCGGGTTTGCAGATTAGAGCCATCCCAACGATGTTAGACAGCAATTTTCCCTCCTCGTTCATGTCTTTCCTTTTGATTGACCTGGTCCCCCTGGACAGTCCACAGAAGGATAGGGTCCTTGCTCTATCCTCTTCCTTCAGGTAATCTTCTTCCACATAACTGGATAGCCGCAGGCATTAGGTCAGTTTCCTGGTGGATAACTTGATCTTCTTCCCAGCAACCTTGCTCTTGATGGAGGTGTCTTCGTGACGGAGCTTGGCAGTAGCAAAGAACTCCAATACTTCCTTATCCAAGATCTTGCACGGGTGCTCCAACACGAACGTCAGTCCCACTTCCTCTAGCATTATGATTATGTTCCAGAACTCGTCCGAGGCCTGGGAGAATCCAGTTCTCACGAGCTCGCATCCAATGATCAGGCCTGCAGAAGTCCGTGGGGCCATAGCAAACTAGAAAGAAAGGGAATACCAATTTCCAAGTCTAAGGATCTCTGAAACCAAGAGAGTGAGAACAAAATCTACACTAAGCTCAAGTCTCGGTACGGGACAAGATGGAGATTACCTAATGCGGAGAGGCAGTGAAGGTTCCGGCTACTTTACCGGAGAGACGGCGAGCCGATCCGAGGCGATGCTTGGACGAGTGCCTGGTTTTGAGAGGAAGGCTTTAGGAGGTGTCGTTAGGTCACCACGAACTGCCGATGGAGGAACCCGCTGGGAGGAAGGGTTTCCTGCAGAGCTTGGACACGGTCTCGGCGAATCGCTGGAAGTTGAAGGGTCGGCGGGATTTAAGTTGGGTCGGCGGGATTTAGGTTCTATGTTAAAGCGGGTTTATATATATATTTATGTCTGAAGGCTTTGTTCGACGGAAACTGCAACAGTTTAATATTGATCGTCGGGAATGGAGGAATTTGGTTCGACGATTTGGTGATGCTTTCGTGATAATGTTGGTTCGCACGGGTGAATTTTGTTCGATGATACCATGGTGGAATTTAGTTTGAGGGAAATCGCTGAGATTCCAAATTTATGTCATTGTCAAGGGTAGTAAAGTCTTAATAGGCATAATTGTTTCTTAATCCAACCAAGGGGTTCAAAATTTTCTAGGGCGGACTTATGGCTGAAAATCTCAAACTAATCACTGCTAATGTAACTGAAGGTTATCTTACACTTATACTCCTTCCCTAAGTGACTGAGCATATGTGAATAATTTTTCTATATGACCATCTAATTTTAAAAGAAGTGAATTCATTACTTTGTGTGGACATGTAGACATACATATACATATATGTAAAAATCGATGCACTATGGCTCATATATTGAAGCTGATTGCGATTACCTGTGATAACAAGATGTAACATTCATATTATCAGCACAGAGTATATCAGGAGGTCAGTATGCATGTGCCTGTAATGATGGCACTGCTCCCATTCTCGACACTTTTTCCACGTCATTCTTGGAGCAACTCCTGTCCGGTTCCCATCAGGATTGCAGGAACCCAGACCACCCTACAGGAAAGAGTTATCTTGCCTTAGGAACCCAATAAGTATTGGGTCCTAGGTTCCTGTCAGCATAATAATTGGAATGCCTCCCCTCAGGAATCCTGGTGGGAGGACTAACATTTCCTCGAGGATGTGAAAATCCCCTTGCCTTTGATACAGAAGAGTTGTGCCAACAATCTATGGCAAAATGACCCACTTTGCCACAACACCAACACTCATAAATGTTGTATCGCCGTTTTTTACCTGATCTACTGACTGAGGTAGTCGGAATCTTGGGTCTAAACGGGACAGGGCATGTTCTGCTCACAAATTTGCCTTTTCCACCGTGACACGTGGGAGGGTGGATAGAGAGCATGTGGTGAGTGTCATGAGGCCTGGGAGGTGGTGCCTTCCTTTCAGTCAGCACACTTCCAGAGGCCCCATAGGTACTTACCATATGTTTCCTGTCCCCCCTTTCCTGTGTCATAGGGTGGAAAGTACTGCATTGAGAGCTGGTTCCTGCATATTCATGATGAGTTGGGGCTGAGGCTGAGAATACAAAGGGTTCAGAATAAGCCTTGAGAATTCTCTCATGGGTAGCCATGACAGTTCTGGCACTGTAGGTATTTCCACCTGAGGGCTGATCATTCTTGCAGTGACCAACGTTGTTTCTGTGGTCATACCTGAAAGCATGATGAGTGCCTTTCCTTCCTAGAGTGGGGGGTCTAAATACCGTTTCCCCATTTCTCTATGAATTGATAATTCGGGAGATCCACCCATTTTCTTTCTTTCTTTTGATAGCATCAAACTTGGAAAAGTTGGATACTATCCTCTTCTCATTCTCTAGACTACTCTCTAGATCTGAGATTTTAGAGTCCTTAACCTTATTGGATGCCAATTGGAGAACAAATAAGATTTTCAGCTGAGCAATCTCCTTAGCTTGCTCCTCCAAAAGTAAGTTGCTCTTCTGAAGGGCACACACAAGGGAATCAGGATTTTCAATCTTTTGATTGAGGCTATCCATATCCCTTGCATTTTTGGAAGGACTACCCTCTGAATTGTTCCTGCCTTCAGGAACTTCAAGAGGAGAGGGGCATGAGGAAGAAGTTACCTGCTCCTGGCTTTGTTGTGCAGGGTTACCGTTAATATCGGCAGAGACTATTGAGTCAGCTTCATCAGAAATGCTTTCCTCAATTTCTTCTTCAGTCTCTAACAAGGACACAAGAGCCGTGATACTGACAGATTGATCATGCCCTTCATCTTCAGAAATGGGGACCCCTACATAGGCTTCATCCTCTTGTTGATGACTGGTCCCAGTTTTCTCTGATCCCTCCATGAGGTCTGAGATGGTTTGCCACATGGACTTAGCTGTCTTACACTTGTCCACTCTAGAGCGAGATGGTCCAGACCAGACTTCAGTGATGATCTGACGAATCACCTGGTCCAGGTTGAACATTGAGAGCTCTGTCTCCGACATCTCTTTGGGACACTTGGGGATTTGGAGATCTTTCCTTGAGCTGGAAGCCTTCATGGGAATAAAGGGACCCTCTTCCAGAATGAGTGATGCTCGAGGGTCGATGGCCTCCAGATGAAATAGTACTCTCATCTTCCATACAGGATAGTACTCATTTGTACATGAGGGGAGTCTAAGAGGAGGGACATCATAATCCAACTCCATGCTTGAGTCTGATCTTCTTGTTGACACTGGTGGCAGGAATCTACTCAAGGTGTTAACCTTTTTGATGAGTAACCTCCCTCTGATACCACTTGAAAGTTCACCTAGTGTCAACTACCTTCACCTATGGGGGGGGGGGGAATAGGTGTCTTGCTACGTATTTGCGGAATTAAAATTGTACCTGCACAAGAAAACAAAACAACACAGCACAGAAAGGGCACAAGCAATTTCTAGTGGTTCCCCGATTTGGGTACGTCCACTTTCCCCCTTCGACCTATCTCCCAACCAGGGACGACTCGGTCACTTCACCAACTGGATTGAAATCCAATCCTTGCACTATCGGAAGGAACCCTTCCACACGTAGGAGTCAACACTCCCAAAACACAGGTTGCACCCAACCCTACAACTAGGAACCAAATGTTCCTTTACAAAGAAAAAGAGACTGGAGTGTATAGGAAATACAAACAACTTGAAGATCTAGGTGTCCCTTTTCGTTAGGCTACTTGTTCTTGTAGGCAACGAAAAGTCCTCTACCCTTGATCTTTCTTAGAGAGAATCTCCCCGAGACCGGCGGCGGCAAAGGGCGGCGGCAAGGCTCTCGGTGTTGGCGACGGCAACTGAAAATAGCAGCTATGCACTGGAGATTCAATCTTCTTAGCGAAGTCGGCAAGGTCTTCCAATGGTCACACTAGGATCGATCGTCTCGATCGATTCGGACGGGGATGGATTTCCCTATCTCAAATCAAGAGACAAAAGATATCTGGTTAGACGCGTGAGATGCTGTGCAAGACTTGGCTTCTATCACCGTGGATCTGGAGGAGATCGAGATCGGCTACGGTGACTACTGCCCAAGCAGCGGCAGAGACGATCGGCGGAGCTAGGGCTCGACGGCGGCTCTCCTTTTTGAATTCGCGTGTCTCTCTCTGTTTACTGTTCACCAATACCTGTATATTTATACATTAGGTCATAAAGATGACCGTTGTGGGCCCCACCAGCAATAAGACCTAAGTCTGGTTCGAAATACCGCTGGAAACCTGGACCGGTCCAGGAAGTGTCGGAAATTTGCCCAAGTCAAAATCGGCGAGAATCGTAGGTGATTCTCGACGAATCAGCGAGAATCACTTACGATTCTCGCCGAATTCTACTTGGCGAATTCTGGCAGCACAGGTTATAGAGGCCGGGGAGAATTGGCGGGAATCACATTTGATTCTCGCCGAATCGTCGAGAATGCAAAGTCATTCTCAATGAATCGGCGAGAATCACTTAGTGATTCTCGACGATTCTGCCTTAGAGGATTTTCTGACTGCGTCGAGACAGCCGACCCAACCTGGAGAGAATCATCTAGTGATTCTCGACGAATCGGCGAGAATCACATAGTGATTCTCGACGATTTACACTTAGACGATTCTCGTCTTTCAACCCGTGAGCTGGTCTTTGGCCCATCCTTGCTCCTTGTCTGCTCTTGCTCTATCATAGCCCTGTACTTGAAATTAAGTACACCCCAATAGAGAGAGTACACGTAGGCCAACACACTGATCTGCTCAACGAGGGATTACGTTGCACATAGCCATGTATATTGACCCACTGCACCCTGATATTGGTGTGTACTTAGCAATGAATAGCTGCAAGCACAACTAGAAATATTTCATCAAATACATTGTGAATTCATCCTAACTTGACAGGTGGCTTCCTCAAATCCAGGTAATTGTGGATAAAATACCCAACATCATGTTTTTAAAAAAAATTATTTTCTAGATTCGGTACGCCTCGCGCAATCGTTAGCGATAGGGGTTCCCATTTCTATAACGCGCAATTTTCAAAAAATCCTTACCAAATACGGCGTTACGCATAAGCTTTCCACTGCCTACCACCCCCAAACTAACGGGCAAGTCGAAGTAGTTAAAAGAGAAATAAAAAGAATTTTAGAAAAGACTGTTTCAACTTCTCGGAAAGACTGGTCAGCCAAACTTGACGATGCTCTATGGGCCTACCGAACACCACGCCTTTTGGGCCCTAAAATTTTTAAACTTCGATCCCCACTCAGTCGGTGACCTTCAAAAATTTTAACTAAATGAACTCGATGAGTGGCGCTCTTATGCTTATGAAAGTAATAAACTTTATAAAGAGCGGACGAAGCGTTTACACGATAAACACTTAAGGCACCCTAAAAAATTTAAGCCGGGCGACCAAGTCCTTTTATATAATTCTCGTTTACGTTTATTTCCGGGCAAATTAAAATCTCGCTGGTCTGGCCCATTTTCTGTTTTAGAAGTATTTCCTTATGGAACTATTTTAATTTCTCACCCTGATAAGGGTAATTTCAAAGTGAATGGTCAGCGTCTTAAACTCTACTTTTCTGGTGATGATGATGTCAGTCCAAACATTATTAAGTTTCTGCTTCACGAACTCTAATCTTGAACTTTTAATTTTTGCTAAAAACAATTTTATTTCTGGACAACAATATTTTTGGACAATATTATTTTTTTGATGCGTCGAGCTCAACGATGCTTTAACCAAAGGGCGCTCTTGGGAGGCAACCCAAGTTATCTTTTTCTGTTTTCTTTATTTTACAATTTTTTGCCTCGGACGGTTTCGACAAGCTGAAGCTTCTGCGATCGCCTGCTCCAATATTGCTGAATCCATCACGAACTCTAAAGAAGACAATCGGAGGAGCGGCATCACTCAGCTTTCGCAACAAATAAATCCGGGGAAGTACCTGTCTTTCAATTCTGTCTTTCAATTCTGTACTTTATTTTTCTCTCCTTCTCCAATACCCCTCTTTAGCCATTGAGGACAATGTCTATTTTAAGCTTGGGGGAGGACTTCCTCCTTCATTTTTGCTTAGTGTACAAATTTTTCTCTTTGTATATATTTTAAATATTTCTAAAAAAATGAATATCATAAAATTCCAAAAAAAAAAGAGAAAAAAATTTTCCAAAATCCAAAAAAAAAAGAGAATATTTCACACAAAAAAATGTGCTTTTGAATAGTTTAGACATTTTTGTATTTCAATAGTACCCCTAGTTTTTGTTTTTGTTTTACTCAAAATTTTCTATAAACAACTTAGTTAATTATAATATTTCTAATCGTCCTTTTTAATTATGTTTCACAAGTTAAATGTTGGTCATGCTGTGTTTCTACTTTACGGTAGCATGTTAAGGTGAAATATTTCTCTAAAACTCGCATTTCTATTATGGTTTTTTGTTTTTTATTTCCTTTACTTTCTCAAAAATTCATCATCCACTATTTTCTTTTTCGTTTTTGAATAATTTTTGCAAAGTCAACTTTTGAATAGTGTAGTAGATGTGAACGATCCAAGTCACCTATTATTTCTATTTTCAAGTTAATTTCATCAATCTTCTTTTATGATCTAGGACTCCCTTTTTGAAAATTTTCAAACCTTTGTTTTAAATAAATTCAAAAGCGTGAAAATGATTTAGGCCGTTTTTGTTTTCGTTTGAGCTTTCCTGCCAACCTAAAAACTTTTACCACTAGTTTGCTGTTTTTGAGCATTTTTTCGATTTCATTTGATAGCTCCTCCCTTCATTTAACTTTCACCAAAGCCAAAATTTCCAACCTATCGAATCACACTAGCCTTTTTGAGTTTCATAAATTATTTTGACGATTTTGATAGGATATTTTTGTGGTTTTTTGTGGGAGAAAGGTTTTTGAAAAAAAAGTATGCTCAAAAGTGATGTTTATTTTTGTTTGGCCAATTCAAAAAGGAAAATAAAAATATTTATGGCCTTTGTTTTGAAAAAAAGAAAAAAAATGAAAAAAGAAGAAAAAGAAAAAAAATGTGTATATATATTTTTATGAAAGTTTTTGAAACTCTTTGCTTTGGTTTAGTGTGATTTTAAACCTTCACGTTTATCTTTGAATTCCACTCCTAATCATATTCCTAAACCAAACGTTTCTGTCCTATTTAAGTCCTTTTGATTCACGCTTATTGATTTTTTATTTAACAACTAAGAAAAGAAAAAAGTAAATCAGTTTTAGTTTTGGATTTAAACCTAGATTTTTGTTAATTAAATTGATATAACTATAATGCGTTGCTTGGATCTATTAACAACTCAATGCGTGTTTTTCATTTTCGTTGCTTTGCTTAAGTCTATTTAAAAAATCTCGTTAAAATTTTGGATGATTTGTTTTTATTGAGTAAAGTTTATAAAAGTTTTACCATACCTAAATAATTGTTTTAGACTTACATTTTACCTTTTTCCCTACTTAGAATTTCGCATAGTACTTGTGTAGGCATAATTAAAACTTTTTGATTAGTCCTTTTTATAAATTTCTAGTTTTTATATTTTTACTTGGGGACAAGAAAAGCTTAAGCTTGGGGGAATTTGATAATACGTTTTGTAGCCTAAACTATTATCGTATTTTCTATTTTATAGTGTACAAATCATGTCTATTATTACTTTATTTTTATCCTTTTTATGTAAATATTATTGTCACTAACATTTTCTTGTCCTTTTGTCGGTTTTCAGGAAATTGGTCAAAAATGACCTGACACGCCCCCCTGTCACGCCCTCCCTAGGCGTGACCTTGGCGTGTCACCTGATCCCGAGGACTTTTGTTGGAAGGGACAGAAAAACGAACAAAACCGCTGTCACGCCCCACTGACATGCCCTCACTAGGCGTGTCACCAGGCGTGACTATGGGCGTGTCGCCCTCTGCCGCAAAGCCTGTCGCCACATTAAATGCCGTTTCTCCACAGCACGAAAACAGTACTGTCACGCCCCTAGTCACGGGCGTGACCTTAGGCGTGACATCAACTTTTCGGTGACTGACGGATTTCCGACCAATGATTTGGACATGACGTGCCTATCACGCCCCCTCTACACGGGCGTGACCTAGGGCGTGACCACTGATATACCGAAGCACTCATCCCTCCCGCTAGAATCTAGAGCCTGAGGTCAACATAGTACTGTCACGCCCCTTGACACGCCCCCCTAGGGCGTGTCGGAGGGCGTGACCAACCCGAGATTTTTTTCTATAAATTGAGACCCCCCCTCTCCATTTCAGCAAGCTTTGGTTGAGAGGGGGGGGGGGGTGTTGCCCCTTTGGTTCTTGAGTTTTTTTCATGCTTTCTCTCTCTCTCTCTCTTCCTTTGTAATTTTTGCTTAATCATGGTTTAATATTTAGTTGCCTTAGCTTTCCTTGTAATCTTTAGTGTTGCTTAGTGCTAATTGTAGGGCTAGAATAGGATTTAATTTTCATGCACTTGTAATTTCAATTTCAATAGTGTAACTTGCCCTTTTTCGTTCATAAAAATGTTCTTGTTTAGCTTGTCTTCTTTTTATGCTTCACTACTCATCCCCCCTCCTCCACTTCATTATGATTAACTAATCCTCCTTGTACTCGATCTTGATGATCCGAGGTTTGAGCGATTAAGTTATGATGTTTTAATTAATCTTTTCTTTTTAGGGTAGGGCCTTGAATTACTCTTGATTAATCACGGGTTGGAGCTATATTATCGATATATACTCTCCGCCTTTGCTTTCATTCTGGGCTAGCCGAGAGGCCGAAAGAATGGAGTGAGCATTCAAGAGTAAAGGGAGTTGTACGCAACCCTCGAGAGAGGCAGACGTCCAAATCTCCCGGATTGGAGTAAAATCCAATAGTGGGGTTTTACCGCGTAAAGCGAGTTTTAGGCCTCCGATTTAGACGAGAGTCGGTCGGACATTCCTAAACTCAGTTGGGCACGACTTCGAGAGAAGCGTGTCCAAGATTTAAGAACCTCCACGGTCAATGGCCTTTATCCTATTAAGTTTAGATTTTTATTGCATTTTCTTAATCGTCTTTAGCCGAGGTGATTCTTGATCGAGTGCATTTCCATATCATATTTTCAACCCTTCGTAGTAATTCTTTGACTTAATAGCTTTACTTAATTGCGGTAGTTCTCTTTCTAGTATAGTTTTACTTCCTTCCTTGCACTTAGATTTTCTAAAACCCTGGTTTTTTTCGTCGATAAGATAATAGCGTTTGTGTGAGTAACCATAGCCAACAGTTCCCGGATTTCAATACGACACTTGTGTCCCCTAGCTACAATTCGATAGGTATACTTGCCTCATCGGGTTGCTAGTTTGGTTGCGTTTATTTTCTTCGAACCCTAGCGTGCAACAATACTCGCCAGAGAGTTCATGTCAGGTTGTTGACACCCGCTGGTGGTTTTCTTTTGTGATACTAAGTACTGTGCTTAAACTGTTAGTTTACCTATTTTGTAGGTTTTTTACTTGCTCTCTAGGAATGTTTTATGCTAGATTGCATGTAAGATATTTTAACTTATAAAACCCCTACCGCTATTACTTCATACATGACATATTTCTAAAACTAAAATACAATCTTCTAAACTAACGTAAAGTCTATCTTCATACTATACTAAATTTAGAGTCTTGCATACCATGAGTTGTCCTTCGGGGACGTTTACGCTCATGTCGGATGTCAAATCATCTTAACCGAAGTATTTTCTGTAGCGTATAAATATATTTTACTCGTGGACTAGTTGATCCACTGTGACGAGGGATACGACCATCTAACTTAACTGGATTTCATTCATAATAACTTATGATTTTCTTTTAAACTGCAGAGTTTTGAGTCTTGCCTGAGCATCTGAAGTTATCCCCTGCATGACGTGGCATGACAATGCGTATTTTCTCTTACTCTGATATAATTTAATTTTTGAGAAAATACGGGTCGTGACACTAGTCCAGAAGGATGAGTCTGTGTGTTGAGCTCCCTTCATAGATGGAGAGGATACAAGGTTGCACAAGTTCTTCCTTGGGAAGAACTTTAAGTTTTCCTTCCTGCGGCACCACCTCAACTCCCTGCTCCCAGTTCTTCTAGGCGAAAGTATGCAACTCTTTTTCATCTCGCACTTTTCATTCGCCTCTGATGGAGTTTTCACTTGAATCTCAGCCTCCTCTTAGCTTTCCCCGCTGGCGATCACCAAATTCCCCTAAACACACACTACGTAGGGAAGGGAAGGGTAGATCTTGTCCTCATGTTTGTCAAGTCCCCAACAACGGCATACGTTGATGACCTGGGATCGTTCTTAAATAATAGCGACCTGATGAAGAGGGAGATGGCTTATCTTGGGTACTTGAAAGTCTTTAATTTCAAGGATAGCTAAATCACATAGAGTGGGTGAATAGTTTATTGGTCTCTTTATTAGTTCTTTTCTTTTCTTTTAGTTTAATTCTTAAGTGGTAGGTTAATGTCTGCTTTCAAGATGATTTACCCTGCACAAATAAAACATCACATCAAAGCACACAAATATTTATAGTGGTTCCCCAACTGGGTACATCCACTTTGTCTCCAACCTATCCAACTATCTTGTTGGACTAGGCACTTCTCCAAAATTCTCCACGGAGCTTACACCTCAGGCCCTCAACCATACACTAAAGTTCTCTTCAGAACCCTACCTCAGAACCACAAAAGTTTCCTTCCTCAGATGCCTACAGTGCTCCTATAGATCAGTGGTCCTCAAAGCGCATACTTAAGCCTTATCTCTAAGGCCTACAACTCTGGCTTTTCAGCCCTACAATTTAAGGCACTAGGCCCAACTCTCATAGTGCCGCATAACTCTTACAGCTCAGATCCAGAAGGATTCTACAAGATGGAAATGGGTTGATGTGGTTCTTGATTGATCACAAGAGGAATTCCTCTGTGACAATCAGCCATGGGTAAGTCAGACTCAGCCCCCCCCCCACTATGACACCAGGAGAGTTTTCTTGTATCAACTTAACTGGACTGAGTTCACCTCAATCCCAACTAATTCACAGCAACAAGTTTATGTACTTGAGATGGAATAAACTTGCAGAATACTATTCTGCCTCATTCTGAAATGAACCAAATATTCCGCTCTCTCTTATTCACAGTAACAATTATGTAGAAGCTTTGGCTTATGCTGGAAGCACCTAGCAGATCTGTTTCTCTGCTCCCTTCTGAACTGAGCAGACTGCTCAGCTTTAACTTATCCTTCACATCACCTCAACAGTATATTCTTTTAGAAAGTATTGGCTGGATCTATGAAGCTCCTGCAGTAAGATTTGGCTCTTGCTGTTACCTCTTTCTCAGGGAATCACCCTGAGCATCATTGTTGGTACACATGAAGATGGAACCAACAAACTTGACGTTGAACATCTTGATCTCAACAACTAACTTGCTCTTTTTCTTTCTGACTTGAGATTCATGTTCTTTAGCTCCACAATAATGCCGGAGAGAAAGAACCACTGTCACTTCCTTTTATTTATTAAGACCCAACGACACTTTTAGCTGTGGGTCCCACACTTTTAATACTGGCTGTAATTTTGCTTTAACGCCAACTATCGTACAGTAGGTTGAAGCGTTAGAATGGCAAGTGTACCGGTCGCACAAGTAATATAAAATGGGTGGCTTTCGCAAGTATCGATCTCTTCAAGGAACACAGTAAGGAGGGATTTAATATCGAGGAGAAATTGAGATTGAAGTCCTTAGGTCAGAGTTAACTAAGGGGGTTTAGATGGTTGTGAAAAAATAAAATAAAAAGCTAACAACTACTCCTATGTAATGCTGCTATGCATCGCTTCGCCAGGCGGGATGGAAGACTACACGGGCCGCTATGCACCGAATTGCTAGGCGGATGGACGAGTAGGCAAGCGTAAGAACCAGAATTTGAGGGTTGTAAGCACCTCTTCGCTACGCACGCTTCTAGCAATTGCTAAAACAATAAGAACGGATGGATGGCGGATGGACAAATAGGCGCACCTCAGGCAAATAATGAACACATCCAATCACATAGACATGATTACATACGAACGTTAGACAATTGAAAGATTACTTCATCTAATAAAAAGAGTTCAACTAAACTATCAATAACAAGAGAAGAAAAGTGTGCGAAATCAACCGGATCCGAAGACTTGCCGAGGATTCATAGTAGGATTCGTCGGGTTATCAATCTGCGTTCTAGCTCGGTCCTCAACTATGTTTAGGGTAAAGGAGGCTATCACTCACTCCCAATGAACCCGTCTTCTTCGTGTCACGAGCCGGTGGAGGATGACACAACTTCCCTAGCATGGTGGAGAAAGCTAGATATAAGCTCTTCTTGAAGCTTAAGGACGAAGGAGGAGGCCGAGAGGAAGCTCCGGCTTGGATTTGGTGTTGAATGCTTGCCCAAATCTTCTCCCCTTGGTGGAATGATGAATTTTGTCCTAAAAATACGGAGGGGATGTCTGAAAACAAAAACTTCTTTAATGGCAAGAAATCTGCGCTTAAATAGAAAAAGATCAGAAAATTGGTCACGCACGGTCGGGCGCACGACCGTGCGTGAACCGTGTGATATTTGCGCGTAGATAATGCTAGAGGAAAAAGAAGCGTAGACCCGTGTGTTTTACTCGCGCACGGGTGATTCCGCCCGTGCGTGAAGGAAATCGTACGGGTAAACACAGAGTGCAAAAAACATGGTAAAATAGGGGAACCGTGCGTTTTACAACTGCATGGGCGATTCCGCCTGTGCGTGAAGGAAACACACGATTTACCCCAGAATGCAGGAATAGAGAGAAAATGTGTAGACAGTTCGATTCCCTCTCGCACGGTTTTGCCTAAACTCTGCGGGAACAAAACGCATGGGTAGAAACAGAAGGCCCTAGAATAGCTGTGTGAAATGCATGATTGCAATGAAACCATGCGCGAGGAAATGTGCACGATCGTACATTTTACACAGAACTAGAAAATGAGACAGGGGCGTCCCGACTACCTGTGCAGCAATGAAACCAACTTTAGCACCAGCTCCCAACAACAAAATGTAAACAATAACAACAGAAAGAGCTACGGGGAGCCCCAGGTTCTTACCCCCAACAAAAGCATATGCAATTGCACACCCTTGGGCCAAAATGACACACTTAGCGTGATAAGCTGAATAAATGAAATATTAACTATAACATACTAAAAGTGAAGTGCAAGAGCGTGAAATCTAGCCCAGATGAGTCCGAAAAACCCTATATAAATCAGACTCATCACACCCACAGACTTACCTGGTTGCGCATCCCGAGCAGACACAATCTATGCAGATTTGGAAAAACATTTAGCTAACAAGGAAATTGCGATATGGAGTACCATGCGAAGTCGCATGCTCGTACGCGTAAAAATATAATAGAGAAAATTTCTAAGTATATAAAATTGTTTATACTTTTCACAATATGTATCAAAATTTTATTACTACTCAAAAATGGAATCACGGAGAATCTTTTGGTCATCCATAGGAAGAAAGTAGACAGACCACTAAGGTGAGTTTTGCCAAAGATCACAGCTCAGGATCACCTCCAAAGGAATCCAGCAATGTCGGCGACCATACGCTTGCCCGTTCACACTCTATCCACGACACTAGTTCGACTCAAGCGTGAATCTGTAGTACTTAAGGATGATCATGAGGCTTGGGTTACGGTGAGGTAGACAAATATAAACATGAAGGCTATGCACCTAACCAAATGAGCTATCATAAAAAGAATCCATCTGCTAACCAAAATATATGAAGGTTCACCACACCCCTAGACTAAACTTTTAACATATGGGAGTGTGCACTGCCTACTCCAAATATAACCATATCTCCAATAGGATTTTCAATCATGCTTTTTCTCTTTTTTTACTTCTCATTTTCACATATATTTTTTTCAATTCATTTTCTTTATTTCCACAATTTCAGCTAATAGAAGCTTTGGAGCACATCCACATATTCCCATGAATACCACCACATCACATCCCAAAATGCTCGACTTGGGTGTGGGACTAGGATCAGCTATGAGGATTTGGTGAAATAATGGTGGAGCTGAATCAAAATAATGGGTAGGCACAATGGGTCTTAGCGAGAATAAGACGTAGGAACGGTACGAAGCTCAACCGGGCCAAAATAATGGCCTACATCACGCTCACGCTTGACTAACCATACATCAATGCTTCAAGAGTAGCTTGGGGCAAGTTCTTAGCCACCGAGAAAGATGATTTTTCCTCCCGACTCGAGAAATAAGAGGCTAGTGACGGCGACACAAATTCCTACTCTACCGTTTGATTCACACCGGATTCACAAATTTTTGAGTAGAATAAAAAGTATTTATGCAAATAGAAAAAAATAAAACTATAAGCATACAGTAAAATTAAATCTACTCCAATTTCTACACGAGACGAGAGCACTCGACTAGGAGCACTAAAGGAGTCAACATTTTACTCTGTCTCACAATCCTAAGCCAGCAACATAATTTCCCCAAATCTAACAAAGAACGGAATTTAACTCGCAGCACGCTAACAGCTAAGCACGCACTCGTGTGGGTGCAGTGGTGTGCGATGCAATGAACTAATCAAAATAAGAATATCAAAGCTTCTAGTATTCACATGAAATGTGCATGTGTAAAAGGTAATGAATATTGGCCCTCCCCCAAACTTAAACTAAACTACTAGCATATGATATAGAAATTAAAATAAAATAGAACTATGGGAAGAGGTTACCCAATGCTCAGCTTGTGAGCATACCATAAGATGCTTGAAAAACTGAGGCAGGATTGCCATACGAAGAATCACAACCCCGTAAATACGAATTTGACAAAAATACCTGTAGGAGTGAGCTACGTAAAAACAAAAGAAAATTATAAAAAGTACACAGAAATATTAAAACAAAATAGACATGAAAAATAAAAATGTAGAAAATATAAGATAAGTACTCGGTTATTGTCATCCCAGCACAACTTATTGACTTCTATACAGTTATAGCTAATAGGCCTATGAAAAGAAAAATGCATAGGTAACTGTTCCATTATCTATTTCAGTAATGGGTACCGATAGAGAGAGAGCAGTTACCCCTCTGCCTAAATAATCAAAGCTGCTCCTCGAAGGCAGAGGAAATAGGATGTAAGAAGAGGAGGAGCACTTGTCCTCGCTCATCTCACAACAAAATAAATCCTTGCCCATCAAGGTAGCATCAACCGTAGATATGCAGGAAGCGATGGAGATGGCATGGGCACCATGCTCATCGTCACCCCACCATACCCGTGGAGACTCATCCTACACAAGCTTAGATAAAGAAGGGGGATCAAGTAATAAAAGAGTTGAAGAACTAAAATAATCAGAAAATGGGAGAGTGACTCCGTCTTCACTTCAGCGAGATCCAAGCACAAATCATCGTCGGTATAGTATAAGTCGAATCGGGGTGAATCCGAAAACTCGAGGTCCACGGTGGTAAGAGGGACCGCCTCATCAGATAAGGAGGTGCAAATTTCCGCATCAGAAAGGGAATATTCCTCATCCCACCGGGGTGCATAAAAGTGTTCCGAAGATCCATATTCTCCGTCGGAGGTAGAGGAATCATCATCCCACTTCGACACAACCTCGGACACTGAATCATCCACAAATACGGCATCATTAGCCGCTCACTAAAAAATGGAGTAGTAAACTCCGGTAAAAACTATGCAGGGGCAAGGCTGCTCTCAAAATCAAGCATAGAATGAGCATTCACCATCGCAAAATCATTCGCAGATACCACCACATCGATGACCGGAACAATTTCATCATCCCATTAAGAAGCATCCACGAGTTCCAGATCCAATTCTCGCAAGCTAACCCCAGAGTGATCGTCATCACTAAAGGGAAGCTCGTAAAAAGGAACCGAGGGACCCATGAAAGATCTGTATGCGGCGAGAGATTCTTCGGTAATCTCAACGGGAAAAGAGCGAGCAAGGTGCGCGATGTCAGTGTATGGGCAAGAAAACACCCTTGTAGGCCTGTCTACAGCAGTCTTCCGCGAATGGGAGGTTGCTGCAAGCACGCTCACAGAGGGAGAAGGCTCGCACAAGCTAGGGAAATCCTTCACCATGTGGCCTATACCTTGACATAACACATATCTAATACAATGCTCGACATTCAAAGCAGCCATGACATCGATGCTTTGGCGCAAAGCGTCAAGTTGACTGTACTCAGCAACAGAATTCATCGCGAACAAAAGTATTTACCGAAAATTGCTACACAGCAAAAAAGAAAATAACACGAATTTGTTATCTAAATCAAAACTCAGAGATGGGCAAAAAGGAAAAAGAAAAAATAAAAATTCTATCAACTAAAGCAAATAAGAAGATGATATGCACAAATGGAAAAAGGCTTCAATCTATTATCTCCCTCTCCAAAACTCACACGACTGTGTTCCCCGGCAACGGCGCCAAAAACTTGATCTGTTTGAACGACAAGTGTACCGGTCGCACAAGTAATATAAAATGGGTTGCATTCCCAAGTATCGATCTCTTCAAGGAAACAGTAAGGGGGGAGTTTAAATCTAGGAGGACTTGGGAATGAAGTCCTTAGGTCGGAGTTAACTAAGGGGGTTTAGATGGTTGCGGAAAAATAAAGTAAAAAGCTAACAACTACTCCTATGCAATGCAACTATGCATCGCTTCGCCAGGAGGGATGGAAGACTACATGGGATGCTATGCACCGAATCGCTAGGCGGATGGACGAGTAGGCAAGCATAAGAACCAGAATTTGAGGGATGTAGGCACCTCTTCGCTACGCACGCTTCTAGCAATTGCTAGAACGGTTAGAACAGATTGATGGCGGATGGACAAATAGGCACACCTCAAGCAATTAACAAACACATACAATCACATAGACATGATTACATATGAATGTTTAACAAATGTAAGATTACTTCATCTAATACAAAGATTTCAACTAAACTATCAAACAACAAGAGAAGAAAAGTGTGCGAAATCGACTTGATCCGAAGTCTTGCCAAGGATTCACGGGTGGATTCGTCGGGTTTTCAATCTGCGTCCTAGCTCAGTCCTTAACTGCGTCCGGTGTAGAGGAGGCTGTCACTCACTCCCAATGAACCCGTCTTCTTCGTGACACAAGACAATGGAGGATGGCACAACTTCCCTAGCTTGGTGGAGAAAGCTAGATAAAAGCACTTCTTGAAGCTCAAGGATGAAGGAGGAGGCCGGGAGAAAGCTTCGACTTGGATTTGGCGTTGAATGCTTTCCCGGATCATCTCCCCTTGGTGCAATGGTGGATTTCGCCCTAAAAACATGGAGGGTATGACTGAAAAGAGAACATCTTTAATGGCAAAAATCCACGCTTAAATAGAAAAAGATCAGAAAATTGGTCACGCAAGGTCTGGCGCACGACCGTGCGTGAACCATGCGATATTCCCGCGCACATAATACTAGAGGAAGAAGAAGCGTTGACCCGTGCATTTTACTCGCGTACGGTCAATTTTGCCCGTGCGTGAAGGAAATAGCACGGGTAAACATAGAGCGCAAAAAACAGGGTAAAATAGGGGATCTGTATGTTATACTCGCGCACGGGCGATTCCACCCGTGTGTGAAGGAAATACACGATTTACCCCAGAATGCAGGAATAAAGAGAAAATGTGCAGACCGTGCGATTCCTTCTCACACGGTTTGGCCTAAACTGTGCGGGAACAAAACGCACGGGTAGAAAAAGAAGGCCCCAAAATAGTTGTGTGAAATGCACGATTGCACTGAAACCGTGTGCGAGGAAATGCGCACGATCGTGCGTTTTACACAGAACTGGAAAATGATACTGAGGCGTCCCGACTACTTGCGTAATAATAAAACCAAATGGAGCACCAACTCCTAGTAACAAAATGCAAACAATAACAACAACAGAAAGAGCTACGGGGAGCACCAGGTGCTTACCCCTAACAAAAGCATGCGCAATTGCACACCCTTGGGAAAAAACGACGCACTTAGCGTGATAAGCTGAATAAATGTAATATCAACGATAACATACTAAAAGTGAAGTGCAAGAGCGTGAAAACTAGCTCAGATGAGTCCGAAAAGCCCTATATAAATCGGACTCATCATAGGCCTGCGGCAACCTTTATCTCGTACTGTAGCCATCCCGCCACTTATTTGAAATATGTTGACTTGTTAACTTACTGACGTCACCAGCTGTAGACTTAGAAAAAAATCAAGCATCATTAGCATATGCATTGAGTGAGTAAGCATCACTCAACGGCAAAACACTTGGATAGATTTACTGTCTCTTGGCGTTGAGTGAGTAACCTTCACTCAACGCCAAACTACTTAGAATATAAATCTGTTTCTAGGCGTTGAGAACATTTAGTGAACAACCCTCACACAATGTCATCTACCTTAGCCATATATCTGCTTCTTCAGCAACTGAAGCATTGAGAGCATTGAGTGAGCATACCTCACTCAACGCTATTTGCTTTTAACTCATTTTTGCATAAAGGCATTAAGAGCGTTCATTGAGCACGCCTCACTCAACGCTTTTTTCCTTAGAACATTTTCTGTGTTTAAAACCACTAGGCTTGGACTGTCTTACTTTGAACTGAGCTTGACGATCTTTGAACTCAGTTCGACAAAATCTCAACTGAACTCGAGAACTCAGAAACTCAAGTTCTAAACTTAGCTTGACGAAAGGTTAGCTGAGCTCGACGAACTCTGAACTCTGTTCGACGAATTCTGAACTTAGTTCAACCAATTCAACTTACAACATTTTTGCTGAATGGCATTGGGTGTGACTTCATCATTCAAAGCCAATACACTTAGCCAACTTTCTCTTTAGTAGCATGGAGTTGAGTGAGTTGACTTTACTCAATGCCTGTGGACTTAGCCACATTTCAGCTCATTATAACTTTTGGCTTTTACTGCTTTAGCCTATCTTACATCTTTTTGTTGTCTGGAATTGAGTGAGTTGACTTCACTCAATGCCTGTGGACTTGGCCATTTTCTCAGCTTGCCACTGCCTTGGCTTTGACTGTATAGGCTTCACTCAGTACTATAAGTCATCTGGGTTGAGTGACTGATCTTCATTCAATGCCTGTGGACTTAGACAGTTATCTGTCTTTCCACCACTTAGGTAAGAACTTACGTTTCTTAGCCACATAGGCTACCTGTCCCATCATAGCTTATCAGGACAAAATGCAATCATTCACCTTAAAGACAAGTTAGATCACAACATGTATATATATTGTTTTGTTGGTCCTTCTTCAAATATAGGACATTGGGATCAATGGACCCAACCATCTCCCCCTATTTGAATAAGTCAAAACCTAAACCAATGTATACAATAACATACTTATGTTATAAATATTTAAAACATATAATCATAGGATAATTCAGATAAATCATAGAAATATCAAATGATGTAGCAGATAAGAAAAAAATAGCAAATGATGAGTTAGACAGATCATATTATAACAACATGTGGTTCTATTTAATCATATAGGGAATAAATGTTTGAGCAATATAAACATAGTGTTTCATCTATAGCCCTGTAAGCAGAACCCAAAAAATTTTAAGTTTCAGGTTCCCTTATCACAATCCCACTCCCTCTGGATCTCTTTGTCGGCTTGTCTTCAGCTCTAGCTATCTTCTTTCCTTTCTTATCAGCTTCATCAAAATCCTTAGCCTTAGTAGTTCCATCTTTAGCTTTATCCTTTTGTCTCTCAAAATAGCTGAAAGGCTTGGGGAAGTATTTAGATGGTTCCATAGCATCAAGAGTGAGAAGATTTGCTTTTTTATTCCTCTAGAAAATACTTCTCTCTGTGTCTCTCTTTTCCAACTTATCCCATTCAGTCATGTTGTACCATTAACCTGTATTTGATCACTTATTCTTGACCTGGTCCCAAGCAAGCAGAATAATAGATCTGGACTCTGTGCTCCACTGCTCGAAATCAGGCCATTATTCCATTTCATCTCTATATCTCTTTTTCCTTAGCTTGGCCACCTCTTTAGTATCATCGGTGATTCTTTCTTTGACCTGTAGTGACCGATATACTATGGGGTTGAAGGAAGGATTTTGAGCACCAGTAGTCTTATCTCCTCACTGAGCATTAGCAATGTCACCTTCTTCAATGTACTGAACATATTCTTGATTGTCTTGAACATGGGCTTCAATGTTATACATCTTGTTCAAAGCATCTTGTATATGGTAAGGCATCATTGAGAAGTTATTATATTGTAGTGGCTCCATTCCCAATGAGCCACACACGGTATTTGTGGCCCAGACTATATTCTCAGTATTTTTTCTGATGACATTTCTCTCCCCCTTTTTGACTTCTTTAATTACTTGAGTAGTCTTGGAGGTGCTATCTTTACTTCTTTCCCCTTCCAGTAGTTAACTCCAACAGTTATTTGATTTTTAACTTCTAACATGTGTTCCTCAAGAATCTTTGTGCAGACATCCATCTTAGTGAAGATTTCAGTGTTCTATTATTTTCCCAGAATTTTATCATTCTCATGAATGGTCACAGAGTTCTTAGCCTGAATATTTTGATTCTCAACGATAATAGCAATATTCTTGCTTGAAACATTAAATTTCTCCATGATGTAATCTATAACAGGAGCAACTCTTGTAAAGAATTTTACTATTTCTCCTTTCAGCAGATTCAGTTCAAACCTTATAGATTTGATGTCAGTTGTACGATCAATTCTAACATCTTTGAGGGCTTCATCCACATATTTTTCCAATGCCCTTATTTGCTAATCTAGCAAACCTTTTAGATGTGCCATGAAGTTAGGTGGCAGCTGATCAAATCTGGCAGATGTGCCCTCATCCAGGGCTTCAGTTTCTCCTTATACAAGATTGCTCCCTGTTCCTTGAGATGTGCCACTCTTGTGCTGTTTGGTTTCTGGATGTGGTGAGTAGTGTGATTTCTCAATACTATCTTCCTCTTCCTCAGATTTTGATGACACTAGATTATTTACCTTATGACCAAGAAGATTAGAAGGTTTCTTCCCCTAAACCACTACTATGCTTTTGTTTGCATGCAGGTCAGTAGTAGCAATAACCTTTATTGGATGAACCTCTAGTTGCTCCCCTACAAATAATGCATCATGCATTATCTCTTGCATTTATTGATCCCCCTGAATTTTAGCAATCCTTCCCTCAGCACTAGGAGTTTCCAAGACTTTATCCTGTTGTTCCTTATCTTCCAACATAGGTATATGCCTATCTGCATCTTCCAATCTAGAGGCATCATCCCCCATTTCTATAGATATTTTGTTAACAAGTTCCTCTACTATTTTCCTAGCATCCTTGGTTGGATGCAAATCATCTCCTCCTCTCTAGATTATCTAACTAACCCGACAGTGATCTCATGCACTTCAAGAACAGAATCTGAATCTAGTCTGCTAATATGACTAAGAGGGGTAAGATCAGATGAGGCAGATACCTAGATATTCTTGTCCCTCCTAGACACTTCAACATATGAAGATAGATCAGGATCATGAGGCTCTTCGTCATCAGATGAGCTGCTAAGAAGCTGGGCTCAGTAGTAGCAATTCTCATCCCTTTTCTCTCCACAGCTTCTAGACTACGTGGTAGAAGGACCCTGTCCCATCTCTTATGCATCCTGATATCCATCCTTCTCATGTGGTGTATTCTTACACCAAGTTTTAGATTCAGAATTTCTAGAGCAGTTTCTCGCAAAAATAGTGAGAGGATTCTCTCCAAATTGTGTTCAACCCTGTAGTCCACTAATATTTTAAACACCACTATTCCCTAATCAGTTCTCTTGGACAGTATGACTCTATCCATTAGTTTAAACATCCTTTTTGAGATTTTTTTCATGGGAGCCTGTTTTGCATATCAGAGCTTTCCCAATGACATCGGCTAGGAACTTGCCTCTCAGGTTAAGTTCTTTCCTTTGAATTGATCTGGTTGTGGTCTTGGAAAGTCCACACTATTTCATTATCGACTTTGTATTGTCCAGCAATAGCTCTTTTTCGTCCTCAGTTGTAGAAAGCTTTGGCAACTGCAGAGCTTTGCTTAGCCTTTTAGGCGTTATCTTGATCTTCTTTCCGCTTACTATGGTCTTAATTTTACCAGCTAAAGCATCTTCTTTGGCATTGGCAAACAACTCTAGTACTTCCCTCTTCCATAAGAGACATGTTTCCGTCACGATAAAAGCTAGGTTAAATTTCTACAGAAGATTAAGCACCTGTAGAACTTCTTCCAGATCATCAATAAATCCATTTCAAACCACCTTTGCTCCTTTGAAGAGGAAATCCGGTTCCTTGAGCGCCATTTCTTTGGAGAATTTGAGAAGGCTAGCGAAAGCAGCTTCCCGTAGATTTAGCGAATGCGGGTGGCAGAGGGTAAGGAATAGTGACTTGACATATTGCACAGGCCCTTCTATTTATAGGTATTGCTTAAAGGAAGGTAGAAAGTCACTAATCCGTCTTTGTTGTTTAATCTTGATCAATGGCCAGGATTGACTCCCGACACATATCCGCAGTCCGTATTTTCTCCAGTGTTTGTAAATTTGGCTAAATTAGCTTAACATCAGTTTTCTTTAGTAATTTAATTTTCGATTAGCCCCTACTGTGTTGTCCTAACTTGCAGGGGTAATATAAACATGAAGTACACATTCTAAAACGTGTTCTATTGGGGTGCAATTAGATAAAATTTCAATAACCTTATATTAATTTCAACTGAGAGAATATTAGCTCCCATCCTCAATTGACTCAACCAAATTTTGAAACAAACCAATCTTAGTATTCCATATGCAATATGTCGATGGGTATGTTGAGACAAGTTACATTTTGTGGCATGATGAACATGTAAGCAACTAACATAGTTATTAAGAAGAGTTGTTGTTTTTTTCATCTTCTTAGTCATTTGTTTCAATTATCCTTCTTATACATGAGTAATAAATCTTGAAATTAAGTGGTAGAATTAAAGAAAGGTGAATTCTACTTATCTCTGCTATGTAGACTTTTATTCCATGCTGGATTCACATTTTCTGAGCATACCAGAAACCTTGTTTTTGATCTTTAGCCTTTCATGTTCATCTGGCTTTCCTTTGTGCTGAAGTATGAGACCGGGCGGTCTGGCGGTTTGAGCCTGGCGGGTTATAGACCGGGAGGTCTTGCGGTTTTAGCCTAGTGGGTTGTAGACCGGCTGTTGCTGTTTGAAGTCCAGCGGTCTGGCAGCTTGTCTCCGTTGGTTTGAATACCGGGCGGTCTAGCGGTCTCATCCTTCATCTCGCTCTCTCTCTCTTGTATTGCCGAGCGGTTAGCCCATTGTCTAACCACGCGGCTTGTCTGGCCTGTTTTTAGTCCCACATTGTTAGTTTGTACTCTCTCCCCTCTCCTCCATTCTATAAAAGGGAGGCCATACCTTTGTAAATGATATCTTTTTGGATAATAAAATTTTCAATTATTCAAAGTTCCGGCTTGTTTTTTAGTCGTTTGTTCGCTACATTCACATGGTATCAGAGGACTCGATTTTCTCCTCTTGATTCTGTGCCCCTCTCTGACCGCGCAACCTGTCCGCGTGATATATTTCTTCTTCTCGCGACCTATTTTCGCGGCCTGTTTCTTTCGCCTGGTTGCTTGCGCCCTGTTCGCGCGACCTGTTAGTTTGCTTGCGCCCTGTTCACGCGGTTTGGTTCTTTTGCTTGTGCCCTGTTCCTGCGACCTGTTTTTACGGCCGGTTTGCTTGCTTCTTTCTCGCGATCTTTTCTAGTCGCCGTGCCTTGTTGACGCGACCTGTTTTGGCCTTCTCCTCCCAGCAAACCCCACTTCTGTTCGCGCAATATGTCTTCTAGATGCCCGACTTCTTTCCCTCTACTTGGTTCTGCGGTTTGGTCGTGGCTTTCCTGGTCGCTGGCGTCTGACATCGTGAGCGCTGCAGTTCTCCTTCTTCCTTTCCAGCGGCTTTTTTCTAACCGCGCAGCTTCTTCTTACTTTCTTCTATGGCTGTTTCTGAGAATTCAACTGCCACCACTCCTGTAGCCAATTCGGCACCGCCTCCTCCTTCTACTCCTTCCGGAAATAGGGGAACGGTTTCTAAACTAGTTAGTTCTAACTATCCGGATTGGAGCGTTTCTTTCACCTTTCTCCTTCGCTCTCAGCGCAAACATCATCACCTCAACGATGACCCTCCTCCTCCCGATTCTGCTCAATTTGATTATTGGGATGCAATTGATGTCCTTGTCCGCACTTGGCTGGCTAACAGCCTCTCTGAAAAATGCCTTCCCGTCATACTCCATGATGAGACGGTCAAGGCCGCATGGCTTCACCTTGCTGCTCTTTACTCGAAGGGGACCCAAACGTCCCGTATTAATCTTTATACTATAAGCAAGGAGGTTTTTTGTTTTGGTGTAACATTCAAATTGCCCAAAGTACCCTCAGTTATGGTGTAACTTTAATAAACCACAAATTGCCATTCTTTTTGGCTGCTTCCCGCCAACATTACCCACCGTTTGATCAAAAACAATCAAAGGCCACAGATCATTTATAATCGGAGGCCACGGATCAAGATTTTCCCACCGCACGATCTATAACAATCACCGGCCACGAATTCGTACAGTCGAGAGCCACAGATCGAGCCATTTCCTAAGGGTTTTTAGCTTTACAGTTTCTCAACGCTCGCCATTTCCGTCCGCTCCAAAACCATCGCGAGTACTTGTCGACCTCCCGCGAGAAGTGCCGAAGGTGGAGATGCTACGTTGCATCGCTCATCCACGCCGTCCCTGTCACAACCCGCATTTTCTCCGAATTAAGAATTATCAGAGTAAGAGAAAACACGCGTCATGATGCCACGTCAAGCAGGGGATAACTGCTGACGCTCAGGCAAATCCAACTACAATCTTTATGCAAGAAAAATCATGTGCTTAATGAAATAGAAAATTAGTTATGTTTAGAGTCCGTATCCCTCGGCTCAGTGGATCATCTAGTCCACAAAAGAAAACTATATTTAAACGCTGCGGAAAAATACTTTGATTAGGTTTTACACCCTAAAGAGCGCATAAGGGTCCCAAGAGAACCACTCATACTATGCAAGACACTACACTCAGTTTATATAATATATATAAGAAAACGATTTTCGTACGTGATTTGGAAAGTAGTGATTAAGTTTATAAAACATGCTGATCATGAGCTTGATTTATAACAGTATTTATAGTTTAAAATAACTAGCAACCTAGCATAAAACCTTCTCAAAGCAAGTAGACTATCTCCAGAAAAATAAATGGTAGCAGCAATAGTGTATATCTAGCACAAGGTAAAAACTACTAGTGGGCGCCAACAACCTGACACGAACCCACCAGCACACATATATGTCTGTAAGAAAGTACTGAAAACAACCTCACAAACAAGGTAAACAAAACTCTACAGTCCGGAAGTCCACCAACAACACCACCTCCAACTAGCCTCCAGACTGGCTACAGCTCAGAACCTGGGGTATTCCAAAAGAAAACAGAATACCTCAGCAAGCTAAAATCAAGGTAAAACTGCATGAAAGAGTCAACCAAAAGGACGAAAAAAAATAACAGGAAACATGCAGTAGAAAGAGTCACAAATGTCCAAAACAGGACCACAAGAAATGCACAACGTGCAAAGAAACAGCAACGACCCAGCCCAGGAACCACATCCTGCAGGGCCTACTAGGCTGCCAAGAGCCAAAATGCTGCAAGACTACCACGGAAGGAACTTCTAACACCCTAAACTGTGGGAAGTGATAGTAGCAAAAACAACGACGAGGAACCGGATCGAAGGCAAACGCAGTCCCCCAATCCACCATGTCCAAGTCAAAAGCTCGAGGGTCAATACGTGAACACACAAGGGACCATCCACCCGACATGCCCAGCCCGTACCTGGAGCAAGATATCCATGGGTGGCCTTGGCTATATCACACAACTCCACCCCCATAAAGAGCTACAACCAGCACTACTAACCACGACCCACGATTCGGCCATTCGGAAAGAAGAACACGGCCGACAAGGAAAACTCAAGACATAACAAGGAATTCACTCAAGCACGGAATTCATGGTAAGGAACGAGTGTTGAAATAAACCAACACGACTAGGCGTTGAGTGAAACCCACTCAGTGCCTACCCAACCTTTGGCATTGAGTGAGCTAGCCTCTCTCGCCGCCAAAATAAAGTTACTACCCACAACACCGCTAAAGAATACGAACCTCGACGATAGCCGAACGACCAAGGCAGAAGATCCAGAACTCGGGTAGTTGCCTGCCACTTGAGTATCTGAATCCCCGCACTCGAAACCCGCTAAATGCGTCTAGCAAACGAGAAAATACAAGGCGCACGATCAGTGGCGCACGGTCAGTGGTCGTGCGCACCCAAGGCTGATGGTCGTGCGAGTTGAACCTGGGAACCAGACAAAAAGCTAAGCATCAGCGCACGATCAGTGGCACACGGTCAGTGGTCGTGCGCACTCAAGGCTGATGGTCGTGCGTAATGGGCCCGGAAAACCTGAGAAAAACCTAATGGCTGCGCACGATCAGTAACGCACGACCAGTGGTCGTGCGCACTGTCGCCAGCGCTCGTGCGATTGCCGAGACAGAACTTTGGAAACTGAAAGATAGCCGCGCACGAGCAGAGGCACACGACCAGTGGTCGTGCGCCCTAACGGTCGATGACCGTGCGCGACTAACCTGTACCGTTTGGAATTTTCCGAACGATACCGGAACACGCACACGACTCACGCCACTGCAGTAGCAGTAGACAACTATCAACGTCTCACGCTACTACCATTCAAACTATGCCTAACCACTCGAATAATATCTTAACGAGGGAAATTGGCAACCACACCCCCCTCCTAACTCTCCCCCTCGGCTACGCCCGAACCGGAGCAACAATCAAAATTGAAGGAAGACAACGGCTTCACGCCGACAATTTGGATTCCAGTCATCACAACATAGGGGGGGTTTCAGTAGGAAGAACTAAGCCCTATAGTTAGCAAGAAAACGAGAACAACAAGGCCTCTAACCTGGGCTAACCGGGATTTTAATTTCAGCAAATAAAATCAAAGAAAAACACTTGGCAAGGGCAAGAATACCACTTGCCTCAATCTCCGGCGAAACTTGGGCTGCTTTCCTCTTCTTCGCACGGATCAGAACGGCCGCAACCCTAAAACAAGCACCCGGCCATTAATGGCGGAAAAACCTCCAAAAACCGAAATCTCCAACTCATGAAAACTCCACGAAAAACGAATATCTTACCGCCGAAATGAAGATCTAAGGGAGAGCAAGACAACGCCGCCTTCGGAATCGAAATCCGTCCACGAACGAGCCCGGAATCGCCGGCGGAAGGGGAGGCGGTTTCTCCGTGCGATAGGGCGGCGGTTTTGCGATGAGGAAGAAGATCGGGCTTTTCTCCTATATATATATATATATATATATAATTATATAATTATATAATTATTTATAAAATTACATTAAGCACCCAAAACTACGCGAAAACCAAATCACCTCGGAATTCGACGAAATTCGCACCGTAGCTAAATACCCATGCAACGAACACAACGGCGAAGTCGAAATTACCTTTCGACGAACAGAACTCGAGTTACACCCAAACAAAGCCAAACACAAACATCCCCCCGAGAGGCCACACCGGGTCACCAAAACGACTCGGTTAGCTAGGGAGATCTTGCCAACAGGCTACCAAACAGGGCACTCAGTTCTAAGGAGCTAGACCATACTCCACACATGGCACAAGCCACGGAAACGCGTCATCGTAACGCCAAATGAGAATAAAAATAATCGCTGAAAAGGCGGGGCGTTACAGTCACTCCCCCTAAAAGAAAGTTTCGTCCCGAAACTTTACGCACAGCCCTCCTACTAAAGAAGGAAAAGGTAACAAACAGAAGTTACAAGGGGAAACATACCGATCCAATCAGCGAAACAGGTGAGGGTACGCCCTCCTCATGGCCGACTCTAGCTCCCAAGTCGCGCTCTCCAAATCCTGATTCTTCCATAGAACTTTCACCATCGGTATGGACTTCTTTCGCAGCACACGCTCCTGAGTATCCAAAATACGAACTGGCACCTCAACAAAAGAGAGGTTGGGCTCCAACTGGGGCACAACATCCAAGAGTTGCCCACTGCTGCGCACACACTTCCGCAATTGGCTAACATGAAAAACATTATGAACACCAGGGAAGTTCGCTGGCAAATCCAATCTATAAGCAGACACACCAATCCGCTCCAAAATCTCGAACGGGCCCACAAACCTTGGGTCCAATTTCCGATTTTTACCAAATCTCTTCACACCAACCATTGGAGAAACCTTGAGGTACACATGATCCCCAACTAAAAACTCCAAAGCAGACCTACGTCGATTGGCGTTCTTTTCATACCTCTCCTGGGCTAAACGAAGCTTCTCCCGAATAAGCTTCACGGCGACTTCCATCTCTTCCAGAGCATCAGGACCCAACAAAGGCTTCTCACCAGCCTCAGCCCAAAACAACGGAGTCCTACAGCGCCTCCCATACAAGGCTTCGAACGGAGCCATCTGCAAGCTTTCCTGATAACTGTTATTGTAAGCAAATTCCATGAGTCGCAGACGCTCATCCCACGCTCCACCGTGGTCTAAAATATAGCACCTGATCATATCCTAAACAATCTGATTGACCCGCTCCGTCTGCCCATTGGTCTGAGGGTGGTACGCAGTAGAATACCTCAGATCCGTACCCAAACCCTCCTGCAGACTCTGCCAAAAACGAGACGTAAACCGGGAGTCTCGATCTGAAATGATGCTAACCGGCACACCGTGGAGTCGGATGACTTCGTTCAAGTACAACTCCGCTATCTTCTTCATCGAGTAATCAATCTTATAAGGCACGAAGTGAGCACACTTCGTCAATCTATCCACTATAACCCAAACAGAATCAAATCCTCTCGGGGATTTTGGCAAACCCGTAATGAAGTCCATAGATATACTCTCCCACTTCCAAGTCGGGATATCTAGCGGAGTCAACTTACCACCAGGCCTTCCATGATCGGCCTTCACACGCTTGCAAGTGTGACACTCAGCAACATATCGGGCTATATCTCCTTTCATACCATACCACCAAGCAATTTGCCTTAAGTCACGGTACATCTTCGTAGATCCTGGATGGTAGGCAACGCTGGAACCATGAGCCTCACTGCAAATCATACTCTTAATGTCCCCAACAGCGGGAACGCAAAACCTGCCGCGGTACTTCAAAGTACCCGCATCATCAATAGCAAAATCTGGCAACTCTCCCTTCTCTGTTCTGGTAAAAAGGTGCAACAGATCCGGATCGTCCTTCTGATGCAGTCTAGTCAAAGAAATCCAGGACGGCTCTTCCACTGATAAGCTACTCTGTAAACTATAGCATCCCACTGAAATATCCATAAGGAGGAACTCCTCGACTAATCGATCGGCGGAGAGGTTAAAGATCTTTCCCGTCTTTCGGCTCAGGGCGTCGGCCACCACATTGGCCTTGCCCGATGATACTGGATTTCCACATCATAATCCGCCACATACTCGAGCCACCGCCGCTGACGCAGATTCAACTCCTTCTGCGTGAACACGTACTTCAGGCTCTTATGGTCAGTAAAAATCTTGCACTGAGCCCCATAAAGTAAGTGCCTCCACAACTTCAACGCATAGATAACCGCTGCAAACTCAAGGTCATGCGTAGGATAATTCCGCTCATGAGTTTTCAACTGCCTTGACCCATAAGCAATTACCTTTCCATCCTGCATTAATACGCATCCCAGACCTATATGCGAAGCATCTACATACACATCATAATCCATGCCCTCAGTAGGAAGGGTCAGAACGGGAGCAGTACACAATCTCCTCTTTAACTCCTGAAAAGCTTCTTCGCACTTCTCACTCCAAACAAAAGCCACATTCTTCTGAGTTAGCTTGGTCAAAGGTGCGGCTAGAGAAGAGAAACCCTCCACGAATCTCCTGTAATAGCCAGCCAACCCTAAGAAACTTCTGATCTCCTTAGGAGTATTCGGCCTACTCCAATCCGTCACTGCTGCAATCTTTTCTGGGTCAACCGAAATCCCATCCTTGTTCACCACGTGGCCTAGAAAAGAAACCTGAGGCAACCAAAATTCGCACTTGCTCAACTTGGCGAATAACTTGTGGTTCCTCAACTCTGATAGGACCAAACACAAATGCTGCTCATGCTCCTCAGCACTGCGAGAATAAACCAACACGTCATCAATGAAGACCACCACGAACTTGTCTAGGAAATCCTTGAACACCCGGTTCATCATATCCATGAAGGCTGATGGTGCGTTGGTCAGACCAAACGACATCACCAGAAACTCAAAGTGTCCATGCCTCGACCTAAACGCAGTCCGTGGAATATCTGCCTCACGGATCCTGAGCTGATGATAGCCCGAACGAAGATCGATCTTGGAGAACACCGTGCTACCACGCAACTGGTCAAATAAATCATCGATCCTCGGCAGAGGGTACCTGTTCTTGATAGTGACCTTGTTCAACTCTCTATAGTCAATGCAAAGCCGCATCGACCCATCTTTCTTCTTTACGAACAAAACAGGAGCACCCCAAGGCGACGAACTCTGCCTGATAAAACCTTTAGCCAACAACTCATCTAACTGAATTCGCAACTCCTCTAACTCGCGAGGGGCCATCCGGTACGGCGCCTTAGCAATAGGACGCGTACCCGGCTCCAAATCAATAACAAACTCCACATCCCGCTCAGGAGGGATACCAGGAAGATCACCAGGAAAAACATCGGCGAAACCACGAACAATAGGAATCTCCTCCAAGCGTGGCCCGCTAACAACGGTTCCAACCGCCGATACTAAACAAACACAACTATCAGAAAGAAACAATCTCTGAACACATACCGCAGAGAGAACAGGAGAATCCTGACACGGATCAGCATACACGCTGCCGGGCTGACCGTCGTCCCTGATGAAGTCCAAGCGCTTTCCTTTGCACTGAATGACCGCATCATACCGAGAGAGCCAGTCCATGCCCAAAATGACATCGAAGTCCTCTAGATCAATCATCTTCAGGTCCGCCTTCGCGAGAAAATCCCCCAACAAAACCGGGCAATCCAAAATACCCAAATCTGACAACACAGATTCACCAGAGGGAAACTTGACACGGAAGGAATCCCGAACACGATCTAGAGACAACCGATGACGCCCCACAAAGGCTCTAGCCACGAACGAGTGGGTAGCGCCGGAGTCAAACAGAACACGCGCCCAACGGTTCTTCACCTTAAATTTCCCTATAGGAACGCACAAAAACTAAGGAACTAGCACAACAGTACCGCAAACAATCCAGCAACTAAACTACCAGGCTAGAAAGAAAAACGACAAACTACTAACCTGAGATCACCTGGGTCGAAGTCTGAGCCTCCTCGGAAGAAATCACGTTCAGCTTCCCTTTTCCCTTGTCCACACGCTGAGGTGGAGGTAAAGCCTGTAACGGAACTGCAGGAAGAGCTGACTGGACCTGAGGACACCTCGACTTAATGTGTCCCTTCTGCCCACACTGAAAGCAGACTCTATCTCTGGACCAACACTGGGCTGCATCATGCCCGGATCGCTTGCAAACTGAACAGGAGACATCTCTCCTAGGAGCACCCTGAATCGCATGAACCTGCTCCTTCTTCTGAGCTGCCGCCTTCTTGAAACACCTCTCAACAGGATGGCCTGACCGGCCACAGAAACTGCACACCACCCTGCTCCTCTTTCCCGGAACAGCATCGGGTACCAGGGGTTTCTTCTCCTCTACCAACTTCCTCTTATCCTTCTTCAACTGCTGGCCCCTGCTCTTCGCCGCCTCAATGGCCTCAACCTTAAGAGCAGCCTCTACAACTCCAGCATAAGTCACTGACCCATAAGCACTGGCCAACTGCTGCACCTCACTCCTCAAACCTCCGAGGAATCGCTTAACTCGATCAGCCTCAACGCTGACCAATCCAGGGGCAAAACGGCTCAACTTACTAAACTCTATCTCATACTCACCCACCGTGAGCTGCCTTTGCTTCAGATAGAGGAAATCATTCATGAGGCGGTCACGCTCGACCGAGGGTAAGAACTTCCTCAACAGCATCTCCTTGAACACTTCCCAAGAGCATCCGGCTACCAGGCTCTCCTTCTCTCTCAGCCACCAACTCTTAGCCAAACCTTTAAGCTGATAGGCGGCTATCATCACCCTCTGATCATCTGAAATCCCAGAGTACGAGAACATCTCCTCCATGGAGATCAGCCAGTCGTCTATCACCATGAAATCTGCCTTCCCATCATAAGTGGGAGGGCTCAGCCTCTGAAACTGCGAGATGAAGGCCATCTCTGCTGGCACCACCACTGGAGGTCTCAAGGGTGCAGGAGGAGGAGGAACAGCTAACCCCCCAGCAGGAACTTGCGCGCCCTGAGCCTGGCCTGCCACAACTGCCACCAAAGACTGAATCTGGGCTTGCACCTCCTCCAACTGCCTGCCCATAGCTTCGCTACTCTGACGCAGACCCTCGATCACCGCATCGTTCTGAGCTCCAGAAGATTCACCCTCAGACAGGGGAGTCGATCGAGTCGCAGGACGCCTAGCCATCCTAAAAAAAATCAATACAACGCAAATCAGATCCAAATCCCACGACTAAAACCGACTACCAGTACAGACAATACATATGTAGATATAGACTTAAAGCTGCTAAACTTGCTCTGAGAGTTTATCTTCTTCACAAAAAAAATTAGATGATATGCCCTATCCTAGGATGGTTAACCACCACCTCACTAACTCTTGTGCCTAGATCGGATGCATGAACTTATGTTAGTTTGAAAACTTATGTGTGTACATATGTCATCCTGCAAATCTTTAGCTTGGCGCGTTGTGCTTATGCAATGTTATGATATGCATGATTGTGCTATGCATTCTAAAAACAAAGGCCCTAATGCATGATATGAGCGGCGTACACATGAAAATGTTATGCATCCCATACTACATAACATTTCCATGCAACGAAAAAAAGAAACGTGCTAGTCGCAGTCATGTGGTGAGGTTATGCATCCCATACTACATAACCCTCACATGTAGCCCCTATGGTGGATCCATATACGAACACATATTATGCATCCCATACTACATAATATGCCCCGTATACTTCATGTTATGCTATGAGTGTAGTGTTCGTGCTTTTGCCAAGACGTGCTGATGACATATCGGTGTGTGAATGACATGATGCTGAACTACTAACAGTATCCAAGGAAGGTTGCCCAACTAACTTGTCAAGCAACCTCCCTCTGATACCAACTGTCACAACCCGCATTTTCTCCGAATTAAGAATTATCAGAGTAAGAGAAAACACGCGTCATGATGCCACGTCAAGCAGGGGATAACTGCTGACGCTCAGGCAAATCCAACTACAATCTTTATGCAAGAAAAATCATGTGCTTAATGAAATAGAAAATTAGTTATGTTTAGAGTCCGTATCCCTCGGCTCAGTGGATCATCTAGTCCACAAAAGAAAACTATATTTAAACGCTGCGGAAAAATACTTTGATTAGGTTTTACACCCTAAAGAGCGCATAAGGGTCCCAAGAGAACCACTCATACTATGCAAGACACTACACTCAGTTTATATAATATATATAAGAAAACGATTTTCGTACGTGATTTGGAAAGTAGTGATTAAGTTTATAAAACATGCTGATCATGAGCTTCATTTATAACAGTATTTATAGTTTAAAATAACTAGCAACCTAGCATAAAACCTTCTCAAAGCAAGTAGACTATCTCCAGAAAAATAAATGGTAGCAGCAATAGTGTATATCTAGCACAAGGTAAAAACTACTAGTGGGCGCCAACAACCTGACACGAACCCACCAGCACACATATATGTCTGTAAGAAAGTACTGAAAACAACCTCACAAACAAGGTAAACAAAACTCTACAGTCCGGAAGTCCACCAACAACACCACCTCCAACTAGCCTCCAGACTGGCTACAGCTCAGAACCTGGGGTATTCCAAAAGAAAACAGAATACCTCAGCAAGCTAAAATCAAGGTAAAACTGCATGAAAGAGTCAACCAAAAGGACGAAAAAAAATAACAGGAAACATGCAGTAGAAAGAGTCACAAATGTCCAAAACAGGACCACAAGAAATGCACAACGTGCAAAGAAACAGCAACGACCCAGCCCAGGAACCACATCCTGCAGGGCCTACTAGGCTGCCAAGAGCCAAAATGCTGCAAGACTACCACGGAAGGAACTTCTAACACCCTAAACTGTGGGAAGTGATAGTAGCAAAAACAACGACGAGGAACCGGATCGAAGGCAAACGCAGTCCCCCAATCCACCATGTCCAAGTCAAAAGCTCGAGGGTCAATACGTGAACACACAAGGGACCTTCCACCCGACATGCCCAGCCCGTACCTGGAGCAAGAAATCCATGGGTGGCCTTGGCTATATCACACAACTCCACCCCCATAAAGAGCTACAACCAGCACTACTAACCACGACCCACGATTCGGCCATTCGGAAAGAAGAACACGGCCGACAAGGAAAACTCAAGACATAACAAGGAATTCACTCAAGCACGGAATTCATGGTAAGGAACGAGTGTTGAAATAAACCAACACGACTAGGCGTTGAGTGAAACCCACTCAGTGCCTACCCAACCTTTGGCATTGAGTGAGCTAGCCTCTCTCGCCGCCAAAATAAAGTTACTACCCACAACACCGCTAAAGAATACGAACCTCGACGATAGCCGAACGACCAAGGCAGAAGATCCAGAACTCGGGTAGTTGCCTGCCACTTGAGTATCTGAATCCCCGCACTCGAAACCCGCTAAATGCGTCTAGCAAACGAGAAAATACAAGGCGCACGATCAGTGGCGCACGGTCAGTGGTCGTGCGCACCCAAGGCTGATGGTCGTGCGAGTTGAACCTGGGAACCAGACAAAAAGCTAAGCATCAGCGCACGATCAGTGGCGCACGGTCAGTGGTCGTGCGCACTCAAGGCTGATGGTCGTGCGTAATGGGCCCGGAAAACCTGAGAAAAACCTAATGGCTGCGCACGATCAGTAACGCACGACCAGTGGTCGTGCGCACTGTCGCCAGCGCTCGTGCGATTGCCGAGACAGAACTTTGGAAACTGAAAGATAGCCGCGCACGAGCAGAGGCACACGACCAGTGGTCGTGCGCCCTAACGGTCGATGACCGTGCGCGACTAACCTGTACCGTTTGGAATTTTCCGAACGATACCGGAACACGCACACGACTCACGCCACTGCAGTAGCAGTAGACAACTATCAACGTCTCACGCTACTACCATTCAAACTATGCCTAACCACTCGAATAATATCTTAACGAGGGAAATTGGCAACCACACCCCCCTCCTAACTCTCCCCCTCGGCTACGCCCGAACCGGAGCAACAATCAAAATTGAAGGAAGACAACGGCTTCACGCCGACAATTTGGATTCCAGTCATCACAACATAGGGGGGGTTTCAGTAGGAAGAACTAAGCCCTATAGTTAGCAAGAAAACGAGAACAACAAGGCCTCTAACCTGGGCTAATCGGGATTTTAATTTCAGCAAATAAAATCAAAGAAAAACACTTGGCAAGGGCAAGAATACCACTTGCCTCAATCTCCGGCGAAACTTGGGCTGCTTTCCTCTTCTTCGCACGGATCAGAACGGCCGCAACCCTAAAACAAGCACCCGGCCATTAATGGCGGAAAAACCTCCAAAAACCGAAATCTCCAACTCATGAAAACTCCACGAAAAACGAATATCTTACCGCCGAAATGAAGATCTAAGGGAGAGCAAGACAACGCCGCCTTCGGAATCGAAATCCGTCCACGAACGAGCCCGGAATCGCCGACGGAAGGGGAGGCGGTTTCTCCGTGCGATAGGGCGGCGGTTTTGCGATGAGGAAGAAGATCGGGCTTTTCTCCTATATATATATATATATATATAATTATATAATTATATAATTATTTATAAAATTACATTAAGCACCCAAAACTACGCGAAAACCAAATCACCTCGGAATTCGACGAAATTCGCACCGTAGCTAAATACCCATGCAACGAACACAACGGCGAAGTCGAAATTACCTTTCGACGAACAGAACTCGAGTTACACCCAAACAAAGCCAAACACAAACATCCCCCCGAGAGGCCACACCGGGTCACCAAAACGACTCGGTTAGCTAGGGAGATCTTGCCAACAGGCTACCAAACAGGGCACTCAGTTCTAAGGAGCTAGACCATACTCCACACATGGCACAAGCCACGGAAACGCGTCATCGTAACGCCAAATGAGAATAAAAATAATCGCTGAAAAGGCGGGGCGTTACAGTCCCAACGCCAATTTAGGGTAAGAGCTCTTTGTTATTCCTCCGCCTCCGCCTTCGCTGATTTCCGCTCAATCCGCTCTTCGCTTATTCGCCGCCGGCCAGCCAGAACCTCTCTTCGCCGCCAGCCAGCCAGAAACTTTGTTGGACTCCTTCTTCCTCCATGTTTTTCTTCTCCTTCCAGCCCCCTGCTCCCCCAACTCTTCTCTGATTTAAGCTCTTGGAGTCCGTGCTTCCTCGCCAGTTTTGTTCTCCTTTCAGCTGTAGGAGTCGTTCCTCACCGATTTTTTTTCTCCTTGCAGGTACTAAGGCTATTCTGGCGGTGGCTCAACATCACACCCAAATGTAAGGTAAAGCCATTGATTCCTATTGGACTTTCGTTCTTACGCAACTGTAACTATTTCTGTTGATTAATGTTGATTAAGGTGTGAAGAATTTCTGGTAATTTTGGATTTCCCGTGATTGATGTGATTATTAGCATTGTATTTTCCGTGTGAAAGGGCTTGCTGTTGATTTCCTGTTAGGTGAAATTTGGAGTTCATTTACTTCCAGTTCTTGAGTCCTGTATGTGTAGGAGTTTTAGTGGAGCACTTGGCTTGCCCTGTTTTTATTTCCCATATTTGCAGCATTCTTTCACACTGCCAAGTGAATGCAAAAAATTGATTTGGCATGTAAATCAATTTGCTGCCATTTACAGCATTCAAAATATGGGAATTGATTTTATCATTTAATAATGAAAAAATGGCAGCATGCAAATTGATTTTGCTGTAAAAGGCAGCACTCTTTCATTTACAGCATTCATTTGGCAGTGTGAATGCAAGCCAAGTGCTGCGCTAAAACCTAACAAATTGATGTGTTTGCAGCAACTCATATTACTAAAACCTAACAGGACTCCAAACCTCCTCCCTAAATGTTACATATTTACATGCAAAAAGATTGCAACTCATATTACTAAATTGCAGCAAATGTTTTTTTAGTACTATCATAATACTACATAGCTGGGCCCAAATTGGGGTTTATTTTAGTACTATCATTGATTTAAAAAGATTAGACAATGTTTATCATTTTTTCAATTGCAAGTACTCTCATTTTTTTGTTTTTCAATTGCAAGCACTACATAGAGGCCGGTTGTGATTTCATTTTTCCATTGCTCATCGACTATTGAGGTTTTATATTGCAAATATTGTGATTAACCTCAGTGAAATCACTGAAAAAGACAGTTGTGATTTCATTTTTTAAAGTTGCACTATATAAAGGTCGGCTGTGATGTCATTTTTTTAAGCTCTGCACTATATAGAGGCCGACTATGATTTCATTTTCTGATAGAGGTACACAAAATTTGTGCTTTCTCAAGAACAATTAATTTGTGCATTCTCAATATATAATATGTTGTGATTTCATTTTTTAAAGTTGCACTATATAAAGGCCAGTTGTGATGTCACTTTTTTAAGCTCTGCACTATATAGAGGCCGACTGTGATTTCATTTTCTGAGAGAGGTACACAAAATTTGTGCTTTCTCAAGAACAATTAATTTGTGCATTCTCAACATATAATATGTGCTTTCTCAAGATTCTTCATCTCAACGGTCAACAAATTTATGCTTTTTTGTAATCACATTAATGTGTTCCATTTGTAAAAAATACTTACTATTAATTTAGTTTTTTCTGATCACAGTTCAGATTTCGTAAATCCTAATATTTGTTCTATATTATGCTAGATCCCTAATATGCTTTCTGGACCAACAATTATAGTAAGGGTTACAGATTGTTGTGGTAACCCTTTCTTATAATTTAATACCCTTTCTCAGCCTTAATAGGCTTTCATTATAGTAACCCTTTCTGATAATAAGGGTTATAAGATTTCAATTCGGTGCCTAAATTATGCTAGATCTTGCCAGCATAATTTGTTCCCATCAGATTGTTTTGATGGGTGCCACACAAATAGCCACCTTCATCGATTGTTGTCACCCAGCATAATTTGTTCTTATAATGAAAGAATATAATAATTGTGATTTAGGAACTGATGATCGTCAATATTTCTGTTAGAAAATGTTGTTTCAGTGTTAGATGTGATTTTAGCTTGATTGTGTTGGAAAAAATGAAATCACAACTGCCTTTTTCATGCGAGGAATCATATATTGTGTGATTTTAGTATGAACTGCTAAAACATATATTGTGTTGGAAAAATGCAATAATTGCTACAAACCTTCCTGCAGCAAGCCCTTTTTAAGTTTTAATATGTTGGAAAACATTGATTTTACAGTGAAACTAATCCTGCACGACTGCTTAATTTTCAGTAAGAGAACTCCTCCTCCCAGATCGATCCTCTTCCCGGCAATCTCATCCTTCCGGCAAACTCCGTCTTGCACGACTGCTTAATTTTCAGTAAGTGAACTCCTCCTCCAAGATCTATGGTGTGTTCTTTGTACCTCTTAAACTCTTAAAGTATTTTAGCAAACTCCTCCTCCTAGGATTGCACCGACGAAGCAAGGAATCTGGCAAACTCCTTTGGTAGGGTGCCCCAAATCTGCACCGAGGAAGCAAACTAATCTTTCATTGCAAGGTATGAAATGTATATTTCACCTATGCTTATATATATGCTGCAGACTTTTTTTGAAAGGTATATAATCATTTGAAGACTTTTATATGGTAATCATGAATTCCTAAATAAATGCGAGTTCAATGTTTTACTTCATTAGTTTCAATGCCAATCTCGAATAGAATGAAGTTTTACTCCATTAGTTTCATATATGAAGTCTTCAAATGATTCATAAGAGAAAATTAATGTGGACCTTCATTTGCATTGTTCTTTATAAAGTTGTACTGCTTGAGAGGTACAAAGCAGTAAAAAAATGATTTTCCCTCGGTTATAAGAATGATTTTTCATATGGCTTCATATAGCTTCATGTCTTATAAGAATGATTTTTCATATGGCTTCATCGCTTATATGAATGATTTTTCATATGGCAGCGTTCTTTATAAACAAATGCATTGTTCTTTATAAATAAAATAGCAGTAAATACACCTCATACATAGCTAACAAATATACAATCAGATCGTTTACTATGAGCATAACAATTATAGTTCATCATAGTATAATCTCCTTACCTTTGGTGTACAATCTCCTTCTCTTTTCCTCTCCCAGTGATACCTTCTTATTTGTTTGGCTCACTCAAATGTTAAATGCGAGCTCCCTCTCCTGGAATTTCTCTGTTGGTGATACTCAAATGTTATAGTAGCATCTAAGTTTCAGATTGCAAATACCAAATTGATTCTTAGAAATAATGTCAATATCAATTCTATTTTTTAAGCGATTAATAATTTCCCTCGTAGGCCTGGTACGGTCGGCTTGGCTGTAGGGGCATTGCCCCGTATACCTTGAATGGAATTAAATTTTATTTGAATTTGCTTTTAGGTTATTTTTATCAAAGTTACAGTAGCATCTGTGTTGAGGATGTACTTAGATACCCTCTTTTAAGTAACACTTATTTACTTGCCAATCAAAATACCCCAAAATTGCAAATAACGATTACAAGTCTGCAAGAAAACAGATAATTCATGAGTTAATTACATCACATCGCAAACACTTGGAGATGACCAACCAAAATCATGCTGAGGCATCGTCGTCGTTGCCAAATCATGGTGAGCCAGTCCAACATAGAAGAGGGAGACCTTCAACTTCGAAAACATCCGCTGAGCAAACTAGAGAGTCAAGCCGAGTGCATGTTACTAATTGGAGACGGTCATTGACTACAGAGCAACAGAGGGCACTCAATGCAAGGCGAACACAGTCGCGCTCTTCGTTGACTTTACCAGTGGTTGTGGAGGTTCGACCCAACGAGCCAGAATCTATAAATCAAGCTACTGAAATTGAAGATAATCCTTCTGCCGGAACTTCATAGATAACTAATCAAAATCAGGATAATCCAGACCAGCATCAAACTGAAGGTCAGTCATCATTGCCAAGCCAGGGTGGACCAGTCCAACATAAAAGAGGGAGACCTTTAACTTCGACAACACGAACTGAGCAAACTCGAGAGTCAACCCGAGTGCGTGTTAATAATTGGAGACATTCATTGACTGTAGAACAACGAAGTGCACTGAATGCAAGGCGAATACAATCGCACCCAACATTGATTTTGCCATCGGCCGTGCACGGGGGACCAGCAAATCCAGAACATCCACATCAGCCGAATGAAATTGAAGATGGTAGTCCTGCGCCAACTTCGCGGACAGGACGTCGAAATTTAACAAGAAATTACCGTTCCTCTGACAACGTCCGTGTCTTCCAGCTCCCACAACCAACCATTTGCCCTCACTGTGCAACTCGATTATTCCACAAAGAAACCAAAAATTTATGCTGTAAACTTGGCAAAGTAATTTTACCTGCCATTCCCATCCCCCCACAACTGTTGGCTCTTTACACTGATCAGACAACAAGAGGACGTCATTTCAGGCAAAATATATGTGCATACAACCACGTATTCTCTTTCACTTCCATGGGTGTTACACTTGACGAAACACTACCAGCTTTCAACCAGGGTTTGTACACTTTTAGAGCACACGGGGCTATATATCACAAAATTGGATCTCTTCTTCCTACTCCGGGGAATAGACCACGATTTTTACAAATGTTCATCTACGACACGGAACATGAGACATCATATCGTTTGGCGGAAAATAATGGACTCGATACAGAAATATTGAATGAGATCAAAGATATCCTTGATACACACAACACATATGTCAAAACCTTTAGACAAATTGCTCAACACACGCAGTTACAGTCGTGTCAACTACTTATTCGTGAACGACCATCTACCGACCGACAATATATTCTTCCTACCGCATCTCAGGTAGCTGCAGTGTTGGTGGGAGCCGAAGATTTCGCTGAGTCTACCGATAGGGACATCAAAGTCCATTCTACAAGCGGGCATTTGACTACAGTCAGGGAGTACTCATGTTTTTATGATCCACTACAGTACCCACTCCAGCTCTCGCAAGGTACTTTTGGTTGGGATTTAGCTTTGCAGACGGATCAGGGGTGTTAGTTGTTGTGACTACTACGCATGCTTGCTCCAGGTTATAAATTTCACGACTATTGGTTAATAGCTTGGTGTAATAGATTTTTACATCTCCTAATTTCATATAATTTGTGTCCTACTACAGATACGCACAAATAATTCATCAATACTTCTTCGCGGAGGACGACTACTTCAACAATACGTTGTGGATAATTACATCAAAATTGAGACTCAAAAACTCAGATGGATTAGCCTGAATCAAAATAAAATTCGTGCGGAGCTTTATCAAGGTTTACAAGATTGCTTAAATGCTGGTGAAAATGATGCAGGTATATTTACTTGCTCATTCGTGCTTCTCAAACTGTTCTAACATATGCTGTCGCACAGTGAAGTCTTTCATTTATTCTATGTTAATTCTTTCATAATTCTGTTTGCTTAGAAAACATTGGGCGGCGAACCGTCCTTACGTCTTCCTTCATTGGCAGCCCTCGAGATATGTTTCAGAGGTATCAAGATGCAATGTCAATCGTGCAACACTACGGCAAACCAGATATATTTTTAACAATGACGTGCAATCCTAATTAGAGTGAAATCAAAAATGAACTTTATCCAGGACAACTCCCGCATGATCGTCCAGATCTACTTACGAGAATCTTTCGAGCTAAATATGAAAACTTAAAGGATGAGATCTTCAATAAAGGTATCCTTGGAAAGGTGGTTGCGCACGTTCACATTATTGAGTTTCAAAAGAGAGGTCTACCACATGTACATATGTTGGTTATTTTTGATGCGGAAGATAAATTAAATACTCCAGATGAGTTCGATACTTTGGTTAGTGCTGAGATACCCAGTCAAGAGGCGGATCGCCCTTTATATGATGCTGTTCTGAAACATATGATACATGGTCCATGTGGTCACTTCAAACCGAATGCACAATGCATGAAGAATTTTGTGTGCAGTAAAGGGTATTCTAAGCCTTTTGCAGAGTATACTGTTCAAGAAAATGACTCATATCCTGTCTATCGACGTCGAGATGACAATAGTAGAACTATTACAGTTGGTCGTGGTGTTGTGGTGGATAATAGATGGGTCGTTCCATACAACCCGTGGTTACTCTTAAGGTATGATTGTCACATCAATGTGGAGATATGTAGTAGTATTAAGAGTATTAAGTATTTGTATAAGTATGTCTACAAGGGACATGATTGTGTGTCGTTTGAAGTTCGCCCTGCCCCTAATTATGATGAGGTGAGTAAGTATGTTGACGGTCGTTGGGTTTGCGCCCCAGAGGCACTGTGGAAAATATTTAAGTTTGAGATGACGAGGATGTATCCTTCTTTTTCGAGATTGCAAATCCATTTACCAAATCAACATCAGGTTCACTTCGGCAGTGAGGAAATGATTTCAACTATTTTGGCAAATGAGAGAAACTCCAAATTGATGTTAACTGAATTTTTTCGTGTGTATAATGACGACCATGAGTGTGAGAGATACTTATATAAAGATTTTCCAAAATATTACAGATATCTATCTGCCGAGCGCAAGTGGATACCGAGAGTATCAACTCAAAAGGTTATTGGTAGAATATATACAGTCAACCAAATGGAAGGCGAAAGATTTTACTTACGACTTCTACTTAATCACGTTAAGGGTCCAAAATCTTTTGAGGATCTAAAGTGTACGGGCGGTGTTCAATGTACAACCTTTAAACAGACTGCAGAGCAACACAGACTTCTTGAAGAGGACAATAACATTCGGGATTGCCTTGCTGAAGCAAGATGTTTTAGAATGTCAAATTCGTTGAGAAGGCTTTTTGCAATGATTTTGTTATATTGTGAACCAACATCTGTACAAGATCTTTGGGATGAGAATTTTGATAGTATGACAGAAGATTATACTTCAAGCAACACTTCAAATAGCAGTTATCAGAAAGACAAGTTGCTTCATGATTTAGATGACATTCTCCAACAACATAAGAAAACAATAAAAGATTTTGGTCTACCGGCCATAAGTGAAGGTTTTGAGGGTTTGCACCTCTTCTATAGCCTAATAGAACATGAACGTTCGTTTTTAATATCTGATGATGACTTAAATTCAGTAAACTCATTTAATCCAGAACAGCTGTCAGCATTAGACATCATCAGTGCATCTATACGAAAACGACAAAATGCAATGTTCTTCTTGGATGGTCCAGGAGGTACGGGAAAAACTTACCTTTATCGAGCATTGCTGTCAACTTTCAGAAAGGAAGGGTTCATTATACTAGCCACAGCTTCATCGGGAATCGCAGCAAACCTACTCCCGGGTGGGAGGACAGCACACTCGAAGTTCAAAATACCTATCAGATATGAAATAATGTCGACATGCAGATTTAATAAGCAGTCTGATTTGCGTGAATTGATACAACAAGCCGGAGCAATTATTTGGGATGAGGCCCCAATGATTCATAAAAAGGCATTCGAAGCTGTGGATCGATCTTTCAAGGATGTCCTTGACGTCAATGAGCCCTTTGGCAGTAAGGTTATGATCTTCGGTGGTGATTTCCGTCAGCTGACACCGGTCGTCGTAAATGGAACAAAATCACAATTTATTAGCGCATGCATTGTTGAATCATATTTATGGACTAATGTTCGCATTCTTAGCTTAACAATGAACATGAGTGCTCACGACGATCCACATTTCTCGGAGTTCTTACTACGCGTGGGTAACGGTGATGAGCCAGCCGTTTTAAATGATATGATTCAGATTCCAACCTCCATGGTCATACCTTGGGTAGATGAATGCTCTGTAAATACATTAATCGATGCAATATTCCACGAGCTTGGTTCCCCAACAGATGTCAATTATATGGAAAGCAGAGCAATAATAACACCATTGAATGAAGATGTCAATAAAATAAATGAAAAATGTCTTGAAATATTTCCGGGAGAATGTAAAACTTACTATTCTTTTGACTCAGTAGTGGATGACACCCATAATTTATATTTGCCAGAATTCTTAAATTCAATAAATTTGGGGAATCTACCACCGCACGAGCTCGATCTCAAGAAAGGTTCACCGATCATGCTTCTTAGAAATATTGATCCAAAAATTGGGTTGTGCAACGGAACAAGACTTACATGTGTAAACTTTTCAAGAAATGTTATTGAAGCTGAAGTATTGAGTGGGGAGTTTAAAAGGAACAGAGTATTTCTACCACGAATTCCCTTGAAGAGCGTAGAGGATGTTAAGATGCCCTTCGAGCTCACTCGAAAGCAATTCCCAATACGATTGAGCTATGCTCTAACCATCAACAAATCACAGGGCCAAACAATTTCAAATGTTGGAGTATATTTACCAAATGATGTTTTTAGCCATGGACAACTGTTTGTGGCATTGTCAAGAGGAGTTTCTTCAAATAGCACTAAAGTGATGGTTAAAAATGGTACATTGGAGGAGCACGAAGGAGTGTACACTAAAAATGTGGTGTTTAAAGAAATATTCACAAAATTACATGTATCGATCCAAAATACATAGATTGTATGGATCAATGTAACATTTTTAATATTCAAGAACTATATTTTTTCTTCTGTTTCTGTATTCAGTGTACTATTATGAATATAGTATAACGATATATATATCTGTATTTTTTTCTGCATTGTATTACTTATTCTAGACATGTTTGGAAGTTTTCACAACTGTTATCTCTATCCACGATCGATATCTGAGACCACAAATGATATCGCCGCGCATGACCAGGGTTGCTTCCACGACAGATGTTGCCCCCGCCGAATGTCGCCCCCAAGATGAATGTCTCCACCACGACGAATGTCGCCACCACGACGAATGTTGCCACCACGACGAATGTTACAACACTATCAAATGACGCTCCCATGACAAATGTCGCACCCACGACGAATGTCGCCCCCTTGAAAAATGTCGCACCCTCGACAAATATCACTTACTCGACAAATGTCGCACACACGACGAATGTCGCCCCCTCGACAAATGTCGCATCCACGACGAATGTCGCCCCCTCGACAAATGTCACATCCACGACGAATGTCGCCCCCTCGACAAATATCGCACCCACGACGAATGTCGACCCCTCGACAAATGTCGCCCGCACGAAAAATATCGCACCGACGACGAATGTCGCTCCCACGACAAATATCGCCCCCCTCGACAAATATCGCACCCTCGACAAATGTCGCACCCACGAAGAATGTTGCCCACACAGGGTCCCCCGTGCACGACTACTTGTACTCTCTATGCGAACCTCTTCGCTCGTCCTTCCATGACTCCTGCTGCGGCTTATCAGCAAGTTAAGGCCCTTGGCGCTGAGATCCTCATGAATCGCCCCTTCTTTGCGGACTTGGCCGAGCAACACAAACACTTCCAGGAACTCCTGGTTGTTTGTTATCTTCTGTGACTCCCCGAGTCTTTTGATATGATATGCCAGCAGATCTTGGGTGAAGCAGAGTCTCCCACATTGGATGCCACAGCGGCTCGCATCGCCGCAGTTACTTCACTGATCTAGCGCCCTCTGTTGTCCTCCCCTTCTCCGCAGGACGCCTATGCTCACCAAACCTAGTGGGGCAGCACTAGTGGCCGCAGCCAGTCAGGCGCGCGCGGTCCGTCCAGGTTCTTTTGCTCTCACTATGGTCGTACCGGCCATTCTATTGACCGCTGCTGGCAGAAACATCCTCATCTTCGCCCCTCTGGTGATGCTTCTTCCTAAACATTCACCCCTCTCGGCCTTTTGTCTCTATGGCCATGACCTTAGGTAGCACTCATGTCGATACCAAAGTTAAATGGCTGATTGACTCTGGTGCTACAAATCACATGACCGGCAATCCTCAATGTTTCTCTCTCCTCAAAACGTATGATCAGTTACCCTCGGTTCTTGTTGCAGAAGGTTCTCCTTCCCCGGTTCATAGGACGGGCATGGTTCAAGTCACCTCGTCGGATTGCTTAGCGGACACACTCTATGTCCCAAAGTTCCCTTACAATTTACTATATGTTACTACCTTATGCAAGCAACTATAGTGCTTTGTCTTATTCACTCCTACTTCTTGTTGTTTTCATGACCCGAGGACCCAACAGACGATTTCTACTGGGACTGAGAGTGGCAGCCTTTACTTCCTCGACAATGTTTCAGCTCTGTCCGCCTTCTCTTCCTCGTCTACTGATCTGCTTCAATGGCATCTTCGCCTTGGACATCTTCCTGCTCAAATTCTTCGTCAACTTTTGCCCCACTTACCTCAAACTAGTCCTCCTCTCAACTGTTATGCGTGTCAGCTGGGCAAACATCACCTCTCCTCCTTCTCGCCGAAGCAAGGTCGTGGTTCTTCTCGCTTGTTTGATCTAATTCATTCTGATGTCTGGGGTCCTGCTCCTACTCTCACCGTAGGTTGGGGTAGTTCTTATTTTGTAACTTTCATTGATGATTTCTCTAGATGTATCTTGGTGTATCTATTAAAAGATCGCTCTGAACTCTTTTCTATATGGTAATCCTTTTATAATATGATTAAAACTCAGTTTGACATTTCTTTTAAAATTCTTCGCTCTGATAATGCTAGAGATTATCTTAGTCATGAGTTTTCATCTTTTTGTATGCAATATGGTCTTCTACATCAGACCAGCTGTGTTTACACCTCCCAACAAAACGGGGTGGCGGAGCGTAAAAACCTCCATCTCCTCGATGTCGCTCGCACTCTCATTACGCAGATGCAGGTGCCTCAATCCTATTGGGGCCATGCCATTCTCCTCGCCTGCTATCTCATCAATCGCATTCCCTCTACTGTTCTTCATGGCAAGACCCCCTTCTCCATTCTCTACCCAAGTAAGGAACCCTTTCCTCTCCCTCTTTGTATATTTGGGTGTACGGCGTTTGTGCATGCTCCGTCCGCTACCCGTGACAAGCTTTCCCCCCGTTCCATAAAATGTGTCTTTTTGGGTTACTCGACCACTAAAAAAGGCTATTGTTGCTTTGACCCCATTCTGCGTAAATAGTTTGTTTCTGCGGACGTCACCTTCTTCGAAAATGCATCCTACTTCTCATCTCCAACCCCACTTCCTCCTGATGTCTCTGACTCTCCACCATCACTTTGGGTTCCATCCCCGCATATCGACGTATCCCCTCCAACATCTGCTTCTCCTCCGTCTCCTCCTCTCCCTGTTATACCCCTTTCCCCTTGTCCCTCTTCTCCGCAGCCGCCTCTCTCTTATCCCTTGCCAGCTATCTCCGCCACGGACGCTCCGGTCCCTAATGCCCAAGACGACCTGGATCTTCCTATTGCTCTTCGCAAAGGGGTGCGGGCGTGCACTCAACACCCGCTTGCGGCTGTTGTTTCCTATGATCGGCTTACTCCTTCTTGCAGGACTTTTTCTTTGGCTATCTCGACTACTACTACTCCCCGCACCTACAAGGAGGCTCTAGATATTCCTCATTGGAAATCTATTATTGATAAGTAAATCGCCAATCTCACTGAAAGGCGTACCTAGACCCTTGTTTCTCCACCAGTGGGTACTGATATGGTTGATTGTTGCTGGGTGTTTATTGTTAAGTTTCGCCAAGACGACACTATGGAATGCTACAAGGCCCGACTGGTGGCCAAAGGCTTTACTCAAACTTACGGGGTTGACTACTTTGATACCTTCTCCCCAGTTGCTCGCCTCAGCACCATCCGAGTTCTTCTATCTATGGCCGTCAACCGGGATTGGGCTATTTCCCAGCTTTATGTCAAAAATGCCTTTCTCTATGGGGATCTTCATGAGGATGTTTACATGGACCAACCTCCGGGGTATGTTGCTCAGGGGGAGACACGAGTATGCCAGTTGTAGAAGGCCATCTATGGCCTAAAACAGAGCCCTCAGGCATGGTTCAACATGTTTAGTGGCATTATGGCTGCCATCGGTTTTGCAAGAAGTTCGGCTGATCACTCGTTGTTTATTCGCAAAACCACATCGGGCCTTGTGGTTTTGGCGGTATATGTAGATGATATTCTTCTTATAGGCAATGACCAGGCTGGGATAGACTTGACAAAGAAACACCTTCGTCAACACCTTGTCACGAAGGATATGGGCTCCCCGAAATACTTTTTTGGGATAGAAATCTCTCGGAAGCCTGACTCGCTAGTTCTCTCCCAACGGAAGTATGCTATTGATCTTCTACGGGAGGCAGGATTGACCGGTGCCAAACCAGCACGGTATCCCATGGCTACAAGAGAAGACAAAATTTTGACAGATAACTCTCCTCTTATATCCGATGCCACGAGGTATAGACGTCTGGTGGGCAAACTCATTTATCTCACGGTGACCAGACCCGACATCTCCTATACTGTAGGCAAGGTTAGTCAGTTCATGCAAGCACCTAGGGAATGTCATCTTCAGTCTGCCTTGAAGATATTAGAGTATGTCAAAGCAGCACCGGGAAAAGGGCTACTCTTTCAGAAGCATGGTCATCTGAGGGTTGAAGCCTACTAAGACTAAAGCTATGCGGATGATAAAGGTGACCGTAAATCTACATCTTGCTTTTGCACATTTATTGGAGGTAATCATGTGAGCTGGAAGAGCAAGAAGCAATCTGTTGTCTCAAGGTCCAGTGCAGAAGCTGAATATCGGAGTATGGCGTCAACCACGTGTGAACTAAAATGGTTGCGGGCTCTCATGCTTGACCTAGAAGAGGTCTACGACTATCCTCTTCCTATATTCTGTGACAACAATGCCGCTATATGTATATCCAAAAATCAGGTCTTCCATGAGAGAACGAAACATATAGAAGTTTACTGCCATTTCATTCGGGAAGAGGTCTTGAAGAGACAGATTTGCACTCCGTTCATCACCTCCGACAAAGAGTTGGCAGATATCTTCACCAAGCCAGTTTCTACTTCCTTATTCCATATTTGTGACAAGCTGTGCATGATTGATATCTATGCTCCAACTTGAGGGGGAGTGTTGAAGTATGAGATCGGGCGGCCTGGCGGTTTGAGCCTTGTGGGTTGTAGACTAGGCGGTCTGGCAGTTTGAGCCTAGCGTGTTGTAGACCGGCTGTTACTATTTGAAGTCCGGCGGTCTTGCGGCTTGTCTCCGGTGGCTTAAAGACCGGGCGATCTAGCTGTCTCATCCTGCATCTCTCTCTCTCTCTGGTATTGCCGAGCGGTTATTCCATTGTCTTACCGCGTGGCTTGTCCGACCAGTTTTTAGTCCCACATTGTTAGTTTGTACTCTCTGCCCTCTCCTCCATTCTATAAAAGGGAGGCCATACCTTTATAAATGATATCTTTTTGGATAATAAAATTTTCAATTATTCAAAGTTCCGGCTTGTTTTCTAGTCGTTTGTTCGCTACTTTCACACTTTGTAAACTCCCTCTTAATAATTGCACTTTCCAATGACATTTAGTGCATGATGATTAGTTGAATCATTTCTTGTATCCAGACTTAGGTCTGGAACCATAAATGGTTATGGCCACTTGGATTATCCCGCAAGACAGAATTACCTTCCCTTAGGAAACCAAGCTGACTTGGGTCCTAGGTTCTTGTTAGCTTGAAAAAGCAAAATGTCTACCTACAGGAGCCTTGTTAGGAAGACTTTCTCTTGCGCTTGCCACACTAGGGCTATGCCAACAATCTATGGCAAAGTGGTCGACTTTGCCACAACACCAACACTCATGAATATTGTATCTTAATTTCTAAGCAGGTCTGACAGCATGGCTGATAACAGACTAAATAGAAGAATAAGAAGCTACCTTGTTCCAAATTCTCTTAACCACAGTCAGACTGAGAGTAGGTCTGACATGATAAGAGCTTCGATTTTCACAAGGTCTATCAACAGCAGTTCTCCTTGCAGATGACATGCTGTTGGTGTTCTTGGAAGATTCCAAGTCTTGCATCCTAGCAGATTTACCCTTGGCCAGAGTGTGAGCAGGGAGATTTTGAGAATAGGCCACTCCCTTGCTCAAGAGAGATGGAGCTGGTCCATTAAATACAAAAGTTCCAGGATGGGTCATTTGCACTTCTTCATGGGGAGCCTTCAGAGAACTCAACCCCATATCCTTTCTTCATCCATTATAAGAGACATTTGTAGTCTTACAAGGAAGATTCCCATTCCTCCAGTGACCATTCCTGGGGTCTTGGTCATAACCGTTGGAAGGGAGAATTACCTTGTGAATGGTATGTTGAGGCCTGACAGGAACTTGGCCTCTTATCTAAGATTGGATTACTTTAGAAATCCACTCAAATTCAGATATTCTCTTAATAGAATCTATCTTAGAGAAGTTAGCACAATTCTCCTTTCCCTTTCAAGTTTCTCCTTTAGATTCTTTATGATATAGTCCTTGTATTTTAAGGACTCAACATGGATATCTACCATGATTTTCAGATGAGCTACTTCCCTCTCTTTTATACATAGGAAGGATGAAGCTTCATCCAGCGAGGAAGCAGTCTTCTGTAGGGAGGCTATATCCTATGCTTGTTTCTTAACAAGAAGCTTGCTTTCCTTAAAAGCTTTCATAAGGGTAGCATGATTGTCAATCAATTGATTGATATAATCATCTATCAAAGGACCCTCATCATCACTAGATAAGGAGACATCAGAGTCGGTATAGGATTCATATCCAAACTCTGAGGATGAGCTACATGGGGAATGTACCTTATTTTGACCAGGCTAATCCTAGCAAGATTCTACTTCTGGGGTAGCTATTTGTCCATGTCATCTGCATTCCCCTTCTTCAGCTTCATCCACCTCTCTATCACTCTATGAATGTAAAAGAGGGGCCCTGATTCTTGCTCTTGCATCTGGAAGGACTTTGTCATCTCTAAGAGAAACCAATAACACAATGCTAATCTTATCCTCTGTACAGATTTGCTACTCCATATAGTTACTTATCTTATGGTTCATCCTTGAACACATAAGTTTAACCTTTAGCTATCCTTGGAGGTCAACTAAGACTGTTAGGTTCTTTTTGAGCAACCTCCCTAAGATACCACTTGAAAGTCTTTAATTTCATGGATAGCTAAATTACCTAGAGGGGGGGGGGGGGGGTGAATAGGTTATTTTTCTATTAATTAGTTCTTTTCTTTTCTTTTAGTTATTTGCTTTAGTGGTAGGTTAATGTCTGCTTTCAAGATGATTTACCCTGCTCAAAGAAAACAACACAGCAAAGCACATAGATATTTATAGTGGTTCCCCAACTGGGTACATCCACTTCCCCCCCCCCCACTTATCCAACTATCTTATTGGACTAGGCACTTCTCCAAATAGCTCCAAGGAGCTTACACCCCAGGACCTCAGCCTTACACTTAGGTTTTCTTCAGAACCCTACCTCAGAACCACAAAGTTTTCTTCCTCAAAGCCCTGCAGTGACCCTATAGCTTAGGGATCCTCAAACTACCTACCTCAGCCTTATCTCAAAGGCCTATAACTCAGGCTTTTCAGCTCTACAATTATTGGCACTTGGCCCAACTCTCAGAGTGCTGTAGCACTCCTACACCTCAGATACAAAAGGATCCTACAAGATAGAAAAGGGTTGATGTGGTTCTTTATTGATCACAAGAAGAATTCCTCTGTGACAATCAGCCTTGGGTGAGTCCGACTCAGCCCCACCCCAGTATGACACTAGGAGAGTTTTCCTGTGTCAACTTAACTGGACTGAGTGCACATCAGTCCCAACTACTTCACTACAACAAGTTTATTTTTTTGAGCTGGAAGAAACTTGAAGAATACTATTCTGCCTCTTTCTAAACTGAACCAAAGATTCAACTCTTTCTTCTTCACATCAACAATTATCTAGAAGATTTGGCTTATGCTGAAAGCAACTGGATGATCTATTTTTCTTCTCCCTTCTGAACTGAGTAAACTGCTCAGCTTCAACTTCTCCTTCACAGCTCCTCAAGAGTAAGTTCTTTTAGAATGTATTGGCTTGATCTGTGAAGCTCCTACAGCAAGGGTTGGCACTTACTGTTACCACTTTCTCAGAGAATCACCCTGAGCTTCCTTTCTTGTGCAGATGAAGATGGCTCCAGCAAACTTACCGTTGAAGATCTTGATCTCAACCGCTAACTTGCCCTCTTTCTTTCTGACTTAAGCTTCATGTTCTTTAGCTCCACAACAATGCCGGAGAGAAAGAACCATTGTCACTTCCTTTAATTTATTGAGACCCAACGCCTCTTTTAGCAGTGGGTCCCACACTTTTAATGTTGGATACAATTTTTCTTTAACGCCAACTATCGTACAGTAGGTCTGCGACAACCTTTGTCACGTACTGTAGCCATCCCGCCACTTATTTGAAATATGTTGACTTATTGACTTGCTGACATCTCCAGCTGTAGACTTAGCAAAAAATCAGGCAACATTAGCATACGCGTTGAGTGAGTATGCATCACTCAATGCCAAAACACTTTGATAGATTTACTATCTCTTAGCGTTGAGTGAGTAACCTTCACTCAACGCCAAACAACTTAGAATATAAATCTGTTTCTAGGCGTTGAGAGTGTTGAGTGAACAAGCCTCACTCAACATCATTTGCCTTAGCCATAAATCTGCTTCTTCAATAACTGAAGCATTGAGAGCATTGAGAGCGTTGAGTGAGCATGCCTCACTCAACACTATTTGCTTTTAACTCATTTCTAGATAAAGTCATTGAGAGCATTGAGTGAGCACACCTTACTCAATGCTTTTTTTCCTTAGAAAATTTTCTGTATTTAAAATCACTGGGCTTGGTTTGTCTTACTTTGAACTGAGTTCGATGAATGGTGAACTGAGCTCGACAAACGTTGAACTCAGTTCAAAGAAATCTCAACTGAGCTCGACGAAGTCAGTAACTCAAGCCTCTAACTTAGTTCGAAAAAAGGTTAAATGAGCTCGACGAACTCTGAACTCAGTTCGACGAATTCTGAACTTAGTTCAACCAGTTCAACTTACAGCCTTTTTGGTGAATTATGTTGAGTGTGTCTTCATCACTCAATGGAAAAACACTTAGTCAACTTTCTCTTTAGTAGCATGGCGTTGAGTGAGTTGATTTCACCCAATGTCTGTGGACTTGGCCACATTTCAGCTCAATCCAACTTTAGGCTTTTATTGCTTTAGCCTATCTCACAGCTTTTTGCTGTATGGCATTGAGTGAGTTGACTTCACTCAATGCATGTGGGCTTGGCCATTTTCTCAGCTGTCACTGCCTTGGCTTTGACTACATAGGCGTCACTAAGCGCTATAGGTAATCTGGCATTTAGTGACTGATCTTCACTCAACGCCTGTGGACTTAGACAGTTATCTGTCTTTCTACCACTTAGGTAAGAACTTACATGTATTTGCCACTTAGGATAACTGTCCCATCATATCTTATCTGGACAAACTGCAATCATTCACCTTAAACACAAGTTAGATCACAACATGTGTATACATTATTTTGTTGGTCCTTCTTCAAATTCCGGACATTGGGATCAATGGACCCAACAATCCTCATCAGGGGGCCTCTGAAAGCAGTAGAAGTCACAAGATTACAAGAAATTTTCCCAGATCGGTGAGATGACCGCCCCCCCCCCCAATAGGGAGCGAGCTTGGCAGCAATGAGTTAGGGACACAAGACTCGAACCCCAATTTTGGGATGGGGTTGATTCCCCTGAATTGCACTGGGTAGGTGCTTATCCCCTAGGAGGAGGGGTCACATGAGGAGTACCTATCCCTACTCCTTCCCTCCTTGAGGGAGTAGGGGTATATTGGAGAGGATGTCCAGCCCTGTACTTTGAGTTGTATGTCCGACATGACGCCACTAAATATAACAAGCTGAACTTGGAGGAGGTTGCCTTCGAGAGCTTGTGGGCCAAACTGCGTGCCACTGAGCTCGCTCACATAGTTACACAGCGGGGCATCAACCTTACTAAAAATTTCCCAAATACTGAAGCAAAGGAGCTCACCGAGGACAAGGTCTTAGACCTCATGATGCACCTTAAGATTTTTAAGCACCTTCTCTCCAATCACTCTACCGGAGTGGTAGGTTAAACCTACACTTTATCATTCTTTTCCTTTTACTTTTATCATTCTTTCTCACATTATCCCTTTACCAAACCTCTTTATTTGCAGGATGACGAGACTGGTGACCACATGTGGTTTCACATCTATGAACTGGAGGAGGAGCTGCAGGACACTAAGGTATTGCTCATTATAACACCTCCATCTTTCATATAAAATATAACAGAGGGTCCATCCAGGGCCCCACGCCATATCCCACAGATATTCGGTAGAGTAACATTTTAATATCAATGACTAAACGAACCCTAACTCAAAGAATTCTAGCGGAAGCTTCAGGGGTTAAATTGAACTCCATATATGCAAATGTCCACTATATATATATATATATATATATATATATATATATATATATATATATATATATATATATATATATATATATATATATATATATATATATATATATATATATCCGAGGAATGTTTACAAAAATACACAAAAGCCACGGCCTTAAGGCCATACAAATGTTCTTCACAAAAAGAGTGGTTTACAGACATCGGCGGGCAGGCCGACCACACATGTAAAACAATAAAAAGTCTTTGCTTGTCCTTCGAGGGTCGGCATAGCATCAAAGGGCTGTAACCCGCTATTTTCCGCTCGGCTCTCCAGCACCTGCACAGGGACAATCCACCACAAGGGCAACAAATAAGGCAACAGTCAGCTTTTGGCTGACCCATTTATAAAGATCCTACCCCATGCCGGGGGAAGCAGTTTTCCTTCCCTGCAGGCATAACATTAACACACCAAATATATCACAAGAAGGCATGCTTCAACACCATTAAATATATAACAAATGAGTGCCTTAGCGGCCAAACTTTCCATGCACTCAGGGCATATTCTCGGTGTACCGGATTACCAGGGTCCCACCACGGTTCAAAGATCCAAGACTTGACTGTCAACTTTGAGCATTTCTAGTCTTTTAGGCTCAAGGCCTAAGACTCTCATTATGCGCTCCAATGAAGAAAATTACTTTAGGTACTCTAGTCAGACGGGCATAACGTGGGTACAGTTCAACTATTTCTCGTTGCTCAAATTATCAGGTCAACGCCGACGGTCATAGCCATCATAGAGACTGACAAGATGCTTGTCCGGCTCCCCTTTCCCGTTTGGCTCACTGTCCTTCTTGCAGGGCACAACAGGCTCTCAACATCACTTGCCGCTCACGTTTCCCCAAGACCTGAGCGGGTAGTGCTCAATTATTGCACTCATGGCCAATAGCTGGGCTCTCCAGGCTCACAGCTTCTCATGCTACACACCTTATCTCACGGACACAGGCTTCACAACAACAAAATGCTATCTTGAAGATATTGCTAGCAATAGTTTGTATCGCCTGACATTAGCGATAGAACTTTCTTCTTTCTCCAAACTCAGCCACAACTGGAACACCTTTCCAGCCAAAAACCTACAGCATCCTGTAGTACAAAAAAACTGGTTTTTCACAACAATCACAACTCACAAAGAGCTATCGCCAGCGATACTCGTTATCGCTCGGCGATATCCAACATTTAGGCAAAATATGGTATTTTTCTGGGAATTTTCATGGAGCACACCTCCAGTAAAACCTGCTACTCTCATTTCACAAGTACAACCCACTGACCCCTTAAGCAACTCATTTATACTCGGTGTCTTCTCCGACACAAAAAATAAAACATCACAAATCCGTACCAACCCATCCGGATGGGCTTCACACAGCATGCCTATTCCGTACTGCGATTTCGGGATTCTATATGCAAAACTACACGGGAATATCACGTATCAACCAATCAGAATCTCCTCGATTCTCCACCTTTTAGTGAGGGATTCCATGCATATGCAAAAGGAGGGCTTCACTTATCCAAGAAGTAAGATCGTTACCATTGGAATTCGTTTCGTAGTCATTAGAAAGCTTTCTATTCGGCTGGAAAGGAGCTCCTTGTTTTTCTCTTCACGGATCTTGCCTTATTTCTCAATTCTGACTACGAGAGCTGCTCCACTAAGCTTGTAAAGCTAAGCCCCAGCCTTCTTCCTCCTTAGCTCTTTTCTCTCAAGAGATTGGATGAAAAGGAGGAGAGAGAGTGAGAAGATGAGAAATGACATCTCTTTTCTCCACTCCTCTACTTAAGTTGTCTCGGGATCAATCCCAGCCATAGGATCATTTCCTGTAGAGAAAGAAATGGCCACGATTTAAATTGTCAAGTCAAAATTAACGCTATCGCCTGAGGATATCTTTTATCAGCTGGGCGATAACGTCGGTAGCTACTTTGACCCCAGTCAACCACCGCTCTTTCGCCGCCATCTGGCTGTCCGACACATGTCCAGCCATACATGGTAGTGATGCCAGACGATACCCACTATCACCACTCCAATAGCTCACTCAATAAATCGTAGAGTGCGTTGAGAGAATCGAGTGTGTCGAGAGCGTCATGTGCGTTTAGTCAACTCAACGTTTCATTGAAACCGTCGAGTGCTATCGCCAGGGATACCCACAGTCGCCCGACGATAGCCAACAAAAAGTTCTGTTTTCTCATTTTTTGGGTGTTATAAACCTCCCCTCCTTACAAAAAATTCGTCCAGAAATTTTATTCATCTATAGGTAAGAAAAATAGAAAAAAAATATGTTATAACATTATTTTACAAACAACTCGGGAAACTCATCACGCATGGTTTGCTCACGCTTCCATGTCAGTTCATCACGACCACAATTTTCCAAACAGACCTTGACCACCCCGATTGTCTTGTTTCGTAGCTGTCTGACCTCTGTATACTCAATACAAATTAGCCTAACCTTTGTCGACAGCCCACTATCGGTCGGTACATGATCAACAACAACAACTTGCGTAGGATTTTTCAAAGCATTTTTGGAGAACCGATATGTGAAACACATCATTCAAACCACTTAGCTCCTCCGAAAGAGCCAATTAATTGACAGCTTCTCCAATCCGCTCAACCACTTCAAATGGACCAAGATACCTCTAACTCAACTTTTTCAAGCGTCGAATCCTTGACACGTCTTTGAATGGCTTTATCTTCAAATATACCCAATCGCCCACCGCAAACTCCACGTTTATACAACTTTGATTCTCCTATCGTTGGCAACCAATAACCGATGTCGTATCAAGAGTATAGTTGAATTTGCATCTTCGACCTTCTTACGCTTATAGAACTTTGATTCGCCTGTTTCCGCCCAAGCTAAAGGAGTACGAAACTTCCTACCGTATAAAGTTTCGAAGGGCACAATCTGAATACTATCTTGATAGCTATTATTATAGGAGAACTCTATCATATAGACATTGTCCTCCCAACTATTCTAGAAATCCAAGGGGCATATAAGAAGAAAATCATCCATTGTTTTGTTGGTTCTTTCGGTCTGACCATCCGTCTGTGGATGAAAGGCCATACTGAACTCAAGTTTCGTACCCAACAACTGGTGGATTTGCCTCCAACCATTCAATGTAAAGCGCCCATCTCGATAACTAACGATATTATGGAGCACACCGTACAATCGTATTATGTTGTCCACATACAACTTAGCCAACTTTTTTAATGAATTGTCCTTTTTGTTCGGTATGAAGTGTAATACCTTTGTCAATCTATCAATAATTACCCACACGACATCGTTTCCGCTCTGTGATCTCGGCAGCCCGTGCACGAATCCATAGAGATATCATCAAACTTCCATACCGGAATTGGTAACGACTTAAGGAAACTGCAAGTTTTCTAACATTCTTCTTTCAATAAGACACAAGTTTTGCACTTTCCCACATAAAGAGCTATTTCTCTCTTTAGACCCGGCCACCAGAACATCTTTTTCATGTCCTTGTACATATTTGTGCTCCCAGGGTGAATTGAGTACTTCATGAAGTGTGCTTCATACATCAATTTTTCCCGCAGTTTACCTACATTCGGGACGCACAAATGATCGTCTTTTCTCAAAACACCGTCTTCCAAGGAGAATTGGTAATTTAACCCTTCCACTACATAGCGATTCACACTCTCATCGAGTTTTATTGCTCATCGAACCCTATCCACAATGTCATACTGCACCTCCATCCAGTTTAGACACGCATTTGCAATAGAATTCTTATCAACACAAGAAATCTCTAAGGCCTCCAACTCCTGGATCAGGCGCTCATCATGCATCTGCAACCAATTTGCCCTTGTTATCTAGTCCTACAACTCAAAGCATCTGTGACTATATTTCCCTTACCAGGAGTGTAATGAATCTGGAAGGTGTAGTCCAAAAGGAACTCCATCCAACTCCGCTGCCAGATATTTAGATCCTTCTGATCTATTTAGTATTTCGAGCTCTTATGGTCCGTGATTATATACACTTTCATGCCATACATGTAATGACGCCATAGCTTCATTGCGAAGATCACAGCAGCCAAATCCAAGTCATGGATTGGATAGTTTCGCTCATGCACTTTCAACCGGCATGAACCATAAGTAATAACCTTCCTTAAATAAAGAAGAATGCAACCTAAGCTGCTCCCTGAAGCATCACTATAAATCTCATAGCCGTTCATACCTTATGGCGAACTCTAGATAGGCGTTGTGGTCAAGCGACTCGTTAACTCCTCAAAAGCTTGCGTGAGCTAAAACATCCAAACGAACTTCTAATCTTTCCTATTCAGTATAGTGAGAGGTAAGGCAATTTACAAAAAGTTTCTTTTCGAACCGCCTGTAGTAGCCAGGAAGTCTAAGGAAACTCCAGACCTAAGCTATAGTGGACAAGTCAGGCCACTCCTGTATCACAACTATATATCTTCTTCGTATCCACCGCAATACCTTCTCCACTAACCACACGACAAAGAAAAGCCACTCACGATAGCCAAAACTCTCACTTTGAGAACTTGGCGTAGAGCTTGTTTCTCCTCAGGGTGTGCAAAATCAACCGCAAATGATTTTCCTGATCTTTTTCGGACTGAGATTACACCAATATACCATCAATAAAGACGATCACAAATATGTCCCAGTACTCCCTAAACGTTCGATGCATTAAGTCCATGAATTCTGATGGCGCATTTGTTACCCCCAAACGGCATTACAGTGAACTCATAATGACCGTAGTGTGTACCAAACGCCATCTTGGGATTGTCATCCTCCTAAATCCTCAATTGGTAATAGCAAGACTTTAAATCTGTCTTCGAGTAAACAGTTCAACCCACTAGATTATCAATCAAGTCATCAATTCGTGGAATCAAATACTTGTTCTTCTCCGTCAGCTTATTTATCTCTCGATAATCAATGCATAGCCGCTAGCTTTCATCCTTATTCTTCACAAAGAGAACTGATGCACTCCAAGATGATATACTTGGACATATATAGCATTTGTAACATCCCTCGGACAACTTGATCCCCTAGGTGTGGTTTTGTCATGACTAGGTAATGACAAAAACCTAGGAAACCCTAGGGAGACTAAGTGGATCTAGAAATATAGGTGAGATCACTTTTGTCTGCAAATAGTAAGTTTCTAAACACATGGTTAGGATGATAACATGGTTTATCCATGACTCCAAGACCTAACCACAACCTCACCAACCCATGGGGAGGTCCATTAGAACCCCAAAGATCAATTGGGGTCAACCATAGCTCATGAGTTTACCCAGTCAACCATAGACCTAAAGTGGTCAAAGTTCCCTAACTAAGGGGCAAGTGATCCTCAAACTGTAAAGTTAACCCTACACAACCCTTCCTAGACCTTAGTGGAAGCCAAAGGGTCACCAAGGACCCCTTAGGGTCAACCCAAATGGTCATATTGACCAAAGTCAACCTTAGCCCTAACTTGGTCAAAGTGCCCTTCCTAAGGGTAAAGTGCCCCCCAAGTGCAAATATAACCCTACCCAATCCTACCTAGACCCTAGGGGAGGCTAATGGGTCACCAAGGACCCATTGGGGTCAACCAAAAAGTTCAAAATGACTAAGGTCAACCCAAGTCTACTTTAGGTCAAACTTTGCCAAAATGGGCAAACCCAAGCTCAATCCTTTTTCATTTGGGCTAACCACATCCAAATTATGGATAATATGATTTAGAGGACTGCAAATTGCCTAAAGTGATGAACAAGTCAGCCTTGTTGACTAGGAGAGAGAGATCTCCACCTTACCCTTAATGGAGGAGAGAGAAAGAGGGAGCAAGAAGCCATTCGTGGCTTAGGGAGGCCAAGGGCCACCTTTAATTGTTTGATTCAACTCCTCTGGGGAAGAGGATAAGTTTCCAGCCATTTCCTGGCCACCCCAAGCCAGGTTCCCCCCCCCACCCCCATGGCTAAGAATGGCCTTTAATGGCCATAAATGGTCATTCAGCCCACACCCTTCCGCTCCGGCGGCACCACCACCATAGTAACCCGTTGATCGTATCGTCTCTAGACCACCAATAAGGTCCTCCCCTCCTCTCTCTTTAGGTAGATCGTAGGGCTAATTAGGGATGAAAATCAGGCTCAATTGAGCCCGATCTGTAAGGAGGATTCCACGATTTTTCTATGAAAATCGACTTATCGGGATTGCCGAAATCCGCCCCTCCGGTGGCTGTGCCGCCGCCTGGCGATAACCACCACCTCGACGGAGGTGGTGGTGGCTGTGGCAGGCCAGGGAGGTGGCTGGGTTGCCGGCGACTGCAGCTTGAAGATGGCCCAGGAAAATGAAATCCTTGCCGTTGGTATGCTGGAGACGATGACTAGATGCCATCCATCATGCGCCAAGATTTGTGTTGATTTATATTTAAACTATAGGTTAAATATTGGATTTATTTCATTTCTTTCACAGGATATGTATTTAATGTTTAAATTTATTAAAAATACCTAGAAACCTCTTATTATTAAATGGTAAATATCAAAGTCGTAGCCCTAGAGGTGTAATTTAATGTAAAAATAGTTTGAACCAATTTGGATGTCTTGTTTGACCAGGGCGCCCATTATGTTGGGTTTATACCTAGGGTTAGAAACAGACTAAAATGAGTACCCCCACTTCATCCCTTGTCCAAATGATCTGAAATTTGGATAGAGTCACCCTAACCTATACCTAGGTCCTTACCAAAAATAGAAATTTTTGGGGATACTTTTTCTATAGTTTTTAAAAAAATTAATTATATCATGTATAATTTTATTAGGTGTCTTAAACAACTCCAAAACCTCTCAAATTTGGGAGGGAGGTCTTTGGGAGTATCTTTAGGATCTGGTAAAAATTTCATCCCTCTTGGGTTTGGTTTGATGGGGTAATTGTATAGCCTAGTGTTGACCCCTTTTAGGTCAAATTAGGGCTAAGTGCCCTAAGTGCTCTTGAGTTGGCCAACCTCACTCAAAAGTGATGGAACTTAGTACACATCCTTTTTAGCACTTAAAATACCCCCTCCACTAATATTGGGTGTAAGTTAGGGTTAGAGACCTAGAACACTAGGGTAGGTCCTATATGTGCAAACCTTGGGTTTGAAGGTCAAGGTATCAAGTGACATTGAAATGACTTGAAACGCGGTGGAGAGGACTTTAGGGTTGTCAAGGTCCTCTGGTATAAATATCATTAGATTTAGAGGTTGTCAAACTCCCCCAAACCCTAACCCTAGTTTAGGGCATAAATATTATACATGTAAAATAGGCCATCAAAACTGTATGAAAAGTTGTGAAACAAGGGAGTATAGTCATAGGGTTAATATGAGCCTCTGAAAATTTTATTGGAAATTTTGGTACAATAATTTTAGTACCTCATTTGTAATAAATAGAACTGCCATTGATAGTCTTTTGTTTATTATGATCTCAGTTTTCAATGGAAAATTATGAAGATTTGGCAGAGCGTGTTTTTCGTCATTATACTCATACTTGAATTTTATTATAATTTTTAGATGTATATTTTCAGTTCTTACTTCACAAGCTTAAAAATATGTAATTATGTTCAAAAATAAATTTAGAGCTTAATGATTGTTAGAAAATTTTGAAACTTATGCAAAAGTGTACTTAGGTAAATATGCTCTTGAGGAAATATTATCATAATTTTTGGATGAATATTTTCAGTAGTTGTTTCATTAATTTATGAAAGAGGATTATTTCTCTAAATTAAAATTAGAGTTTATTATTCACTAGAAAGTTTTGAAACTTGGTCAGGAGTTATTTAGAGCCTATTAGTCATTCTTGAATTTTCTTATAATTTTTGGAAGCCTAATTTCAACAATTATTTCTTTAATTGTTAGCTATGTGTTTATATTTGAAATTTTGGATCAGAGGCCTAAACCTTGCAAAAAAAATTGGGATACTTGAATTTACTATTAATTAGCTGCCTAGTATTTATCATAATTTTTTGGAGCATTTTGCATGACTGTATAGGCCACTTTATATTCAAAACTAGGGAATTTGAATTTTTAGGAAAAATAAATAAAATATCAGATAAATTAGGAAAATTCCAAGTCTCTGGATTTAGGTTATAAATATCATGATAGACCTTCATTAATTATCTTGAAGTGTTTGGATGAGGAATTAGAGTACCTCCTATCATGTACACCATATATCATAGGGTGGTCTGCATGTAGAAAATATGCAAAAGATCTGATAGCAATTTATTAGGGCATATAATTTGGGGTTAGAGGCCTGCTGGTCTGGGAAAAGAGAAATAGAGTATGTCAATGGAAGTTGGAATGAGTAGATTGATGCGTTGTATAAAGTTAGGTTGTGTCCGGAATCGGCGAAAGATCGTTGTTCCTGTGGAGGGAAAAAGAAGGTCAAAACACATTAGTGTTTGAACCAGAGTAATATTAAAAGGATCGGGAATCGGGTATTAACCAATAATAGTAAGTGCCTTGTGAAATAGAGCTTTGGGATTCAGCCCATCATTGTTCCTAGTTCCCACGAGAACTCTTCACGGCGTATGCCTTGGGCAGTCTTGGGCTAACCTATAATGTAGGAAAAATGAACTGCAAGAGTAACTAATATAACTAGGGATTCACCTTCACTCACCTCGATGTCTCGGGATGTTAGGTTGTGTCACTCGAGCAGTAGGCTCGGTTGTTTTGATGTTGGGCAGGTTGTCCCGATGAGCTTTGGCTCGGTTGTTGTTGGTGAACGGACGGGATAGTCCGCGGAGCTTAGGCTGGGTTGTAGGTTGTGACTGGTGGTTGCTTAGATTCGAAGAAAATAAAGCAACCGAACTAGCAATCCAATTAGGCAAGTATACCTATCGAACTGTAGCTAGGAGACACAAGTGTTTGGTAACTGTTGAGTACACTTACTCACACGAAGACTATTATTTTTTTGACGTAAAATCTAGGGTTTAGAGAAACTAATTGCAATTAAGGAAAGGAAATAAAGCAAAAGAGAACAACTTGCACTAAAAAGAAAGAGAGCATAAAAGAAACGATTACAATAAAGGATTGGAACGATGAGATGGAAATGCACTCAATAAATAATCAGCTCAGCTAAAGTCGATTAAAAACATAATAAATAAACCTAAACTTAATAGGGTAAAGGTCCTTGACCGTAGAGGTTCCTAAAGCTTAAACACGCTTCTCTCGAAGTCGTGCCCAACTGAGTTTAGGAAGGTCCGACCGACTCTCGCCTAAATCGGAGGCCAAAAGCTCTCTTTATGCAGTGAACCCCACTATTGTATTATACTCCAATCCGGGAGATTTTGACGTCTGCCTCAATCGAGGGGTGCGTACAACTCTCTTTACTCTTGAATGCTCACTTTAAACTATCGGCCTATCGTCTAGCCAGAATGAATGCTAAATTGGAAATTATATATCGACAATATAATTCCAAACGAGAAAAATCACGAGTAATTTGAAGGCCTAAACCCTAAAAAGAAAAGGTAAATTCAAAGCATCATAACTTAATATATCGAACCTAGGATCATTAAGATCGAGTACAAGGAGGATTAGTTACTCATAGTGAAGTGGAGGAGAGTGGATGAGTAGTAAGTCATTAAGAACACAAATAAGAAAAGAGCACATTTATTAATACTAAAAGAGAGCTACACTTGCATGAAAATGAAAAGTTATAATTGCATGAAATGAAAATCCTATTCTAGCCCTACAATTAGCAACTAGAGCAAGTGCATAAACTACACTAAAAGCTAATATAGCAAAAGCATTAAGCTAGGGTTAAGAAAATTACAAAATGAGGAAGAGAGAGAGAGGTAAGAGTACTAAAAAAGGACAAGAAACAAAGTGGAAGCACCTCCCCTCTCAACCCAAGCTTGCTGAAATGGAAGGGGGGGTCTGAATTTATAGATTTTTTTCTCGGGTTGGTCACGCCCTAGGTCACGCCCGGGGAGGGCGTGTTAGGGGGCGTGACACATACAGATTTGACCTCGGGCTCTGGATTCTGGCGGGAAGGATGATTCCTTCTATAAGATGGCTGACACGCCCTGGGTCACGCCCGTGTAGGGAGGGGCGTAACACGTACATCAATTCTCAATCATTGGTCGGAAATCCTTCAGTCTTGGAAAAGGGGTCGAACACTCCCAGGGTCACGCCCGTGACCGGGGGCGTGACAGTACTGTTGGTGTGCGGAGGCGAAACAACATTTAATGCAGAGCCATGCTTCGACAATAGGGCGACACGCCCCGTATCACGCCCCGGGACACGCCCGAGGAGGGCGTGAAAACCGTTTTTCCAGTTTTTGGTCTCCGTCAGCCAGCTTCCTTGGGATAGGATGACATGCCCTATGACACGCCTAGGGAGGGCGTGACAGGGGAGGCGGGACATGTAATTTTTGGCCAAAATTCTGGAAACCTGCAAAAAGACAAGAAAATCTTAGTGGAAATAATATTTACATAAGAAAGATAAAAAGTAAGCTAATAATGCAAGATTAACGCCTACAAAACTAGAAAATACGATAATTGTTTAGGCTACAAAACGTATTATCAAATTCCCCCAAGCTTAAGCTTTGCTTATCCGAAGCAAAAATATAAAAATTAGATAATCATAAAAAGTGACTAAACAAAAGATTCTAATTTTGCTAACACAAGTACTATGCAAAATTCTAAGTAGGGAAAAGGTGAAACGTAAATCTAAAACAATTATTTATGTATGGTTTAACTTTTATAAACTTTACTCAACGAAAATAAATCATCCAAAATTTTGACGAAATTCTTTAAGTAGATTTAAGCAAAGAAATGAAAATGAAAAACACATTGAGTTGTTACTATATCCAAGCAACGCAATATAATTATATCAATCAAATAACAAAAATCTAAGTTTAAATCCAAAACTAATACTGATTTACTTTTCTTCTTTTCTTAGTTATTAAAAAAATTAAAAAGCATGAATCAAAAGGACTTAATAGGGTCGAAGCGTTTGGTTTAGGATTATGATTAGGTGTGGAATTCAAATATAAATAGGGAGGCTTAAAATCACACTAAACCAAAACAAAGAGTTTCAAAAAATTTCATTTTAAACGAATTATTTTTCTTTCTTTCTTTTTTCTTTTCCATTTTTTTTCTTTTTCTTTTTCAAAACAAAGGCCATAAACATTTTTATTTTCATTTTGAATTGGCCAAACAAAACCAAACATTTCATTTGAGCATACTTTTTTCAAAAACTTCTCCAAAAATATCACAAAATAAACTATCATAATCATGAAAATTCTTTATGAAACTCAAAAAGGCTAGTGTGATTAGATAGGTTGGAAATTTTTGCTTTGGTGAAAATGATATTAAAAGAGGAGCTAACAAATGAAATTGGAAAAAAGGCTCAAAAGCGGCTAACTAGTGGTGAAGATTTTTAGGTTGGCAGGAAAGCTCAAACGAAAACAAAAACGGCATAAATCATATTCATTCTTTTAAATTTATTTAAAACATAGATTTCAAAATTTTCAAAAAGGAAGTCCCAGATAATAAAAGAAGATTGATGAAATTATCTTGATAATATAAATAATAGTCGAGATTTGGCTCGGTTGTTGTTTGTGAACAGAAGGGATAGTCCTAGGAGCTTAGGTTCGGTTGTTGGTTGTGATGGACGAGATAGTCCATAGAGCTTTGGCTTTGTAGCTGTTACATAAGGTTGCATGTGCATAAAGTATAAGGTGGTGGGTTTTTGGTATTGGAGGGTCGATGCACCGACGCCAATATGTTGACTCGGTAAGTGTTGTTTTGCACTTCGCCAAGCTAAGTCCGATGGACTTGTCGACAAATAGTAAATAGGAGCTCCGTTTAGTGTACAAGCGTCAAGGCATACAATACGTCTGACCGGTAGTGCAATTACTGGTTTAGAGGTGGGCGAGGCCCAACCCACCGCTTCCATTGCCACTACGGAGGTATCCTTGAAGGTTAGGCTCCAGAAAGAAGGAACTAAAGGTCTGTGTACACAGAGTCGAGTGGGTGTGTTGCACTTGCATGATTCACATCAAAGCATACATGCATGTCATAGAATAACCACTACATTTAACACTTTACACCTATTATATAAATTTGTAAGGGACTTTTTATACAATAGGCCCCTGCAAAATGACCCCTTAGTTTATAAGCTCATGCGAGCGTGCTTATTAGTAAAAGTATTTATTCTATAGATATATACATGCTTGCTTGTTAACTGACACCCTATTGTATAAATTGGTATAAGACTCTTTATATGATAGGAGCCTTGCAGAAGATCCCTTAGCTTATATGTTTTCATATAAGTTAAGGTTACTTATTCCTTATTCAGTTTGTCATACTTTTTTTTGCTTCCACATATACTTATAGAACTCCTAGTTTAGTTCCACGCCACCTGCTTCTTTGTTCCTTCTCCACCCTCACTACCTCTCCTTTCCTTCTCCCCGCTCGGTGGCTAGAGCCATTGGGGTAGGGGTAGGGGATGATTGGACTTAGTCTTTTAGACTAATGGTTTTTGAACCACATTATTTTAGGGGATCGTGGATCCCAGCATGGAGGAGCAGCCTCGGAGGTCGGCACGCTTGGAGATGGGACAGTAAAGCAACGAAGTTCAGACAGTTGGGACTGTGAGTCCCGATCGCTAGTAGTTGTTTTAGTTTAGCTTCTACGATAAGAGATATGTAGTGAGGGCATTGATATATCAGGCGTGAGCCCCATTTTCAGTACTTCCTTTATTATTATTACTGTGGACTCTCCCTTCGTGGAGATTATTAATATATAAGTGATTTCTGTGGAAATATGTTAGAGTTTTTGTTTCATTTACTCTCTTGTAACATTATCTGTCATCGATATGGACGGCAGGATCGGCGTTTTTTAGTGACGACCTTCCCGGGCGTGAAGGTGTCACCGCAAAGTTGCGGCTCTAAGCCTAAGACCCCGTGGTTCTAAAAAGAAAAAAAATGTGGGTCTTACAAGTGGTATGATAGCAGACCTCGATCAAAAAGTTAGCTGTCCACAAACCCTAGGTCACCCCTGTGCGAGTTTAGTTTGGGGACAAACTAAGCAACGGAAGCAGTGGTGCGCCCATATGGGGGATCTCATGTAAATTGTCCACTTTAAATTAGGTTTGGGTATATTACTTATAAATGATATTTATAACGCAGCCTCCGGCACAGCCTAAACCAAAGGGCGGAGTCCAGAACACTCTGAATGTTGCACCACCTCCCCTGGTCCCCACTCCATTTCTACAGTCGGAGATGGGGTACACTTTGACAGCCATACTAGAGGCTTTCAGGGCCCAGCAGGTTCTGGCTCCGCAGCCAAACCCGGGGGCCAATTGGCATAGCATCTTCAGAGGACTTTCTCCCCCATCTTACTTGGGGATAGAGTCGACTGTTCGGACAAAGGAGTGGCTGGATATCATGTTCGAGATGTTGACCGAGATTTGGTGCCCATGGGAGGAGAGGGTGCCTTTGGTGGTCTCTTTCTTGGAGTCTCATGCCAATAGATGGTGGAAGACAATACTAGACACGACGTTTGCAGATAGAGAGGTTAAAGAAATTGCTTGGGAGGACTTCAGGGCCTTATTATTGGTGCACTATGTTCCTGAATCAGCTAGAGATGAGCTGGAAGACAGATTTCTACAGTTGAGGCAAGGCAACGACGGCGATGGAGTACCACCAGGAGTTCAATCATTTAGCTCGGTTTACAGATTCGTATTACTTGGATGAGGCCGGATACACCAAGAGATTTTATAAGGGCCTGCAAGAGGATCTGAGAGAGGCTCTGCTATTTGTATCCGACAGACCTATACCTTGAATATTGGAAATGGAAAAGAGGATTGAGGCAGATTGGAACATGACTCGAGGCCGGAAGAGGCCAACTGAGGATCAGGGCTGGGGAGCCAGAAATGATCAGTGAAGGGGCCCCATTGCTGATGGGAGAGATGGGAGAAGGGCAGAGGACAAACCTCGTCAGGAGGTGAGATATTAACCGAGGGAGCCAGTGGTAATGTTTTCTCAACCTCTCCAGATGCGGGAGATTCAAGGACCCGGGGGTATGAAATATCCCCCGCCCGAGTGCTTCTACTGTCATCAGGTGGGGCATATCTAGAGAAACTACCCATGAGGGGGGCACCACTACTAGCACCACCGAATGCCCTGCGTGTACAGCAGTTTGGAGGCCGAGGACGTGTCATAGGACATGGATACCAGGGCGGAGACCGCAGGTAGGAGAGGGAGCAAGTGTATACCCTAGATCTGGCACAACCACGGAACCCGGAGCAAGTGATAACATGTACGCAAGTAAATTTTTAAGTTCTTTCTTTCCTAAAAAGCTAGATTCATGGATATAAATTGATAGAATAGGAAGGAAAGCCATAACTATACTTCGAAGATATTTAACTACCCTTGGCATAGTCTTCATTAGCAGCAAGCCCGCTTATACGTTGTTTTATACGGGTGCTTCACACTCATTCATGTCGGAGGACTTCATGGAAGGACTAGAAGGCGTGGAACGATTTACTGGCTTGATGAGGAGGGTGCGTCTACCCGACAGATCGAATATATTCACCCTTGCCTACTACAACATGGAGCCAGAGATCGGCAGAAAGGCATTCAAAGCACAAGCAATGATACTAAGGATTCCATTCTTCGATCTGATCCTTAGCATGACATGGTTGCATTGGAACCATGCCCAAATTTACTGCCTGTCGAAGAGGATCACCTTGAGGCCTGGGGATTCCTATGTCATCATCAAAGGTATTAAATTCACCACCCCTCTCTTGTTATCATCCATACCGGCAGTCAAGGCCCACCTGCAGGGAGAAGAGGTATATCAGGTGCTGTTTGAGATGGCCGAGGCCAAAGATTTCATCTCTAGTATTCTAGTGGTGCGGGATTTTGCTAACGTATTCCCAGAGAAGATGCCAAGGGTACCCCCGCATCGGGAAAAGGACTTCCAGATACAGCTCGTGTTGAGAGCTAAGCAGGTGTCGAATGCTCCCTACAGTTTAAATCCCAAGGAGCTGGTGGAGTTTAGGAGTCAGTTGAAGGAACTGGCGGAGGATGGGTTCATTAGATTGAGTTCCTCGGCTTGGGGAGCTCCGGTACTGTTTGTCAAAAAGAATGACGGGACACTCAGACTCTGCATCGACTACCGAGCACTGAACATAGTGATAGTCCGAAATACCTATCCACTGCCAAGGATAGATTAGTTGTTTGACCAGTTGGAGGGTGCCCACTGGTTCTCAAAGTTGGATCTGATATCGGGTTACTACCAACTGCGCATTCAGGAGAAGGATATCCCGAAGATAGCCTTCAATAGTAGATATAGAATATATGAGTTTTCCGTGATGCCCTTCGGGCTCACGAATGCGCCCTTAGCCTTCATGATCTTGATGAACCGGGTGTTCAAGCCATACCTCTGTCGGTATGTCATAGTACTTATAGATGACATCCTCATCTATTCAAGGACGAAGGAGGAGCATACATAGCATCTGGATTTGACACTAGGGAAGCTCAGGGAGCATAAGCTATATGCCAAGTTCAACAAATGCCATTTTTGGCTGATATAGGTGGCCTTCCTGGGCCATATTATAACTAAAGAGGGACTGGAAGTGGTCCCCGCAAAGATTCAGGCAGTGCGAGATTGGCCTCAGTTGAAGACAGCCACGGATGTTCGAAGTTTTCTGGGATTGGACGGATACTACCGGAAATTTGTGTAGGGGTTTTCTCAGATAGCCCTCCCGCTTTCTTCGTTGACGAAAAAGGATGCTCTATACATTTGGACGCCACGGTGTGATGCAAACTTCTAGGAGCTAAAGGATCGACTCACCTCGGCCCCTTTCCTTGCCATTCCTTCGGGGAAAGAAGGATTCCAGGTCTATATCGATGCTTCCTACTAGGGCATGGGTGTAGTATTGATGAAGAAAGGCCATGTGATTGCTTATGCTTCTCGCCAGCTGAAGAAGCATGAGCAGAACTACCCTGTTCATGACTTGGAGAAGGGAGAGGTCGTGTTTGCTCTGAAGGTCTTGAGGCACTACCTCTACGGTGTCCACTGCGACATATACTCTGATAACAAAAATTTTAAGTATGTGGACATGTAAAAAGAGCTGAATATCAAGTAGAGGTGATGGGTGGAGTTTATAGGAGATAACTAGTACAAGATGTACTACCACCCAGGGAAGGCAAACGTGGTAGCCGATGCGCTGAGTCAGATAGCCGCCACCTCCGGAGCAGAGCCCCAGATTATGTCCATGGAGCAGGTGCAGAGATTAGAATATATGCACATCACGCTGGTGTTGTCTGGTGACCTCTAACTTTTTGAGGGGTATATAGCATTGATGAGCGCCATAGATGATATTCGACACCGAGTAAGAGATGGGCAGAGGTAGGATGTCAAGCTGGAGCCAATATTCCGGGCATTTGAGGCAGGTACTTGTGGAGATTACACACTAAGGGATGTCCTGGTGTACTTCAGAGGACAGTTTTATATACCAGAGGGAGACCAGATCCGGGAGGATATCATGACGGAGGCCCACTACAGCCGGTGTTCGGTATACACGGGAGTTATGAAGATAATTGCGGATATGAAGAAGACTATGTACTGGCAAAGTATGAAGAAGGATATCACCTACTTCATGACCCACTGCGAGACATGCTAGCTGGTGAAGGAAAAGTATAGGAACCCCGCAGGATTGCTGCAACCACTCCCGATGCCGGAGTGGAAGTTCGATGATATCGTGATGGACTTCATACATGGGCTTCCTCGATAGCGGACGGGGTGTAACGCCCCGAAACTCAAAAGAGGGATGGGTTGCGTTTTGAGCTAAGTCTGGGACTTGGTAGAGGTCACACGGCCTGGGACATGGGCGTGTCGTAGGGGAGTGTCGTGCTCGGGTTCCACGATGGTTGTGTGGTCGACAAAATTACAGTCGACGAGTATCGAACAGCGAAAACGGCCTGAGACACGGGTGTTTCCCAAGCCGTGTACTACTTGGGTTGATAGCCGAATTGTGTTGGGGGAGAGACACAACCTGAGCCCAGGCGTGTTTGAGTCTGACACGGGCGTGTCAAATTCGACACGGGCGTGTCGAATAACCCTGTTCTCCACTGGTTGGTGTTGGACCTGTGTCGATGGAGGAACATGCCCAGCTACATGAGCGTGTACTGGATGACACGAGCGTGTCAAGCCCGACACGGGAATGTCGAGTGCCCGTGTTATTTTCGGGACGTGACGGTTTCGGTGTTGCTCGAGGCATACGGTCTTGGATACGGGCGTGTCGCAAGCCGTGTTCGGCCCAGGTTGTGGATTTTGAATGCGAATCATGGCCATCCGTTTCCTTATTTTGGGATCCAACGGCTCAGGGATGTTCTTGCTGGGATATACCCCAGAATAGGGCTTAGAAACCCTCATTCTATTTAGGTTTTATCTTTCTAAAGTTCTAAAGAGAGGGGACCGCAATGAATAAGAAGGAAGTGAGATTCGGTCGCCGGAGGAGATTTGGAGCGCCAAATCGCAAGTTGAGTCAGGATCTACGGAGGCGAGGTCATCGTGGTGCTTTTCATCCGTATAGATTTCAATGGTGCCAAAGAGAAATGCTAGGGTAACGATTATCTTCTTGAGAATGTGAAGCTCTCCTTCTTTTGCATAAGGAAACCCGCTCCCGCAAATGTGCGGTAAGTGTGGGGTGTTCCTTAGGGTAGATGTGAATAGTCCACCTTGTTTGCATGTAGAGTCTGAAATCGAGATACAGACATTGGCATGGTGTGTGAAGCCTACCGGGACAAGTTGGTCTGGATCGGTGATGTTTCATTATGCATGATTAGTCGGAGAAGACTCCGTGCCTTTGGTTGTTTTCGGGTTTTTTACGCGGTAGATTGCAACAGGGAGTCTTGTGGATTAACTCCAATGTGCACCCGGAAAACTGGGCGGAAACGCATTCCTGCCTACTTTTTGGCCTAGGAGCCAACCTTAAACATAACTGGGTTATGTGCATGTTTGATTGTTTTTGGACTCGGGGAAGCTTGAAACGCGCATATGGCTTAAATGGATGTTGCTTTGTGAGCAACAGGTTAGCGGAACCGTACCTGCTCTATGTCGTTCGGTTAAAGAGACCTAAAGTACATTGTACTTACCGTTGGCATAGATGGAGGGTCTTAGGATTAGGCCAGAAAGACTAAAATGCTCACGAGTATTGCCATCTAAGGGGCGGTGGTGAGATTGCGGTTTTGACCGGGTTCACTGTGTAAGTTCCCTGAGAGCACGGGTTGTGCAGGCGTGTGTGCCTGCACCTGTGATGTTGTGATTATTCACTAAGTTGCTTATTATGCTAACAAGTGCAGGGAAGGAGCATCTCCGCCCCGAGTTTGGGGGCGGGATCGTTATAATTTAGTCAGCTTTAGCTGACCTTAACTTTTGTTTTCCACTGTTACGGTGAATTGTACTTGCAGGTGTTACGGAGCCGAGTGGCAAATAGCGGCCCAAAGCCCTTGTTGCTGAGCCGGCCCTTGAAGGCCTTGTTTTGTTTACTTGTTTCATTCATGTGTGACCAGCCTGCGAGCCGAAGTATAGAAGACACTATTTTAAATTTTGTACACTCTTGTAAGGTCATAAGTCTGGTACTTTGTGTACTTTGTAATTCTTTCCTGTTTGGTTTCGATAGTGGACATTCATGCTTGTGGCTGAGTTCTTATTTTTGCAACTTAAAAAATTACTTCCACTAGTTGCTCTGTATCAGACGTTATGATTGGAAGAATGGTTGCAATGAGTAACCCATCAGTCTGTCTATGGTATATGGCGTCGAGCCCCGACCGGACCTACTGCTATATGCTTGTGATGTATAGGGGTGTTACAATTTTGTATCAGACTACCGATTTCGGTCAGGCTTAAATGAATTTGTGGACGAATTCACCTTAAGGGGTGGTGAGCACATGTGTGTGCGTCATCGTTATAACATGAAAAGAATACATGAATGTTCACTTAGGAATGAAAATACACATGTTTGAGGAACCTGCGTGTTCCTATAATTGATTTTTGCAATTTTGTTCGGTCACTTATTGGTGTTTTATACGACTATAGGTGTTTGGGAGTGACGCGTGGCAGTCTGAACGCATGCTTTCTGAGAAAAGTATTGCACCTAGCGGCGTGCCTGAGACCCCTCCTTCTATGGAAACCATAAGAAGGGTAGTTGAGGCGGTGTTCGCGGTGACCAACGGACAACAAGGAAGGAATGTTCAACCCTCCGTCCCTGAGGTGGCCTCGACAACGGGTGGTGTGATGGAGTAAATGGAATTTAAAGGACCATTGGGGCAGCAGGCAAACATGCTTTTAGTGCAGGGAGTGCACTCAGTCGGGGAATATTTGCTGGCATTCCTTATGTTAAGACGCTACCCAAGCTTTGAGTTGGAAAGCGAGCAATCTATAGTCGATAGATTTTATAATGGTTTGCGTAGTGAGTTGTGAATCTTATTGCTAGGACCAAAGTAATTCGGATTTCGAGGCTTGGAGGAGTCGGCCAGATCTTTGGAAGTAGAGTTGGGGAGAATTCACCAAATTCCAGTGAGTAGAGTACCGAACCCTGCAGATCCTTTAAGGGCTTCCTACCGCAGAATGCTAAGAAAGAAGGCTTAAGCATCTACTCGAAATGCTATTTTCACTTATCATACTTGTGGAAAGAAAGGGCACTTTTCCCGAGATTGTCAGGAGGATGCTCAGACAACAAAGAAAGCTATGTTAGGAGCAGTTGGAGACGCTGGTGCTAAGAAGTCAGAGTTCAAGGTGCAAACTTAAAAGTCGGGTTTCTGAAGGTGGAAAAAGATGGCTAGGGCTTCGGGTCCAGCCCCTTCTTTTGTTTCTTCGGGGACGACTACAGGTCGTGCACCGGGCGCTTGCTTTACATGTGGGAAGCCGAGGCATTTTGCTCGTGATTGTTAGTGCGGACGTTCAAAGTCCGAGAGGAAGCAGGGAGCAACTTACAAGGGAAAGTGGCAAGGAGGTGGAGTCAACCGCATCCCATTATGCTCTGACTCAACCAAGAGTCTACAATCTTTACTAGCAGGATGCCATGAAGCAAGCGGATGTGGTGACGGGTATGGTTTAAATTTATAGCAATTTAGCTTTAATTACTGTTACCTTGTGCTTGTTAGATTATTACTGTTTGTATAGGCTTTGCTTTGATTTTTGATAATCCGGCGAGAGCACTCTTCGATACGGGAGCTTCGCACTCCTTTTTGTCTGAAGGTTTCATATCGCGCATCAGAGTCCCTTCTTCGATGGCGAAGGACAAATTGGATGTGTTGTTACAGAATGGGTGTTCTATGCACGCAGACAGTGTTTGTGCCGTAAAGATTCGTATTGGGGTAAGGAATTCGACTTGCTTGCATCGTTACTGCCGCTAGTAGAGTTTGATGTAAATTTTGGTATGGACTGGCTTTCGGAGGAGAAGGCATACATAGATTGTAATCGTAAAGAAGTCAAGTTAGGACCTAACCGGGATAAAATGTTTACGGGTTTGTAGGGGTCGAGAAAGACTTTAATGTCTGCTCTTTAGGTGGTCAAGGCAGTTCGTGCTGGCGCAGAGCTGTTCTTCACGGTAGTGGAGGCTGTAAAGCCTAAGCCCACTTTGGGTAGCATCCCAGTGGTGTGCGAGTACCCTTACGTGTTCCCTGATAATCTTCTCAGAGCCCCACCCCAGCGGGAGATCGACTTCACGAGTGAGCTAGTGCCAGGTGCCAAACATGTGTCATGCTCTCCTTATAGGGTTACGCCTAAGGAAATGGCGGAGATAAAGGTTCAACTTGAAGAGTTGCTGGAGCACGGTTATGTGCGTCAAAGTTCGTCGCCTTGGAGAGCACCGTTCCTTTTTGTTATGAAGAAGGACAGAAGTTTGTGGTTCTGTATCGATTATAGAGAACTGAAGAAGTTAACGGAAAAGAACAAGTACCCGATCGCAAGGATTGATGTTCAATTTGATCAGCTAGTTCGGTCATCGGTGTACTCAAATTTAGATCTTAAGTCTGGTTACTATCAGCTGAGAATAAGGCAAAGTGTTATCCCAAAGACAGCGTTCATCACGAGATATTGGCATTTCAAGTTTACGATCATGCCATTCAGGCTGACTAATGCGCCATCAGTGTTCATGGATCTGATGAATATAACATTCAGGGAGTACTTAGAAAACTTTGTGATCATCTTCATCGACGACATATTTGTGTACTCGCAGTGCGAAGAGGACCACTTCAAGCATCTGTATTTGGTTTTGGAAATGATGAGGAGGAACGAACTATACGCAAAGTTCTCCAAATGCGAGTTTTGGTTGCCCTCAGTAGCGTTCCTTGGTCACATAGTCTGTGGAGAAGGGATTGCGGTGGAACTGGCGAAGATAGTTGTTATATGCGAGTGGCCTGGGTTGTCTACGGTTGCAATAGTCCGGAGTTTTCTGGGGCTTGCCGGCTATTACAAGCGCTTCGTAGAGAACTTCTCGCGGATAGCGTTACCTCTCAAGACTTTGATAAGGAAAGATCAGAAGTTTGTTTGGACGCCGGAGTGCGCACAAGCTTTTGACGGGTTGAAGGGTCGGTTGACCACTACGCCAGTGCTAAGTTCGCCGAGTGGGACCGAAGTATTTGAGATCTATAGTGATGCTTCAGGCAGTGGTTTGGGCTACGTGCTGCTGCAGCATGGAAGTGTTATAGCATATGGCTTGTGTCAGCTGAAAGTGCATGAGATAAATTATCCGGTCCACGAATTTGATTTAGCGACCGTGATTTTTGCTCTGTAGCTGTGGAGGCGTTATTTGTACCGCGTAAAGGTCGATATTTATATTGACCAAAAGAGCCTGAAATACCTGTTAGAACAGAAGGATCTGAATTTGAGGCAGCGGAGATGGATGGAGTTCCTTGGGGACTATACATTCAAAATTCATTTTGTGCTCGGGAAAGGCAATGTAGTTGCGGATGCATTGAGTCGCAGGGCTCCCACGCAAGCCAACTAGTTTTCGGATCATGACGAGTGGTTGATTTGGGAGTTGGAGGCATTAGATATCTCTTGCGTTGACAAGAAGACTAGCGTCGAAGCGCTATTGAACTAGACGGAAGTTCAGTTCGACCTGGCTGATCGTTTTTGGCAGGCTATGGATTTGGATAGCAGCAGGAAGAAAATCATGGAGGCGGCTTCGTACTGGTCAAATTCCTAATTTACGGGTTAAGATGGACTGCTAAGGAAGGATAGTTGTTTGTGAGTCCCAAACGTCGGTAATTTATGGGTAGTGTTGATGTACGAGGCTCATCATACCAAGTACTCGATTCAACCAGGGACCACGAAGATGTACCGAGATCTGAAGAAGTTGTTCTGATGGCTAGGACACAAGAAGGATGTGGCACTATATGTAGGAAAGTGTCAGACTTGTGCCTTACTGAAGGCAGACTGCCAGAAGCCAGGGGGTTTCTTAAACTCTTTGCCTATTCCGGAGTGGAAGTTCGATGATATCTCAATGGACTTTGTGCATGGATTGCCAAGGTCTCAAAAGGGAAACATCGCCATCTAGGTGATCGTAGATCAGTTGACAAAAGTATCGCACTTCATTCCGAATAGGAAGGATTAATCGGTGGAGAAACAGGCAAAGTTTTTTGTTATAACATTGTTAGACTGCACGATGTGCCCCGTAGCTTCATGAGTGATAGAGATGGGCAGTTTACATCCAATGACTGTAGTTTGGTGCAACATAAGTTGGGAACCAAGTTGAGGTTCAGCACAACCTATCATCCGCAGACAGATGGTCAGACCGAGAGTGTCAAAATGATGATGGAAGATATGATTCGCATTAGTGTCCTTGACTTCGACAAGTAGTGGGAAGATCATCATTTTTTGGTGGAGTTTGCGTACAACAACATCTACCAATCGAGCATACAATGGCGCCCTTCGAGGCCCTATATTGTAGAAAATTTCACACATCATTGTCGTTGTTGGAAACGGGTGAGGCGAGGTTGTACAAAAAGCAAGAGGTGGAGAGCGCCACTTCTTTGGTACGAACAATTCGAGAGCGTTTGCTAATCGCTCAGGATAGACATGCCAAATACAATAATGCCAAGAATCGGAACTTCGATTTTGCTGTTGGCGATCGGGTGTATTTGAAGATAAAGCAGTTCAAGGGTTTTTCACCAGTATGATGCTTTTAGAAGCTGAGCCCTAGGTAGCTTTTACCATTTGAGATCCTAGAGCGGATTGGTGTGGCAGCTTATCATCTAAAGCTTTTGGTGGAGTTGAGTGGACTACACAACATATTCCAAATATCAGCGTTGTGGAAGGAGGTGCAATAGCCTTCGTAGGTGATCATGGTTGATCAAATACCGGTGGACGAAGGGTTGACGACAAGGGTCAAGCCCATACGTATTGAGGACTCTGAAGTCAAGCGACTTCGTAACAAGGAGATCAGGATGGTCAAGGTTCATTGGGAAAATTGCGGTCGGGAAGAGCTCTCATGGGAGTGGGAGCAGACCATGCTTGAGGATTACCCAGAGTTATTCCACTCAGGTATCGATTTTTTTTTTATGTATCTTTTCCTTTCGGTAATTTCGTGGACGAAATTCTTTTAAGAGGGAGAGAGTTGTAACGCCCTCAAACTCAAAAGAGGGACGGGTGGCATTTTGAGCCAAGTCTGGGACTTGGTAGAGGTCACCCAGCCTGGGACACGGGCGTGTCCCAGGGGTTTGTCATGCTCGGGTTTGACGATGGTCGCGTGGTCGACGAAATTGCAGTCAACGAGTGTCGAAGAACGAACACGGACTGAGAGACGGGCGTGTCCCAGGCCGTGTCCTACTCGAGTTGATAGCCAAGTTGTGTTGGTGGAGAGACACGGCCAGAGCCCAGGCATGTTCGGGTATGACAAGGGAATCTCAAATTCGACACGGGCATATTGAGCACCCGTGTTCTCCTCAGGTTAGTGCTAGACCTGTGTCGATGGAGGAACACGCCCAGCTACATGGTCGTGTACTAGATGACACAGGCGTGTCAAGCCTGACACGAGCGTGTCGAGTGCCCGTATTCTTTTCGGGATGCGACGGTTTCGGCGTCAATTGAGGTACACGGCCTTGGAAACGGCTGTGTCGCAAGCCGTGTTCAACCCAGGTTGTGGATTTTTAATGTGAATCGTGGCCGTCCATTTCCTTATTTTGGGATCGAACGGCTCAGGGTTGTTCTTGCTGAGATATACCCGCGAATAGGGCTTAGAAACCATCATTCTATTTGGGTTTTTATCTTTTTAAAGTTCTAGAGAGAGGGGAGAGAAAGGAAGAAGAAGGGAGTGAGATCCGGTTTCTGGAGGAGATTCAGAGCGCCAAATCGCAAGCCGAGTCCAGATCTACAGAGGCGAGGTCATCGCGGTGCTTTTCATCCGTATAGATTTCCATGGCGCTGAAGATAAATGCTAGGGCAACGATTCTCTTCTTGAGCATGTGAAGCTCTCCTTTTGCATAAGGAAACCCGCTCCCGCGAGTGTGCGTTGAGTGTGCGGCGTTCCTTGGGGTAGATGTGAATAGTCCCCCTTATTTTCATGTAGAGTCCGAAATCGAGATATAGATATATGCATGGTGTGTAAAGCCTACCCGGACAAGTTGGTCTGGATCTGTGATGTTTCATTATGCAAGATTAGCCAGAGAAGACTCCGTTTCTTTGGTTGTTTTCGGGTTTTCTACGCGGTAGATTGCAACAAAGAGTCTTGGGGATAAACTCTAAGGTGCACCCGGAAAACAGGGCGGAAACGCATTTCTTCAAACTAGGTGGCCTATGAGCCAACCTTGAACATAATTGGGTTATGCACATATTTGATCTTTTTGGGACTCGGGGAAGCTTGACCCGCGCATATAGCTTAAATTGACGTTGCGGTGTGAGAAATGGGTTAGGCAGAATCGTACCCGCTCTATGTCGTTCGGTTAAAGATACCTAAAGTACATGGTACTTACCATTGGCATAGAAAAAGGGTCTTAGGCTTACGCTAGAAAGAATAAAATGCTCACGAGTATTGTCGTCCATAGAGCAGTGGTGAGACTGCGGTTTTGACCGTGTTCACCGTGTAAGTGCCCTGAGAGCACGGGGTGTGCGGCCGTGTATGCATGCACCTGTGAAGTTGTGATTATTCACTATGTTGCTTATTATGCTAACAAGTGCAGGGAAGGAGCATCGCCGGCCTGAGTTTGGGGGCGGGATCGTTATAATTTGGTCAGCTTTAGCTGACCGTTACTTTTGTTTGCCATCGTTGCGGTGAATTGTGCTTACAGGTGCTCCGAAGCCGAGTGGCAAATAGCGGGCCAAAGCCCCTCTTGCTGAGCCGACCCTTGAAGGCCTTGTTTTGTTTACTTGTTAAATTCATGTGTGACCGGCCTGCGAGCCAAAGTATGGAAGTCACTATTTTAAATTTAGTGAACTCTTGTAAGGCCATAAGCCTGTACTTTGTGTACATTATAATTCATTCATGTTTGGGTTCGATAGTGGACATTCATGCTTGTGGTTGGGTTCTTATTTTTGCAACTTAATAAATTGCTTCCTCTAGATGCTCTGTGTAGGACGTTAAGATTGAAAGAATGGTTTCAATGAGTAACCCTTCGGTCTGTTTGTGGTTATGGCATCAGGCCCCGGCCGGACCTACTTCTATATGCTATGTAAAGGATAGGGGTGTCACAACCCGAATTTTCTCTAAATTAAAGAATTATCAGAGTATGAGAAAATGCGCGTCATGATGCCACGTCAAGCAGGGGATAACTGCTGACGCTCATGAAAAACCATCTACTACACTTTATGAAAGAAATTTATGAGTTTAATGATTAGAAAATCTGTTATACATTAGAGGCCGTATCCCTCGGCTCGGTGGATCACCTAGTCCACAGTTTAAAACTATACTTAAGCGTTGCGGAAAAATATTTTATTCAGGTTTGACATCCTAAGAAGTGCATAAGAGCCCTAAGAGTACCACTTATGCCATGCAAGACTCTACATTTAATTTATATTATATTTAAGGAAACGATCTTTATACGTTGTTTGGAAAATAATGATTTACCTTTATAAAACATGTTGATCATGCGATATACTTATAATAATAATTGTAGTTTTAAAATAACTAGCAACGTAGCATAAATCCTCCCCAGAGCAAGTAGACTATCTCCAGAAAATGGTAGCAGCAAAAGTAATATATCTAGTACAAAGGTAAAAACTACCAGTGGGCGCCAACAACCTGACACGAACCCACAGGCAAATACGTATGTCTGTAAGAAAAGTACAGAAAAACTACCTCAATAACAAAGCAACAGGATCTCCAAAGTCCAAGAGACCACCAGCAACACCACCGCAACCTAGCCACCAAACTGGCTACTGCTCAGAAATTGAGGCATTCAAAAGAAGAAAGAATACCTCAGCAAGCAAAACAAGGAAAAATTGCATGGAAGTGTCAACCAGGGAATAAATAAAAGAGAAAAACACATAGCAGAAAAAGTCATAACTGCCCAAGGCAAGACAACAAGGAATGCACTACGTACGAGGAAACAACACCAACCCTGCCCAGAAACTACATCCTGCAGGGTCTACTTGGATACTAAGAGCCCAAAGTGTTGCAATCTACCAAGGGAGAAACTTCTAACACCATAAGCTGTGGGAGATGGTAGTAGCAAAAACAAACAACATGGATCTGGGTTAGAGGCAAACTCAGTCCCCCAACCACCATTTCCAAGCCAACAAGCTCAAGTGTCTATATGTGAAAGCACAAGAAAACCTTCCACCCCCTTGCCCAGCCCATACCTGGAGCAAGATAGAAGAATAAGGGTGGCCTTGGCTAAATTACACAACACCTCCCCCATGAAGAGCTTCAAACCACCACTACTAAACAAGACCCACGATTCGGCCTTTAGGAAAGAAAAAACATGGCTGACAAGGAAACTCAAAATAAAATCAAGGAATTCACTCGGGAACGAAAATCAAGGAAAGAGAAATAGTGTTGAAGTTTCTCAACACGGCTTGGCATTGAGTGGAACCCACTCAGCGCCTAACCAGACCTTGACGTTGAGTGAGTTAGCCTCACTCAGCGCCAGAACAGCCATGGAATTGATTGAGAATCACTCACCCAACGCCCTCCTCAAGAATAGCTTTGGCGTTGAGTGAGCTATCCTCACTCAACGCCAAAATAGCCATCGCGTTGAGTGAGGTCCAGTCCCTCAACGCCTATAACAAAAGAGGCAGTGGCATTGAGTGAGCTAACCTCACTCAATGCCAAAACAGCTATGGCGTTGAGTGAGGTCCACTCCCTCAACGCCTTTAGCAAAACCACAAAACCCAATGGTGGCGTTGAGTGAGTCCACCTCCATCGACGCCAAAGCAGCTTTGGCGTTGAGTGAGGTCAACTCAATCTACGCCAAAGTTCACTCCCGTAGGAAAACCCTAAACCATCGCCAACAAGAGGAGGTGGGCGGGAATGCCAACTGATTTTCGCCGAATCAGCGGGAATGCAGGATGATTCTCGACGAATCGGCGCGAATCCAGGATGATTCTCGCCGATCGGCGGGAATCCAGAATGATTCTCGACAAATCGGCAGGGAATCAAGGATGATTCTCGCCGATCGGTGGGAATCACTAACGAAACACGACGAAATCGGCGGGAATTCCCGTCGATTTTGACTTAGACGAAAATTCTCACTCAATCACCCCACCACTCAGCCGCAAGGAACAGACCAAACTATGGCTTTGAGTGTGTCCACCACACTCAATGCCAAGTCCGGGCGGCTTTTGGCTTTGAGTGTGTGCACCACACTCAACACAAAAACCCGAGAGTCTACCAAGACTGGTTCTAACCACAGCCCTACCACAACTTCCTCCCTCACTCTCTCTCTCGGCCCCACCCGCAAAAGCAAACAACTACGACTACAAATATGGAGTCTAAATGGTGAACACAACTTGCAGGTTGAGCAAATAGCACAAGGAGGGGGCTCATTAGAGAATCTAAGCCCTAAAATTTAGCAAGATAAAAGAGAATATGCTTGGTTTCTACCCTAGGGCTAACCGGGAAACATTCCAAAATTCAAAAGAACAACAATGGCAAGGTCAAGAATACAACTTGCCTCGATTTCCGGCGACACTTGGTCGGCTTTCCCTCCTCTTCACTCTGCATTAGATGGAGCAGCACCTCACAAGCAAACCCGCACTATAATTGTGGAAACCACAAGAAACCGAAAATCCAAGTCTCCTAAAACTCCACGAAAAACAAACCTCTTACCGTCGAAATGAAGATCTGAGCGAGAGAAAGACAAGGCCGCTTTCGGAATCAAAATCCGTCAACGAACACTCCCGAAATCGCCGTCCGAAGGAGAAGCAGGTCCGGCGGGTTCCCCTATTTTCCGCGAACAGGAGCAGCAGTTTCGATCTTGGGGAGAAGAAGAGAGGAGAAGTGGGCTCGCCACTTCTTAGAAAGGCTTTTATACAAGCTTTAAAGCATCGGTTCAGCAAAACCGAACCCAACGGTCTGCTCCTTAAATAAAAAAAAAGAGAATTTCTTCAAGTCTTTACTAATGGCACACCCAAAGCGATGCGAAAACCAAACTATCTTGGAATTCGACGAAATTCGCACCGTAGCTAAATATCCACGCTACAAACATAACGGCGAAGTCGAAACTAACTTTCGATGAACAGAACTCGAGTTATACCCTCCCGAAGCCAAAACACAAGCATCCCCCGGGAAGCCACACCGGGTCACCCAAAACAACTCGGCTTGCTAGGGAGATCTTGCCAACAAGCTACAAAATAGGGCACCCAGTTCTAAGGAGTTAAGACCACACTCCACAGATGGCGCAAGCCAAGAAAATGCGTCGACGTAACGCCAAACGAGAATTTAAATAATCGCAAAAAAAAATCGGGGGCGTTACAGTCACTCCCCCAAAAAGAAAGTTTTGTCCCGAAACTTTACGCACAACACCTCTACTATAGAAGGAAAGTAATAATCCAAACATTACAAGAAGAAAAATAAACCAAACTAATCAGGGAAACAGCTGAGGGTAAGCCTCCCTCATAGCCGACTCTAACTCCCAAGTCGCGCTCTCCAAATCCTGATTCCTCCAAAGAACTTTCATCATCGGAATAAACTTCTTTCGTAGCACCCGTTCCTGAGTATCCAAAATACGGATCGACACTTCAACAAAAGAGAGGTTGGGTTCCAACTGGGGCACAACGTCCAATACTTGCCCACTGCTGCGCACGCACTTTCGCAATTGGCTAACATGTAAAACATAATGAACACCTGGGAAGTTTGCTGGCAAATCCAACCTGTAAGCTGACACCCCAATCCGCTCCAAAATCTTAAACGGGCCCACATACCTCGGGTCCAATTTCTGATTCTTACCAAACCTCTTTACACCCACCATCGGGGAAACTTTAAGAAATACAAGGTCCCCTATAGAAAACTCCAAGGCAGACCTACGCCGATTGACGTTCTTCTCGTACCTATCCTGAGCTATACGAAGCATCTCTCGAACAAGCTTCACTGCGACTTCCATTTCCTCGAGCGCATCAGGACCCAATAATGGCCTCTCACGAGCCTCAGCCAAAAACAACAGAGTTCTGCAGCGCCTCCCATACAAGGCTTCGAACGGAACCATCTGCAAGCTCTCCTGATAACTATTGTTGTATGCAAATTCCATAAGTCGCAGTCGCTCGTCCCACGCTCCACCGTCGTCTAAAATGTAGCATCGGATCATATCCTCAACTATCTGATTCACCCGCTCCGTCTGCCCATTAGGCTGTGTGTGATACGCAGTAGAATACCTCAGATCCGTACCAGAACCCTCTTGCAGACTCTGCCAAAAATGAGAAGTAAACCGGGAGTCTCGTTCAGAAATGATGCTAACCGGCACACCGTGCAGTCAGATGACTTCATTCAAGTACAACTCCGCTATCTTCTTCATCGGGTAATCAATCTTATTTGGAACGAAGTGAGCACACTTCATCAGTCTATCCACTATGACCAAAACGGAATCAAATCCCCCCGGGGATCGCGGTAAACCCGTGATGAAATACATAGATATACTTTCCCACTTCCAAGTCGGGATCTCTAACGGAGTCAACTTGCCACTAGGCCTTCCAAGATCGGCCTTCACCCGCTTGCAAGTGTGGCACTACGCAACAAATCGGGCTATATCTCCTTTCATGCCATACCACCAGGCAATTTGCTTTAAGTCACGATTCATCTTTGTAGATCTTAGATGGTAGGCAACGATGGATCCATGAGCCTCTCTGCAAACCATACCCCGAATGTCCCCAACCGCGGGGATTCAAAATATGTCGCGGTACATCAAAGTTCCCGCATCATCGATGGAATAATCCGGCAACTCTCCTCTCTCAGTCCTGGAGTATAAGTGTTAAAGATCCAGGTCGTCCTTCTGGTGAAGTCTGGTCAAAGAAATCCAAGACGGCTCTGCCACTGACAAACTACTCTGCAGGCCACAGCATCCCACTTATATATCCATAAGGAGTAACTCCTCCACTAAATGATCGGCGGTGAGATTAAAGATCTTTCCCGTCTTACGGCTCAGGGCGTCGGCCACCACATTGGCCTTGCCTGGATGATACTGGATCTCTACATCATAATCGGCCACATATTCTAGCCACCGACGCTGGCGCAGATTTAACTCCTTCTGCGTGAACACGTACTTCAGGCTCTTATGGTCGGTGAAGATCTTGCACTGAGCCCCATAAAGTAGGTGTCTCCACAGTATCAACGCATAAATAACCGTTGCGAACTCGAGGTCATGCGTAGGTTAATTCTTCTCATGAATCTTCAGTTGCCTTGACCCATAGGCAATCACCTTACCAACCTGCATTAATACACATCCCAGACCTACATGCGAACCATCCACGTATACATCATAATCCACACCCTCAGCAGGCAGGGTCAGAACGGGAGCAGTGCAAAATCTCCTCTTTAACTCCAGGAAGGCTTCTTCGCACTTCTCGCTCCAAACAAAATCCACGTTCTTCTGAGTCAGCTTAGTCAAAGGTGCAGCTATGTAAGAGAAACCCTCCAAAAACCTCCTGTAGTAGCCGACCAATCCTAGAAAGCTCCTAATCTCCTTGGGCGTGCCCGGCCTACTCCAATCCATCACTGCTGCGATCTTTTCCGGGTCAACCGAGATCCCATTCTTATTCACCACGTGGCCCAGAAACGAGAGCTGAGGCAACCAAAATTCGCACTTGCTTAACTTGGCGAATAACTTATGGTTCCTCAACTCCGATAAAAACAAGTGCAGATGCTGCTCATGCTCCTCCACACTGCGAGAATAAACCAACACGTCATCGATGAAGACAACCACGAACTTATCTAGGAAATCCTTGAACACCCGGTTCATCATATCCATGAACGCTGATGGAGCGTTTGTCAATCCAAACGACATCACTAAGAACTCAAAATGTCCATGCCTCGATCTAAACGCAGTCCGTGGAATATCTGCCTCACGGATCCTAAGCTGATGATAGCCTGAACGAAGGTCAATCTTGGAGAAGACCGTGCTACCGCGCAAGTGGTCAAATAAATCATCGATCCTCGGCAGAGGGTACCTGTTCTTAATTGTGACTTTGTTCAACTCCCTATAGTCGATGCAAAGCCGCATTGACCCATCTTTCTTCTTCACAAATAGAACAAGAGCACCCCAAGGCGATGAACTCTGCCTGATAAACCCTTTCGCCAACAACTCATCAAACTGGACTCGCAACTCCTCTAGCTCTCGAGGGGCCATCCGGTACGGCGCCTTAGCAATAGGACGTGTACCCGGCTCCAAATTGATCACAAACTCAACATCCCGCTCGGGAGGAAGACCAGGAAGCTCATCAGGAAAAACATCGGTGAAATCACGAACAACTGGAATCTCCTCTAAGCGCAGTACACTAACAGCGGTCCCAACCACCGAGACCAAACAAGCAAAACAATCCGAAAGAAAAAACTTCTGAGCACATACCGCAGAGATGACAGGAGAATCCTGGCTCAGATCTGCATACACGCTTCCGGGCTGACCGTCATCCCTGATGAAGTCCTAGCGCTTACCTTTGCACTGAATGACGTCATCATACCTAGACAGCCAGTCCATGCCCAAAATAACATCGAAGTCCTCCAGATCAATCATCTTTTGGTCTGTCTTTGTAAGGAAGTCCCCCAACAAAACAGGGCAATCTAACACGCCCAAATCTGACAACACAGATTCACCAGAGGGGAACTTGACACGAAAGATATCCCAAACTCGATCTAAAGTCAACCGATGTCGCTCTATAAAGGGTTTAGCCACGAACGAGTGGGTAGCGCCAGAGTCAAACAGAACACGCGCCCAGCGGTTCTTCACCTTAAACTTCCCCATAGGAACATATATAACTAAGGAACTACCACAACAATACTACAAACATTCTAGCAAGACAAGAACAAAACACTCAGGCTGGAAAGACAACTAACCTGAGATGACCTGAGTTGAAGCTTCAGCCTCCTCAGAAGAGATCACGTTCAGCTTTCCCTTTCCCTTGTCCACACGTGGAGGTGGAGGTAATGCCTGAAGAGGATTTGCATGAAGAGCAGGATGGACCTGAGGACACCTAGACTTGATGTGTCCCCTCTGCCCACACTGAAAACAGACCTTATCCTTGGACCAGTACTGGGCAGCATCATGCCCGGGTCGCTTGCAAACAGAACAGGGGACATCTCTCCTAGGAGCACCCTGAATTGCATGAACCTGCTCCTTCCCCTGAGCTACTGCCCTCTTGAAACATCTCTCGACAGGGTGGCCTGACCGGCCACAAAAATTGCACACCACTTTGCTCTTCTTTCCAGGAACCGTACCGGGTACCTGGGGTTTCTTTTCCTCCACAGACTTCCTCTTATCCTTCCTACTTTGCTGTCCTCTTCTCTTCGCGGTCTCAATAGCCTCCACTTTCAGATCAGCCTCCACTACTCCTATATAAGTCTCTGACCCATAAGCACTGGTCAACTGCTGACCTCACTCCTCAAACCACCGAGAAATCGCTTAACTCGATCAGCCTCAATACTGACCAATCTCGGGGAAAAATGGCTCAGCTTGCTGAACTCTATCTCATACTTACCCACTGTGAGTTTCCTTTGCTTCAGATGGAGGAAGTCGTTCATGAGGCGGTCACACTCGACCTAGGGTAAAAACTTCCTCAATAGCATCTCCTTGAACACCTCCCAAGAGCATCCAGCTACCAAGCTCTCCTTCTCTCTCAGCCACCAACTCTTAGCCAAACCTTTAAGCTGATAGGAGGCTATCATCACCCTATAATCGTCTGCAATCCCTGAGTACGAGAACATCTTCTACATGGAGATCAGCCAGTCATCTATCACTATGAAATCTGCCTTCCCGTCATAAGTGGGAGGGCTCAGCCTCTGAAACTGCGAGATGAAGGCCATCACCACTGGAACCACCACTGGAGGTCTTAAGGGTGTAGGAGGGCGAGGAACAGTAATCCCCCATGCAGGGCCTTGCACTCCCTGAGTCTGTCCTGCCACAACTGCTACCAAAGACTGGATCTGGGCTCGCACCTCCACCAACTGCCTGCTCAAAGAATCGCTACTCTGCCGCAAGCTTTCGATTACCGCATCATTCTGAGCTCTAGATGACCCACCCTCAGATAGGGGAGTCGATCTAGTTGAAGGACGTCTCGCCATCCTAAAGTCAAAGCTACACTAGTAAGATCTTAGTACAACGGCTAGACCCAACAACAAGTACAGACAATACATATATAGATATGAACATAAAGCTGCTAAACTTGCTCTGGGAGTTTATTTTTTTTACAAAAATTGATGTTATGCCCTAACCTAGGATGGTTAACCACCACATTACTAATTCTTGTGCCTAGATCGGGAATGCATGACTTTATATTATTTTTGACTCGAAAACTTATGTGTGTACATATGTCATCCTGCCAGTCTTTAGCTTGGCACGTTGTGCTTATGCAATGTTATGCTATGCATGTTTGTGCTATGCATTCTAAAAAGGCCCTAATGCATGTTATGAGCGGCGTACGCATGAAAATGTTATGCATCCCATACTACATAACATTCACATGCAACAAAGAAAAGAAAACGTGCTAGTCGCAGCCATGTGGTGAGGTTATGCATCCCATACTACATAACCCTCATATGTGGCCCCTATGGTTGATCCATATAAGAACACATATTATGCATCCCATACTACATAATATGCCCCGTATACTTTATGTTATGCTATGAGTGTAGTGTTCGTGCTTTTGCCAAGACGTGCTGATGACATATTGGTGTGTGAATGACATGATGCTGAACTACTAAAGCAATCAAAGGAAGGTTGCCCGACTAACTTGTCAAGCAACTTCCCTCTGATACCAACTGTCACAACCCGTATTTTCTCCGAATTAAAGAATTATCAGAGTATGAGAAAATGCGTGTCATAATGCCACGTCAAGCAAGGGATAACTGCTGACGTTCAGGCAAAACTATCTACTACACTTTATGAAAGAAATTTATGAGTTTAATGATTAGAAAATCAGTTATACTTTAGAGGCCGTATCCCTCGGTTCGGTGGATCACCTAGTCCACAGTTAAAAACTATACTTAAGTGCTGCGGAAAAATATTTTATTAAGGTTTGACATCCTAAGAAGTGCATAAGAGCCCTAAGAGGACCACTTATGCCATGCAAGACTCTACATTTAATTTATATTATATATAAGGAAATGATCTTTATACGTTGTTTGGAAAATAGTGATTTACTTTTATAAAATATGTTGATCATGCGATATACTTATAATAATAATTGTAGTTTTAAAATAACTAGCAACCTAGCATAAATCCTCCCTAGAGCAAGTAGACTATCTCAAGAAATGGTAGCAGCAAAAGTAATATATCTAGTACAAAGGTAAAAACTTCCAATGGGCGCCAACAACATGACATGAACCCACAGGCAATTACATATGTCTGTAAGAAAAGTACAGAAAAACAACCTCACTAACAAAGCAATAGGATCTCCAAAGTCCAAGAGACCACCAGCAACACCACCGCAACCTAGCCACCAAACTGGCTTCTGCTAAGAAACTGAGGCATTAAAAAGAAGAAAGAATACCTCAGCAAGCAAAACAAGGAAAAACTGCATGGAAGTGTCAACAAGAGAATAAATAAAAGAGGAAAACACACAGTAGAAAAAGTCACAACTGCCCAAGGCAAGACAACAAGGAATGCACTACGGGCGAGGAAACAGCACCAACCCTGCCTAGAAACTACATCCTACAGGGTCTACTAGGCTACTAAGAGCCCAAAGTACTGCAATCTACCAAGGGAGAAACTTCTAACACCCTAAGCTGTGGGAGATGGTAGTAGCAAAAACAAACAACATGGATCCGGGTTGGGGGCAAACTAAGTCCCCCAACCACCATTTCCAAGTCAACAAGCTCAAGGGTCTACATGTGAAAGCACAAGGGACCTTCCACCCCCTTGCTAAGCCTGTACCTGGAGCAAGATAGCAGAATAAGGGTGGCCTTGGCTAAATTACACAACACCTCCCCCATGAAGAGCTTCAAACCACCACTACTAACCACTACCCACTATTCGGCCTTAAAGAAAGAAAAAACATGGCCGATAAGGAAACTCAAAATAAAATCAAGGAATTCACTCGGGAACGAAAATCGAGGAAAGAGAAATAGTGTTGAAGTTTCTCAACACGGCTTGGCGTTGAGTGGAACCCACTCAGCGCCTAACCAGACCTTAGCGTTGAGTGAGTTAGCCTCACTCAGCGCCAAAAAATCCATGGCGTTGAGTGAGAATCACTCACACTACGCCCTCTGCAAGAACAGCTCTGGCGTTGAGTGAGCTATCCTCACTCAATGCCAAAATAGCCATGGCATTGAGTGAGGTCCACTCCCTTAACGCCTTCAGCAAAAGAGGCAGCGGCGTTGAGTGAGCTAACCTCACTCAACGCCAAAACATCTATGGCGTTGAGTGAGGTCCACTCCCTCAACGCTTATAACAAAACCACAAAACCCAACAGTGGCATTGAGTGAGTCCACCTCCCTCGACGCCAAAGCAGCTTTGGCGTCGAGTGAGGTCAACTCACTCTATGCTAAAGTTCACTCCCGCAGGAAAACCCTAAACCATCGCCAACAAGAGGAGGTCGGAGGGAATGTCGACTGATTCTCGCCAAATCGGCGGGAATGCAGGATGATTATCGCCGAATCGGCGAGAATCCAGGATGATTCAAGCCGATCGGTGGGAATCCAGAATGATTCTCGGCAAATCTGTAAGACCCCCCCTTTTTTTTTCAACCACCGGGGTCTTATGCCCAGAACCGCCGCTTTGCGATGACACCTTCGCACCCGGGAAGGTCGTCACTACAACGCGCCGATTCTGCCGGCCTTTTCGATCACAATAAGTAGCACAATAATTGAAGTAACAACAATGCAGTCCACAATAATAAATCACATGTAAATAAGATAAAATCTCCACGAAGGGAGTGTCCACAGAAAACATCAGAGTACTATAAATGCGGGCTTATGCCCGGTACAAAATGTCCTCACTACAAGTCTCTCATGCGGAAGCGAAAACAGAATCTACTCAGAGTCGAGACTCACGGTCCCGGCTGTATGAACTCCGGAGCTAGACTGCCCCATCTCCAGGCGCACCGATCTCTGGGGCTGCTCCTCCATGCTGGGCTCCATGATCCCCTAAATGATGCGGTTCGAAAACCGTTAGCCATAAAGACTAAGCCCTATCATCCCCTACCACTTCCCCCATGGCTCCTAGGTACCGAGCGGGGAGAAAGAAAGGGGAGGACATATTTGTGGAGAATAAAAGTAAACAGGTGACAGTGGACTTAATCTAGCAAGTTGTATTCGGTGAACAGTTAATATGAATGTTATAATAGGTCTAGCAGTAAGAAAAGCAATTATATGAATTTAAACCTTCACTTATGTGAGAACACATAAGAAAAAGGGATCTTTTGCAAGGCTCCCATCGTATAGAGTGTCCCATACCACTTATACGTTGGGGTGTCGGTTATCAAATAGCAATGGTTGTTATATATTGAAATTAACCTTTGATTTATAAACTTGCCCACACAAGCTTATAGACCAAGGGGTCGTTTTGCAGGTCCTAATGTATAAGCGTCCCATACCACTTATACTTTAGGTGTCAGGGTTAAATGAATCGATTATGCTATGACATGCTAGTGGGTATGATGAAACATGCAAGTGCAACTCACACACCCGACTCTGTGCACACAGACCTTTAGTTCCCCCCTTTCGGAGCCGTTACCTCCCAGGATACCTCCGTAGTGGCGGACGGAAGCGGTGGGTTGGGCCTCGCCCACCTCAAAACCAGTAAAAGCACCACTGGTCTGACCTATCGTACGCCTCAACGCTTGGTGCACTAAGCGGACGCCTGCGTACTCTTGCCGGCTGGCGCACCGGACTTCTGTTGGCGAAGTGCTAACCACCTCGCCGAGTCAACGATATCGGTGTCGGTGCAATCGAACTCCCCGATATCGTAAAACCCACCACCTTAACTTTTCCTATCATATGCACATGCAAGTTTATTCGTAAGCACACAAAACCGAGCCGAAGCTCCCCGGACCAAACGTCCGTCTCCAAACCAACCGAGCCGAAGCTCCCCGGACCATCCCGTCCGTCTCTTAACCAACCGAGCCGAAGCTCCCCGGACCCAAACGTCCGTTTCCAAATCACTCGAGCCGAAGCTCTCATCAATCTTCCTGTGCCAACAGTGTTTGTAAAAAGTGCAGCCCTAGTTACTAAGTTACTCTTGCCAGTTTGTTATTACAGTTTACGTTAGCCCAGGACTGCCCCCGGTATTCCCCGTGAAGGGCTCTCAAGGGGCACTAGGAACCAAGACGGCGGCATTACGGCCCGAAGTTCCCTTTCGCAAGGCACTTAATATTATTGGTTTATCTCCCTTAACCCGATTCCCTTCTCATATTTCGTTAGACTATCCTAGGGTGATTTTTAACCTTCCTCTCTTCGGGAAAAGCGATCTTTCGCCAAACCCGAGCACCTCTTAACTCTAGCTATCACCACTTCTCACCACTCTTTATATCTTCCTATTATGATTTCCTCCACATTTCCACCCAGACAAAATGAATTATTTAACTCCAATGTCTTTCTCAGATCATGTCTTATTTCAATTCACAATTGCTATATGCAGACCGACCTAGACTTCATGTCGAACCGGTTATGCAATGATCCAATACTAATCCAATTGCCCTAAATTAATTTACTGGAGACTTACCATGATGTAAATGACCTAAATCCAGAAAATGGAAATTTTCCTAATCTATTTGGCATTTAATTAAATTCCTCGAAAATCCCAAGGGCTACCGGTTTGAACATGAACTAACCTAAGTAATCATGCAAGATGTCCAGCAAATTTATGATAGATAGTAGATTATCTCAATAGGTTAAATCCTATGTATCATAATTTCTCTATCATTAAAAGGGCATGAAAACTATTTTAGAAATAATCTCTAACTTTTGTTATTTATGAATCAAGTACAAAAAATATTCTTCCAAAAATTATAAATAATTTATTCCATGCAGATAAAGGCCTAAAATTAGCACTGGCCAAGTTTCATAATTTTCCAGCAAGTATTTTATCCATAATTAATTTTTAAACAATAAAACCTCTTTCTATTATCTGTGAACAAAGTACCAGATTTATTCAACATAAAATTCTATAAAAATTCAGGGATCAATGTTCTACTGGTCAAGATCTAAATCCAGAATTTTAACTGATTATAATTAATTTAAACCCTCCAAATATTTGAAACAACAAATCGGGCTAATAATCCTTTAATACATGAAGTATGATATTTATTAATCATTAAATTCCAGGAAAATTACCATAATTCTAAAACATCCTAAAACTCCCTCCTCCCGAGTTTCATGATTTTTGGATTAGATTTAGTGCTTAAAATAACTGAATTACATGTTTATCCTAAATCAAACTCTCAACCTTCGAGGTACCTAATTACCTCCAATTCCTTCACTATATCAACCAGAGGGTTTTCGGCACATCATGCCACTCTCCTCCAAATTTCAAGGGCATACAAGAGCTTTTGCTCCTATGTCCTTCACAAACCTCAAAACCCTTCATTTAGGGTTTGAGCTTGGATCCTAGGGTAAGTCAACCCTAAACCACTCCATTTTTCTCCAAACAGGTTATAACACCCTTCTCTAAGCCAGAGGTCGGAATATCAGTCTCTGTTGAGGTGATTTGACCTCTCCGAACTCTTAGTGCACTTTCTACTAAAAGTTGCCTCACTAATGCCTAGTTAAGGGTAGAAGATTTCTCACCCAAAACTCCTCCAAATCAATTGGAATTTTGTACAGACCTAGGTTTTATAGCCAGGGACCACTCACCAAAATTTAGGAGGGCCTGGAGGTCATTTGACCACCTAAATAAATTCCTCAAAGTTTATTAAATTAAAACAAAAACATTAGGCAAAGTATCTCCAAAAATTCCCATTTTTGTCTGCCTTTATGTATAACCAAGGTTAATCCACTGCCCAAATTTCAGGTCATTTGGACAAGGGACGAAGAGTGGGCATCCGTTTTAATTTCTGCCCAACTCTAGGTATAGCCCCCACTAAAACGGGTGCTGCGGCCGAACCGCTTACCCAAACGAGTTCAAACCAATTTTAAATTAATTTAGACTCGAAGGGCTACAACTTTCGTGACTGGTCATTTTTCCTAATTCGGCCTCTAAGTGCCTCGTTTTGCAGCCTCGAAATACATTAAAATAATCTATTTTTCCATTATGTAATATATAATAATCTATGTATTATAATATTGATTCTACTGTTCATCTTGTTCATGAACCCGAAAACAGAACTCAGGAAGTCATTTTTCCTGTAACACTTCCGTGATCCATCGCCGGCAGTCCAGTCACTTCCCTGGCCAGCCACCACCACCACCACCTCCGTTGAGGCGATGGCTAGCGGTCGGCGGTGGTTTGGCCGCCGGAGGTGGCGGTTTCCGGTGAACTCAAAAATACCATTTTCATGGTTTTCCCATGAAAACGAGAGACGGGTCCGGCTCCGTTGAGCGCGAACCTCCTTTCTAAGAATCCTAAGATCTACCCATGAAAGAGAAGGAGCAGAGGAGGACCTTGTTCGCGGTTTGAAGGCGAGAAGAACGACGGGGTGCCATGGCGCGGTGGTGGCATTGCTGAACTTCTCCTACAGCAAGAACAAGGATCTGATCCGATTACTTGAGCGTGTAACCTTCTCCTCTTGCTCCAGGTGGGCTTTTATAAGTCAGAAAGTGGGAAGGTGAATGGGTAAAGCCTTAATGGCCATGAAGGCTCCTCCCCTTAACACTTCGGTTATGATGCAGGGCCGTTGAAATGCTGGAAAACAAAGAGGTGTTCGCCAGGTGGTGATTTCCTATTGGACCAACATTTTCCTTATTTATTTAAATAATTAAGGAAGGAAACGACCCATAAATACTCCTTGTGTAACTTCCCACACCCGCATTTATTACCACGCGTGTTAGAATAATTTCGGGCCTGGACCAGAGCCCGGATAGCCAATTATTTGAATGTGGGTGTGGGAACCAGTCTTGGTTAGAACGAGGCACTAAGAGTCTACCAAGACTGGTTCTAACCAGAGCCCTACCACAACTTACTCCCTCACTCTCTCTCTCGGCCCCACCCGCTAAAGCACCAAACTAGAACTACAAATCTGGAGTCTAAATGGTGAACACAACTAGCAGGTTGTGCAAACAGCACAAGGAGGGCTCATAGGAGAATCTAAGCCCTAAAATTTAGCAAGATAAAAGAGAATATGCTTGGTTTCTACCCTAGTGCTAACCGGGAAACATTCAAAAATTCAAAAGAACAACATTGGCAAGGGAAGAATACCACTTGCCTCGATTTCCGGCAACGCTTGGTCGGCTTTCCCTCCTCTTCACTCTGCACTAGAAGGAGCAGCACCTAACAAGCAAACCCGCACTTTAATGGCGGAAACCACAAGAAACCGAAAATCCAAGTCTCCTAAAAGTCCACGAAAAACAAACCTCTTACCGTCGAAACGAAAATCTGAGCGAGAGCAAGACAATGCCTCTTTCGGAATCGAAATCCGTCCACGAACACTCCCGAAATCGCTCTCCGAAGGAGAAGCAGGTCCGGCGGTTTCCCCTATTTTCCGCAAACAGGGGCAGCGGTTTCGGTCTTGGGGAGAAGAAGAGAGGAGAAGTGGGCCCGCCACTTCTTAATAAGGCTTTTATACAAGCTTTAAAACATCGGTTCAGCAAAACCAAACCCAACCGCCTGCTCCTTAAATAAAAAAAAAGAATTTCTTCTAGTCTTTAGTAATGGCACACCCAAAGCGACGCAAAAACCAAACTATCTTGGAATTCGACAAAATTCGCACCGTAGCTAAATATCCACGCTACGAACACAACGACGAAGATGAAACTAACTTTCGACGAACAAAACTCGAGTTATACCTACACGAAGCTAAAATACAAGCATCCCACGAGAGGCCACACCGGGTCACCCAAAACGACTGGGCTTGCTAGGGAGATCTTGCCAACAGGCTACAAAATAGGGCACCCAGTTCTAAGGAGTTAAGACCACACTCCACAGATGGCGCAAGCCAAGAAATCGTGTCGACGTAACGCAAAAAGAGAATTTAAATAATCGCAGATAAAAAATCGGGGGCGTTACAAGGGGTGTTACCAGGGGAAAGATTTGATCATCGACCGACTGCTGAAGGTAGCAAGATTTATCCCGATAAAAAAGGATGACTCAGCTGGTGTGCTTGTTCGGAAGTTTGTGGAGCAGTTCGTCCGTTATCACAGAGTACCAAGGACGATCATATCAGATTGGGATTGACATTTTACATCCAAGGAGTGGCGATCAGTACAGACTTACATGGGCTCTCGTCTGATATTAAGTACAGCTTTTCATCCCCAGACTGACAGGCAAACGGACCACACCAATTGGGCTTTGGAAGAACTACTACGACTATGCATTCTGGATTGCAGAGAGCCTTGGGAGAAGTTGTTGCCACTGGTCGAGTTCTCATATAATAACAACTAGCAGTCCAGCATAAGGATGGCTCCTTATTAGGCCTTATATGGACGGAGGTGTAGGACTCTGCTGTCATGGATACAGGATGAGGATCTGAAGGCTTTGGGCTCGGAGTTTGTTGAGGACATCGAGGATCGAGTGAGGCTGATATGTAATAAGATGTTAGAGGCTCAGAGCATACATGCTAATTATTACGATGCTCGACATCGTCAGGTGGAGTTTCAGGTGGGGGACCGGGTATTCTTGAAGAATCGATCGATGCATGGAGTTTCATGGGTCCGTGGTCAGAAGAAGAAGCTCACCCCAAGATATATGGGGCCTTAAGGGATACTAGAGCGGATCGGTCCCTTAGTATACAGGTTGGAGCTGCCGTGAGACCTTGACGGTTTATATGACGTATTTCACATGTCCTCCCTAAGAAGGGCTCTACTACGCCTGGAGCAACAGATTATGGTCACAGATGGGCAGGTAGCATCTGATTGGTCAATTCACTGGAGCTGGTCCAGTTTGATGACAAGGGGATATGGGTCTTGCGACGTAAGAAGGTCCAGTTGGTCAAGGTCTTGTGGAGAAATCATGGGCAAGAGGAGAACACATGGGAGCCACAGGACTTGATGCAACAAGGGTACCCGGAGATTTTCAGTTAGGTATTCCTTACAACCACTCGGGATGTTATAATTTATTTTTCATACTTGAAAACCCTTTTTCCCAACTCGAATTTCGAGGACGAAATTTTTTGTTTATGTATTTGGATTTGTAACATCACTCAGACAACTAGACCCCCTAGGCGTGGTTTTGTCATGACTAGGTTGTAAAGCCCAGAAACTCAAAAGAGTGACTGGTGGCGTTTTGAGACAAGTCTGGGATTTGGTAGAGGTGACACGGCCTGGTATATGGGCGTGTCCCAGGGGCGTGCTGTGCTCGGGTTCGGCGATGGTCGCGTGGTCGACGAAATCGCAGTCAACGGTCGTTGGGGTGTGAACACGGCCTGGGACATGGGCGTGTCCCATGGCATGTCAGTCACTCAAAGACTTTCACTCAATGAACGTTGAGTGAGGATGCACGACATTATCCCAGCCGTGTTCGGGTCCGACACGGGCGTGTAAAATTCAACATGGGCATGTAGAATACCCATGTCCTGCTTGGGTCGTTTGGCGAGTTGTGCTAAGGCAGCTACACAGCCTGGAATACGGGCGTGTCCTACGGCGTGTCTAGCACACGGCATGTGAAACGGGCGAGTCACATGGCTGTGTCATGCTCTGGACGTTCTGGTCCTGTGTCGTTGGAGGAACACGCCCAACTACACGGGTGTGTACTTGCTGACACGGGCATGTCAAGCCGGACAAGGGCATGTCGAGTGCCCGTGTTCATTTCAGGGCATGTCAGTTTTGGTATCGATTGAGGAACACTGCCTTGGACACGGGCATATGGAAAGACATGTTCGACCTAGGAAGTTTATTTTTGGGCCAAATCACAGTCGTTTGTTTCCTTATTTTTGGATCTAACGGCTTAGATATCTCCATGCTAGGGTTAAGGCCGGGATTGAGTGTTTAAACCCTTATTTCTTTTGGGTTCACTCTCTCACTAACTTCTAGAGAGAAGGGAGAGCAAGGAGGAAGAAGGAAGAGAGATCCGCCCGCCGGAGTAGATTAGGAGCGCCAAATCGCAAACAAATCCCAGATGTGTGGAAGCAAGATCATCGTGGTGCTTTTCATCCACATAGTTTTCCATGGCGCCGAGGAGAAATGCTAGGGTAACGATTCTCATCTTGAGCATGTGAAGCTCTTCTTCCTTTGAATGGCAAAACCCTTTCCCGCGAGTATGCGGTGAGTTTGCGGTGTTCCTTTGGGTATATATGTAAATTCCCCCTTGTTTAGAGTCCAGAATTGAAGTACGGGCAAAGGCATGGTGCGTGAAGCTTATCCAGACAAGTTGTTCTGAATCGGTGATGTTGCATTGCATGAGTAGCTGAAGAAGACTCCGTTCCATTGAATGTTTTTGGGTTTCTAGGGGGTACATTGCAGCAGGGATCCTTGGGGATTAACCCCAAGGCGCACCCGAAAAACTGGGCGAAAACGCATTTCTGCCATCTTGGTGGCCTGGGAGCCAACCTTGCACAAAACTGGGTTATGTTCTTGTGTGATCGAATTTGGAATCCATGAGAAGCTTTGCCCGTGCGTACGTGTTAAAGTGACTAGGCGGTGTCAGCAATGGGCAAATGGAAATTGACCCGGGCTATGGGGTTTGGTGACAGATACCTGAAAAAGGGACTGGCCACTAGCATAGTCGTGCGAGTCTTAGGCTTAGATCGGAAAGACTAAAAATGCTCACGAGATTTGCCGTCCAAGGGATGGTGGCGAGACCGTGGTTCTGACCGGGTCCACCGAGTTAGTGCCCTGAGAGCACGGGGGGTGTGTCCATGTGAGCTTCCACCGATGATGATGTGCTTAATCACTATTTTACTTGTTATGATAACAAGTGTAGGGAAGAAGCTTTGCCTCCCTGAGTTTGGGGGTGGAATCTTTATAATTTGGTAAGCTTTAACTGACCGTTATTCTTGTTTGCCATCGTTGAGGTGATTTGTGCTTGCAGGTGCTGCAGAGCCGCTCGACAAATAGCAGGCCAAAGCCCAAGTTGTTGAGCTGGACATCGAAGGCCTCGTTTGTTTAATTATTTAAATCACGTGTGGCCAACCTGCGAGCCGGAGTTTGTATAGCACTATTTATTTAAGTGAACTGTTGTAAGACCATAAGGCCAACACTCTTTGGTACTTTGTATTCTATTCCTGTTTGGTTTGTTAGTGGACATTCTTGCTTGTTGGCTGGGTTCTTATTGTTGCAACTTAATAAATTTCTCCGCTAGATGCTCTATGTAGGACGGGTGTATTGGTTGAATGGTTTCATTGAGTAACCCACTGGTCTATTCGTGGTATATGGCATCGGGCCCCGGCCGGACCTACTGCTATATGCTATGTGACAGATAGGGGTGTTACAATTTTGTATCAGACTACCGGTTTTGGTCAGGCTTAAATGAATTCGTGGACAAATTCACTTTATGGGGTGATGAGCACATGTGTGTGCGTAATCGTTATAACATGAAAAGAACCCATGATTTCCACTTAGAAATGAAAATACACATGTTTGAGGAACTTGTGTGTTCCTATAATTGCGTTTTTCAATGTTTTTTGGTCGCTTATCGGTGTTTTATACGATTATAGGTGACCAGGAGTGGTGCTAGGCCGTCAGAACGTCCAGTTTCTGAGGAAAGCAGCGCACCAAATGATGCGCCGGCAACACCTCCTTCGGCTGAGACCATTTGATTGGTAGAGGAGGTAGTGTTTGCGATGATTAACTCGCAGCCTGCGAGACAGGTGCAGCAGCCTACCCCTGCTGTGAAGCAAGTACCGCTCCAAGCGGCGGAGCCAAGGAGGGTGGAGTAGGTTGTAGTGGAGCCAGTATTGCTTAGGAGAGCAACGACGAAGCGACTTAAGCACGTGATGGGCTTCAATCCTCCAGTGTTCTCAGGGACGGGAACCCCAACTAAAGCAGAGGATTGGCTCTCCATAATTAAGAGAGTGTTGATAGCTACTGATACTGAAGAGTGGCATAAGACCACAATTTCCACGTTCTTGCTGGATCGTGACGCAAGACTATGGTGGGAAGGCTTGGAGCTACACCATCTAAGGGGTAGGAAGTTTATTGACGTCTCAATGGAAGAGTTTTCGAGATTGTTCTTGGCTCGATACCTTCCCTTAGATCAAAGGATAGCAATGGAAAATGAGTTCCAGAGGCTAGTTCAAGGTGAGAGTAGCGTGGATGACTATCTCCACAAGTTTACTCGATTAGGTCGGTATGCAAGCGCTACCTTCGATGATAAGGATCGAAAGACCAACCGATTCTACGAAGGTCTTAGGGATGACTTGAGACTGCTACTATCGTGGCCGACGATGTAGGGTTTCCTGACATGGGTCAACACGGCCTGGACTTTAGAGAATGTCATGAAGAATTTTTAGGCAAAGAAGGACTCTAGTTGTAGGAAGTCACAGTTTAAGGTGCCGACTTCAAAGTCTAGTTTTCAAAGGTGGAATAATAAGGCTAGGACATCGGGTCCAGCCCCTTCTTCGGGTGCCTCGGGGGCAACTACCAACCGAACCACGGGCGCTTGCTTTACTTGTGGGAAGATGGGACATTTTTCCCGTGACTGTTGGAGCGGATGTCAAAAGTCCGAGAGGAAGCAGGGAGCAACCTATGTCGAAAATGGCAAGGTGGTGGAGTCAATCGAATCCCAATATGCTCTGAATCAACCAAGAGTCTATAATCTGGGCCAGCAGGAGGCCATCAAACAAGCGGATGTGGTGACAGGTATGGTTTAATTTATAGCAAGTTAGCTTTAAATACTGTTACCTAGTGCTTGTTAGCTTATTACTGTTTGTATAGGCTTTGTTTTGATTTGCGATAGTCCAACCAGGGCACTATTCAATACGGGAGCTTCGCACTCCTTTTTGTCCGAAGGATTCATATCGCGCATCAGAGTCCCTTATTCGATGGCGAAGGGCAAATTGGACGTTTTGCTGCTGAATGGGTGTTCTATACGTGCAGACAGAGTTTGTGTCGTAAGAATTCATATTGGAAGTCAAGAGTTCGACTTACTAGCATCGTTGCTGCTGCTAGTAGAGTTTGACGTAATCTTTGGTATGGACTGGCTTTCAGAGCAGAAAGCTTTTATTGATTGCAACTATAAGGAGGTCAAGCTGGGTGCTGGGAGGGAGACAATGTTTGCGAGTTTGCAGGGTTTGAGCAAGACGCTAATGTCTGCTCTTTAGGTGGTCAAAGCAGTTCATGCTAGCGCAGAGCTGTTCTTCACGTTAGTGGAGGCTGTAAAGCCTAAAGCCACTTTGGGTAGTATCTCAGTTGTGTGCGAGTACTCTGAAGTGTTCCCGGACTATCTTCCCGGAGCCCTACCACAGCGAGAGATCGATTTCACCATCGAGCTAGTGCCAGGTGCAAAACTTATGTCACGCTCTCCTTATTGGTTAGCGCCTAAGGAGATGGCGGAGCTAAAGTTTCAACTAGAGGATTTGATGGACCAAGGTTATGTGCGTCCAAGTTCATCGCCTTGGAGCGCACCGTTCCTATTTGTTAGGAAGAAGGACGGAAGTTTGCCGCTGTATATCGACTACAGAGAACTGAACAAGTTAACGGAAAAGAACAAATATCCAATCCCAAGGATTGATGATCTTTTCGATCAATTAGTCGGGTCGTCGGTATATTCAAAATTTGATCTGAAGTCTTGTTACTATCAACTGAGGATAAGGGATAGTGATATCCCAAAGAAAGCATTTAGCACAAGGTATGGGCATTTCGAGTTTACAGTAATGCCGTTCGGGCTGACTAATGCGCCATTTGTATTCATGGATCTGATGAACAAAACGTTCAGGGAGTACCTAGACACTTTTATGATCGACTTTATTGACGACATATTGTTGTACTCGCAGTGCGAAGAAGATGACTTCAAGCATCTACATCTGGTTTTGGAGACGCTGAGGAGGAACGAACTATACGCAAAGTTCTCTAAGTGCGATTTTTGGTTATCCTCAGTGGCGTTCCTTGGTCACATAGTCAGTGGAGAAGGGATTGTAGTGGATCTAGCGAAGATTGTTGCTATAGGAGAGTGGCCTGTGTTGTCTTTGGTAGTGGAAGCCTAGAGTTTTCTAGGGCTTGACAGCTATTACACGCATTTCATGGAGAACTTCTCGCAGATAGTGTTACCTCTCACGACATTGACAAGGATAGATCAGAAGTTTGTAAGGACGCAAGAGTGCGCGAAAGCGTTCCAAGAGTTGAAGAGTCGGTTGACAACGACCCCAATGCTAAGTTTGCTGAGTGGGATCGAAGGTTTTGAGATCTAAAGTGATGCCTCAGGCAGTGGATTGGGCTGCGTGCTACTTCAGCATGGAAGTGTTATTGCGTATGGATCGCGTCAGCTGAAAGTGCATGAAAGGAATTATCCAGTCCACGACCTAGAGTTAGAAGCCGTGATTTTTGCGCTAAAGCTGTGGAGGCACTATTCTTACGGCGTAAAGGTCGATATTTACACCGACCATAAGAGCCTGAAATACCTGCTGGATCAAAAATATTTGAACATGAGGCAGCGGAGATGGATGGAGTTCCTCGGGCACTATACGCTTAAAAATCATTATGTGCCCGGGAAAGGAAATGCAGTTGCGGATGCCTTGAGTCGCAAGGCTCTCGCCCAAGCCAACTTGTTGTCGGTTCATGATGTGCGGTTGATTCGGGAGTTGGAGGCGTTAGACATCTGTTGTGTTGAAAAGCAGACTAGCGCCGAAGCGCTGTTGAACGTGACGGAAGTTCAGTATGACTTGGCTGATCGGATTTGGCGGGCTATGGAGTTGGATAGCAGCATGAAGAGATCATGGATGCAGCTTCGGATGGGTCAAATTCCCCATTTATAGTTGAAGATGGGATGCTAAGGAAGGACAATCTTGTGTGCGTCCCGAACGTTGGTAATTTGCGGGTGGAGTTGATGTACGAGGCTCATCATACCAAGTACTAAATTCACCCATGGAGCACAAAGATGTACCTAGATCTGAAGAAGTTGTTCTGGTGGCCAAGACTCAAGAAGGATGTGACACTATTCATGTCTAAATGTCAGACTTGCACCTTAGTGAAGGCAGAGTGCCAAAAGCCAGTGGGTTTCTTAAAACCCTTGCTATTCCGTAGTGGAAGTTCGACGACATTTCGATGGACTTTGTGTATGGATTGCCAAGGTCGCAGAAGGGAAATGACGCCATCTGGGTGATCGTAGATCGGTTAACAAAAGTGTCGCACTTCATTCCACATAGGAAGGATGATTCTGTGGAGAAATTTGCAAAGTTATATGTGGATAATATTGTGCGGCTTCACGGTTTTCCCCGCGGTATCGTGAGTGATCGATGTCACAACCCGCATTTTCTCTGAGGAAAATGAATTATCAGAGTAGGAGAAAACACGCGTTATGATGCCATGTCGAGCAGGGGATAACTGCCGACGCTCAGGCAAACCACAATCAACTATACTTTATGATAATTCATCCGTTAAATGATTAGAAAATCAGTTATATTTTTAAAGATCGTATCCCTCGGCTCGGTGGATCACCTAGTCAACAATTTAAAACTATACTTATACGCTGCGAAAAACTACTTTATTTAGGTTTGACATCCTAAAAGAGTGCATAAGTGTCCCCAGAGGACAACTTATACTATGCAAGACCCTACATTTAATTTATTCTATATATAGGAACACGATCTTTTTACGTTGTTTGAAAAATAGTGACGAGTTTTATAAAACATGCTGATCATGAGTAATACTTATAATAGTGTTTTTAGGTTTAAAAGTAACTAGCAACCTAGCATAAATCATCCCCAGAGCAAGTAGACTTACTCCAGTAAGGTAGCAACAAAAAGTAACATATCTAGTATCAAGGTAAAAAGTACCAGTGGGCGCCAACAAACTGACACGAACCCACTGACAAGTATGTATGTCTGTAAGAAAAACAACACCAAAACTACCTCGCAGAAACAAGGAACTGATCTCTATAGCACCAGAGACCACCAGCAACAACACAGCACCACTAGCCGTCAGAGCGGCTACTATCCAGAACCTGAGGCATTCAAAGAAGACAGAATATCTCAGCAAGCAAACTAGAAAACTGCTCGAAAGTGTCAATCAGAAGATAAGGAAACGAAGAAATCAATGCAGTAACAGTCACAACTGCCCAAGGCAAGGCAAAAAGGAAGTGCACTAAGTGCGAGGACACAACAGTAACTCTGCCCAAAAGTTGCAGATTAAACAAGGCTACCATGAGCCCAAATGCTGCAATATACCAAGGAAGAAACGTCTAACACCCTAAGATGTGAGAGATGGTAGTAGCAAAAACCTCGTGGATCCGGGTTGGAGGCAAACTCAGTCCCCCAACCACTATTTCCAAGAAACCAAGCTCATGGGTCTACATGTGAAAGCACTAGGGACCTCCCACCCCCTTGCCCAGACCGTACCTGGAGCAAGATAAAAGAAAAAGGGTGGCCTTTGCTGAATTACACAACACCTCCCTAATTAAGAGCTTCAAACCACCACTACTAAGCACGACCCACGATTCGGCCTTTTTGAAAAACAAGAAAATAGCCGACAAGGAACCTCAAAAATCAAGAAATTCACTCGGGGGAGAAAATCAAGGAAAGGGAAAATCGTTGAGATTACTCAACATGGCCTGGCGTTGAGTGAGCCCCATTCACTCAACGCCTAATGAGACCTTGGCATTGAGTGAGTTAGCCTCACTCAGCGCCAGAATCAACCATTGTGTAGAGTGAGGTTCACTCACTCAACGCCCTCCGCAAGAATAGCTCTGGCATTGAGTGAGCTAACCTCACTCAACGCCAAAGCAGCCATGGCATTGAGTGAGGTTCACTCACTCAACACCTCCCGCTAGAAAAATCTGGCGTTGAGTGAGCTAACCTCTCTCAACGCCAAACATCTATGGCGTTGAGTAAGGTCCACTCCCTCAACGCCTTCAGCAAAACAGGCAGTGGCGTTGAGTGAGCTAACCTCACTCAACGCCAAAATAGCTACGACGTTAAGTGAGGTCCACTCACTCAATGCCTTAGCACTTAACCGCAACACCAAACGGTGTCGTTGAGTGAGTCCACCTATCTAAAATCCAAAACAGCTTTGGCATTGAGTGAGGTCAACTCACTCTACACCAAAGTACTTACCCGAAGGAAAACCCTAAGCCAACGCCATCCAGAAGAGGTCGGCAGGAATGCCGACCGATTCTCGCCGTATTGGCGGGAAAGAAGATCGATTCTCCCCAAATCAGCGGGAATGCCGATCGATTCTTGCCGAATCGGCAGGAATGCCGATTGATTCTCGCCGAATCGGCGGGAATCACTAACGATCTTGTCGAAGTCGGCGAGAATCACTTAGTGAGTCCCGTCGATTTCGACTTAGACGAATTTTCTCACTCAATCGCCTCACTACTTAGACGCAAAAGAACAGACCTAACTATGGCTTTGAGTGTATGCACCACACTCAATGCCTAGCCCGGGCGGCTTTTGGCTTTGAGTGTGTGCACCACACTCAACACCAATTCCCGAGAGCCTACAAAGACTGGTTCTAACCAGAGCACTACCACAAAAACCTCCCTCTCTCTCTCTCGGTTCCACCCGCAAAAGCACTAAACCAGAAATAAAAATCTGGAGTCTAAATGGTGAAAACAACCAGCGGGTTGAGCAAAAACAGCACAAGGAGGGGGGCTCATAAAGGTAAACCGAAGCACAGAGTTTTTAGCAAGCAAAAAGTGAAAAGCTTGGCTTCTATCCTAGGGCTAACCGGGTAGTTAAGAGGGGGATGATCAAAACAGCAAGTGCAAGAACCACTTGCCTCGGTTTTTCAGTGAAGCTTTACTCGAGCCTTTCCTCTCCATCGGCACCAGCAACAGCAACACCTAGCCAGCACATCCCGAACTTTAATGGCGAAAAAGGGCAAAAACCGAAAATCCAAATCTCTTAAAAACCCTACAAAAATCAAATCTCTTAAAAACCCTACGAAAATCAAATCTCTTACCGTAGAAACGTAGATCTAAGAGAGAGCAATCCAAATCCGCTTTCGAAATCGAAATCCGTCCACAAACACTGCCGGAATCGCCGTCTGAAGGGGTAATAGGTCCGGCTGTTTTTCCTCTGTTTTCCGCGAACAGGAGCAGGCGACGGTTTTCGGGAAGAAGAAGAATGGACCGGCTAATTTGGCTTAAGGCTTTTAAATAAATCTAATCACGCCTTATCATCCTTAACCGTCTACTAAGCCGACGGTTTATTACCAAAGCTTTTGACCGCAGAAATCATCTAAATAGCTTTAAATATACACATTTGCTTTTACTATTAGCACACCCAAAACGGCGCGAAAACAAAACTACCTTGGAATTCGACAAAATTCGCACCGTAGCTAAATATCAATGCTACGAACACAATGGAGAAGTCGAAATTAACTTTCAACGAACAGAGCTCGAGTTATACCCACCCAAAGCCAAGACACAAGCATCCCCCGAGAGGCCATACCGGGTCACCCAAAACAACTCGGCTTGCTAAGGACATCTTGCCAATAGGCTACAAAATAGGCCACCGAGTTATAAGGAGTTTAGTCCACACTCCACAGATGGAACAAGCCAAGAAAATGCGTCGACGTAATGCCAAACGAGAATTAAATAATGGCAGAAAAATTGGGGGCATTACAGTCATTCCCCCTGAAAGAAAGTTTCGTCCCGAAACTTTACGCACAACACTTCTACTATAGAAGGAAAAGTAACAAGCCAAACATTACAAGAAGAAAACAAACCAAACTAATCCGGGGAACAGTTGAGGGTGAGCCTCCCTCATAGCCGACTCTAACTCCCAAGTCGCGCACCCCAAACCCTTATTCTTCCATAGAACTTTGACCATCAGGATGGACTTCCTTCGCAACACCCGATCTTGAGTATCCAATATGTGGACCAGCACTTCAATAAAAGAGAGATTAGGCTCCAACTGGGGCACAATATCCAAGACATGCCCACTACTGCGCACACACTTCCGCAATTGGCTTACATGAAATACATTATGAACACCTGGGAAGTTTGCTGGCAAATCCAACCTATAAGCTGACACGCCAATCCGATCAACAATCTTAAACGGGCCCACATACGTCGGGTCCAATTTTCGATTCTTACCGAACCTCTTAACTCCAACCATCGGGGAAACCTTAAGAAACACAAGGTCCCCTACAGAAAACTCCAAGTCAGACCTACGCCGATTAGCATTCTTCTCGTATCTCTCCTGAGCTATATGAAGCTTTTCTCGAATATGCTTCACTGCGAATTCCATCTCCTCGAGCCCATCCGGACCCAACAAGGGTCTCTCACCAGCCTCAGGCCAAAACAGGGGAGTTCTGCAGCGCGTCCCATACAACGCTTCAAACAGAGCCATTTGCAAACTTTCTTGATAACTGTTATTTTATGCAAACTCCATAAGCCGCAATCGCTCATCCCACGCTCCATCGTGGTCTAGAATGTAGCATCTGATCATATCCTCAACAATCTTGTTCACCCGCTCTGTCTGCCCATTGGTCTGTGGGTGGTAAGCAGTTGAATACCTCAGATCGGTACCCAAACCCTCCTACAGACTCTGCCAAAAGCGAGAAGTAATCCGGGAATCTCGATCGGAAATGATGCTAACAGGCACACCATGGAATTTGATGACCTCATTCAAGTACAACTCGTCTATCTTCTTCATCGGGTAGTCAATCTTATACGGCACGAAGTGAGAACACTTCGTCAGTCTATCCACTATAACCCACACAGAATAAAATCCCCTTGGAGATTTCGGTAAGCCCGTGATGAATTCCATAGAAATACTTTCCCACATCCAAGTCGGGATCTATAGTGGAGTCAACTTGCCACCAGGCTTGCGTGATCGGCCTTCACACGTTTGCAAGTGTGGCACTCAGCAACAAATCGGGCTATGTCACTTTTCATGCCATACTACCAGGGAATTTGCTTCAAATCATGGTACATCTTCGTAGATCCTGGATGGTAGGCAACACTGGGTCCATGAGCCTCTCTGCATACCATACCCCTGATGTATCCAACAGCAGGGATGCAAAATCTGCCGCAGTACTTCAAAGTTCCCACCTCATCGATGTAAAAATCCGGCAACTCTCCTCTCTCAGTCCTGAGGTATAAGTGCAGAAGGTCCGGATCATCCTTCTGGTGACCCCTAGTAATGGAAATCCATGACGGCTCTGCCACTGCCAAACTACTTTGCATGTCGTAGAATCCCACAGAAATATCCATAAGGAGGAACTCTTCCACTAAACGATCGGCAGAGAGATAAAAGATCTTTCCCGTCTTCCGACTCAGGGCGTCGGCCACCACATTGGCCTTGCCTTGATGGTACTGTATCTCTACATCGTAATCGGCCACATACTCAAGCCACCGCCGCTGGCGCAGATTCAACTCCTTCTGCGTGAACACATACTTCAGGCTCTTGTGATCAGTGAAGATCTTGCACTGAGCCCCATAAATTAGATGCCTCCCCTGCTTCAATGCATAAATCACCGCTGCAAACTCAAGGTCATACGTAGGGTAATTTCTCTCGTGAGTCTTTAATTGCCTTGACCCATACGCAATCACTTTTCTAACTTGCATCAATACGCAACCCGAACCAACATTCAAAGCATCCACGTAAACGTCATACTCCATACCCTCAGTAAGTAGGGTCAGAATGGGAGCAGTGCACAATCTGTTCTTTAGCACCAGGAAGGCTTCTTCGCACTTCTCGCTCCAAACAAAGGTCGCGTTCTTCTGAGTCAACCTGGTCAAAGGTGAAACTAGGGTAGAGAAACCCTCCACGAACCTCTTGTAGTAGCCGACCAACCCTAGAAAGCTCCTTATCTCCTTGGGCGTGCCCAACCTACTCTAATCCATCACTGCTGCGATCTTTTCCAGGTCAACCGACATCCTATCCTTGTTCACCACGTGGCCCAGAAAAAAGACCTGAGGCAACCAAAATTCTCACTTGCTTAACTTTGCGAATAACTTGTGATTCCTCAACTCCGATAGAACCAAGCGCAGATGCTGCTCATGCTCCTCAGCATTGCAAAAATAGACCAGCACGTCATCGATGAAAACCACAACGAACTTGTCTAGTAAATCCTTGAACACCCGGTTCATCATATACATGAAAGCTGATGGTGCGTTGGTCAGACCAAACGACATCACACAGAACTCAAAATGTCCATGCCTCGATATAAACGCAGTCCGCGGAATATCTGCCTCACGGATCCTGAGCTAATGATAGCTAGAACGAAGATCGATCTTAGAGAACACTGTGCTACCGCGCAGCTGATCAAACAAGTCATCGATCCTCGGCAGAGGGTACCTATTCTTAATAGTGACTTTGTTCAACTCCCTGTAGTCGATGCAAAGCCGCATCGACCCATCCTTCTTCTTCACAAATATGAACAGGAGCACCCCAAGGTGACGAACTATGCCTGATAAACCCTTTTGCCAACAACTCATCTAACTGGACTCGCAACTCCTCTAGCTCACGAGGGTCCATCTGGTACAGCTCCTTAGCAATAGGACGCGTACCCGGTTCCAAATCAATCACAAATTCGACATCCCGATCGGGAGAAAGACAAGGAAGATCATCAGGAAACACATCAGCGAAGCCGCGAACAACGGGAATCTCCTCTAAGCGTGGTATACTAACAACGGTCCCAACCACCGAGACTAAACAAGCAAAACAACCAGAAGGAAACAACTTTTGAGCACATACCGCAGAAAGGACAAGAGAATCTTGGCATGGATCAGCATACACGCTTCCCGGCTGACAATTGTCCTTGATGAAGTCCAAGCGCTTCCCTTTGCACTGAATGACCGCATCATACTTAGACAGCCAGTCCATGCCCAGAATGACATCGAAGTCCTCCAGATCAATAATCTTCAAGTCTGCCCTCGCAAGAAAATCCCCTAACAAAACAAGGCAATCTAGAATGCCCAAATCTGATAACACAGATTCACTAGAAGGAAACTTGACGCGGAAGGTACCACGAACTCAATCTAGAGTTAACCGATGTCGCTCCACAAAGGCTCTAACCACAAATGAATGGGTAGTGCCGGAGTTGAACAGAATGCGTGCCCAGCGGTTCTTCACCTTAAATTTCCCTATAGGAATATATATAACTAAGGATCTACCAAAACCCAACTGTAAACATTCTAATAAATAAAACTTTCAAGCTGGAAAAAGGAACAACTAACCTGAGATGACCTGAGTCGAAGCTTGGGCCTCCTCAGAAAAGATCACGTTCAGCTTTCCATTACCCTTGTCCACATACTGAGGCGGAGGTAGTGCCTGAAGTGGAACTGCATGAAGAGCAGGCTGGACCTGAGGACACCTAGACTTGATGTGACCCTTCTGCCCATACTGATAGCAAACTTTATCCTTGGACCAGCACTGGGCAGCATCATGCCCGGGTCGCTTGCAAACAGAACAGGAAATATCCCTCCTAGGAACACCCTAAATAGCACGAACCTACTTCTTTTTCTGAGCTACTTCCTTCTTAAAACACCTCTCGACAGGGTGGCCCGACCTACCATAGAAGCTACACACCACCTTGCTCTTCTTTCCCAAAGCAGCATCGAGTACCTGTGGTTTCTTCTCCTCGACGGACTTCCTCATGTCCTTCCTCATTTGATGGCCTCTGCTCTTTGCGGTATCGATATCCTCCACCTTCAAAGAAGCCTCCACTACCCCTACATAGGTCTACGATCCATAAGCACTGGTCAACTGCTGCACCTCGCTCCTCAAGCCACCAAGAAACCGCTTGGCTCAATCAGCCTCAACACTCACCAACCCAGGAGCAAACCGGCTCAACTTGCTGAACTCTATCTAACACTCACCGACTGTGAGTTGCCTTTGCTTCAGGTTGAGGAAGTAGTTCATAAGACGGTCACGCTCGACCGAAGGCAAGAACTTCCTCAGCAGCATTTCCTTGAACACTTCCCAAGAGCAACAAGAAACCAAGCTCTCCTTTTCTCTAAGCCACCAATTCTTGGCCAAACCCTTGATCTGATAGGCAGCTATCATCACTTTCTTATCATCTGCAATACCAGAGTATGAGAACAAATCCTCCATGGAGATCAGCCAATCGTCTATGACCATGAAATCTGCCTTCCCATCATACGTAGGGGGGCTAAGTTTCTTAAACTATGAGATGAATGCCATCTCTGCTAAAACCACCACTAGAGGTCTCAGGGGTGCAGGAGGAGGAGGAATAACAATCCCCCATGCAGGGCCTTGCACTCCCTGAGTCTGTCCTGTCATAACTGCCACCAAAGACTGGATCTGGGCTCGCACCTCCACCAACTACCTGCTCAAGGAATCGCTACTCTGCCGCAAGCTCTCGATCACCACATCATTCTGTGCTCCAGATGACTCACCCTCCGATAGGGTGGTCGATCTAGTCGAAGGGCATCTTGCCATCCTTAAGTCATAACAAACTTAGTCAAATCCTAGTACGGTAGCTGCAACTAACTGTAAGTACAGACAATACATACATAAAAATTAACTTAAAGCTGCTATACTTGCTCTGGGAGTTTATTTTTTTACAAGAATTGATGTTATGCCTTAACCTAGGATGGTTAACCACCACCATACTAACTCCTGTGCCTAGATCGGGAATGCATGACTTTATATTATTTTTGACTCGAAAACTTATGTGTGTACATATGTCATCCTGCCAGTCTTTAGCTTGGCACGTTGTGCTTATGCAATGTTATGTTATGCATGTTTGTGCTATGCATTCTAAAAAAAGCCCTAATGCATGTTATGAGCATAGTACGCATTAAAATGTTATGGATCCCATACTACATAACATCCTCATGCAACGAAAAAGAAAACGAGCTAGTCGCAGCAATCTGGTTAGGTTATGCATCCCATACTACATAACCCTCACATGTTGCCCCTATGATGGATCCATATACGAACCCATATTATGCATCACATACTACATAATATGCCCCGTATACTTCATGTTATGCTTTTAGTGTAGTGTTTTTTCTTTTGCCAAGACGTGCTGATGACATATCGTTGTGTGAATGACATGATGCTGAAATACTAATGCAATCAAAAGGGAAGGTTGCCCGACTAGCCTGTCAAGCAATCTCCCTCTAATACCAACTATCACAACCCACATTTTCTCCGAGTAAAACGAATTATCAGAGTAGGAGAAAACATGCGTAATGATGCCACGTCGAGCAGGGGATAACTGCCGACGCTCAGGAAAACTACAATCAACTATATTTTATGAAAATTCATCAATTAAATGATTAGAAAATCAGTTATATTTTTAAAGGTTGTATCCCTCGACTCGGTGGATCACCTAGTCCACAATTTAAAAACTATACGTATACGCTGTGGAAAAATACTTTATTTAGGTTTGACATCCTAAAAGAGTGCATAAGTGTCCCCAGAGGACAACTTATACTATGCAAGACCCTACATTTAATTTATTCTATATAAAGGAACACGATCTTTTTACGTTGTTTGAAAAATAGTGACGAGTTTTATAAAACATGATGATCATGAGTAATACTTATAATAGTGTTTTTAGGTTTAAAAGTAACTAGCAACCTAACATAAATCATCCCCAGAGCAAGTAGACTAACTCCAGAAAGGTAGCAGCAAAAAGTAACATATCTAGTATCAAAGTAAAAACTACCAGTGGATGCCAACAAACTGACACGAACCCACTGAAAAGTATGTATGTCTGTAAGAAAAACAACACCAAAACTACCTCGCAGAAACAAGGAACTGATCTTTATTGCACCAAAGACCACCAACAACAACACAACACCACTAGTCGTCAGAGCCGCTACTATCCAGAACCTGAGGCATTCAAAGAAGACAGAATACCTCAGCAAGCAAACAAGAAAACTGCTCAAAAGTGTCAATCAGAAGATAAGGAAAAGAGGAAAACAAAGCAGTAACAGTCACAACTGCCCAAGGCAAGGCAAAAAGGAAGTGCACTAAGTGCGAGGACACAAAAGTAACTCTGCCCAAAAGCTGCAGAGTCAACAAGGCTACCATGATCCCAAATGCTGCAATCTACCAAAGAAGAAACGTCTAACACCCTAAGCTGTAAGAGATGGTAGTAGCAAAAACGTCACGGATCCGAGTTGGAGGCAAACTCAGTCCCCCAACCACTATTTCCAAGAAACCAAGCTCAGGGGTCTGCATGTGAAAGCACTAGGGACCTCCCACCCCCTTTCTCAGCGCGTACCTGGAGCAAGATAAAAGAAAAAGGGTGGCCTTGGCTGAATTACACAACACCTCCCCAATTAAGAGCTTCAAACCACCACTACTAACCACGACCCACGATTCGGCTTTTTTGAAAAACAAGAAAATAGCCGACAAGGAACCTCAAAAATCAAGAAATTCACTCGGTGGAGAAAATCAAGGTAAGGGAAAAGCGTTGAGATGACTCAACCCGGCCTGGCGTTGAGTGAGCCCCACTCACTCAACGCCTAACCATATCTTGGCGTTGAGTGAGTTAGTCTCACTCAGCGCCAGAATCAACCATGGCATAGAGTGAGGTTCACTCACTCAACGCCCTCCGCAAGAATAGCGCTGGCTTTGAGTGAGCTAACCTCACTCAACGCCAAAGCAGCCAAGGCGTTGAGTGAGGTTCACTCACTCAATGCCTACCGCAAGAAAATTCTGGCATTGAGTGAGCAAACCTCACTCAACGCCAAAACATCTATGGCGTTTAGTGAGGTCCACTCCCTCAACGCATTCAGCAAAACAGGCAGTGGCGTTGAGTGAGCTAACCTCACTCAACGCCAAAACAGCTACGGCGTTGAGTAAGGTCCACTCACTCAACACCTTAGCACTTAACCGCAACACCCAACGGTGGCGTTGAGTGAGTCCACCATTCTCAACAGCAAAATAGCTTTAGCGTTGAGTGAGGTAAACTCACTCTATGCCAAAGTACTTACCCGTAGGAAAACCCTAAGCCAATGCCATCCGGAAGAGGTCGGCGGGAATGCCGACCAATTCTCGCTGAATCGGCGGGAAAGCAGATCGATTCTCGCCGAATCGGCGGGAATTCCTATCGATTCTCGCTGAATCAGTGGGAATGTCGATTGATTCTCGCCGAATTGGCGGGAATCACTAACAATCTCGTCAAAGTCGGCGAGAATCACTTAGTGATTCCCGTTGATTTCGACTTAGATGAATTTTCTTACTCAATCGCCTCACTACTTAGCCACAAAAGAATAGACCAAACTATGGCTTTGAGTGTGTGCACCACACTCAACGCCAAGCCCGAGCGGCTTTTGGCTTTGAGTGTGTGCACCACACTCAACACCAATTCCCGAGAGCCTACCAAGATCGGTTCTAACCAGAGCACTACCACAGAAACCTCCCTCTCTCTCTCTCTCGGCTCTACCCGTAAAAGCACCAAACCAGAAATAAAAATCTGGAGTCTAAATGGTGAAAACAACCAGCGGGTTGAGCAAAAACAACACAAGGAGGGGCGCTCATAAAGGGAAACTGAAGCTCAGAGTTTTTAGCAAGCAAAAAGAGAAAAGCTTGGCTTCTATCCTAGGGCTAACTGGGTAGTTAAGAGGGGGATGATCAAAATAGCAAGTGCAAGAACCACTTGCCTTGGTTTTTCAGCGAAGCTTTACTCGAGCCTTTCCTCTCCCTCGGCACCAGCAACAACAACACCTAGCCAGCACATCCCGAGCTTTAATGGCGGAAAAGGAAAAAAACCGAAAATCCAAATCTCCTAAAAACCCTACGAAAATCAAATCTCTTACCGTAGAAACGTAGATCTAAGAGAGAGCAATCCAAATCCGCTTTAGAAATCGAAATCCGTCCACAAACGCTCCCGGGATTGCCGTCCGAAGGGGTAACAGGTCTGACGGGTTTTCCTCTGTTTTCCGCGAACGGGAGCAGGCGACGGTTTTCGGGAAGAAGAAGAATGGACCCGCTAATTTGTCTTAAGGCTTTTAAATAAATCTAATCATGTCTAATCAGCCTTAACTGCCTCCTAAGCCATCAGTTCATTACCAAAGCTTTTGACCGCGGAAATCATCTAAATAGCTTTAAATATACACATTTGCTTTTATTATTAGCACACCCAAAATGACGCGAAAACCAAACTACCTCGGAATTCGACAAAATTCGCACCGTCACTAAATATCCATGCTACGAACACAATGGCGAAGTCGAAATTAACTTTCGACGAACAGAACTCGAGTTATACCCACCCGAAGCCAAGACACAAGCATCCCCCGAGAGGCCACACCGGGTCACCCAAAACGACTCGGCTTGCTAAGGAGATCTTGCTAATAGGCTACAAAATAGGCCACCAAGTTCTAAGGAGTTAAGACCACACTCCATAGATGGCACAAGCCAAGAAAATGTGTCGACGTAATGCAAAACGAGAATTAAATAATCGCAGAAAAATCGGGGGCGTTACAATCGAGATGGGCGGTTCACGTCCAATTACTGGAGGTTGGTGAAGCAAATGTTGGGGATTAAGTTTAAGTTCAACACAACCTTCCATCCACAGACGGATCGACAGACCGAGAGAGTCAACAGGATGATGGAAGACATGCTTCGCATGTGTGTCCTGGAATTCAACAAGTAGTGGGAAGACCATCTGTATTTGGTGGAGTTTGCGTACAACAAAAGCTACCAAGCGAGCATACAAATGGCGCCCTTCGAGGACTTATATGGTAGAAAGTGTCAAACGTCGTTGTCGTGGCTAGAAACGGGTGAGGCAAGGTTGTACAAAATGCAAGAGGTAGAAAGCGCTACTTCGGTGGTACAAACCATTCTTGAACGTTTGCTGATCGCTCAAGATAGATAAGCTCAATAATATAATGCCAAGCACCAGAACGTGGAGTTCTCAGTTGGCGATTGGGTATATTTAAAGATAAATCCGTTCAAGGTTGTTTCATGGGTACGACACTTGAAGAAGCTGAGCCCGAGGTACCTTGGACCATTTGAGGTCCTGTAGTGGATCGGTGAAGCGGCTTACCGTCTGAAGCTATCGGTGGAGTTAAGTGGTCTACACGACGTATTCCACATATCAGTGTTACGGAAGGCAGTGCTAGAGCCTTCTCAGGTGATCGCAGTTGATCAGTTATCGGTGGACGAGGGGTTGACAACTAGGGTCAAGCCCGTTTGTATTGAGGACTTTGAAGTCAAGCGACATTGTAACAAGGAAATCAGAATGGTCAAGGTCCGTTGCGATAATTACGGTAATGGGGAGCTCTCATGGGAATGGGAGCAGACCATGCTTGAGGAGTACCCAAAGTTATTTCACTCAGGTACCGCTTTTTGTTTTCTTTTTTCTTTTACTTTGGTAATTTCGTGGACAAAATTCTTTTAAGAGCGAGAGAGTTGTAACGCCCCAAAACTCAAAAGAGTGACAGGTGGCGTTTTGAGCCAAGTCTTGGATTTGGTAGAGGTGACACGGCCAGGGACACGGGCGTGTCCTAGGGGCCTGTCGTGCTCGGATTTGGCGATGGTCGTGTGGTCGATGAAATAACAGTCAACGGTCGTCAGGGTGTGAACACGGCCTGGGACATGGGCGTGTCCCAAGGCGTGTCAGTCACTCAAAGCCTTTAACTAAACGATTGTTGAGTAAGGACGTACGACCTGATCCCAGGCGTGTTCGGGTTCGACACGGGCTTGTCAAATTCGACACGGGTGTGTCGAATACCCGACACCTGCTCGGGTCGTTTGGCGAGTTGTGCTAAGGCAGCTACACACCCTGGGACACGGGCGTGTCCAAGGGCATGTCTAGCACACGGCAGGTGATACGAGCGTGTCACATTGCCGTATCATTCTCTGGACGTTTTGGTCCTATGTCGTTGGAGGAACACTCCCAGCTACACGGGCATGTACTGGCTGACACGGGCGTGTCAAGCCTGACACGGGCATGTAGAGTGCCCGTATTATTTTTGGTGTGCGTCGATTTTGGTGTTGATTGAGGAACACGGCCTTGGACACGGGTGTGCCGCAAGCCGTGTTTGGCCCAGGAAAATTTTTTTTGGCCAAATCGTAGTCGTTTGTTTCCTTGTTTTTGGATCTAACAGCTCAGATCTCTCCATGCTAGGGTTAAGGCCGGGATTTAGTGTTTAAATGCTCATTTCTTTTGGGTTCACTCTCTCACTAACTTCTAGAGAGAAGGGAGAGCAAGGACGAAGAAGGAAGAGAGATCCGCATGCTGGAGGAGATTCAGAGCGCCAAATCACAAACCAAGCCCAGATCTGCTGAGGCAAGATCATCACGGTGCTTTTAATCCGTGTAGTTTTCCATATCATCGAGGAGAAACGCTAGGGTAACGATTCTCATCTTGAGCATGTGAAGCTCTTGTTCCTTGCATGGGAAAACCCTCTCCTGCTATTATGTGGCGCGTTTGCTGTGTTACTTGCGGTAGATATGTAAAGTCCCCCTTGTTTAGAGTCCGGAATCGAAGTACAGGCATAGGCATGGTGCGTGAATCCTACCCGGACAAGTTTGTTTGGATCGGTGATATTGCATTGCATGAGTAGCCCGAGAAGGCTCTGTGCCATTGATTGTTTTCGGGTTTCTACAGGGTAGATTGCAGCAGGGATCCTTGGGGATTAACCCCAAGGTGTACACGAAAAACTGGGCAGAAACGCATATTTACCATCATGGTGGCCTTGGAGCCAACCTTGAACATAGCTGGGTTATGTGCTTGTGTGATCGAATTTGGGATCCGAGAGAAGATTGGCCCACGCATACATCTTAAAGTGACTAGGCGGTGTGAGCAATGGGCAAGTGGAAACGGACCCGGGCTATGTGGTTTGGTGACAGATACCTGGAAAAGGGACTGGCAACTGGCATAGTCGTGCGAGTCTTAGGCTTAGACCGGAAAGCCTAAAAATGCTCATGAGATTTGCCGTGTGAGGGATGTTGGTGAGACCGTGGTTTTGACCGGGTCCACCGAGTTAGTGACCTGAGAGCACGGGGTGTGTGGTCGTGTGAGCCTGCACCTGTGATGATGTGCTTATTCAATATTTTACTTGCTATGCTAATAAGTGCAGGGAAGAAGCTTTGCCGCCCTGAGTTTGGGGGCGGAATCATTATAATTTGGTCAGCTTTAGCTGACCGTTATTCTTGTTTGCCACCGTTGCGGTGATTTGTGCTTGCAGGTGCTGCAGAGCCGAGCAGAAAATAGCGGGCCAAAGCCCAAGTTGCTGAGCCGGACCTCGAAGGCCTCATTTGTTTACTTATTTAAATCATGTGTGGCCGGCCTGCGAGCCGAAGTTTGTAAAACACTATTTATTTAAGTGTACTGTTGTAAGGACATAAGGCCGACACTCTTTGGTACTTATTATTCCATTCCTGTTTGGTTTGTTAGTTGACATTCTTGCCTGTTGGCTGGGTTATTATTATTGCAACTTTATAAATTGCTTCCACTAGATGCTTTGTGTAGGACTTGTGTATTGGTTGAATGGTTTCATTGAGTAACCCACCGGTGTGTCCGTTGTATATGGCATTTGGCTCCGGCCGGACCTACTGCTATATGCTATGTGACGGATAGGGGTGTTACATAGGTCATGACAAAACCCTAGGAAATCCTAGGGAGACCAAGTGGACCTAGGAATGTAGGTGAGATCACTATAGTCTGCCAATAATATGTTTTTAAACACTAGGTTGGGATGATAACATGGTTTCTCCATGACTCCAAGACCTCACCACAATCTCACCAACCCATGGGGAGGTCCATTAGAACCCCAAAGATCCATTGGTGTGAAACCTAGAGCTTGAGTTGACCTAAGTCAACCCTAGCCCTATAGTGGTCAAAGTGCCCTAACTAAGGGGCAAGTGTCCCTCAGAGTTCATAATTAACCCTACACAACCCTTCTTAGACCTTAGGGGAAGCCAAGGGATCACCAAGGACCCCTTGGGGTCAACCCAAATGGTCCTGTTGGCAAAAGTCAACTTTAGCCCTAACTTGGTCAAAATGCCCTTCCTAAGGGTCAAGTGACCCCCAAGTGCCAATATAACACTACCCAGCCCTACCTAGACCCTAGGGGAAGCCCATGGGTCACCAAGGACCCATTGGAGTCAACCCAAAAGGTCAAAATGTCCAAGGTCAACCCAAGTCTATTTTAGGTCAAACTTAGCCCAAATGGGCTAACCCAAGCTCAAGCCTTTTTCATTTGGGCTAACCACCTCCAAATTAGTGATGATATGATTTAGTGGGTTTCTAATAGCCTAAATGGATGACCAAGTCAGCCTTGGTGACTTGGAGAGAGAGAGAGTTCCACCTCACCCTTAATGGAGGAAAGAGAAAGAGGGAGCAAGATGCAATTCATGGCTTAGGGAGGCCAAGGACCACCTTTAATGGTTGGATTCAACTCCTCTGGGGAAGAGGAGGAGTTTCAAGACATTTCCTAGCTACGCCAATCTAGGTTCACCCCCCCCCCCCCACCACCACCATGGCCGAGAATGGCGTTTAATGGCCATAAATGGTCATTCAACCCACACACTTCCTCTTCCTCATCTAGTGTTTTTAAAAGCTTCACTACACTCAGGGGAGTCGTTTACACATTTTACCTGAAGAAGACAAGGCGTCCCACTGTGTATTTGCAAAAACCGGGCTGGAGGCACCACCACCATTGCAACCCGGTGATCGGCTCGTCTCCAAACCACTAATAAGGTCCTCCCCTCCTCCTCACTCTTTGGGTAGTGTTGAAGTGGTGATCGGGCGGTCTGGGGGTCTGGCTTTGCGAGTTGATGACCGGGTGGTCTGGCGGTTTCCCTTCAGCGGGTTGATTTTTATGTGCTGTTGTCTAAGGTCCAAGCGGTCTAGCGGCCTGTCACTGGAGACTTGGAGACCGGGCGGTCTGGCGGTCTCAAATGGCGATCTCTCTCTCTCTTTGGCAGTTACCGAGCGGTTAGCTCCTCTGTCAAACCGCGCGGCTTGTGCGGTTTGTGTATGTACAGTCCGCTTGTGTCATGTAATTTTTTAGTCCCACATCTCTTATTTGTATTTTCTCTTTTCTCCTCCATTCTATATAAGGGAGGCTATAACTTTGTAATAGACACCTTTTTCTGATAATAGAGTTTCAGTTTAAACCGTTTCCATCTTGTTTTAGTTCGATTCTCACATGGTATCAGAGGGAGGTTTTCTCCTCCTGATTCTGTGCCCCTCTCGGACTGCGCGACCTGTCCACGCGACTTGTTTCTTTTTCTCGCGACCTGTTTTCGCGGCCTGTTTGTTGGCTTGTGCCCTGTTCGCGTGGATTGGTTCTTTTGCTTGTGCCCTGTTCCCGTGACCTGTTTTCACGGCCGGTTTGCTTGCTTCTTTCTCGTGACTTGTTCTATTCGCCACGCCCGGTCGACGCGACCTATTTTGGCCTTCTCCTCCCAGCAAACCTCACTTATGTTCGCGCGTTCTGTCTTCTAGCCGCCAACTTCTTTCCCTCTACTTGGTTCTGCGGTTTGGTCGTGGCTTTCCTGGCTGTTGGTGTCTGACATCGTGAACGCTGCAGATCTTCTTCTTCCTATCCGTGCGGCTTGTTTCCTAACCGCGCGGCCTCTAGTTCTATCCATAACCTATTTTCGCGGTTTCCCTGCCTCTGTTTTTCCCGCGATATCCTTGATTCGCGCGGCTCCTTCTCTGTTCGTGCGACCTTCTCTAAAACCGCACGGCCTTGTCCCTGCATTGGTCTGCTTCTTGGTTGTGTCCTTTGTAGTTTCCTTTTTTGTGTCCGCTGAGGTCTTCTGGTTCTCACGAACTTACTTGTGTTCGTGCGGTGTTCGCTGATTCTCTGTTCGCGCGGCCTGTTTCTTATTCTCTCGCTCTATCTTTAATAGTTCGTGAGACCGGTCTCTCTGTTCACGCGACCTATTTCTGCTCCTATGACTCTCTTTGATATCTCTACTTTTTCCCCGTCTTCGAAGCCTTCTTTCTCGGTGGTCACGTCTTCTGGTAGTGCCCACTTCGTTACTCAAGGAAAATGGCTTATCGACTCAGGTGCTACCAATCATATGACCGGCTCTCCCCAGTATTTTTCTCTCCTGGAAACACATGATTGGTTGCCCCTGGTTATTCTCGCCGATGGCTCTCCATCCCCGGTCCATGGGACGGGAGTGGTTCAAGTCACTCTGTCTCTTCAATTGGTGAATACTCTCTACGTGCCCAAATTCCCCTGCAACATAATATCTGTTACCTCTCTATGCAAGCAATTACGGTGTTCTGTCACATTTACTTCTACTTCTTGTTCTTTTCATGATCCGGACTCCCAGCGGAGGATTGCTACTGGGACTGAGAGTGGCGGCTTATTCTTCCTCGACAACGTTTCTGCTCTATCCGCCTTCTCCACCAACTCCACAGATCTACTCCAATAGCATCTTCTCCTTGTTCATGCTCCTCCGCGTCTTCTTCGTCAGCTTCTGCCCCATCTTCCTTCACAAAGTCCTCCCCTCAATTGTGAGGCATATCAGCTTGGCAAGCATCACCGCTCCTCCTTCCCACCAAAGAAAATTCATGGATCTTCCCGACCGTTTGATCTCATCCACTCTGATGTTTGGAGTCCGTCTCCTACCTTTACCGTTGGTCAGGGAAGTTCATATTTTGTCACGTTTATTGATGATTTCTCTCGTTGTACGTGGGTGTATCTTTAAAAAGATCGCTCCGAATTATTCTTGATATGGACATCTTTCTATCTCAGGATCAAAACTCAGTTTGACGTTTCTAGAAAAGTTATTTGATCTGATAACGCCCAAGAATATCTCAGTCATGCTTTTTCGTCCTTCTGTATACAACATGGGATTATTCATCAAACTAGCTGTGTCTATACTTCACAACAAAATGGTGTGGCGGAATGCAAAAACCGTCACCTACTTGATGTCGCTCGCACTCTGATGACATAGATGCAGGTTCCTCGTGCCTATTGGGGCTATGCCGTTCTCATCTCTTGTTTCCTCATCAATCGCATTCCATCCACCGTTCTCCAGGTTCAAACCCCATTCTCTATTATCCATCCTGGCAAGGAACCCTTCCCCCTTCCTCTACGTATATTTGGATGTACGGCCTTCGTACATGCTACCTCCATTACCCGCGATAAACTCTCCCCTCGCTCCACCAAATGTGTCTTTCTGGGGTACTCCACCACTCAGAAAGGCTACTGTTGCTTTGACACAGTTCTTCGTAAGCAGTTCGTCTCCGCTGACGTTATCTTATTCGAGAATGCCTCCTACTTCTCGAACGACTCTTCTTCTCTTCCCCAAGCTTCCTCTTCTCTTCCCACGGCCTCTGATTCTCCTGTTATTCCCTTCGTTCCCTCGCCTCCTACTGTGATATCCACCCCTTTTCCGTCTCCACCTCCGTCTCCCTCATCTCCGCTGCTGTCGCTCTCTTCTCACGAGCCAGCTCTCTCTGCCATGGATGCTCTGGATGCCGAAGAACCTGCTGACCTGGATCTTCTTATAGCTCTTCACAAAGGGGTACAGACATGTACCCTACACCCCCTTGCTGCTGTTGTTTCATATGATCGTCTTACCTCTTCTCGCAGAGCCTTTGCACTGGCTATCTCTTCCACTTCCACACCTCGTTCCTACAAGGAGGCCCTTGCTATTCCTCACTGGAAGATGGCCATGGATGAGGAAATGGTGACCCTAACAGAGCGGGGTACCTGGACTCTTATTCCTCCTCCCTTCGGTACTGATTTTGTTGGCTGTCGCTGGGTCTTTGTGGTCAAATTTTGCCCAGATGGCACTGTGGACCGTTATAAGGCTCGTCTTGTTGCTAAGGGCTTTACTCAGACCTATGGGGTTGATTATTTTGACACCTTTTCTCCCGTGGTTCGTCTCAGCACTATATGGGTCCTTCTCTCTATGAAGGTAAATAAAGATTGGCCAATTTCTCAGCTGGATGTAAAGAATGCCTTCCTTTATGGTGATCTTCAGGAGGCTGTCTGCATGGAGCAACCTCCTGGGTATGTTGCTCAGGGGGAGACACGAGTATGCCGACTATAGAAGGCAATCTATGGCCTCAAGCAGAGCCCTCGAGCTTGGTTTAACAAGTTCAGCGACATCGTGGCGGCCATTTGTTTTGCATGCAGCTCTGCCGATCACTCCATATTTATTCGTAAAACCCCCTCGGGACTGGTGGTTCTTACTGTGTATGTTGATGATATTCTTCTCACTGGCGATGACAAGGAAGGGGTAGCCCTGACAAAGCGTCATCTTCGTCAACATCTGGTCATGAAAGATATGGGCTCTCCGAAGTACTTTTTAGGGATCGAAATCTCTCGAAAGCCCAACTCCTTAGTCCTCTCCCAGCGTAAGTAAGCCCTTGATCTTCTAAAAGAACAGGATTGACTGGAGCCAAACCTGCAAGATGCCCTATGGCTATTAGAGAAGACAAAACCAGGACAGATGATTCGCCTCTTCTTTCAAATACTATGCAGTACAGGCGTCTAGTTGGTAAGCTCATATATCTCACAGTGACCAGACCCGACATTTCCTATGCTGTGGGCAAGGTAAGTCAATTCATGCAAGCACCCAGGGAGTGCCATCTACAGTCCGTCTTGCGGATCTTGGAGTATGTCAAAGAATCCCATGGGAAAGGATTACTATTTCAGAAGAATGTCCATCTGAAGGTTGAAGCACACTCAGATGCGAGTTACGCTGATGATAAAGGGGATCGCAAGTCTACCTCTGGTTTTTGCATCTTTGTTGGGGGAAATCTGGTAAGCTGGAAGAGCAAGAAGCAATCTGTTGTTTCCATGTCCTGTGCTGAAGCAGAGTATCGAAGTATGACATCGACCACTTGTGAGTTAAAATCGCTACGGGCTCTCATGCTGGATTTGGGAGAGGTCTACAACCATCCTCTACCTATGTTCTGAGACAACAAGGCTGCGATATAAATCTCCAAAAATCTAGTCTTCCATGAAAGAACCAAGCACATTGTGGTTGACTGTCATTTCATTCGTGAAGAGATTTTGAAGGAACAAATTTGCACTCCCTTCATCACATCTGATAAAGAGCTGGCTGATATCTTCACCAAGCCAGTATCCGCCTTATTTTCTCATATTTGTGACAAGCTGGGCATGATCGATATATATGCTCCAGCTTGAGGGGGAGTGTTGAAGTGGTGACCGGGCGGTCTGGCGATCTGGCTTGGCGAGTTGATGATCGGGCGGTCTGGCGGTTTCCTTTCAGCGGGTTAATTGTTATGTGCTGCTGTCTGAGGTCCAAGCGGTCTAGCGGCTTGTCACTGGCGACTTAGATACCGGGCGGTCTGGCGATCTCATATGGCGATCTCTCTCTCTCTGGCAGTTGCCGAGCGGTTAGCCCCTCTGTCTAACCGCGCGTCTTGTGCGGTTTGTGCCTGTACAGTCCGCTTGTGTCATGTAATTTTTTAGTCCCACATCTCTTATTTGTATTCTATTTTTTCTCCTCCATTCTATATAAGGGAGGCCATACCTTTGTTATAGACACCTTTTTCTGATAATAAAGTTTCAGTTTAAACCGTTTCCGACTTGTTTTAGTTCGATTATCACAGGTAGATCGTAGGGCTAATTAGGGATGAAAATCTGGCTCAATTGAGCCCGATCGGGAAGGAGGATTTCCCAATTTTTAAATGAAAATCGACTTATCGGAATCGCTGAAATCCGTCCCTATAGAGGTTGTGCCGCTCCTTGCCGATAGACACCACCTCGACGGAGGTGGTGGTGGTGGTGGCTGGCTAGGGAGGTGGCTGGGTGGCAGGCATCAGTAGCATGAAGATGGCCCGGGAAAATGAAATCCTGGCCGTTAGCGTGCTGGAGGCGATGACCAGATGTCGTCCATCATACTCCAAGATTTGTGTTGATTTATATTTAAACTATAGGTTAAATATTCAATTCATTTCATTTCTATCATAGGAAATGTATTTAATATTTTTATTTATTAAAAATCCCTAGAGACCTTTAATGATAAAGTGGTAAATATCAAAGTTATAGCCCTAAGGTATACTTTAATTTAAAATTAGTTTGAACTAATTTAGATGTCTGGATTGACCAGGGCACTCATTATGGTGGGGTCTATACCTAAGGTTAGACAGAGAAAAAAATTAGTGCTCCCACTTCATCCCTTGTCCAAATGATCAAAAATTTGGACAGAGAGTCACCCTAAGCTATACCTAGGTCCTGTCCAATAATAGGAATTTTTGGGGATACTTTTTCTATAATTTTTGAAAAAATTAAATAAATCATTTATAATTTCATCAGGTGTCTTAAACACCTCAAAAACCCCTCAAATTTTGGAGGGAGATCTTGGGGAGTATTATTAGGCTCTGGTAAAAATTTCATCTCATTTTGAGTTTTGTTTGATAGGGTAATTGTGTAGCCAAGAGTTGACCCCTTTTAGGTCAAATTAGGGCTAAGTTCCCTAAGTTCTCTTGAGTTGGCCAACTTCAGTCAAAAGTGATGGAACTTGGCACACAACCTTTTTAGCACTTAAAATACCCCATCCATTGATATTGGGTGGAAGTTTAAGGGTAGAGCCCTGGAACACTAGGGTAGGTCCTATGTTTTCAAACCTAGGGTTTGAAGGTCAAGGGGTCAATTTACCTTGATTTGACTTGAAACTTGGTGGAGAGGACTTTAGGGTTGTCAAGGTCCTCTGGTAAAAATATCATGAGCTTTAGAGGATATTAAACTCCCCAAAACCTTAACCCTAGTTTAGGGCACAAACCTTATACATGTAAAATAGGCCATCAAAACTTTATGAAAAGTTGTGAAACTTGGGTATTGTAGTCATAGGGTTAATATGAACCTCTGGTAATTTTATTGGAAATTTTGGTACAATAATTTTAGTACCTCATTTGTAATACATGGATCTTCCCTTGATAGTCTTTTGTTTATTATGATCTCACTGCTAATTGAAAATTATTAAGATTTGGCAGAGCGTGTTATAGGTCATTATACTCATACATGAAATTTATTATCATTTTTAGATGTATATTTTCAGTACTTACTTCATAAGCTTAAAAATATGCAATTATGTTCAAAAATAGATTCAGAGCTGAGTAATTGTTAGAAAATTGTGAAACTTATGCAAAAGTGTATATAGGTCAATATGCTTATGAAGATATTTATCTTAATTTTTAGATGAATATTTTCGGTAGTTGTTTCATTAATTTATGAAAGAGGATTATTTCTCTAAATTAAAATTAGAGTTCATTATTCATTGGAAAGTTTGGAAACTTGGCCAGGAGTTGTTTTTGGGCATATTATTCATTCTTGAATTTTCTTATAATTTTTTTAAGCCTAATGGCAACACTTGTTTCTTTAATTGTTAGTTATGTATTTATATTTGAAATTTTTGATCAGAGGCCTAAACCTTGTAAAAAAATTAGGAGACTTGAATTTACTATCAATTAGTTGCCTAGTATTTATCATAATTTTGTGGAGCATTTTGCATGACTGTAAAGGCCACTTCATATACAAGACTAGGGCATTTGGATTTTTAGGAAAAATAAATAAAATATCAGATAAATTAGGAAAATTCCAAGTATCTGGATTTCGGCTATAAATGTCATGATAGACCTCCATTAATTATCTTAGTGTGTTTTGATGAGGAATTAGTGTACCTCATATCATGTACACCATATAGCATAGGGTGGTCTGCATGTAGAAAATCTGTAGAAGATTTGATAACAATTGATTAGGGCAAATGATTTGGGGTTAGAAGCCTGCTGGTCTGGGCAAAGTGAAATAGTATGTCAATGGTATTTGGAATGAGTTGATTGATGTGTTGTCTAAAGTTAGGTGGTGTCCGGGATCGACGAAAGATCGTCTTTCCTGTGAAGGGAGAGAGAAGGTCAAAACACATTTGTGTTAGAACTAGAGTAATATTAAAGGGATTGGGAATCAGGTATTAACAAGTAATAGTAAGTGCCTTGCAAAAGGGGGCTTTGGGCTTCAGCCAATCTTAGTTCCTAGTTCCCTCAAGAACCCTTCATGGGGTATGCCCTGGGCAGTCCTTGGCTAACCTAAACTTTAGGCAAAATAAACTGCAAGAGTTACTATTATAACTAGGGATTCACCTTCACTCAACTCGATGTCTCGGGATGTTAGGTTGTGTCACTCGAGCAGTAGGCTCGGTTGTTTTGATGATGGGCAGGTTAGCCCGGCGAGCTTTGGCTCGGTTGTTGTTTGTGAATGGATGCGATAGTCCGGGGAGCTTAGGCTCGGTTGTTGGTTGTGACGGACGAGATAGTCCGGGGAGCTTTGGCTCGGTAGCTAATACATAAGGTTGCATATGCATAAGTATAAGGTGGTGGGTCTTCGGTATTAGAGGGTTGATGCACCGACTCCAATACGTTGACTCGGCAAGTGTGGTTTTGCACTTCGCCAAGCTAAGTCTTGTGGACTTATCGGCAAAGAGTACGCAGGAGCTCCACTTAGTGAACCAGCGTCGATGCGTATGATAGGTCTGACTTGTTGTTCAATTACAAGTTTAGAGGTGGGCGAGGCCCAACCCTCCGCTTCCGTTTGCAACTACGGAGGTATCCTGGGAGGTTAGGCTTTAGAAAGGGGGAACTATAGGTCTCGGTGCACAGAGTCGAGTGGGTGTGTTGCACTTGCATGATTCACATCATAGCATAAATTCATGTCATAGCATAACCATTGCATTTAACCCTTGACACCTATTGTATAAATTAGTATAAGACTTTTTATACAATAGGCCCCTGGAAAACGACCCCTTGGTTTATAAGCTCGCGTGAGCATGCTTATAAGTTATGGTGTTTATTCTATAGATATATACATGCTTGCATTTAAATCAACACCCTATCCTACAAATTTGTGTGGGACTCTTTTTACGATAGGAGGCTTGTAGAAGATCTCTTAGCTTATATATTTTCATATAAGTTAAGTTTACTTATTCCTTATTCCGTCTATCATATTTTTTTTACTGCCACATATACTTATAGAACTTCTAGTTTAGTTCCGCCGTCTCCTGCTTCTTTGTTCCTTCACCACCCTCACTACCTCTCCTTTCCTTCTCCCCGCTCGGTGCCTAGAATCCATGTGGAAAGGAGTAGTGGATGATAGGACTTAGTCTTTTAGACTAACGGTTTTCAAACCACATCATTTTAGGGGACCGTGGAGCCTAGCATAGAGGAGCAGCCCCTGAGGTCGGCACTCTTGGAGATGTGACAGTCTAGCACCGGGGTTCAGACAGCTTAGACTATGAGTCCCGATCTCTAGTAGTTGTTTTAGTTTAGCTTCCACATTGAGAGATATGTAGTGAGTACATTGATGTATCGGGAATGAGCCCCATTTTCAGTACTTCCTTTATTATTATTAATGTGGACTCTCACTTCTTGGAGATTATTTATATATATGTGATCTCTGTGGACTTGTGTTAGAGTTTTTGTTTCATTTACTCTCTTATTACTTTTTCTGTGATCGATATGACCGGCAAGATATGCGTTTTGTAGTGACGACATTCCAGGGCGTGAAGGTGTCACCGCAAAGCGGCGTTTTTGGGCCTAAGACCCGATGGTTCTAAAAAGAAAAAAAGGGTCTTACAACCTTGCTCTAGCAATTCTTGCAATTTAACTTTCAATTCTGCCATCTCTTTTAATGCAACACGGTACGACGTGCATGTCATAGGTTTCGCACCTGGCAGCAACTCTATAGAAAAATTAATTTCCCGCTAGGGAGTTAACCTAGGAAGTTCCTTAGGAAATACACCGGTGTACTCTGATACGATAGGAACGTCACTCAAACTGCACTTCATCTTAACAGCCTCAAACATGGTGAAGAACAACTCCAGGCCCTTCCATATAGCCTTGACTACCTAGAGAGAAGACATAAATATATTGCTCGATCCTTGCATACCAATGAACTTAGTCTCACATTCGTTATTTTGTCCCACTATGACATTATTAAAGTTGCAATCTATACAGGCACCGTGCTTCGAGAGATAGTCCATGCCAAAGATTACATCAAACTCAGATATCGGCAGCACATACGCTTCCAATCTGAAATCCTGACTTCCAATCCATACTTAAAGATAGTAAGACCTATCCGCACCCATCACACATCCGTTAGGTAACAACACCTTTACTCTATCTATCAACATAAGAGTAGCACTCCGATCTTTAATATAAAGTCCTCATATAGAAATGAATGAGAACACCTGTATCAAACAGTGCTCTCGCCGAATAGTCCTGAATAAGTACAAAGTCTAGACTGATCAAGTTATACACAAGAAATTCACAAGGTATAAAGTATATAAAGTATAAAATATATATACTACTTGAACTTATGATGACATAAGCCTGTTTGATGGCCTCTTGTTGGCCAAGATTATACACCCTTGGCTAAGTTGGAGCATTTTGGGATGTAGTAGACTCCACAGTCTATCCCTTCTCAGCATATGATGTCGATGCCTTCTTATCCTTCATTGGAAGGCACAGGTACAATCAAGGTCTAAATTCCTTGGCTTGCAACAAGTGTAACATGTGAGCGGGCCTCGCCCTGATGCCGCTCTAGAAGTACCAGGAGAAGGAACTTATCCTGTAGACCTGAAATTTTTATTCCATCTCATGCAGAAGTCAGACTTTGAAGGACGCAAAATTTTGAACTCGGGCTTTATCATAGTCAATTCCCTCAAGCCCTATACCCTTTTCATGTCTTTCTCTAATGATCGAGCCAAATTAACCAACACTTTAAATCCTTGGTTCATCGGACCCGAGAGCAGTAACCTCAGCTCATCTTGCAGTCCCCCATTGAACCTATTGGTCTTACGCTCTATGTCAACAAAGATAGACCCCACATAACATCGAAACCTGGTTAACTCATGCAGGTAGTCAACCACAATACCCTCGCCCTGAATTAAATGGTGGAACTCATTTTCCATGACAATCAGCTACAACGGTGGAAGATTCATTGCCAAGAAAAGTCTCGAAAACTACTCCGTCGAGACCTCTGATAGTCTTCTGCCCGTAAAGTTATGTAACTCCAACTCATCCCACGAAAGACGAGCCTCTCCTTCTAATAAGAAAGTGGCCAAGGAGACCTTCTGTCCCTCTACTGTCTCGATCGCCATCAATATCCTATTGACTCGCGAAAGCCAGTACTCTGCTTGCATCGAGGATCCTTCACCGGAAAATGTAGGAGGAATAAAGCTTATAAATTGCTTTAGAAGAAATTCAGTCGCTCGCTTATCCACCAAAGCCTCAGCATACACTTGTCTAGCAGCTATAAGCTTGACTACACCAACCTGAACTGGCACCATTGCAGGTCGCACCTGCCCAGTCGGCTGTGCATTCATCATTGAAAATACTGACTCAACAACTAAGCGTACTGTTTCTGTAGAAGGAGGAGGGGTGGGCACATCAGCTGGTGCCGCACTCTGAACAAAATATTGTGGTTCGGACTGCCCCGCACCAGTTCTAGTCACCTATAAGTGTAAAATAGACAATTAAACGACTACTCAACAGGAAACAATGACTATTAGGAATGCGCAGGTTCCTCACACATGTGTATTTTCATTCCTAAGTGGACATTCTTGAGTTCATTTTTTGTTATAACGGGAAGCACAGACAACATGAAATATAACCGAGTGTCCGGTCGGTCCCCACACCATATCCCACATACAGTCGATGAAGTTTATGTTAAAATCAAAGACTAAAGAAAACCTAACTCAGAGCATACTAGCGGAAGCTTCAGGGGTTAAATTGAACTCAATATATATGAATGTCCACTATATATATATATATATCCCAGGAATGTTTACAAGAATACACAAAACCACGGCCTTATGGCCTTACAAATGTTTTTACAAAAAAGAGTGGTTTTTAGACATCTGCGCGGAGGCCGGCCACACATGAAATACATTAAAAAGCCTTCGTCTGGCTTTCGAGGGTAGGCATAGTATCAAAGGGCTGGAACTCGCTAATTCCCGCTCGGGTCTCCAACACCTGCATAGGGACAATCCACCACAAAGGCGGCAAACTAGGTAGCAGTCATCTTTCGGCTGACCAATCTAAAACGATCCTACACCATTCCTTGGGCAGCGGTATACCTTCCATGTAGTCCTAGCATTAACACAACAGATATAACACAAGAAGGCACACTTAAGCACCATTCATTATATCACAAATATGTGCCTTAGCGGCCAAACGTCCGGGCACTCATGGCACATTCTTGGTATACAAGATAACCCGGGTCCCACCACCGTTTAGAGGTCCGAGACTTGACGGTCAACTTTGATCATTTTTAGAATTTCCAGCTTCAAGCCTAAGACACTCTTTATGCCCTCAAATGACGCCATTTACTTTAGGTACTCCAGTCGGACGGGCATAACGCGGGTACAGTTCAACCATTTCTAATTGTTCAAATCGCCCGCTCAACGCCAATGGTCATAGCCATAATGGCGAATGACAAGACGTGGGTCAGCCTCCCCTTTCCTGTTCGGCTCACTTACCTTATTGTTGGTCACAACAGGATCTCAACATCACTTGCTGCTCACATGTCCCCAAGACCTGAGCTAGTAGTGCTCTATCATGGTACTCATGGCCAATAGCTGGGATCTCTAGCCTCAAAGCACTCATGCTACACACCTTGTCTCGCGGACACAAGCATCACAATAACAAAATACTATCTGGAAGCTATTGCCAGTGATAGTCACTATCGTCTGGAATTTGCAACAAAACATTATTCTGTCTCAAGACTCAAGCACAATTGGAATATCTTTAGAGCCAAAAACCTGCAGTATCCTGCAGTGCCAGAAAACTGGTCTTTCACAGCATTCACAGCTCACCAAGAGTAATCGCAAGCGATACTCACTGTCGCACGACGATATCCAACAGTTATGCAAACAGTGGTATTTTCTAGGTATTTTCCAAGAGCACACCTCTAGTACTTCCTGCTACTCTCATTTCATAGGTACAACCCACTGACCACAAAAGCTACTCATTTATACTCTGAGTCTTCTCCGGCATGCAAAATAAAATAACACTAATCCAGACCAACTCGTCCGGATTGTCTTCACACAACATGCCTATTTCGTACTGCAATTTCCGGATTCTATATTCAAAACATCCCAGGGATATCACGTATCAACCCATAAGAATCTCCTCCATTCTCCACATTTTGGTGGGGGATTCCATGCATATGAAAAGGGAGGACTTCACTTGTCCAAGAAGGAAGATCGTTACCCTCGGAATTTGTTTTGGATCCATTAGCAAGTTTCTATCTGGCTGGAAAGGAGTGCCTCGCTTTCCTCTTTTTGAATCTTGCCTTAGTTCTCAATTCTTACCACAGGATCTCCTCCACTAAGCTAGCAATGCTCAACCTTAGCCTTCTTCTTCCATAGCTCTTTTCTCTTAAGAGCTTGGATGAAAAGGAGGAGAGAGTGTGAGAAGAAGAGAAATGACTTCTCTTTTCTCCACTCATCTGCTTAAGTGGTCTCGGGATTATTCCTAGCCACAGGATCATTTCATCCAGTGAAAGCAATGTCCATTATTTCAGTTAACAAGTCAAAATTAATGCGATCGTCTGGCTATATCCGGTATCTCCTGGGCGATAATATCGGTAGATTCTTTGACCCCAGTCAACCGCCTCTCTTTGGCCGCCGTCCGACTATCCGACACATATCCAGCCATAGATGGTAGTATCGCATGGTGATACCACTATGACGACTCTGATAATTCACTTAATGCCTCGTTGAGTGCATTAAGAGCATCGAGTGCGTCGAGAGCGTCAAGTGCGTTGTGTCTACTCAATTCTTCGTTGATAGCATCGAGTGCTATCACAATAGATACCCACTGTCGCCCGACGATAGCCACCAAAAGTTCTGTTTTCTAATTTTTTGGGTGTTATACTCGTCGCGGTCTTTATTGAGAAGACAACCAAGAGGCTTAGCAAGTCCACATCCAGCGGTGGCAAGCTTCTCCATTTCACCCTACGGAAGGTGGAGAGTACCCAAAATTAGTTGATTATTAAGACAAAAGAGATAACATTGATTTTGCTGTGTAACCTCAATGCCTTGTGGGATGACTGGATAGAGCTAATCGCAGAGAATCTCATCCTAGACATCTTCGCTCTTGCGACAAGTCCACTTTCCTTAGAACATGGCTACTCACCTTTGGAGGATGTTAAAGTGGAGCACCCGCCCCTGGATCCACCCGCGAGGTGAGATATTTGAAATTTTCTATTATTTTTGAGAATCAATGGCTATTTTGCCAATAATATTTTTGTGATACATGAAACATTTTGTCTTAATATTTCTCTACATTGCTTATCCTCTTTCATTCCATTTAGTATTGATTTTTCTTCAGCTCAACGCCGAGTAACCACCCTTTTGGCCCAGTGGACTCGTCATGTTTGTAAGTACGCCCATCTCGGCTTGCGAGCACCTAACCCAGCAAGATCGGTGTGCTTGCGATTTGTTGACGATCAAGGACTTATATGAATTACAACCCCCGAGAGCCTGCGGGTATCCCTTCATAGGGGGCGCGAGATCTTAACGCATAAGCCTTTTATATATAAGTTAAAGTGCATCTATCTATGTAGGTAGATTTTGAATGATTCAGGGACCTTGAAATAAATACTATAATAATGATATCAAAAAGATTGAGTGCAAAAACATGAGTACATGACATGCTATCAAATTAAGTGTCGAGGATACCCCCCAAGCACTACTCACTCCTCCTAATAAGTCTTCATGAACATTGTGGGGATGAGCACCTTTGTTAAATGAATCGTTTCGATCTTGTGCAAAGACTAAAACTTAAGTTTAGTGCCCCTAGTTCAACTCTTGGTATAAGTAGATAGGAACGCAACAAGATTTTTCACTCTATTTCTCTTTTTTTTTATCTTATTGAATTATTAAGATAAAACATGTACTAAATGTTATTTCTACCCGATGTTTTTTATTTTGATGGTACACGTACAGATGTCCTTGTTCTATCTAATGCTTCTATGCATAAGAATTCGACTGAAATCTAATTATAGGTCTATAAAACATAGGCACTAGTACACGATTTCTATTTCTGACTCTTATAATGTTACATTGTGTTAACTATATAATCTCTTAACATTGTACTCCAAATCAATGTCTACTTAGTTTCACTTGTGCTGTAAAACTTTTTTTGTTCTCTAAAAACTAATATGATTTGCTTCTATGTATTCAGCTCGTATGACTGACCCGTACGCATAATATTCTTTGATTTATGTTTGGTCACCCCAATTGTGTTTGCTTCTTGATTCACATTCTAACAGGCATTGTGAGTTATTTCTCACGCTTATCTCGACAATAATTTTTTCTCGTACATGCGTATAGTTTTTTTCAATCTTTCCTACCCCTTTTTGTAATATCAAAAGTGGAGAATAACATGTTCATGAGTCATGAGTTATGGAAGATCACATGTAGGGGAGCACATTTATAGGGAGAGTCATAGGTAACCTGAAACCCAACTTTGTAAAGATTAATTCTTATTTGCACAGTATCATGCATCTCACCTTTTATATCTCCTGAACGGGATTTGATATTATCAATAGTGGAGTTTGTTTGAGCTTATGGTCCATATATCTTCAGTTTTACAATATCAATTCCCATGTTGTATTTGATAATACTTGTTTTTGAAATAGTGTGAAGGTTTATAGGTTTAAAAGAATTGAAGAACTCAAATCTATGACTTATCGACGCGCGTTATCCTCAATTTAATTTGAATGGGCGCTCAGGGACCTATCGCATCGCGCTGGAACAACCGCCCGCACTAAATTTAGGATTTATATTGGACACGTGTTTGGTGACCTACAACGTAGCTCTAGCTTCCTACCGTTCAGTGCTAGCTCTCTCAACGAGGGTTGAGATGGATTTGTCAATAAGCTTGAGCTACTGCCAGGCGATAGCTGGGTACCGCGTTGTGCTAGCATGAAGAAAAGTTGAAAAAGTTGTATTATGAATATTTTTCCAAATTCGCAGGACTGCTGTCATCTCGACGTGCAACGACCTAACACTGGACGCTAGTCTTACCACAGGAAGTAGCCTGTTATTTAAAGACATATAAAGGGTTTCACTTTTTTCGTTCCTTGTACGAATCAAGATAGACAAAACTTTATTTTAGGGTTTGGGTATTGCCTCTAAGCACCGTTCCATCATCTCAGTCGAAGGAAGAGAAAGCCGCCACCCTCCCATTTGTGCACGAAGATCTCCGACGAGCAAAGGACTATAATGACCAAGAAGAGTTGATTAGTCGCAACCATACGAAGATAGTAAGCACCTATCACGCATCACTCAATGGAGGAATCGTCTTGAGGGAGAAACAATCTTAAATCTTCTTTACTCTTTTTGAACTTTTTTCTTTTCTATTTGTTTGTGTATGGGGAAAATCGATCGGTTAAGGTTGTTGAAATCTGGGAAGTATTCCGTGAGAAATTGTCCCCGGGAAGGCATGTCAAGAATGGGGGATCTAGTGGGGCTCTAAGACACTTTCTTGTGTGAAGGTGAATAGCCGGCTCTAAGACCTTTTTCGAGGGAAAAGGAGAGAGCCAATTGATCCCGGTAGTGGGTTGGTATATAATATGAAAAGAAAGTTGAGTCTTACCTCCTCCAATCTCTTGCATCATGGAGATCTATTGCTTGTAATTTTAAAACTTTTTTTTTATTTGAATAAAATTTTTCATTATTCTTAATTCTGCATGTGACGTTGGGGTTGTTTGCATGTAGATCCCTAAAGTGGGTGTGTATTCCCAAGGAGAAATTTGCTCAGGAAAACGAGGTCAGTGACCTACAACCACGGGCTAACAACTAATGCCCGTGGTTACATCCAGAACTAGTTTTCCTGGACAAAGGTATTCAAAAATTTTAATTAACTCGTAAAACCTTATTCACCCCTCTCTAAGGTTGGGACTAGATCCAACAACAATGACAAGTTTGTCAGATTCTGCGACCAATTAGTCATTGACCTCATGTTTGTGTCTGTCCACCACCCTACGGGCAGCGGGCAGTTGAAAGCCGCAAACAAAGTGATGGCTAATTTGTTGATGAAGAAAGTGAAAAACCTTAAGGGTAACTAGGTGGAGTAGATTCCTTCAGTAATCTTGGCCTTAAGAACCTCTCTGAACATGGCCAGATGGGAGACTCCCTTCAAATTGTCATATGGGTCTGAGGCTGTGCTCCCAATAGAGTTTTAGTTGAGATCTCCACCCATCATCACCGTCGGGGAAGGTGATGAGGAATATATGATTGAAAATAAAAAAGTATAGTGGCTCTCGCTCGATCTTATGGGGGAACATTACGACCTAGTTGCCCTTTGCTAGGAGGAGGTTAAGCTTTGGATAGCGAGGAACTTCGACAGGAATATCAGAATCAAAAAGTTTATAACAGAGGACCTGATCCTCAAAATGGTCTACACCACAGGAAGGGGGCAGCCGTCGGCATGCTCAACCATAATTAGGAAGGACACTTTGTAATCCTTGAAGAACTAACCTTAGGGAGTTATCACCTCCAGAATACCGAGGGAGCCACTAGCAACACATAGAGCGGTGACGACCTAAAGAATTTTTACCTGATGTAAAAAATGGACAAAGAGCTAAATAAACCACAAACTTTATTGCTCCAAAATGATAATTATTACATAGGTATGCCCCCTTATTTATAGAAACTAAGGGAGTAGAGAAAATACAACAAACGATGTGGGACTAAATATAATTAGTGCAGCTTATGTGGTTTGACAATGTCAAACTGCTCACTATACAAAAGAATAACAAACAACCCAACAACACCAAGAGATACCGCCAGTCTGCCAGGGAAGACCACTAGGCAAGCTACAAAACTGCAACTGCGGGTTGCCACCAGGCTGCAGTTGCTTCTAATCATCAGAACATTTCTATGGCTTGCCACTGATGAGTCCCTATTTCATACCGAATTCTGGACTCATCTATGCTCATTTGCATGTCTTTGCACTACCATTTAGCGCCATTAGCACTTCTTTTTGGTTCGCTATGACATTCCACGTCTTGTGCACTTTTTTAGCCTATTTCTGTGCATGTGTGTATTTCCCTTTTTGCTGTGCATTATATTTATGTCTGTGACTGCCATGTCGCCATCCCGTCCAGTTTTCCTGCAGGTTCCGGGATCGTGTGGGCGTCCGGGATAGGGCTTTCACCATTTTTGACAAAGGAGCCAATGGTCGTGCGTTTTTATCCACGCACGACCATCGACCTCTTTGGCGCACGATCATCGGTCGTGCGCAGTCTGGCCTCTTTTATGAAAGTTCTGCCCCTGCCATATCGCACGATCACCAGCTATACCACGCACGATCACTGCTCGTGCGCTGCCGGTCGTGCGCATTCATGCCAGCTTTTTCCACTTTTCTGCCTCCATATCGCACGATCACGGACCATATCGCGCACGACCACTAGTCGTGCACCTGTGATCATGCGCAATGTTTAAATCTGCTTTTTATAAATAGCGCAGGTCTCGCCCTAATCCGGAGATCTGCGATTTTCTCCGCCGTTTTTCGTCCCCGACGAAGGGTTTCACCATTTCCCTTCATCCTCCACCTTAGGGAGAGGCTCCGGGCAAGCTTTCACCTCCAAATCCAAGCCGGAGCTTCCTCTCGGCCTCCTCCATCATCTCTTAGGGTTATTTCAAGCTTCAACGCCATATCCACCATGCAAGGGGAAGCTTGCAACCTTCATCCGCTATCGTGACACGAAGAAGACGGGCCATTGGAAGGTGGTGACAGCCCTTCTCTACCCCGGACGCAGTTGAGGACCGAGCTTGGATGCGGATTGACAACCCGACGATTCCAACCGTGAATCCTCAGCAAGACTTCGGATACGGTCGATCTCTTTTCTTGTTCTTCCTTTGTTGTTGTTTATGTGTTGTTGTAAACTTCATTTATTGATGATGTACGCTTAATTGTAGAATCCGTTTATATGAAATCATGTCTATGTGATTTGTATTTTCATTTTATATTGCTTGAGGTGCGCCATATACCATCCGCCATCATCCTTGCCGCACTAGCAATTGCTAGTGGCGTGCGTTGCGAAGAGGTGCTTATGACCCTCATTCCGCCGTTCTCTCCACCTCATCCGCTAGCCTACTCGTCCATCCGCCTTGCGAATCGGTGCATAGCTGCCTGACTAGTCTTCATCCCGCCTAGCGAAGCTTTGCATATCGGCATTGCATAGGAGTAGTTTGTAACATTTATTTTCTATTTCCGCAACCATCAAAACCCCCCATTTCATTACCTCCGACCCGAGGACTTCAATCTCAAGTCCTCCTCGAAATTAACTCCACCTTACTGTGTTCCTTGTGAGATCGATACTTGGGAAAACTCGCCCATTTTATATTACTTGTGCGACTGGTTCACTGCCGTGATCTTTTTTGCATCAAGTTTTTGGCGCTGTTGCCGGGGAACACAGTCGTGTGAGTTTTCGTAGAGGGAGACGTGAGATTGCTTTCCTTTTCCGTTGTAAATTGCTTTTGTTTTGTTCTATTTCTGTTTAGCTTTCCTTTTTTCTTGTTTGTCTAGGCAACTGTAGTAATATATTGTTGGATTTTGTAATTTGCACAATTTATTTTGAATCTGCTATTTCGATACCATGTGGGGATATTCTTATGCCCAATGCTGTTGGTGTGGAAATTCCTCCCACGCTAGTCATGAATGCCCTACCAGAGATATTGAGCATAAACCTCAGCGCACAATGCATGAGATGTTGTATTCGTCCAACCCTTCAAACATTGTGCCCCGAGCTTATGGTCATTCATCCTCACCTCATGCACCATTCTCTTATTCCTCTCCAGCCCCACAAGGACCGCAAAGTACTGGGAGAAAGTGTTTGTATTGTCGTAGAACAGATCATGACATGAAGGACTGTGCCGAGTACCTCCGTGTTTTGGAGGAGGATGATGAGTCGGACATCCGGATCATCCCGAATCCTACCCTTGGTGGCACACCTTCATCGTCCAGTTATGTATCCCTGTCACCTTCATTTTTGAAGGGAATGATGTGGATACAACCACCAGATTTGTTGCTGATCTAGGCTTCGACGTGGCTGAGCCCATCTCTCCTGTGCATACATCTCCAAGCGTGGAGCCGATTCTTTGTGAAGAACCTGCGCTTGATTTCTATCCAAGCACAGTTCTTCCGCCTTTGGTGCATTCTACGTCATTCGTTTCTTACGACATTTTCGATGATGCAACCCATGTTGCGGCTTGTGCTACATGGATTGTTTCCACTCCCATGGAGGAGGACAACCTTCCTGGCATCGAGGATTCTCCCTCGATACCAAGGGAGGAAGTCCAAGTCTTGGTGGAGACCTCAATGGATACGGCCGAGTCTTGCAGCATTGTCGACAATGCCGACAATATTTTTCTACCTCAGCCTTTTGGGAGTGAGACCGGGACCACTCCCCCGATTATTTCCATATGTTCTTCGTCCTTTTTATTTCTTGATTCCCCTTCTTTATCTGAGCCTATGCAGGTGGAATCTCCACGGGTATGTGAGGTTGTCGATGCGCCTGGCATTTTTGCCGCTACCGTCGCTTCCTATGAATCGGTGGTGGACGATACCTTGGTAGGCAAGGATATTTCTTGTAGTGAGTTGAGTGAGGACCAGTGCTCCTCCTCATCTTACTTCCTATTCCCTTTACCTGTGCATTGCAGGTATTATTACTCAGGTAGAGGGGTAACTGTGCTATCGCCGTATCGGTACCCATTACCGACACGGATAGTAGGACAGTTGCCTTTGCACTTTTTTTTTTCATAAGCCCATTAGCTAGAACTTTTCTTTTGCTGAATAAGTCGTGCTGGGATGACAATAACCCCAGTACTTATCTTTCATTTTTTGCAATTTTTTTTATGTCTAGCTTAGTTTAGTATTTATTGTTTTTTGTCTTTTCTTTTCTTTTGTTTTTACGGAGCTCACCCTTGCAGGTTTCCATTGCGAATTCATTCTGGCGGGGTTGTGATCCTTCGTTTGGCGGGCCTGCTTCTACTTTTCATGCGTCTTCTGGTATGCTCACTAGCTGAGCATTGGGTAACTTCTCCCCTTTTCCCTTTTTGATTTTAATTTCAATATCATATGTTGTTTAGTTTAAGTCTGGGGGAGAGTCAGTTTACCTTTTGTACGCACACATTTCATGTGCATACTAGAAGCTTTTATAGTTATTATTTTGTTTAGTTCATTTCATTGCACTTCACTGCACCCACATGAGCGCGTGCTTAGCTGTTAGCGTGCCGCGAGTTAAACTCATATCTTTTGTTTGATTTGGAAAAATTATTGTGCTAGTTTAGGATTGCACGATAGAGTAAAATGTTGGCCTTGCTGTGTACCTAGTAAATTGCTCTCTTTTGTGTAGAAATTTGTGTAGAATTAATTTTTCTGTTTGCTTATAGTTTTATATTTTTCTATTTGCGTAAATATTTCTTATTCTACTCAAAAGTTGGTGAATCCGGTGTGAATCAAACGGTAGCGTAGGAATGTGTGTAGCCGCTACTAGACTCGTTTTGCTCGAGTCAGGGGGAAGGATTATCTTTCTCGGTGGCTAAGAACTTGCCCCAAACTACTCTTGAAGCATGGGAACATGGTTACTCAAGCGCGAGTGTGATGTAGGCCATCATTTTGGCCCGGTTGAGCTTTGTACAGTTCCTAACGTCATATCCTCGCTAAACCCCGTTGTGCCTACCCTTCTTTTGATTCAGCTCCACCATTACTTCACCAAAGCTTTATAGCCGATCCTAGTCGCATACCCAAGTCGAGCTTAGTGTTTTATATTTTCATGTTGGGTTGTGATGTGGTGTTATTATTTGTGAAAATGTGGAAGTGCTTCCAAGTTATATCTGCTGAAATTATGAAAATAAAAAGATAAAAAAGAAAAGAAAATGATTTTAAAAAAAAAAGTCAAAATGAAAAGTGAAAGGAAAAAGCTTGATTGAAAATCTTGTTGAAAATGATTTTGATTTGGAGTAGGCGGTGCACACACCCATGTTGCGAAAGTTAAGTCTTGGGGTGTGGTGCACTCGCGCGTCTTGTGGTTTGCCGAGGGATTATTTTAGGCTAGCTCATTTGGGTTAGGTGCATAGCCTTTATTTTTATCATTGTTTACCTCACCGTAACCCAAGCCCCGTGATTATCCTAATGTCCTACTGATTTGCGCTTGAGTCTAACTAGTGCCGTGGAGAGAGTGTGAACGGGCAAGCGTATGGTCCCCGACATTGGTGGATTCCTTTGGAGGTGATCCTGAGCCCCGATCTTTGGCAAAGCTCACCTTAGTGGCCTGCCTACTTTCTTCTTACGTAGGACCGGATGATTCACCGTGATTCTATTTTTGAGTAGTAATAACTTTTAAATACGCATTGTGAAAAATATAAAATATTTTGTATACTTAAGGATTTCCTCTACTATATTTTTATACACACGGGCATGCGACTTCGCATGGTACTCCGTTCTGCAATTTCTTTGTTAGCTAGTTCTTTTTCCTTGTCTGCTTAAGTTGTGTTTGCTCGGGACGCGCAAACAGTTAAGTCTGGGGGTGTGATGAGTCCCTATTTTATACCGAATTCCGGACTCATCTAGGCTCATTTGCATGTCTTTGCATTGCCATTTAGCGCCATTAGCACTTCTTTTTGGTTTGCTACGATATTCCACGTCTTGTGCACTTTTTTAGCCTATTTCTTTGCATGTATGTATTGCCCTTTTTGCTGTGCATTATATTTATGTCTGTGACTGCCATGTCGACATCCCGTCCAGTTTTCCTGCAGGTTCTGGGATCGTGTGGGCGTCCGGGATAGGGCTTTCACCATTTTTGACAAAAGAGCCAATGGTCGTGCGTTTTTACCCACGCACGACCATCGACCTCTTTGGCGCACGATCATCGGTCGTGCCCAGTCTGCCCTCTTTTATGAAAGTTCTGCCCCTGCCATATCGCACGATCACCAGCTATACCGCGCACGATGACTGCTCGTGCGCTGCCGGTCGTGCGCAGTCATGCCATCTTTTTCCACTTTTCTGCCTCCATATCGCACGATCACGGACCATATCGCGCACGACCACTGGTCGTGCGCCTGTGATCGTGCGCCTGTGATCGTGCGCAGTGTTTATATCTGCTTTCTATAAATAGCGAAGGTCTCGCCCTAATCCGGAGATCCGCGATTTTCTCCGCCATTTTTCGTCCCCGACGAAGGGTTCCGCCATTTCCCTTCATCCACCACCTTAGGGAGAGGCTCCGGGCAAGCTTTCACCTCCAAATCCAAGCCGGAGCTTCCTTTCAGCCTCCTCCATCATCTCTTGGTGTTATTTCAAGCTTCAATGCCATATCCACCAAGCAAGGGGAAGCTTGCAACCTTCTTCCGCTATCGTGACACGAAGAAGACGGGCCATTGGAAGGTGGTAACAGCCCTTCTCTACCCCGGACGCAGTTGAGGACCGAGCTTGGATGCGGATTGACAACCTGACGATTCCAACCGTGAATCCTCAGCAAGACTTCGGATACGGTCGATCTCTTGTATTGTTCTTCCTTTGTTGTTGTTTATGTGTTGTTGTAAACTTCATTTATTGATGATTTACGCTTAATTGTAGAATACGTTTATATGAAATCATGTCTATGTGATTTGTATTTTCGTTTTATATTGCTTGAGGTGCGCCATATTAAATCCGCCATCATCCTTGCCGCACTAGCAATTGCTAGTGGCGTGCGTTGCGAAGAGGTGCTTACGACCCTCATTCCGTCGTTCTCTCCACCTCATCCGCTAGCCTACTCATCTATCCGCCTTGCGAATCGGTGCATAGCGGGCCGACTAGTCTTCATCCCGCCTAGCGAAGCTTTGCATAGCGGCAATGCATAGGAGTAGTTTGTAACATTTATTTTCTGTTTCCGCAACCATCAAAACCCCCCATTTCATTACCTCCGACCCGAGGACTTCAATCTCAAGTCCTCCTCGAAATTAACTCCACCTTACTGTGTTCCTTGTGAGATCAATACTTGGGAAAACTCGCCCATTTTATATTACTTGTGCGACTGGTTCACTGCCGTGATCTTTTTTGCATCAGCCACCTGTCCGCAACTAAGGGTTACCAACAGACCTCACTTGCGGCTAACCATCAGACCGCTATTGCGGCAAGCCGCTAGATCGTAACTACGAGTTGTCACCAGGTCGTAGTTACGGGTAATCACCAGATCGCCAATAGAGGATCAATACTGGACCACTGCACCAACACGGCAAACAACCAAACAGCCTGGACTAACCGCCAGGACTCACCACCAAACCGCCCAAACTGCTAACCACCCGAATAGAGTGTCAAACTGCCAATTTCTAACACTACCCCTCAAGCTTGGGCATATATTTAAACCATGTCCAGCTTGCTACAAACATATGAAGCAAATATAGTTTTTGTGAAGAATTTTTCCAGTATTTTATCAGAATTGACAAAGGTAGTACAAAATTGATTCTTCAATACCTCTTCTCTAATGAAATGACAATCCACCTCAATGTGCATTTTCCTCTCATGAAAGACAGGATTCTTTGATATGTAAATGGTGGCTTTGTTATCACAGAACATAGGAAGATGATGGTCGTAGACTTTTCCCAAGTCAAGCATAAGTTCCCATGGTCATTTCAACTCACAGGTAGTTGAGGCCATGCTCCTATACTCTGCTTCAGCACTTGACCTTGAAACCACTGTTTGCTTCTTGCTTTTTCAGCTAACAAGGTTTCCTCCTATAAAGGTGCAAAAACTTGATATACACTTTCTTTATTCCTTATTATCAGCATAGCTGGCATCAAAATATGCTTCAATCATCGGGTGACCATTGTTCTATAATAACAAGCCCTTTCCTGGAGACCCTGCATATACTCCAGAATCTTTATGGCAGATTGAAGATGACACTCTCTAGGATTTTGCATAAACTTACTGACTTCCCAACTACATAATAGATATCTGGTATAGTAACAGTCAGATATATGAGTTTTCCTACAAGTCTCCTGTAAATAGTGAAATTTGGAAGAAGAGGAGAATCATCAATCCACCATTTATCATCTCTAACCACCATCGATCAACGAGCAGGTTTCATGCCAAGAAGACAAGTTTCTTTTAAGAGATCTAGCTCATACTATTACTGTAAAAGAACCACCGAGTTCCTCTTTCGTGAAATCTCAATTCCTAGAAAGTACATTGGAGTTCCCATATCCTTAGTAACAGAATGTTGTCGAAGATGTCGTTTGGCTAGATCAATGCCTTCTCTATCATCGCCTGTTAAAGGAATTTCATCAACATAAACAGCAAGAACCACAAGGCCTTTAGTAGTCTTGCGTATAAACAGAGAATGATCAGCAGAGCTTCGATTAAATCCAATAAGAGAAACAACTCCACTAAACTTGTCAAACCAAGGTCGTGGACTCTACTTTTACCCATAAATCACCTTCTGAAGTTTTCATACTTAATACTCCCCCTAAACAACATATCCTGGAAGTTGCTCCATGTAAACTACCTCATGCAAATCTCCATAGAGGAAGGCATTCTTCACATCTAATTGGGACATCTCCCAGTCTCGATTAACAACGACAGAGAAGAGAACACATATAGTGTTGATGCCGGAAATAGGAAAAAAGGTATCAAATAAGTCCACCACATATGTCTGAGTAAACCCTTTGGCAACAAGACGTGTCTTATAGCAATCAACTATGCCATCGGAAAAATATTTAACCACAAAGACCCACCTACAACGAACCACATCAATGCCCAAAGGTGGGGGGACAAGAGACCAAGTCCCTCTCATAGTTAACGTGTTCATTTCTTCATCCATAATTGCTTTCCAATGAGGACTAGCAAGGGCCTCTTAATACATTGCTGGGATGATAGTAGAAGAGATAGCAAGAGCAAACTGCTTGCCATTCGGGGAAAGCTGAGCATATGAGACAACAACATCAATAGGATGCTTAGTACATTGTTGAACACCCTTCCATAGGGCTGTGGGAAGATCAAAATCACTATTGACTGCATGAGGTAATGTACTGTCAGAAGATAGAAGAGGCCCTAGAACAGGCACAGAAGGATCCAAGGGCAACACATAAGGCTCCATAGAAAGCGATGGAGCAACAAAAGTAGAGGTGGAAAGAACTGGCTCTGAAGGAGATGCTGAGAGAATAGGCAGGAAAGAAGTATCAGAGGGCAAGAGAGTGGAAGTAGGCAAGAATTATGATGTATTTTCAAAAAATGTTACATTAGTATAAACATATTGTTTGCGCATAAGAGGATAAAAACAACGATATCCCTTCTACGTCGGGCAATAACAAAGGAAGATACACTTAACAGAACGAGGAGAAAGTTTGTCATCACCAGGAGAAGGTACGTGAACAAACGCCGTACATCCAAAAATTTTCAGAGGTAAAAAAATGGCTCGGCCTCAGGATATAAATTTTAAAATTGAGTCTTGCCCCGAAGAATGGACGAGGGAATACGGTTGATGAGAAAGAAAGAGAGGAGAATATCATGAACCCAATAAGACCGAGGAACCTGCAATTGTATACAAAGGCTACGAGCAACATCCAAGAGATGGTGATTTTTGCGTTCAGCAATGCCATTCTATTGAGAGGAGTAGGGACAAGTAGTTTGATTAATCAAGCCATGGATCGCACAAAAATCAGGGAATTGTCGGCAGATATATTCCTTGGCATTATCAGTACAAATAACCTGATTGGGCATACGAAACTGTGTGAAGATCTCATTATAAAATGCAGTGAAAACATAGAACAATGCAGAATGATCATGTAAGAGATACATCTAAGTGCATCTTGAGAAATCATCAATAAATGTGATAAAGTATAAGCTTCTGCTTCTAATAATAGCAGTAGGAGAAGTACCCTAGATGTCAGAGTGAACTAGTTTAAAAGGACGCGAAGAACCACATCCCGTTCGAGCAAGGAAAGAAGAGCGATGTTGTTTACCCAACTCACATGCTTCACAGTTAAAAGAAAAATCCTCTGAAGGAAGTTCTGGAAAATGTTGATTAATGAGGCGAGAAGTAGGATGACCAAGTTGACTATGCCATTGTTGAAGAGAGAAGATGCAGAAAAAGAAATCCCTTGATCATGAAAAAAGAGGCCACCACTTGCAGTCCTAGTAGCAATCATAATGTTGGAGACAAAATTTGAGAAAGAACAAGTGGTGCAAGTAAAAGTAACCATGCAATTCAACTGAGTACAGAGAACATGAATAGAAAGTAAATTGCACAAAAAAGTTTGGAAATAGAGAGTATCCTGGAGCAGCAAAGATGAGGAAAGATGCAAACTCCCACTAACATGAATAGGAGCAGAAGTCCTATCAGCAAGAACACCATGAGGTAGCATATTCTGGGCAGTCAAAGAAGAGAACAAACGAGAGTTGTCGGTCATGTGACAAGTGGCCCCACAGTCAATAAGCCACTTATCAGAGGAGGCAACAAGAGCACGAGCTATAGAGGAGAGGAGGATTTCTAACCACACGGTTAGAAACTAACCGTATAAGAACAAGCTAGTAAAGCAAAACAATGCATCGAACATACAGTAAAGAAACCATGCGATAAAACCACACGGTCATGGTGTCAACACAACAACAGCAAGAAAAATAGGCAGCAAACAAGATGATGAGATTGTAGTTGTTAGAGAAGCCACAGCGACAAGATAAGGCGCAACAAGAAGAAAAGAGCAGATGTCGCATGGTTAAAATGACAATACACCAGCGGCAAGAAAAATGCCCGCGACCAAAATGCGGGACAACATAGAAGCCACACAAACAAAACATACAAAAAGGAGGAGAAACTGCGTGAGTAAAGAAAAGAACCCGCGCAAGAAGAAACAAGCTACAGGAATAAAAACAACCCTTAGAGAAAGGAGAGAAGAAAATGCGAACAACTAAAAAGTCTCGCAAAGAAGAAGAAAGAGCGGCGAAAAAGTCTGCTCAGTTAAGATGATAATACGCAAACGACAAGGAATAAGTGGCAACCAAATGGAGGATCTCATAACCGAGAAAAGAAACCGTACGAACACAACAAGTCACAAAGACACGCATTTTGCAAAGAAAGCCGGGCGAACAGAAAAGCCCATAAGGACACAAGTCACAAGCACAACAAGACATGAGGGAGGAAAGGGAAGGGAAGGGAAGAAACTGGAAGAAGCCAGACGAAGTCGGTAGAAGAGGCCGCGCGGTTAAACAAACAAACCGCGATATTATTGGAGCAAAGGATTAGTCCGCTCTGATACCATGTGAAAAATGGACAAAGAGCTAAATAAACCGCAAACTTTATTGCTCCAAAAATATAATTATTACATGCGTATGTACCCTTATTTATAAAAACAAGGGGAGAAGAGAGAATACAACAAACAATGTGAGACTAAATACAATTCGTGCGACTTATGTGGTTTGACAATGTCAAACCACATAATATACAAAAGAATAACAAACAACCCAACAACACCAAGGGAAACCGCTAGTCCGCTAGGGAAGACTGCTTGGCAAGCCGCCAGACCGCAACTGTGGGTTGCCACTAGGCCTCAGGTGGGGCTAATCATCAAACCATTACTGCGGGTTGCTACCGGTCCGCAACTGTGGGTTTCTACCAGACCGTAGTTGCGGCCAACCATCAGACGACTACTGCGGTAAGACACCAGACCGTAACTATTGGTTGCCACCAAGCCACAGTTGCGACTAATCACCAGACTGCCAGCAGTGGATCACTACCAAATCACTACACCAACCCGGCAAATAACCAAACCGCCTAGACTAAAAGCCAGTACTAACCTCCAGACTGCCCGAACTTCTAACCGCCCGACTAGAGTGTCAAACCGAATATCTCTAACAACTGGGAAATAAATAAAAAAATTTCTCTCCTCACTGAATTCCCTTTCATTTTCTCATCATGGCCCAATAAGTCCAGATGGAGGGGCACCCGATAGGATCCCATTGACTGGGCTCTCATAGGGCAGTAGAGATGGAAGGTCTCTTGAGTGGAAAGTTGAGATGAGATCATTTCCAAAACAAAGCGCCCCAATAGGATCTCGCTGACTAGGCTCTACAAGCTGATAGGGCAGGCAAGTCATTCGTTTCCAAGGTTGAGATGAGATTAATTCTGAACCAATATGCCTCTGAGAGGATCCTGCTGAATGGGCTCTCACAAGCTGGTAGGGTAGACATAACACTTGAGGGGAAGGTTAAGATGAGATTAATTCTGAACCTAAGCTCCCCCATTTGGATCTTGCTGACTAGAGTCTAACAAGCCGGTAGGGCCGACAGGTTACCCAGTTGGAATGTTGAGATGAGATCAATTCTGAACCAAAGCTCTCCCAATAGGATCCCGCTAACCGGGCTCTCACAAACTGACAGGGTAGGTAGGTTGCTCGGGTGGATGGCTAATCATTCGTTAAGGAAAATAACGTAAGGGTCTAGCTCCCAAGGTCCTGCAAGTTAGCCCTCCACTTGATCAGTGGGGCAGTCTTGTCTCTCGGGAGACAGGTTGAAAGAAAGCAAGCTAAATGTTGAAAATGGAAAATAAATAGGCGAACTAGAATGGGGGCGAGTGCAACCTTTCTCATGCCTACCTCGGGCATTATGCACTTGCCAAAATTCTAAGGTTGAGCGGCAACTGTGTGAGGGCCTAGACCTCATTTTTGAAGAATTTCTATCTCATAGAATGAGTTAGAATATTATTTACGACTGGCTTGATATCTAGAACAAAGACACACCCCAAATGTAATATCAAGTCTAGAAGAACTTAAATACAAAAGTGCCTCTAAATGATGTTTGGTCCACCGAAATATCACTTTCATCCTTTCCTAATTTTATAGACATGCTCATTGGAGTTTTTACATGTTTCAGATTTTCAAAGCCGAATCGTACAAACATATCTTTTACGTATTTCGAATGACTTATAAAAATTCCATCATTTTGTTGAGAAATCTAAAATCCTAGGAAATATGTTAACTCTCCAATTAAGCTCATTTTAAATTCAGATTGCATTAAGGTGACGATTTCAATGCAAAGATTTTCAATTATGGCGCCAAATATGATATCATCAACGTAAATTTGTAATAGAATTTGATAGAGATTCTCATGCTTCACAAATAGTGTAGTGTCTGCACTACACATCCTAAAATAATTCTCTAGGAGAAAAGTCACGAGACTATCCTACCATGCACGGGGTGCTTATTTCAGGGCATACAAGGCTTTCACTAATTTGTATACATGATTTGGGTAGTCAGCATTATTGAATCCGGGTGGTTGCTCGACATACACCACTTCCTAAATATATCCATTAATGAATGCACACTTTGCATCCATTTGGTATAACCTAATTTGTGAAAGTCTTTAGTTTCAAGAGGAGCTAAACCCCTAGAGGGGTGTGAATTGGTTTTTTTGCCATTTTGATACTTTCTTCTTATTTGGTGAGTTGTGTTTTAGTTCAGGTTAGCTTTCAAGATAACACAATAAGTAAACAAGTTGTTTATACTAGTTCACTAGAGTATGGGTACATCCACTATCTCTCCCACCTTTCTAATAGTTTGTTAGATACAGAAAACTTCTCCAAACTTGTATCCAAGAGCTTACAACACAAATCCCTTAGGATTTCTCAGACTCCTTCAAGTCCTGCACTCAGGCCCAAGGCCCTACACTCCGAGAAATATTCTCCTACAAATCTGGTATACAGGCCCTACCTTAGACTTTAACTCTAAGTCCTACACTCAGGCTAGGAGGTTATCCCTACACTCAAGTCCACCACTGAATCCTATCTCAGAGAGAAACTCTCCAATAGCTCCGACACACAGGCCCTACCATAGATCTAGAGGAGGATCCTACAACTCAAGCACTAATGCCCTACAGCTTAGATCTATATAAAGATCATACGTCAGCCTTTATAATTTAGGCTTACACTCAGATTAATTTAGTTCTTACAGAAAGTTAGGATAGTAGTTGATGTTGAATGACTCCAAAAAAAATATTACTGAGTATGCCTCTTCCTGAACTGAGATGACTTAATCCCATCTTTTTTACAACTCCAAGAATAGATCTTAAAGAATGTTCTTCTTGAGCTTGTCAAGTAACTGCAACTAGGGCGTGCTCTATCCCTTCTTCTTCTTCTTCAGAAAGATTACTTTCTGGACTTGTTGTTAAAGATGATAATGTCAACAGCCAACTTGCTTGAACTTCTAGATCACTGGAAGGAGAAAAATCTTTAAGCTCTATAACTTGGTAGAGAGCAAGAAGATGAAGCTCTGTATTTCAAAAATTTATGATCTCCAAAGATTTTTTCTTCTTCCTCGATCTTTTATTTTTCAATCCCTTCGTCCAATGGCACTTTGAATAGTGGGACCACCTAGAGTTGGTAGCTGCAATTTTTCTTTAGCATTTATTATTGTACAACAGCCAAGATGCGCCATTTGTTGTCTACTATTCTGCTCATGTAACATTTGAAATCCTGTTGATGTTATCATGACTTAGTACCTGTGGACTTAGCCAAATTAAGACAATTCTGCATAGTTATTGAGTGAAGACTTGTCACTCAATACAAAAACACTTAGGCAGAATTTTTCACCACCAGGCATTGAGTGATCATTCATCACTCAACAATTATCGACAATTGTTGTCTAACTGACTAAGCGTTGAGTGAGCTTTCATGACATAATACATCTGTACTTAGTTGATTTTCTCGGTATTAAGGTGTTGAGTGTGTTGTCTTCACTCAACATTTTCTGCCTTTGCCTGTTTTATTGAATAGGCATTGAGTGAACTGCCTTCACTCAATGCTTTTGTCCTTACACACATTTCCAAGTCAAACAACACTACAACTCCAACTGAACTGTGTTCTGTCAACATTTTCTCTTCAGGGCATTGAGTGAACAGCCTTCACTAAAGGCTTCTGCATTTAGCCAGAATTCATTTCAACTTTTCTCTAACTTTGACTGTTTGAGCATTACTTAACGCTTCTGGATTCTAGGATTTGAGTGAAATGCCTTCGCTTAATGCATCTGGACTTAACCAGATTTCTGTTTTAGCAATGCTGAGGCTTTGGCTTCCTAGTCTTTACATAATTCTTAAATCCATCTAGCAATAATTGAACAACCTTCACTCAATGCTTCTGGACTTTGGCAGATTTCTGCCCTATCAACATCCTGTCTTGTGTTCACTTATCATTTGTTCTTAGACAACCTGTTTGAATAGTGAACAAAGAGCAACTTACATACATTGAACTTAAAGCATGCATCAAATACAATATTGTTAATACCATTGCTATAAAGGCCTTCTTCAAATTTGGGACATTGTGATAAATGGACCGAACAATCTCCCCTTATTTAAGGAAGCCAAACCTTAGACAATGATTTTCACTAACACACATAGAAGTTTAATCATACACAGAATATTTAGAACTGAAATATAAGCACACACCCAAACACAATATTATGCATAAAGGCAATAATTATATTTGACCAGTGTGCTTAAAATATTGTTCAAATTCCAAAAAGCCCCTTAAGGAGAATACAAAATATCGCATGTTTCTGATTCCTTAATTGGTATCCCCTGTTAGACTTCTTTATAGTCTTTCCTTCATCCTTTATCTTTTCCTTCTGCCTCTCAAAGTAGTTATAAGGCTTGGGGAAGTATTAGCTTGGCTATAATGCATCTGGTGGCAGAACACCTTACTTCTTATCCCTTTTGTACTTCCTCCAAGCTTCTTCATTCCTGTCTAGCTTTGCAAAGTCTAGGGAGCTGTAAAGCTTTTCCCTCTCAGTTTTCTTGGACTTAACTTGGTCCCAAGCAGAAATAATTATAATCCTTGATTGAGGACTCCATTGCTCAAAGTCTGACCATGACTCCATTTCTTCTCTATACCTCTTCTTGCTTAGCCTGACCACTTCTTCTTCTTAAGTAACAGATTTTACTTTATCCCTAACAATCTGCTTAATAGTAGGGCTGAAAGAGGGAATTTCAGCATCAGTTGTAGGTTCATCCCACTGAGCACCTTCTTGAATATTATTTTGCGTAGTATCATATTACTCTGCATACTGATCATTATTTTGTCCCATCAATCCAACATGCAGTGCTTCTTTTATAAGTTCAGGAATAGCATGTATATTGTCATATATGAGTTGCCCAAGTCCCATTGAGCCTCTTATAACATTTATAATCGAACTGCATTTTCATTATTGGCCCTTATCACTTCCTTCTCGCCCTTTTTAACTACTTCAGAGACATCTTTTGTTAGGGAGGTGTTGTGATGCATGCCCTAGGTTTCGACGGATTGAACTACGCATTCTTAGGTTTGACAGCTAAAATAAATATCTAGCGCGCAGTTTCTCATCGACACAATATCCAATACTCAAGTAATTAATTGCACAATTTCCACAACAATCAACGCAAAGGGTCACTACCCCTTATAGAGATTGAACAAGGGCAATATGCCAATGTTTGCTCAAGCAAAAAGGACCTACCTGATTCGGACAATTAGCAATTCAAAATTAAAATTATATGTAAACATTTACAATTTCAAAAATGAGAAAATCCAGACTAAAATAGTGATTTAAAATTAAGTCTAAATTAATCCCAAAATAATTAATATGAGGGTTGCCAAATCACTTGAACACCAAAGAAATCAAGGTAAAGGAAACCGATTTCTACAAGAATTTACGAGATTTACCCGCTCCAATTTATACGAAAAATATTCGGACAATTAACGCTTTAAAATTTAGATTTAATCTAGCACAATATTCAATATAAATCAGGACAAAATACCAGCCTTTTAATTCCACTAAATCTCACAAATTGTAGAAGAAACACACAAAGAGATCGATTAGAATTCATTACCCAAAAACTAAGAAAAATCCGTCCACAAAGAGGAGCAGAGGAATCACATGATGATTGTGGTTGGATCTATTTCCACGCAATTCCACGGATCCGTTCCGGATGATGAAGATGCAAGCTGTTCTTACTTTGCAAACCCTATGAGAGGGAAAACTCCTTAATTGATAATATATATATAAGGAAAGAGAGAGAAAAGGTTGTAGGCTATGTTGTTGGGGAAGGAGAAAATAAGTGGGATGCCCGTGTTTGAAGTGGTGGAGAGGGTGGTCATTTGTTGGTGGGGAGGGAGAGAGAAGGTGGCGGTTTGGTAATGGCCGAGCCCTTAAAGTGAGTGGCTGAGAGGATTGGAGGGAGAGGGAACAAGGTCCGGTTAGAGGTTGAGGGCTTCTTCGTTTTTGTTTAGAGGTTTGTGAGGGCAGTAGGATATTTTGGTGGTGAGGGAGAAGGTGGTGGTAGGGTGGCCGAAATTGAGAGGAGGTCTAGATTTGGTTTAGGTATGAGGGTTGAGGGAGATATTGAGGAGAGAGGAGGAGGAGGAGAAAGAGGCCGATATAGAGGAGGGGAGGAGAAGTGGCTGGCGTATAAGATAGGGGAGAAGAGGGGTTGGCCGAAGTTTGCCTTGGGAAGGAGGGGGAAATTTCAAATTGAAATTTAGGTTTTCTTTTTCATTCATCTCTAATAAATTCTTCAAAAGCGTGGCTATTTATAGCCTACACCACTCAATCAATCCTCCAATTAAAATTTCAAAATTCAAATGACAAATGATGGTTATTCGCACCCATCTTAATACTTGAAATAAAAATACAATAAAGAAGTGCTTGGAAATAAAAATGCTTAAATTAAAAATTACATTAAATAAAAATTGCTAAAAATAATAATTTGATAAAATAAATAATTATAATTATTTAATATATAATTACATATTTTATTTAATGGTGGCAGCGGACGTCGAGCAAAACATGTAGCGGCGACGATGTTGGCGAAGAAACGTCGTGGTAAAAATTTGTCTTCGAGCTTGCGGCATCGATCATCCCAATCCATTAACTCTTTATGACGGGGATCAATGGCTGCATCAGCAACGTTGTCATCAATCCTCCCCAACTCAAAATTACTCATCACCGATGAGTGGCCCATGAGGGGGGAACCGTCTAAAGCAGCAGAACCATGGGGTAAATCTGGCCCCATAATCCATATCGTAGTAGCATGAACATCCCATATCACTAAGAACATGTCAGGTGTAGAGATAGCAATACTCAAAATGGTGTTAAGCAAAAGAAATATACTTGAATCTTACCATCCAGTTCAAGAACCAAGGAGTCCACGTGGAAATTAGATACGACAATACTAACACTCCCCAGCATAAGATAATATTTAGTGGAAGGAAGAAATGACAGAGAAAGACACTCAGGTGGAACTAAGGCGTATAGTAAAAAGTCCGGAAACTTGAAATAAAGTGAAACACCCCGTGCTATATAAAAATCTGAAATAAAAGCATGAAATCCGATGTTCTACATAATCAAGGATGGGTCGACATTCCTACGTATTAATTTATTAAAGGAGCCATAAGGCATCAGCTCGGGGACTGACAAGACTAAACCCAAATAACTAAATCTAGCATCAGATAGTCTCGAAAAGGAGTGGAAGTACGTGCGACATAAATTAAAATGAAACACTAATGTTTTAGATACATGAGGAGAGAATCCATATGCTACATTACTAGACACAAACACAGAGGATAAGTGGGTTAAGTCAGGTGGCACGAAAGCCTTATATTCAGAGTGGATTTTGATGGGCTCGAAAAACCGCAATCTTAATTTTAATTTTAATATTCTTACTCATGTCATGAAGATATGCCTCATGATAAACAATTGAATTGGACGCTCTTGGATTTGTAAAGATGTGCGAGCGATACAACTCAAGGGACCTTTCAATAGTCACTAACGTGGGGAAATGAGGGTCATCAAAAGGCGTTGGGTAAATTGGTGCGACTGGGTGTGGTATATAAGTATTTATAGGGGACACCATAATAAGAGGCACAATTGCCCAAGAATCAGTATCATTCGTAGTAGGGGACAGAACCGTAGACAAGCACAAAGAAAAATGAGCAGTCAAAAGTGACGCGTAGTCATAACTATATGGTGTGGTGAAAAGTCTTAATACTAGTGCGCTCAACACAGTGATAGTTATACGCTGAGACAATGCTAAAGTTGGAACTAATAAAGTGGGTGTTACACTAAAACTCAGACTAGGTCTACCGGTTCCACGTCCTAAAAAGTCAATTGATGTGGGCAAATACACAAGGGGAAGGGTCGGTAAAATCAAACCCGGGATAAATTTTTAATCAGTATTGATTTCACCTAATAGTGACAACATCAAAAAACTCTCATCCGGGTGTACAACCAAAGAATCATCCAAAAATACCCTTCCCTCAGATATTAGCTCATCCATAATAAGAATAGGGACATCCTCACTTTCAGACTCCTCAGATAACTCAAATATAATCTTAGTAGGTGTAATCGTAGGCTCTAACACGATGGGGATAGTAGCCTTGATAGGGCACTCAATACTAGGGTGATCAGACAAAATGCTAGTAGGGCAAATCATCGGTAATGAAATACTCTCACAGATCGGACTATCATCATCCCATATATAGTCTTCTAAATCACTAGGTATTCCCATAATTTCAGACTCATCATAATCATCAGGCACGAACGAACATGTCGAAATACTCTCTCCTATGGGGTCATCCTCAGAATCAAGAGATACCACATCTACATCAGATTCCTCATTGATATCTGTCACTATATCAGAAGGCTAATAAGTCAATACTAATGGAGGCAAAACCCTAATAGTAACATTTTTCGGTTCCAAAACATAGGGTCTACACTGCTTATTTTCCTCAGGAGTGGAATTGGGCGCACTAGGTGTAGTCCTATCGTTTTAGGAATAGATCTAACCTGAGGCATATGGTATCTCCTAGGATTAGCTACGGGTCTAGCTCCATATCTATACTGACTCACAGGCTTGGTGTTAGTAGAGCGATAATAGGCGAGATCAAATTTATCTACGAGTACGCGTTGCATGTATGGCCAAGCATATTGACAGCTACCAGCACCATGCTCATCATTCAACCAAAACACCAGGGCTTGACAAAATAAGCTCTTTTGGGCTACAACAACCTTGGAGTAGTCGCCACATATGTGACAATCAAAATAAGCTTCTATCCCCTTAAGTCAGCCCCTAAAAACATTGATAATTCCCAGAACCATCGAACGTGGGTATCTCACTCCTAGTATGAGGAATAAGGTGGTTGTTGGGTACATTAGAAATTATGTACCTGATTTGTAGAAGCCTCACCTGATTCAATAATATACATTTGGTTGTATTTGATGGTGTATTGAGTTTGTTTATGCAGGCAGAAGAATGAAGAAAATATTCTAAGTACAAAAGTATCAAGACATTTAAAATTTGTCGACATCTTTGAAGGAGCAGCGTCGAGATCAGAAGCAAAGTTGTGTTGACACACAGGACTTGTGTCAAAAAATGAAATTTGAGTCGACAATAATTGTGTCGACACTCAGGACTAGTGTCGACACACTTAGATTTGAAGTGCTGACATGAGTAGAAGGGCTTTGTTGACATACATGACTTATGTCGACATAAAGAGTTTAAGTCTACATCAACTTTGTTGACACACAGAACTTGTGTCGACATAAAGATTTTAAGTCTACATCAGCTGTGTCGACACACAGGACTTGTGTCGACATACAGAGTTTAAGTCTACATCAGTTGTGTCGACACACAAGACTTGTGTCGACATATAGAGTTTGGGTCTACATCAGCTATGTTGACAAGTTTCTAAAGTTTGTCGACATATTCTACAAAGGGAGTGTAGAGACTGGATGAAGAGCTGTGTCGACAGTTTCTGAAGAGTGTCGACAACATCAAAGGAGTTGTGTCGACACATTTTGTAAAAGCTATGTCAATAGTTTCTGAAGTTTGTCGACAACACTAGAGTAAGTGTGTCAACACCTGGGTAATTGTGTCGACACATACTTGATCTGTGTCGACACATACTATCCTTGTGTATCAACACATTCAGTTGAGTAAAAAAACTCCAAGTGCTAGATCTCCAAACAGAAGACTTTACAGCTGCCAGAATTGTCAAGCCCTGTTAGACATATCAGAACTGTCAGATGTCAGTCATCCACCGGATCAGCCGGTTGCCTCTGATGTGATCTATAAATAGAGCCGAGCACTAAGAAAAAGAAAAAGACACACAATTAGAAAAAGAAAAAATTTAGAGGGAAGCCCAAAAGGAGGAATACTCCAAGAACAATTCAAAGAATTCTTAATAGTAAGAAGGTTCTGATTCTAAATCAGGGAAGGAGACACAATTTCTTTAGATCTGTCAATGTTTGTTGAATCATGTCAGCAAGAATGAAGAAGTTGAGTCTACATCAACTTCTCAAGAGGATTCAACCTAAGTTCTCTCTTTAAAGAATCTTTGAATAAGATTAGTAAGGTTGAATCTGATTCATTGCAGCAATGATCTGAAGGAAGTAGATTAATCAAGATCTGATAAAGATTCCCTCACCCCTCTTTTCTCTCTATCTGGTTGAAGGAAGAACAGTAATTCTTTATACAATTTTTTTGTAAGATCTATTTTTAGATCTGAGTGTAAGAGATTTCAATCTCTGAGTTGTAAGCCTGTAATTATAAAGGTTGAGGTAGGGTTGTTTTCCTAAGGTAGGAGATTAAGTTCTCTGAGCTATAGGCCTGGTGATAAGTGCTGAGGTAGGGCTTCATAGCCTGAGTGGTTGGAGTGTGGATTCATTCTAAGGTAGGGTTCTTCGGAAGAGATTGAGGTGTAGTAGTTATTGAAGTCTGAGTTGTAGGAACCAGTTTGGGTTCTGAATTATAAGATCTGAGGATCTGAGAAGGAGGAAGAAAGTTTGGCCGAATATAGTGTATTGCTAAATAGGCGAAGGGGGAAAGTGGATGTACCCATCTCTTGGGGAACCACTATAAAGTTTTGTGTCTGCTGTGATTGATGTGTTGTATGCTGTGATTGCTTTAGAATTTAGTTATACTGTGAATAATCTATTATCTGCCTATGTAAAAAGAATTGAACCTATTCACCCCCACCCCTCTAGGTGTTCAGACATTCTTGAAACCAATTCTTTCAGTGGGGATGGTTGGAATTCCTAGGGTATGATGACAAGGCTTGGGTTTTTTAGCCATGGGATTAATATACCAATAATTTAAATAGGAAGCATAAACATCATAGGCCATAGTAATGAGAACCGGAGAGAAAACTCACCCGGTACTGGTGCACATGAAATGAATAATGAACCTGACCCTATATAAAATGCAACAGATGGATTTGATCCCGCTTAATAACTAAGGAAATAAATGTTTTTTTTTTATTTTCTTGCTGGAAAAATTATGAGGATTATTAAATAATGTTTATTTTATTTTTGCTTAAATAATAAAAATATAGACCGCTATTTGCAGACCAACAATTAAATTTTTATTTTTATTATTTTGGCAAATGAAACGTGCAAGTGTGTGCCGATGAATTAATAAAAGGGGAAGGGTGCCAATTAGGAAATTGACGTGAACCTCCCTCTGATACCAAATTGATGCAAGCCCTAGTTTTCGACGGATTGAACTACGCGTTCTTATGTTTGACAACTAAAATAAATATCTAGCGTGCGGTTTCTCTTCGACGTAATATGGAATACTAAAGCAATTAATGGCACAATTTCCACAACAATCAACGCAAAGGGTCGCTACACCTTATAGAGATTGAACAAGGGCTATATGCCAATATTCGCTCAAGCGAAAAGGACCTACCCGAACCGGATAATTAGCAATTCAAAATTAAAATTATACGCAAACATTCACAATTCCAAAATGAGAAAATCCGAACTAAAATACTTATTTTAAATTAAGTCCAAATTATTCCCAAGATAATTAATATGAGGGTTGCCAAATCAATAGAACAAGAAAAAAAACAAGGCTAAGGAAACTGATTTCTACAAGCGTTCTTGAGATTTGCTCGCTCCAATTTATACAAAAAATATTCGAAAAATTAACGCTTTAAAATTAAGATTTAATCTAGCACAATATTCAATATAAATCAGGACAAAATACTAGCCTTCTAATTCCACCAAATCTCACAAATTGTAGAAGAAACACACAAAGAGATGGATTAGAATTCGTTACCCCAAAACCAAAAAAATCCGTCCACAAAGAGGAACGGAGGAATCACACGATGATAGTGGTTGGATCTATCTCCACGCAAGTCCACTAATCCGTATCGGATGATGAAGACACAAGTTGTTCTTCTTTTGCAAACCCTAGGAGAGGGAAAACTCCTTGAATGATAATATATATAAGGAAAGAGATAAAAATTGTTGTAGGCTATGTTGTTGGAGAAGGAGAAAATAAGTGGGCTGCTCGGGTTTGAAGTGGTGGAGAGGGTGGTCGTTTGTTGGTGGGGAGGGAGAGATAAGGTGGCAGTTTGGTATTGGCCGTGCCCTTAATGGGTGGTGGTTGCCGAGAGGCTTGGAGGGAGAGGGAACATGGTCCGGTTGGAGGTTGTGGGCTGCTCGGTTTTTGTTTGGGGGTTTGTGAGGGTGGTAGACTATTGTGGTCGTAAGGGAGAAGGTGGTGGTAGGGTGGCCGAAATTGAGAGGAGGTCTAGAGTTGGTGTAGGGATGAGGGTTGAGGGAGATATTGAGGAGCGACGAGGATGAGGAGAAAGAGGCCGATATAGAGGAGGGGATGAGATGTGGTCGGCGACCAAGAGAGGGGAGAAGAGGGGTTGGCCGAAGTTTTCCTTGGGAAGGAGCGGGAGATTTCAAATTGAAATTTAGGTTTTCTTTTTCATTCATCTCTAATTAATTCTTCATAAGCGTGTCTATTTATAGCCTACACCACTCAATCAATCCTCCAATTCAAATTTCAAAATTCAAATTACAAATGATGATTATATGCACCCATCTTAATATTTGAAATAAAAATACATTAAAGAAGTTCTTGGAAATAAAAATGCTTAAATTAAAAATTGCATTAAATAAAAATTGCTAAAAATAATAATTTGATAAAATATATAATTATAATTATTTAATATATAATTATATATTTTATTTAATGGTGGCGGAGGACATCGAGAAAAACATGTAGCGGAGGCCGCGTTGGAGAAGAAACGTCGTGGTAGAAATTCATTTTCGAGCTTGCTCGTCCCAATCCACGAACTATCTATGACGGGGATCAACGACCGCATCATCAACATTGTCATCAATCCTCCCCCACTCAAAATTACTCATCACTGATGAGTGGCCGGTGAGGGGTGAACTGTCAAAAGTAGCAGCAACATGGGGTAAATCTGGCCCCACAATTCATGTCGTAGTAGAATGAACATCCCATATCACTAAGAACAGGACAGGTGTAGAGATAGTAATACTATAAATGGTGTTAAGCAAAAGAAAATTAACTTGAATCTTACCATCCGATTCAAGAAACAAGGAGTCCACATGGAAATTAGATACGACAATACTAACACTCCCCAACCCAAGAGAATATTTAGTGGAAGGAAGAAATGACAGAGAAAGGCACTCAGGTGGAACCATGCCGTACAGTAAAATGTCTGGATACTTGAAATAAAGTGAAACACCCCGTGCTATATAAAAATCCTAAATAAAAGCATGAAATCCGACATTCTTCATAATCAAGGATGGATCGGCATTCCTATGTATTAATTTATTAACGGAGCCATAAGGCATCCGCTCGGGGACTGACCAGACTAAACCCAATTCACTAAATCTTGCATTAGACAGTCTCGGAAATGAGTGGAAGTGTGTGAGACATAAATTAAAATGAAAAACAAACATCCTAGATATATGAGGAGAGAATCAATATGCTTAATGACTAGACCCAAACACGGAGGATAAGGGGGTCAGGTGGCACGGGTGACTTATAATCAAAGTTGATTTTGATGGGCTCCAAAACCGCAGTCTTAATTTTAATTTTAATATTCTTACGCATGGCATGAAGACATGCCTCATGATAAACAATTGAATTAGACTCTCTCGGATGTGAAAAGATGTGCGAGCGATACAACTCAAGGGACATTTCAATAGTCACCAATGTTGGGAAATGATGGTCATCAAAAGGCATTGGGTAAATTGGTGCGACCGGGTGTGGTATATAAGTATTTATAGGGGACACCACAACAAGAGGCACAATTGCCAAAGAATCAGTATCAGTTGTAGTAGGGGACAGAATCGTAGACGGGCACACAAAAAAAGGAGCTCTCAAAAGTGACGCGTAGTCATAACTATGAGGTGCGGTGAAAAGTCTAAATACTAGTGCGCTAAACACAGTGATAGTTATACGCTGAGACAACGCCAAAGTAGGCACTAATAAAGTGGGGGTGACACAAAAACTCTGACTAGGTCTACCGGTTCCACGTCCTAAAAATTCAACTAATGTTGGCAAATACACAGAGGGAATGGTCGGTAAAATCAAACCGGGAAGGGTTGGGTTAGGGGTTGAGGGATGCTCTGTTTTTTTTGGTGGTTTGTGAGGGTGTTCGACTATTGTGGTGGTGAGGGAGAAGGTGGTGGTGTGGGTGGCAAAACTTGAGAGGAGGTCAAGAGTTGTTTTAGGGATGAGGGTTGAGGGAAATATTGAGGAGGGTGGAGGAGGAGAAAAAGTCTGGGATAGAGGAGGGGAGGAGAAGTGGTCATCGCACAAGAGAGGGGAGAAGATGGGTTGTCCGAAATTTGCCTTGGGAAGGAGGGGAAATTTCAAATTGAAATTTAGGTTTTCTTTTTCATTCATCTTCAATCAATTATTCATAAGCATGGCAATTAATAGCCTACACCACTCAATCAATCCTCCAATTCAAATTTAAAATTTTAATGACAAATGATGGTTATATGCACCCATCTTAATACACGAAATAAAATACAATAAAGAAGTGTTCGGAAATAAAAATGCTTAAATTAAAAATTGCATTAAATAGAAATTGCTATAAATAATAATTTGATATTAATTATAATTATAATTATTTAATTTATAATTGTATTTATGATTTAATGGCGGTGGCGGACGTCGAGCAAAACATGCAGCGGCAGCGACATTGTCGAAGAAACGTTGTGGTAGAAATTCATATTCGAGATTGCGGCATCCATTGTCCAAATCCACGAACTCTTCATGACGGGGATTAATGACAGCATCAGCAACGTCGCCATCATGCTGGCCTTTGTTAACTGATCATCCAGATAGTTAACACCATTGGTGACATGGCCCTTGAGCTTGTCCAAGTGATCATTTAGAACTTGGGCGCTGTAACGCCCCCGATTTTTCTGCGTTTATTTTTATTCATGTTTGGCGTTACGATGACGCGTATCCGTGGCTTGTGCCATTTGTGGAGTGTGGTTTAACTCCTTAGAACTGAGTGCCCTATTCTGTAGCCTGTTGGCAATATCTCCCTAGCAAGCCGAGTCGTTTTGGGTGACCCGGGGTGGCCTCTCGGGGGAATGTTTGTGTTTGGCTTTATTTGGGTATAACTCGAGTTCTGTTCGTCGAAAGTTAATTTCGACTTCGATTTTGTGTTTGTAGCATGGATATTTAGCTACGGTGCGAATTTCATCGAATTCTGAGGTGATTCGGTTTTCGAGTCGTTTTGGGCGTGTTATTAGTAAAAACAAATTAGAGACCCTTTTAAATTAAAATGAACCGGCAGTTTAGGCAGCGGTTAGGGCCGATTAGGCGTGTCTTTTTATTATAAAAGCCTTATTAAGAAGTGGCAGACCCACTTCTCCTTCCTCCTCCCCGAGACCAGACCGAACCCGCCTCTCCTGTTCGCGGAAAACGGAGGAAAACCGCCGGCCTGCTTCCTCTTCGGACAGTCATTCAGGGCTTGTTCGTGGATGGATTTCGATTCCGAAAGCGGCGTTGTCTTGCTCTCTCTTAGATCTTCGTTTCGACGGTAAGATTTCTGATTTTTGTGTTCTTTTAAGTAACCTAGAAATTCGGTTTGACCCCTCTTCCTCCACAAAACCTCTAGATAATTCTTGGCTTGTGCTATTGCGGCCAAATCCGAGAGAGAGAGAGTGTTGTTCAAGAAAACTGCTGGATTTAAGGCAAGTGGTGCTTCTTTCCCTTGCCAAGTGGAAATCTTTCTTTTTTTCTATTCCTCTTCCTGTTAGCCATGTTTTTCCAGGTTTTCTAGCTCATGCTCAATTTAATTATGTCAACTTGTTGTTTAAAGCCTATTGAACTTATTCGTCCAGATTTCATATTTCTTTTGCTTCCTAATGGTAAATTGCTTAAAACAAAATCTGTTCTCCGAACTTAGGGATGCTGCAAGTTCTTGTTAGATTCTTATTGTTACTGCAGTTTTATACCACTGTCGGTTTGGTTGGCTGTAGGGTAGAAATTGTTGAGTCCTTCTTGGTAGACTCTCGAGTTTTGGTGTTGAGTGTGGTGCACACACTCAAAGCCAAAAGCCGCCCGGACTTAGCGTTGAGTGTGGTGGACACACTCAAAGCCATAGTTCGGTTTGTTCTTTGTGGCTGAGTGGTGGGGTGATAGAGTGAAAATTTTTGTCTAAGTCAAAATCGACGGGAATCACCAAGTGATTCCCGCCGATTTCGACGTGTATCGTCGGTGATTCCCACCGATCGGCGAGAATCAACCTTGATTCCCGCCGATTCGGCGAGAATCATCCTTGATTCCCGTCGATTCGGCGAGAATCATTCTGGATTCCCGCCGGTCGTCGAGAATCATCTTGCATTCTCGCCGATTCGGCGATAATCGTCCTGCATTCACGCCGATTCGGCGAGAATCAGTCGGCAATCCCGCCGACCTTCTCTTATTGGCGTTGGCTTAGGGTTCCCCTGCGGAAGTGAACATTGGCGTAGAGAGAGTTGACCTCACTCAACGCCAAAGCTGTTTTGGCGTTGAGGGAGATAGACTCACTCAACGCCGCTGTTTGGTTTTGTGGTTTTGCTGAAGGCGTTGAGGGAGTGGACCTCACTCAATGCCATGGCTATTCTGGGCTGATTAAGGCTAACTCACTCAACGCCAAGGTCTGGTTAGGCACTGAGTGGATTCCACCCAACGCCGAGTCGTGTTGAGTAACTTCAACCATGTTTCTCTTTCCTCAATTTATGTTCCTGAGTGAATTCCTTGATTATATTTGTAGTTTCCTTGTCGGCCATGTTTTCTTTCCTAAAGGCCGAATCGTGGGATGTGGATAGTAGTGGTGGTTTGAAGCTCTTCATGGGGGAGGTGTTGTGTAATCTAGCCAAGACCACCCTTATTCTTCTATCTTGCTCCAGGTACTGGCTGGGCAAGGGGGTGGAAGGTCCCTTGTGCTTTATCATGTAGACCCCTGAGCTTTTTGGCATGGAAATTGGTGGTTGGAGGAACTGAGTTTGCCTCCAACCCGGATCCATGCTGTTGTTTTGCTACTACCATCTCCCATAACTTAGGGTGTTAGAAGTTTCTTCCTTGGTAGATTGCAGCACTTTGGGCTCTTGGTAGCCTAGTAGGCCCTGCAGGATGTTGTTCCTGAGCTGGGTTGATGCTGTTTCCTCGCACGTAGTGCATTTCTTGTCGTCCTATTTTGGACAGTTGTGACTCTTTCTACGGCATGTTTTTCAGTTACTTTACCCCCTTTGGTTGACTCTTTCATGCAGTTTTTACCTTGTTTTGCTTGCTGAGGTATTCTGTTTTATTTTGGAATGCCTCAGGTTCTGAGCTGTAGCCAGTTAGGTTGCTAGTTTGCAGAGGTGGTGTTGGTGGTCTCCTGGACTTTGGAGTTCTGTTTGCCTTGTTGGTGAGGTAGTTTTTAGTACTTTCTTACAGACATACATAGGTGCCAGTGGGTTCGTGTCAGGTTGTTGGCGCCCACTGGTAGTTTTTACCTTTGTACTGGATATTTTACTTATGCTGCTACCGTTTTCCGGAGATAGTCTACTTGCTCTGAGGAGGATTTATGCTAGGTTGCTAGTTATTTTAAAACTACTATTATTATAAGTACATCGCATGATCAGCATGTTTTATAAAAATAAATCACTATTTTCCAAGCAGCGTATAAAGATCGTTTTCTTATATATAATATAAATTAAATGTAGAGTCTTGCATAGTATGAGTGGTTCTCTTGGAACTCTTATACACCCTTTAGGATGTTAAACCTGAATAAAGTATTTTTCCGCGGCGCATAAGTTTAGTTTTTAACTGTGGACTAGGTGATCCACCGAGCCGAGCGATACGGCCTCTAAAATATAACTTATTTTATAATCCTTAAGCTCATGATTTTCTTTCATAAAGGGTAGCAGTTGGTTTTGCCTAAGCGTCAGCAGTTATCCCCTGCTTGGCGTGGCATCATGACGCGCGTTTTCTCATACTCTGATAATTATTTAATTCGGGGAAAATGCGGGTTGTGATAGTTGGTATCAGAGGGAGGTTGCTTGAAAAGTTAGTCGGGCAACCTTCCTTTGTTTGCTTTTAGTAGTTCAGCATCATGTCATTCACACACCGATATATCATCAGCACGTCTTGGCAAAAGCACGAACACTACACTCATAGCATAACATGAAGTATACGGGGCATATTATGTAGTATGGGATGCATAATATGTGTTCGTATATGGATCCACCATAGGGGCAACATGTGTGGGTTATGTAGTATGGGATGCATAACCTCACCACATGGCTGCGACTAGCACATTTTCTTGATTCGTTGCATGCGAATGTTATGTAGTATGGGATGCATAACATTTTCATGTGTACGCCCCTCATAATATGCATTAGGGATTTTTTAGAATGCATAGCACAATCATGCATAGCATAACATGGCATAAGCACAATGTGCCAAGCTAAAGACTGGCAGGATGACATATGTACACACATAAGTTTTCGAGTCAAAAAAAATATAAAGTCATGCATTCCCGATCTAGGCACAAGAATTAGTATGGTGGTGGTTAACCATCCTAGGTTAGGACATAACATAAAGTTTTGTAAAAGGTAAACTCCCAGAGCAAGTTTAGCAGCTTTAAGTTCATATCTATATATGTATGGTCTGTACTAGTAGTTGAGTCTAGCCGTTGTACTAGGATCTAACTAGTGTTGCTATGACTTTAGGATGGCGAGACGTCCTTCGACTAGATCAAATCCCCTGTCTGAGGGTGAGTCTTCTGGAGCTCAGAATGATGCGGTAATCGAAAGCTTGCGGCAGAGTAGCGATTCCTTGAGCAGGCAGATGGTGGAGGTGCGAGCCCAGATCCAGTCTTTGGTAGCAGTTGTGGCGGGTCAGACTCAGGGAGTGCAAGGCCCTGCAGGGGGGATTACTGTTCCTCCCCCTCCAACACCCTTAAGACCTCCAGTGGTGGTGCCAGTGTAGATGGCCTTCATCTCGCAGTTTTAGAGGCTGAGCCCTCCCACTTATGACGGGAAGGCAGACTTCATGGTGATAGACGACTGGCTGATCTCCATGGAGGAGATGTTCTCGTAATCAAGGATTGCAGACGATCAGAGGGTGATGATAGTCGCCTATCAGCTTAAAGGTTTGGCTAAGAGTTGGTGGCTGAGAGAGAAGGAGAGATTGGTAACCGGATGCTCTTGGGAAGTGTTCAAGGAGATACTGTTGAGGAAGTTCGTACCCTCGGTCGAGCGTGACCGTCTCATGAATGACTTCCTCCATCAAAAGCAAAGGCAGCTCACGGTGGGTGAGTACGAGATAAAATTCAGCAAGTTGAGCCGTTTTGCCCCTGGATTGGTCAGCGTTGAGGCTGATCGAGTTAAGCGATTTCTCGGTGGTTTGAGGAGTGAGGTGCAGCAGTTGACTAGTGCTTATGGGTCAGAAACTTATGCAGGAGTAGTGGAGGCTGCTCTGAAGGTGGAGGCTAATGAGACCGCGAAGAGTAGAGGACAACAAAGTAGGAAGGATAAGAGGAAGTCTGTGGAGGAAAAGAAACCCCGGGTACCGGATGCGGTTCCTGGGAAGAAGAGCAAAGTGGTGTGCAGTTTCTGTGGCCGGTCAGGCCACCCGGTCGAGAGATGTTTCAAGAGAGCAGCAGTTCAGAGGAACGAGCAGGTTCATGCGATTCAGGGTACTCGGAGGAGAGATGTCTCCTGTTCTGTTTGCAAGCGACCCGTGCATGATGCTGCCCAGTGCTGGTCCAAGGATAAGGTCTGTTTCCAGTATGGGCAGAAGGGACACATCAAGTCTAGGTGTCCTCAGGTCCAGTCTGCCCTGCAAGTAGTGCCTCTTCAGGCATTACCTCCACCTCAGCGTGTGGACAAGGGAAAGAGAAAGCTGAACGTGATCTCTTCCGAGGAGGCTGAAGCTTCGACTCTGGTCATCTCAGGTTAGTTGTCTTCCAGCCTGAATGTTTTGTTCTTGTCTTGCTAAAATGTAGTATTGTTATGGTAGTTTCTTAGTTATATATGTTCCTATAGGAAAGTTTAAGGTGAAGAACTGCTGGGCGCGTGTTCTGTTTGACTCCGGCGCTACCCACTCCTTCGTGGCTAGAGCCTTTGTAGAGCGACATCGGTTGACTTTAGATCGAGTTCGGTCGAGTTCGGGATACCTTTCGTGTTAAGTTCCCCTCTGGTGAATCTGTGTTGTCAGATGTGGGCATGTTGGATTGCCCTGTTTTGTTGGGGGACTTCCTTGCGAAGGCAGACCTGAAGATGATTGATCTGGAGGACTTCGATGTAATTTTGGGCATGGACTGGCTGTCTAGGTATGATGCAGTCATTCAGTGCAAAGGGAAGCGCTTAGACTTCATCAAGGACGACGGTCAACCAGGAAGTGTGTATGCGGATCTGAGGCAGGATTCTCCTGTCATCTCTGCGGTATGTGCTCAGAAGTTTTTTCTTTCGGACTGTTTTGCTTGTTTGGTCTCGGTGGTTAGGACCGCTGTTAGTGTACCGCGCATAGAGGAGATTCTAGTTGTGCAAGATTTCGCCGATGTTTTTCCTGATGACCTTCCTGGTCTTCCTCCCGAGCGGGATGTTGAGTTTGTGATCGATTTGGAGCCGGGTACGCGCCCTATAGCTAAGGCGCCGTACCGGATGGCCCCTCGAGAACTAGAGGAGTTGCGAGTTCAGTTAGATGAGTTGTTGGCAAAAGGGTTTATCAGGCAGAGTTCGTCGCCTTGGGGTGCTCCTGTTCTATTTGTGAAGAAGAAAGATGGGTCAATGCGGCTTTGCATCGACTATAGGGAGCCGAACAAAGTCACAATCAAGAACAGGTACCCTCTACAGAGGATCGATGACTTATTTGACCAGTTGCGCAGTAGCACGGTCTTCTCCAAGATTGACCTTCGTTCAGGCTATCATCAGCTTAGGATCCGTGATACAGATATTCCACGGACTGCATTTAGATCATGGCACGGTCATTTTGAGTTCTTAGTGATGTCGTTTGGATTGACCAACGCTCCATCAGCGTTCATGGATATGATGAACCGGGTGTTCAAGGATTTCCTAGATAAGTTCGTGGTGGTCTTCATTGATGATGTGTTGGTTTACTCTCGCAGTGCTGAGGAGCATGAGTAGCATCTGCGCTTGGTTCTATCGGAGTTAAGGAACCATAAGTTATTCGCCAAGTTAAGCAAGTGCGAATTTTGGTTGCCTCAGGTCTCGTTTCTGGGCCACGTGGTGAATGAGGATGGGATCTCGGTTGACCCGGAAAAGATCGCAGCAGTGATGGATTGGAGTAGGCCAGGCACGCCCAAAGAGATCAGGAGCTTCCTAGGGTTAGCCGACTACTACCAGAGGTTTGTGGAGGGTTTCTCTACCCTAGCTGCACCTCTGACTAAGCTGACTCAGAAGAACGTGGCTTTTGTATGGAGCGAGAAGTGCGAAGAAGCCTTCCTGGAGTTAAAGAGGAGATTGTGCACTGCTCCTGTCCTGACCCTGCCTACCGAGGGCATGGATTATGATGTATACGTGGATGCTTCGCATGTGGGTCTGGGATGCGTATTAATGCAGGTGGGTAAGGTGATTGCCTATGGGTCAAGGCAACTGAAGACTCATGAGAAGAATTATCCTACGCATGACCTCGAGTTCGCAGCAGTTATTTATGCGTTGAAGCTGTGGAGACACCTACTTTATGGGGCTCAGTGTAAGATCTTCACCGATCATAAGAGCCTGAAATACGTATTCACGCAGAAGGAGTTAAATCTGCGCTAGCGTCGGTGGCTAGAGTATGTGGCCGATTATGATATAGAGATCCAGTATCATCCAGGCAAGGCCAATGTGGTGGCTGACGCCCTGAGTCGGAGGACGGGTAAAATCTTTAATCTCTCCACCGACCGTTTAGTGGAAGAGTTCCTTCTTATGGATGATGCGTGGAAAACGGCAAGCGCACCGGTCGCACAAGTAATAAAGTTTGGGAATAAATCCCCGAGTGTCGGTCTCTTGAGGAACACAGTAAGGGATGAGTCAATGTCGAGGAGGACTTGAGATTGAAGTCCTCGGGTCGGCTCAAAAAGGGGGGTTTTGATGGTTGTGGAAAATAAAGTAAAAATCTAACAACTACTCCTATGCAACGCCGCTATGCGATGCTTCGCCAGGCGGGATGGAAGACTAGTCGGGCCGCTATGCACCGAATCGCTTGGCGGATGGAAGAGTAGGCTAGCGGATGAGGTGGAGAGAACGGCGGAAATCCTACTATGCAGGCCGCTATGCACTGCTTCGCCAGGCGGGATGGAAACTACACGGGCCGCTATGCACCGAATCGCTTGGCGGATGGAAGAGTAGGCTAGCGGATGAGGTGGTGAGAATGGCGGAATGAGGGTCGTGGGCACCTCTTCGCAACGCACGCCACTAGCAATTGCTAGTGCGGCAAGGGTGGATGGATGGCGGAATAACAAGGCGCACCTCAAGCAATAATAACAAAATCACAATAACTCACATAGACATGAATAAGTGAAAATGCTAATCAATAAAAATACTTCATCAATACATAGAGTTAAACTAAGCTATCAAATACAAGAGAAAGAGGTGTGCGAATCGACCGAATCCGAAGCCTTGTTGAGGGTTCACGGTTGGAATCCCGGTTGTCAATCCGAGTCCAAGCTCGGTCCTCAACTGCGTCCGGGGTAGAGGAGGCTGTCACTCACTCCCAATGGACCCGTCTTCTTCGTTGAAATGATCCGTAGATTGCGGCTCCGGCCCTTCCTTGCTTGATGGAGAAAGCTCGGTCAAAACTCCGCTTGAAGCTTGAGGATGAAGGAGGAGGCCGAGAGGATGCTCCGGCGTTGATTTGGCGTTGTAAGCTTTCCCGGAGACCCTCCCTAAGGTGGAGGATGAAGGGGGACGGAGGAAACCCTCGTTCGGGACGAGAAACGGCGGAAAAATCGCGTGATCTGATCGATTCGCAAAATTAGGGCGGACCTGCGCTATTTATAGAAAACAGAATTAAACAGCGCGCACGATCACAGGCGCACGACCAGTGGTCGTGCGCGGTATGGCCTGTGATCGTGCGATATGGAGGCAGAAAAGTGGAAAAGAAGGTGTGACTGCGCACGACCGGCAGCGCACGAACAGTGATCGTGCGCGGTATGGCTGATGATCGTGCGATATGCCGGGACAGAACTTTCACAGAAGAGGTCATGACTGCGCACGACCAGTGATCGTGCGCCAAAGAGGTCGATGATCGTGCGTGGGCAAAAACGCACGACCATTGACTCCTTTGCAAAAAATGGTGAATGTCCTATCCCGGACGCCCACACGATCCCAGAACCTGCAGGAAAACTGGACGGGATGTCGACATGGCAGTCACAGACATAAATATTAAGCAAAGAAAAAAGGGAAATACACACACGCACAGAAATAGGCTAATAAAGTGCACAAGACGTGGAATAACCGTAGCGAACCAAAAGGAGTGCAAATGACGCTAAACGGTGTGCAAAGACAAGAAAATAAGCCTAGATGAGTCCGAAAATAGGTATATAAAAAAGGACTCATCACACCCCCAGACTTAACCATTTGCGCGTCCCGAGCAAACAAAACCTAAGCAGACAGGGAAAATGAACTAGCTAACAAAGAAATTGCAAAACGGAGTACCATGCGAAGTCGCATGCTCGCGTGCATAAAAATAAAGTAGAGGAAATTCTTAAGTATACAAAATATTTTTATATTTTTCACAATGCGTAATAGAAATTTATTATTACTCAAAAGTAGAATCACGGTGAATCATCCGGTCCTACGCTGGAAGAAAGTAGACAGGCCACTAAGGTGAGCATTGCCGAAGACCGGGGCTCAAGATTACCCCCAAAGGAATCCACCAATGTCGGAAACCATAAGCTTGCCCGTTCGCACTCTCTCCACGGCACTAGTCAACTCAAGCGCAAGTCCGTAGGACTTTAGGATAATAACGGGGCTTGGGATTAGGTGAGGAAAGCAAAGATAAACATGACGGCTATGCACCTAACCCAAAAGAGCTAACGTACAAAACTAGTACCCGCTGCCCACAAAATAAATACGGGTGCACCACACCCCCAGACTTAACTTTTACTAAATGGGTGTGTGCACCGCCTACTCCAAATCCAAATCATTTCAAATAAAGATTTTCAATCAAACTTTTTCTTTCTCTTTTTCTTTTCTCTCTTTTTCTCTTTTTCAAATATTTATCTTTTCTTTTTTCATCTTTTTATTTTCACAATTTCAGCAGAAATAACATGGAAGCACTTCCACATTTTCACAAATAATAACACCACATCACAACCCCACATGAAAATATAAAACACTAAGCTCGACTTGGGTGCGCGACTAGGATAGGCTATAAGGCTTTGGTGAAATATAGGTGGAGCTGAATCAAAAGAAGGGTAGGCACAAAGGGCTTAGCAAGGGCGATGTTAGGAACGGTACAAAGCTCAACCGGGCCAAAAGATGGCCTACATCACTCTCACGCTAGACTAACCGTGTACCAAAGCTTCAAGAATAGCTTGGGGCAAGTTCTTAGCAACCGAGAAAGATAATCCTTCCTCCCGACTCAAGCAATACGAGTCTAGTGGCGGCTACACACATTCCTACGCTACCGTTTGATTCACACCGGATTCACCAACTTTTGAGTAGAATAAAAAGAATTTACGCAGATAGAAAAATATAAAGCTATAAGCATACAGAAAAATTAGATCTACTCAAATTTCTATACAAAACGAGAGCAGTTGACTAGAAACACAGCAAGGCCAACATTTTACTCCGTCGCGCAATCCTGAACTAGCACATAAATTTTCCAAATCTAACAAAGATACAGGTTCAACTCATGACACGCAAACCGCTAAGCTCGCGCTCATATGGGTGCAGTGGTGTGCGATGCAATGAACATAAACAAAATAAAACACGAAAAAGCTTCTAGTATGCAAAAGAAATGTGCACGTGCAAAAGGTAAACTGACTCTCCCCCAGACTTAAACTAAACAACACATCAAATGATAGAGAAATTTAAATCAAAAAGGGCTAAGGGAAGAGGTTACCCAATGCTCAGCTAGTGAGCATACCAGAAGATGCGTGAAAACTAGGAGCAGGCCCGCCATACGAAGAATCACAACCCCGCCAATGCGTAGTATCCATGAATACCTGCAGGGGTGAGCTCCGCAAAAACAAAAGAAAAATATACAAAAAGAAATACTAAACTAAGCTAGACATAAAAAAAAAGAAAAATGCAGAAAATGAAAGATAAGCACTGGGGTTATTGTCATCCCAGCACGACTTATTCAGCAAAAGAAAAGTTCTAGCTAATGGGCCTATGAAATGAAAAGTGCACAGGCAACTGTCCTACTATCCGTGTCGGTAACGGGTACCGATACGGTGATAGCACAGTTACCCCTCTACCTAGATAATAATACCTGTGACGCACAGGTAGAGGAAATAGGAAATAAGATGAGGAGGAGACCTGGTCCTCGCTCATCTCATCACAAAAAGAATCCTTGCCTAGCAAGGTATCGTCCACCACAAGCTCGTTGGGGGCGAAGGTGTAGGCAGAGGCTTCAACTGCAAAAGGAGTAGGAAACTCCTCACGCAAGCTGAGGCACTCGCCGACAACCTGAGCACAAGGCTCAATGTCAACCCAACTCACCTGCAGGGAGTCAACCCGCACAGGCGCAGAAGGAGAAGGGGGGTCAAGGAATAAAGGGGACGAAGAACATAAGGAACTAATCGGGGGAGTGGTCCCGGTCTCACTCCCAGCAGGATCCAAACATAGATCACTGTCGGTGTCATGTGAGTCATGGCGAGGGGAAACTGAGACCACGAGGTCCTCGGTGGTGGTTTGGACCCCCTCATCCAACAAGGAAGTAGAAACCTCCTCGCCGGCAAGGATTTCCTCATCACACCTCGGTACGTCACGGTGTTCCAAGACATAGTACTCACCATTGATGAGAATAATGTCCTCGTCACACCACGGCGCATCCTCATATTCCCAATTCCCAAAGGGCACAACATCATCAACCAACTCACTAGAAAGGGGAGTAGGTAATTCATGCAAAGAAAGCGGAGGAGCAACATCATCAGAGATAATATGCGCAGGTTCCTCCGGGGGTGAATCAAAAATAGGGGAAGAAGGCACAAGGAGAGAAGGCGCCGCAATGTCGTCGCACTGACCAGTAGAAAGTCTGATGGGTGTATCCACAGCAGTCCCCCATAGACAAGGTGGTACTGCGGATACATCATCAGAATCAGAAGGAGCGGCCATTTGAGAAGTGGATGAGACAATCCGGATATCCGGTTCATCATCCGCCTCCAACTGGCGCTGAAATTCTGCACAATCTTTCAACACATGGTCGGTGCTCTGACAACACAAACACCGTTTTCCATTACTCCTCGGTCCAGGTGGGACCGGAGAGGAATATGAAAAAGATGTAGGCGGAGAAGAGTAGTGACCATAAGACTGGGGTACGGTGTATGAAGTACCATAAGACAACGGTGCTCCATACACTGAACCACGAGAATTATGCTCCCATTCTTCAGTGGGGCACTCATCACTGTTATGCCTATAATCCCCGCACCAACGGCAATGGATATTTGCATAAGAATACATGGTGCAGCAAGAAATAATTCACCACGAGAATTTTCTAAGCAAAAATTAACTACACACAAGCAGATAAATAAAAAGGAATACCTGCTACTGGAATATAAAAAATTAGAAAAGGAATAAAGAAAAATAAGCAACAAATTATAAAAACTAAAGTAAAGAAAAATAAAACATGGAATGAACAGATGGAAAAGGGCTTCTATCTCAAATCTACCTCTTCAAAAACTCAAACGACTGTGTTCCCCGGCAACGGCGCCAAAAACTTGATGCGTGGAAAATGGCAAGCGCACCGGTCGCACAAGTAATAAAGTTTGGGAATAAATCCCCGAGTGTCGGTCTCTTGAGGAACACAGTAAGGGATGAGTCAATGTCGAGGAGGACTTGAGATTGAAGTCCTCGGGTCGGCTCAAAAAGGGGGTTTTGATGGTTGTGGAAAATAAAGTAAAAATCTAACAACTACTCCTATGCAACGCCGCTATGCGATGCTTCGCCAGGCGGGATGGAAGACTAGTCGGGCCGCTATGCACCGAATCGCTTGGCGGATGGAAGAGTAGGCTAGCGGATGAGGTGGAGAGAACGGCGGAAATCCTACTATGCAGGCCGCTATGCACTGCTTCGCCAGGCGGGATGGAAACTACACGGGCCGCTATGCACCGAATCGCTTGGCGGATGGAAGAGTAGGCTAGCGGATGAGGTGGTGAGAATGGCGGAATGAGGGTCGTGGGCACCTCTTCGCAACGCACGCCACTAGCAATTGCTAGTGCGGCAAGGGTGGATGGATGGCGGAATAACAAGGCGCACCTCAAGCAATAATAACAAAATCACAATAACTCACATAGACATGAATAAGTGAAAATGCTAATCAATAAAAATACTTCATCAATACATAGAGTTAAACTAAGCTATCAAATACAAGAGAAAGAGGTGTGCGAATCGACCGAATCCGAAGCCTTGTTGAGGGTTCACGGTTGGAATCCCGGGTTGTCAATCCGAGTCCAAGCTCGGTCCTCAACTGCGTCCGGGGTAGAGGAGGCTGTCACTCACTCCCAATGGACCCGTCTTCTTCGTTGAAATGATCCGTAGATTGCGGCTCCGGCCCTTCCTTGCTTGATGGAGAAAGCTCGGTCAAAACTCCGCTTGAAGCTTGAGGATGAAGGAGGAGGCCGAGAGGATGCTCCGGCGTTGATTTGGCGTTGTAAGCTTGCCCGGAGACCCTCCCTAAGGTGGAGGATGAAGGGGGACGGAGGAAACCCTCGTTCGGGACGAGAAACGGCGGAAAAATCGCGTGATCTGATCGATTCGCAAAATTAGGGCGGACCTGCGCTATTTATAGAAAACAGAATTAAACAGCGCGCACGATCACAGGCGCACGACCAGTGGTCGTGCGCGGTATGGCCTGTGATCGTGCGATATGGAGGCAGAAAAGTGGAAAAAGAAGGTGTGACTGCGCACGACCGGCAGCGCACGAACAGTGATCGTGCGCGGTATGGCTGATGATCGTGCGATATGCCGGGACAGAACTTTCACAGAAGAGGTCATGACTGCGCACGACCAGTGATCGTGCGCCAAAGAGGTCGATGATCGTGCGTGGGCAAAAACGCACGACCATTGACTCCTTTGCAAAAAATGGTGAATGTCCTATCCCGGACGCCCACACGATCCCAGAACCTGCAGGAAAACTGGACGGGATGTCGACATGGCAGTCACAGACATAAATATTAAGCAAAGCAAAAAGGGAAATACACACACGCACAGAAATAGGCTAATAAAGTGCACAAGACGTGGAATAACCGTAGCGAACCAAAAGGAGTGCAAATGACGCTAAACGGTGTGCAAAGACAAGAAAATAAGCCTAGATGAGTCCGAAAATAGGTATATAAAAAGGACTCATCAATGGATATATCAGTGGAATACGGTGGCCTGTAGAGTAGTTTTTCAGTGGCAGAGCCGTCTTGGATTTCTTTGACCAGACTTCACTTGAAGGACGACCCGGATCTTCTTCACTTGTACTCCAGGACTGAGAGAGGAGAGTTGCCGGATTATTCCATCGATGATGTGGGAACTTTGAAGTACTGTGGCAGATTTTGCATCCCCGCGGTTGGGGACATTCGGGATATGGTTTGCAGAGAGGCTCATGGATCCAGCGTTGCCAATCATCTAGGATCTACGAAGATGTATCGTGACTTAAAGCAAATTGCCTGGTGGTATGGCATGAAGGGATATATAGCCCAATTTGTTGCGGAGTGCCATACTTGCAAGCGGGTGAAGGCCGATCATGGAAGGCCTGGTGGTAAGTTAACTCCGCTAGAGATCCCGACTTGGAAGTGGGAGAGTATATCTATGGATTTCAACACGTGTTTACCGCGATCCCCGAGGGGATTTGATTCTGTTTGGGTTATAGTGGATAGATTGACGAAGTGTGCTCACTTCGTGCCATATAAGATTGATTACCCTATAAAGAAGATAGCAGAGTTGTACGTGAATGAAGTCATCCGACTCCACGGTGTGCTGGATAGCATCATTTCTGATCGAGACTCCTGGTTTACTTCTCATTTTTGGCAGAGTCTGCAGGAGGGTTTAGGTACGGATCTGAGGTATTCTACTGCGTACCACCCACAGACTAATGGGCAGACGGAGCGGGTGAATCAGATAGTTGAGGATATGATCTGATGCTACATTTTAGACCATGGTGGAGCGTGGACTTTGCAGATGGCTCCTTTCGAAGCCTTGTATGGGAGGCGATGCAGAACTCCATTGTTTTGGGCTGAGGCTGGTGAGAGGCCATTGTTAGGTCCTGGTGCGCTCGAAGAATTGGAAGTCGCAGTGAAGCTTGTTCGGGAGAAGCTTCGTATAGCTCAGAAGAGGTACGAGAAGAACGCCAATCGGCGTAGGTCTTCCTTGGAGTTTTCTGTGGGGGACCTTGTATTTCTTAAGGTTTCCCTGATGGTGGGTGTAAAGCGGTTTGGTAAGAATCGGAAATTGGACCCAAGGTATGTGGGCCCGTTTAAGATTTTGGAATGAATTGGCGTGTCAGCTTACAGGTTGGATTTGCCAGCAAACTTCCCAAGTGTTCATAATGTTTTCCATGTTAACCAATTGCGGAAGTGCGTGCGCAGCAGTGGGCAAGTCTTGGACGTTGTGCCCCAGTTGGAGCCCAACCTCTCTTTTGTTGAAGTGTCGGTCCGTATTTTGGACACTCAGGAACGGGTGCTGCGAAAGAAGTCTATTCCGATGGTGAAGGTTCTTTGGAGGAATCAGGATTTGGAGAGCGCGACTTGGGAGTTAGAGTCGGCTATGAGGGAGACTTACCCTCAGCTGTTTCCCTTATTAGTTTGGTTTGTTTTTCCTTCTTGTAATGTTTGGATTATTACTTTCCTTCTTTAGTAGAAGTGTTGTGCGTAAAGTTTTGCGACGAAACTTTCTTTTAGGGGGAGTGACTGTAACGCCCCCGATTTTTCTGCATTTATTTTTATTCTTGTTTGGAGTTACGATGACGCGTTTCCGTGGCTTGTGCCATTTGTGGAGTGTGATTTAACTCCTTAGAACTGAGTGCCCTATTCTGTAGCCTGTTGGCAATATCTCCCTAGCAAGCCGAGTCGTTTTGGGTGACCCGGTGTGGCCTCTCGGGGGAATGTTTGTGTTTGGCTTTATTTGGGTATAACTCGAGTTCTGTTCGTCGAAAGTTAATTTCGACTTCGTCGTTGTGTTCGTAGCGTGGATATTTAGCTACGGTGTGAATTTCGTCGAATTCCGAGGTGGTTCGGTTTTCGAGTCGTTTTGGGCATGTTATTAGTAAAAACAAATTAGAGACTCTTTTAAATTAAAATGAACCGGCAGTTTAGGCAGCGGTTAGGGCCAATTAGGCATTTCTTTTTATTATAAAAGCCTTATTAAGAAGTGGCGGACCCACTTCTCCTTCCTCCTCCCCGAGACCAGACCGAACCCGCCTCTCCTGTTCGCGGAAAACGGAGGAAAACCGCCGGCCTGCTTCCTCTTCGGACGCTGATTCCGGGCTTGTTCTTGGACGTATTTCGATTCTGAAAGCGGCGTTGTCTTGCTCTCTCTTAGATTTTCATTTCGACGGTAAGATTTCTGATTTTCGTGTTCTTTTAAGTAACCTATAAATTCGGCTTGACCCCTCTTCCTCCACAAAACCTCTAGATAATTCTTGGTTTGTGCTGTTGCGGCCAAATCCGAGAGAGAGAGTGTTTTTCAAGAAAACTGCTGGATTTAAGGCAAATGGTGCTTCTTTCCCTTGCCAAGTGGAAATCTTTCTTTTTTTCTATTCCTCTTCCTGTTAGCCATGTTTTTCCAGGTTTTCTTGCTCATGCTCAATTTAATTATGTCAACTTGTTGTTTAAAGCCTATTGAACTTATTCGTCCAGATTTCATATATCTTTTGCTTCCTAATGGTAAATTGCTTAAAACAAAATCTGTTCTCCGAACTTAGGGATGCTGTAAGGTCTTGTTAGATTCTTATTGTTACTGCAGTTTTATACCACTGTCGGTTTGGTTGGCTGTAGGGTAGAAATTGTTGAGTCCTTCTTGGTAGACTCTCGAGTTTTGGTGTTGAGTGTGGTGCACACACTCAAAGCCAAAAGCCTCCCGGACTTGGCGTTGAGTGTGGTGGACACACTCAAAGCCATAGTTCGGTTTGTTCTTTACGGCTGAGTGGTGGGGTGATAGAGTGAAAATTTTCGTCTAAGTCAAAATCGACGGGAATCACCAAGTGATTCCCGCCGATTTCGACGTGTATCGTCGGTGATTCCCACCGATCGGCGAGAATCAACCTTGATTCCCTCCGATTCGGCGAGAATCATCCTTGATTCCCGCCGATTCGGCAAGAATCATTCTGGATTCCCGCCGGTCGTCGAGAATCATCTTGCATTCTCGCCGATTCGGCGAGAATCGTCCTGCATTCCCGCCGATTCGACGAGAATCAGTCGGCATTCCCGCCGACCTTCTCTTGTTGGCGTTGGCTTAGGGTTCCCCTGCGGAAGTGAACTTTGTCGTAGAGAGAGTTGACCTCACTCAACGCCAAAGCTGTTTTGGCGTTGAGGGAGGTAGACTCACTCAACGCCGCTGTTAGGTTTTGTGGTTTTGCTGAAGGCGTTGAGGGAGTGGACCTCACTCAACGCCATGGCTTTTTTGGGCTGATTGAGGCTAACTCACTCAACGTCAAGGTCTGGTTAGGCACTGAGTGGATTCCACCAAACGCCGAGCCGTGTTGAATAACTTCAACACTGTTTCTCTTTCCTCGATTTATGTTCCTGAGTGAATTCCGTGATTATATTTGTAGTTTCCTTGTCGGCCATGTTTTCTTTCCTAAATGCCGAATCGTGGGATGTGGATAGTAGTGGTGGTTTGAATCTCTTCATGGGGGAGGTGTCATGTAATCTAGCCAAGGCCACCCTTATTCTTCTATCTTGCTCCAGGTACGGGTTGGGCAAGGGGGTGGAAGGTCCCTTGTGCTTTATCATGTAGACCCCTGAGCTTGTTGGCATGGAAATTGGTGGTTGGGGGAACTGAGTTTGCCTCCAACCCGGATCCATGCTGTTGTTTTGCTACCACCATCTCCCACAGCTTAGGGTGTTAGAAGTTTCTTCCTTGGTAGATTGCAGCACTTTAGGCTCTTTGTAGCCTAGTAGGCCCTGCAGGATGTTGTTCCTGAGCTGGGTTGATGCTGTTTCCTCGCACGTAGTGCATTTCTTGTTGTCCTATTTTGGATAGTTGTGACTCTTTCTACGGCATGTTTTTCAGTTACTTTACCCCCCTTTGGTTGACTCTTTCATGCAGTTTTTACCTTGTTTTGCTTGCTGAGGTATTCTATTTTCTTTTGGAATGCCTCAGGTTCTGAGCTGTAGCCAGTTGGGTTGCTAGTTTGCAGAGGTGGTGTTGGTGGTCTCCTAGACTTTGGAGATCCGTTTGCCTTGTTGGTGAGGTAGTTTTTAGTACTTTCTTACAGACATACATATGTGCCAGTGGGTTCGTGTCAGGTTGTTGGCGCCCACTGGTAGTTTTACCTTTGTACTGGATATTTTACTTATGCTGCTACCGTTTTTTGGAGATAGTCAACTTTCTCTGAGGAGGATTTATGCTAGGTTTCTAGTTATTTTAAAACTACTATTATTATAAGTACATCGCCTGATCAGCATGTTTTATAAAAGTAAATCACTATTTTCCAAGCAGCGTATAAAGATCGTTTTCCTATATATAATATAAATTAAATGTAGAGTCTTGCATAGTATGAGTGGTTCTCTTGGAACTCTTATACACCCTTTAGGATGCTAAACCTGAATAAAGTATTTTTCCGCGGCGCATAAGTGTAGTTTTTTACTGTGGACTAGGTGATCCACCGAGCCGAGGGATACGGTCTCTAAAATATAACTGATTTTCTAATCATTAAGTTCATGATTTTCTTTCATAAAGGGTAGTAGTTGGCTTTGCCTGAGCGTCACCAGTTATCCCCTGCTTGACGTGGCATCATGACGCGCGTTTTCTCATACTCTGATAATTATTTAATTCGGGGAAATGCGGGTTGTGACAGGCACATGCATCCATTCTTCTTTCAAGACGAGTCTTATGCTTTTCCAACAATTCCTTCTGTGCATTGTTGTTGATGCAGAAAATACGAACATCCGCTAGCTTGCTCGAGAGTGGTGCACGATCGATCCGGGATGCGGAGATAAAAAAGATGTTGATGAGGAACTGTCGAGCAGACAGTTACTTTGATGTTTGGGTTTGTTGGGATTCATGGTTGAGACCGAGAGAGGGAAAAAGAGAGGGGGCCGCTAGCAGTGGCAAAAACAGAGTTCGCCCACCCCGGATTAAATGCCACACCTGCGATAGGCTTTCCTTGGATTATGAATCGATATTACAGCTTGAGATTGCAACTTTAAATGGAAAGTAATTAAAGGCCACACAGGGGGAAGCTGTCGGTGATGCGGATTACGACAATTGTACCGGTCACACAAGAAATTTAAAATGTGCTAATTTTCCAAAGTATAGATCTCTCAAGGAACACAGTAAGGTGCAGTTAATTTTGAGGAGGACTTGATATTGAAGTCCTTAGGTCGGTGTTTACGATGGGGTTTTGATTGTTTGCAGAAAGGAGAAAGTAAAACACTAATAAACTACTCCTATGCAATGTCGTTATGCAATGCTTCGCTAGGCGGATGGAAAACTATACTGGCCATTATGCACCGAATCACTAGGCGGATGGACGAGTAGGCTTACGGATTAGGTGGTGAGAATGGCGGAAAAAGAAAGTAAAACACTAATAAGCTACTCCTATGCAACACCGCTATGTGATGCTTCGCTAGGCGGATGGAAAACTACACGGGCCGCTATTCACCGAATCGCTTGGTGGATGGATGTGTGGGCTTGCGGATGAGGTGGTGAGAACGGTGAAATTAGGGTTGTGAGCACCTATTCGCTACACACGCCACTAGCAATTGCTAGTGCGCCACTGTGTGGTGGAGGATGGATAATGGCGCACCTCAAGAAAATAACGTGAATATAAAATCTCATAGACATGATTGTACACAAACATATATCAAATTAAACACACTTCATCAAATATAAATAGATCAAACTACACTATCAACAACAAGAGAAGAAGAAATTGTGGAATCGATCGGATCTGAAGTCTTGCTGAGGATTCACGGAAGGAATCACCGGGTTTTCAGTCCGCGTCCAAGTTCGGTCCTCAACTGCTTCCGGGTAGAGGAGGCTGTCACTAACTCCCAATGGACCTGTCCTCTTCATGTCACGATCCAGTGGAGGATGGCAAAAACTCCACCATGCTTGATGGTGAAAGCAAGGTCAAACCCTTCATGAAGCTCACGGATGTTGGAGGAGGACGAGAGGAAGCTGTAGCTTGAATTTGTCAGTGAAGGCTTGCCCGGAGCACCTCCCTATGATGGAAGAAGAAAGAGATCGGCGGAATCCCTCCTTAGAGATGAAAACGGTAGAAAAATGTCGGGGGACCGGAATTAGGGCGGAACCTGCAAATTTATAGATAACATAAATAACATTGCACACGATTAGTGGCATATGACTAGTGGTCGTGCGCACTGTAATGCCCCGAAACTCAATAGAGGGACGGACAACATTTTGAGCCAAGTCTGGGACATGGTAGGAGGCACACGGCCTGGGACATAGGCGTGTCCCAGGCCGTGTCATGATTCTGGTCGTTGAGACGAGGTCGACGATCGTAGAAGGTTGGAACACGGCCTGGGACACGGGCGTGTCCCAGGGCGTGTTAGCCATACGGCATGTGACACGGGCATGTCACATGGTCATGTCCTCCTCGGTATATTTCTGGTCCTGTGCCATTTTTGGCACACGGGTAGTGACACGGGTGTCGACATGGGTGTGTCATCCGACACGGGTAGTGACACGGGTGTGTCATCCGACACGGGTAGTGACACGGGTGTCGACACGGGTGTGTCATCCGACACAGGTAGTGACACGGGTGTCGACACGGGCGTGTCGGTGGCCGTGTAGTTCTCGGGTTGGGAATGTTGGCCGATTGCACACGGGGGGAGTGACACGGGTCTCAACACGGGCGTATCACATGTGATACGGGCGTGTCGGAGGCCGTGTCAAAAGCCGTGTGCTGGTTTTCAAGTCAGTCGAGATGGGAAATGGGTGACACGGTTGGGCACACGGCCGTGTTACAACCCGTGTTCGGCCCCAGATTTTGTATTTTGAGGCCTAATCGTGGCCGTCTGTTTCCTTAGCTTGGGATCCAACGGCTGGGGGTTGTTCTTGCTGTGTTTAAGCCGGGAATAGGGTTGGAAAACCCTAATTTCACTTGGGTTCTCTCTCTAAAGTCTAGAGAGAAGGGAGAGCTTAGAGGAGGAAGAAGGAGGTCAACTCCGGCCGTCGGTGGAGCTTCGGAGCTCTGAATCACGATCCGAGTCCAGATCCGCGAAGGCGACGCCGTTGCGGTGCTTTCCAACCGCGTAGTTTTCTCATGGCGCCGCGGAAGAACGCAAGGGTAACGATTCTCATCCTAGTGCATGTGAAGCCCTCTTTTCCTTTGCATAGGAAGCACTCTCTCGTGAGTGAGCGAAGAGTTGGAGCATTCCTTGGGGTAGATATGTAAAGTCCCCCTTGTATAGAGTCCGTATGCGAAAACGGATATAGGCATTGTGTGTGAAGCCTATTCGGACATGTTGGTCCGGATCGGAGATGTTGCATTGCATTTGAACCGGGCAAGACTCCGGATGTTTGGGTGTTTGCGGGTTTTCTACGTGGTAGATTGCAACAGGGAGCCTTAGATATTAACTCTAAGGTGCACCCGGAAAACTGGGCAAAAACGAGTTTTGCCAACACGATGGCCGGGGAGCCAACGTGAACATAACCGGGTTATGTGATTGTTGTGGTGGAAGCGGGACTCGGTGAGTCTTGACCTGCGCATATGGCTTAAATTGTCATTGCGGTGTGAGCACGGGTCAGGCAGAACTGTACCCGGTCTATGTCGTTCGGTAGGACCGTTGGCATGGATGAGGGTCTTCGGCGGTCTATGGCTGAAATTGCCGTGACCAAGGCCAGGAAGGCAAAATGCTCATATGGTTGGCCGTCCAAGAGGCGGTGGTGGAACGGGAATGTCTATGGCTTGAATTGAAGTGACGTTGGCCGGTTCGCCGTGAATGTGCCCTGTGTGCACGAGGTGTGTGGCCGTGCGAGCCTACGCCTGTGATGATGTGTATTTATGCTAATATATTGCCTATACTAATAAAGTGCAGGGAAAGAGCATCGCCGCCCCGATTTTGGGGGCGGGATCGTTATAATTTGGTCAGCATAGCTGACCGTTGCTTTTGTTTGCCATCGGGCGGTGGTTTGTGCTTGCAGGTGCTGCGGAGCCGAGCGAAAAATAGCAGGCTAAAGCCCAAGTTGCTGAGCCGGCCCTCGAAGGCCTAATTTTGAGTGTTTCATTGTGACCATATGTGGCCAGCCTGCGAGCCGATGTATGAAAACACTTTTATATCAAGCAAACTATGTAAGGCCTTAAGGCCATTTCTGTTTTATGTGTATTGGAACATTCCTATGGGTGTTTTTGTAGTGGACATTCATGCTGTTGGCAGGGTTCTTAATTGTGCAACTTAATAATTGCTTCCGCTAGGTGTTGTGTAGGACGTTATGATTGGTTGATTGGTTTCAACACGTAACCAACCGATCTGTCCGTAGTATATGGCGTCGGGCCCCGACCGGACCTACTGCTATATGCTATACGACGGATAGGGGTGTTACAAATTGGTATCAGACTACTGGTTTCGGTCAAACTTAAATGAATTCGTGGACGAATTCACTTTAAGGGGTGGTGAGCACATGTGTGCGTCATCGTTATATCATGAAAAGAATCCATGAATGTCCACTTAGGAATGAAAATACACATGTTTGAGGAACCTGCGTGTTCCTATAATTGCTGTTTGCAGTAATATTTGGTTGCTTATCGGTGTTTTGCACGATTATAGGTGACCAGAAGTGGTGCTGGGCCGTCAGAACGGCCAGGTTCTGAGGCAAGCAGTGCACCAAGTGAAGCGCCTACAACACCTCCGTCTGCCGAGACCATTAGATTGGTGGCAGAAGCTTTCTTTGCTATGATTAATGCGCAACCTGCAAGATAGGTGCAGCAGCCTGCTCCTGTAGAGGAGCAAGTGCCGCTCCAAGCGGCGGAGCCTAGAAGGGTTGAGCAGGTGGCGGTGGAGCCGGAGTTACCTCGGAGAGCAACTGAAAGACAGTTGAAGCATGTGATGGGCTTCCACCCACCAGTGTTCTCGGGAACAGGAACCCCGACCCAGGCTGAAGATTGGCTCTCAAGAGTCAATAGGGTGATGATAGCTACTGAAACGGAAGAGTGGCAGAAGACCACGATAGCGACGTTCCTTTTGGATGGGGACGCAAGGTTATGGTGGGAAGGCCTAGAGCTACACCAGTTGAGGGGAAGGCCGTTCGCCGAAGTTCCTATGGCGGAGTTTGCAAGATTGTTCATGGCTCGATACCTCCCCTCAGTGCAGAGGATCGCATTGGAGAACGAGTTCCAAAAGTTGGTGCAAGGAGATAGCATTGTAGACGAGTACCACCACGAGTTTACTCGGTTGGGGAGATATGCTAGCGCTACCTTTGCCGACGAGGAGCGAAAGACTAACCGCTTCTACGAAGGGTTAAGAGATGAGCTGAGGTTGCTACTGTCAGGGCCCATGACGCAGGGTTTCCTAACCTTGGTCAACTCGGCCCGGTCCTTGGAGAAGGACATGAGAAATGTGCAAGCTAAGAAGGAATCTGGCGGGAAGAAATCGGAGTTCAAAGCGCCGACTACGTCGAAGTCGGGCAATCGAAAATTCTTCAAGAAGACTAGGACGTCAGGTCCAGCTTCTTCAACAGGTGCCTCGGGGGCAACTACCAACCGAACCCCGGGCGCTTTTTTCACGTGTGGAAAGACGGGGCACTTTGCCTGCGATTGGTGGAGCGGACGCCCAAAATCCGAGAGGAAGCAAGGAGCTACTTACGAAGAGAAGGGCAAGGCGGTGGAGTCAACCGCGTCTCACTATGCTCCGACTCAGCCTAGAGTCTACAACTTGGGGCAGCAAGAGGCCATTAAACAAGCGGATGTGGTGACAGGTACGAGTTAATTTATAGCAAGTTAACTTAGATACTGTTGTTTATTGCTTGTTAGCCTAATATGGTTTGCATAGGCTTTGTTTTGATTAGCGATAGTCCGGCACGGGCACTGTTCGATACGGGAGCTTCACACTCCTTCTTGTCCCAAAATTTTATATCGCGCATCGGAGTCCCTTCTTCGATGGCGAAGGACAAGTTGGATATGCTGCTACCGAATGGGTGCTCGATGCATGCGGACAGAGTGTGCGCCGTAAAGGTTCACATTGGGAGCCAAGAGTTTGACTTGCTAGCGTCATTGCTGCCGCTAGTAGAGTTCGACGTTATCTTTGGGATGGATTGGCTTTCGGAGCAGAAAGCTTGGATTGACTGTGACCGGAAGGAGGTCAAGCTGGGTGTTGGGCTGGGGACAACATTCGAGGGACTCAAGGGGTCGAGCAAGACGATGATGTCTGCTCTTCAGGTGGTAAAGGCAGTTCGTGCTGGTGCAGAGCTGTTCTTCGCAATAGTGGGGGTTGTGGAGCCAAAGTCCACGTTGGATAGCATCCCCGTGGTTTGTGAATACCCCGATGTGTTCCCGGATAGTTTTCCCAGGGCTCCACCGCGGCGAGAGATTGATTTCACCATCGAGCTCGTACCGGGGGCCAAACCGGTGTCACGTGCTCCGTATAGGTTGGCGCCTAAGGAGATGGCAGAGTTGAAAGTTCAACTAGAGGAGCTGATGGAACAAGGTTATGTGTGTCCAAGCTCGTCTTGGAGCGCACCGGTCCTCTTCGTTAAGAAGAAGGATGGTAGTATGTGGTTGTGTATCGACTACAGAGAGTTGAACAAGCTGACGGAAAAGAACAAGTACCCGATCCCGAGGATTGATGATCTCTTTGATCAGTTAGTCGGATCGTCGGTATATTCTAAGTTGGACTTGAAGTCGGGGTACCATCAGTTGAGGATAAGGGAATGTGATATCCCGAAGACGGCATTCAGCACAAGGTATGGGCATTTCGAGTTCACGGTCATGCCATTTGAACTGACGAATGCGACATCAGTGTTTATGGACTTGATGAACAGGACGTTCCGAGATTTCCTGGATCGCATTGTGATCGTCTTTATTGACGATATATTGGTGTACTCGCAGTGCGAAGAAGATCACTTCAAGCACTTGCATCTGGTGTTGGAGACTTTGAGGAGGAATGAGCTATATGCAAAATTCTCCAAGTGCGAGTTTTGGCTACCCTCAGTAGCGTTCCTTGGTCATATTGTTAGCGGGGAAGGTATAGCTGTGGATCCGGCGAAGATCGTTGCGATACGGGAGTGGCCTGCGTTGTCTTCTATTACGGAAGTCCGTAGTTTTCTCGGGCTTGTCGGATATTACAGGCGCTTCATAGAGAACTTCTCGTGGATAGCGCTACCTCTCACGAAGTTGACAAGGAAAGATCAGAGATTCTTGTGGACGCAAGAGTGCGTGCAAGCATTTGAGGAGCTGAAGAGAAGGTTGACCACAGTGCCAGTGCTTAGTTCGCCGAGTGGGACCGAGGGCTTCAAGGTGTATAGTGACGCCTCAGGTAGTGGTTTGGGCTGCGTGTTGTTGCAGCATGGGAGCGTCATAGCTTATGGATCGCGTCAGCTGAAAGTGCATGAAAGGAATTATCCGGTCCACGACTTGGAGTTGGCGGCCGTGATATTTGAACTTAAGCTGTGGAGGCACTACTTATATGGCATAAGAGTCGATATTTATACCGACCACAAGAGCCTGAAGTACTTGTTGGATCAGAAGGATCTTAACATGAGGCAGAGGAGGTGGATGGAGTTCCTGGAGGACTACACCTTCAAGATTCATTATGTACCCGGGAAGGGCAATGCGGTTGCTGATGCGTTGAGTCGCAGGGCTCCCGCCCAAGCCAACTAGTTGTCGGTGCTTGATAAGCGGCTAGTACGGGAGTTGGAGGAGCTTGAGATCTGTTGCGTTGACAAGCAGACGAGCGCCAAAGCAATGTTGAACTGGACAGAGGTCCAGTATGACCTAGCTGATCAGGTTCGGCAGGCATTGGAGTTAGATGACTCCATGAAGGAGCTTATGGAGGCAGCGTTGGATGGGTCAAATTCCCAGTTTTCAGTGGAAGATGGGTTGCTAAGGAAGGATCATCGGTTGTGCGTCCCAAGCGGGAGTAACCTACGGGCGGAGTTGATGTACGGGGCTCATCATACTAAGTACTCGATCCACCCAGGGAGCACAAAGATGTACCGTGACCTCAAGAAGCTGTTTTGGTGGTCGGGGCTTAAGAAAGATGTGGCGTTGTTGTGGCTAAGTGCCAAACATGTGCCTTGGTGAAGGCGGAGTGCCAAAAGCCGGGAGGATTTCTGAAGTCCTTGCCTATACCGGAGTGGAAGTTTGACGACATATCTATGGACTTTGTGCATGGGTTGCCAAGGTCGCAGAAAGGGAACGACGCCATCTGGGTGATCGTAGATCGGTTAACTAAAGTGTCACATTTCATTCCGTATAGGAAAGACGACTCGGTGGAGAAGTTGTCAAAGCTATATGTGGACAATATAGTTACACTGCATGGTGTGCCTCGCAGCATTGTGAGTGATCGCGATGGGCGTTTCACGTCCAATGATTGGATGTTGGTGCAGCAGATGCTGGGGACAAAGTTGAAGTTCAGCATAGCATTCCATCCGCAGACGGATGGGCAGACCGAGAGAGTCAATAGAACGATGGAGGACATGCTCCGCATGTGTGTCCTAGACTTCGGGAAGCATTGGGAGGACCACCTTTATTTGGTGGTGTTTGCGTACAACAATGGCTACCAAGCGAGTATACAAATGGCTCCCTTCGAGGACCTGTATGGTAGGAAGTGTCGCACGCCGTTATCGTGGCTTGAAACGGGTGAGGCAAGGTTGTACAAGAAGTAGGAGGTGGAAAATGCTACTTCTTTGGTGCGGATCATTCGAGAGCATTTGCTGATCGCTCAGGATAGGCAAGCTAAGTACTACAATGCCAAGCATCGGAATGTGGAGTTCGTGGTGGGCGATTGGGTGTACTTGAAAGTAAAGCCGTTCAAGGGTGTTTCGCGGGTGAGACGCTTGAAGAAGCTGAGCCCAAGATACCTTGGACCCTTTGAGATTCTGGAGCGGGTCGGCGAAGCGGCTTATCGTTTGAAGTTATCGGTAGAGTTGGGTGGACTACACGATGTGTTTCACATCTCTATATTGCGGAAGGCGGTGCAAGAGCCTTCGCAGGAGATCGCAGTTCATCAAGTACCGGTGGACAAAGGGTTGACGACTAGGGTCAAGCTCGTTCGTATCGAAGACTCTGAGGTCAAGAGGCTCCGTAACAAGGAGATCCGAATGGTTAAGGTCCGGTGGGATAATTGCGGTCGGGAGGAACTCTCTTGGGAGCGGGAGCAAACTATGCTGGAGGAGTACTCGGAGTTATTTCGCTCAGGTACCGCTCATGGATTTCTGTTTTCTTTTCCTTTAGTAATTTTGTGGGCGAAATTCTTTTAAGAGGGAGAGAGTTGTAACGCCCCGAAACTCAATAGAGGGACGGACAACATATTTGAGCCAAGTCTGGGACTTGGTAGGAGGCACACGGCCTGGGATACGGGCGTTTCCCAGGGCGTGTCATGATTCTGGTCGTTGAGACGAGGTCGACGATCGTAGAATGCTGGAACACGGCCTGGGACACGGGCGTGTCCTAGGGCGTGTCAGGCACACGGCATGTGACACGGGCATGTCACATGGTCGTGTCCTCCTCGGTACATTTCTGGTCCTGTGCCATTTTTGGCACACGGGTAGTGACACGGGTGTCGACACGGGTGTTTTATCCACCACATGTAGTGATACGGGTGTGTCATCCGACACGGGTAGTGACACGGGTGTCGACACGGGTGTGTCATCCACCACATGTAGTGATACGGGTGTGTCATCCGACACGGGTAGTGATACGGGTGTCGACACGGGTGTGTCATCCGACACGGGTAGTGACACGGGTGTCGACACGGGCGTGTCGGTGGCCGTGTAGTTCTCGGGTTAGGAATGTTGGCCGATTGCACACGAGGGGGAGTGACACGGGTCTCGACATGGGCGTGTCACATGTGACACGGGCGTGTCGGAGGCCGTGTCAAAAGCCGTGTGCTGGTTTTCAAGTCGGTTGTTGCGCGCTAGGGTTCGAAGAAAATAAACGCAACCGAACTAGTAACCCGATGAGGCAAGTATACCTATCGAATTGTAGCAAGGGGACACAAGTGTCGTATTAAGATCCGGGAACTGTTGGCTAAGCTTACTCACACGAACGCTATTATCTTTTCGACGGAAAAACTAGGGTTTTAGAAAATCTAAGTGCAGGGGAGAAAATAAAGCTATTCTAGAAAAAGAAACACTGCAATTAAGAGGGCTATTAAGTAAACAACTAAGCTAGAAAGGAAACTACTGCAGTTAATTAAAGAGCACAAGGCAGGTGATTACTACGAAAGGTAGAAAATAAAATGAAATGGAAATGCACCCGATCAAGATTAACCTCGGCTAAAGACGGTTAAGAAAATGCGATAAAAATCTAAACTTAATAGGATAAGGGTCCTTGACCGTGGAGGTTCCTAAAGCTTGAACACGCTTCTCTCGAAGTCGTGCCCAACTGAGTTTAGGAAGGTCCGACCGACTCTCGTCTAAATCGGAGGCCTAAGACTCGCTTTACGCGGTGAACCCCACTATTGGATTTTACTCCAATCCGGGAGATTTGGACGTCTGCCTCTCTCGAGGGGTGCGTACAACTCCCTTTACTCTTGAATGCTCACTTCATTCTTTCGGCCTCTCGGCTAGCCCAGAATGAAAGCAAAGGCGGAGAGTATATATCGAAAATATACCTCCGACCCGTGATAAATCAAGAGTAATTCAAGGCCCTAACCTAAAAAGAAAAGATTAATTAAAACATCATAACATAATCGCTCTAACCTCGGATCATCAAGATCGAGTACAAGGAGGATTAGTTAATCATAATGGAGTGGAGGGGGGAGATGAGTAGAAAAGCATAAGAAGAACACAAGCTAAACAAGAACACTTTTATTAATAAAAAGGGCGAGTTACACTATTGAAAATTAAAGTTACAAATGCATGAAAATTAAACCCTATTCTAGCCCTACATTAAGCACTAAGCAAGAAGAAAATTACATTAAAAGCTAGCACAAACTAAGATTAAACTAGGGTTAACCAAAAAGTACAAAGAGAGGGGGAGAGAGAGAGAGAAAAAGCATGAAAAAGGATCAAGAAAACAAAGGGGCAGCACCTCCCCCACTCAACAAAAGCTTGCTGAAATGGGAGGAGGAGGGCTCAATTTATAGATTTTTTCTCGGGTTGGTCACGCCCTCTGACACGCCCTAGGGGGGCGTGTCAGGGGCGTGTCAGGTACGGATTTGACCTCGGGCTCTGGATTCTGGCGGGAGGGATGATTGCTTCGGTACGTCAGTGGTCACGCCCTAGGTCACGCCCGTGACAGGGGGGCGTGACAGGCATGTCATGTCCAAATCATTGGTCGGAAATCCGTCAGTCACCGAAAAAGGAAGGTGTCACGCCCATGTCACGGGCGTGACATGGGGCGTGACAGTACTATTTGCGTGCTGAGGCGGAAGGGCATTTAATGCGGCGGCAGCTTTGCGGCAGAGGGCGACACGCCCCTGGTCACGCCCGGTGACACGCCCAGGGAGGGCGTGACAGGGGGCGTGACAGCGGTTTTGACCGTTTTCTGTCACTTCCAACAGGTGTCCTCGGGATCGGGTGACACGCCCTAGGTCACGCCCAGGGAGGGCGTGACAGGGGGGCGTGACAGGTCATTTTGGCAATTTTTCTGAAAACCTGCAAAAAGACAGGAAAAAGTTAGTGGCAATAAAATTTACATAAAAAGGATAAAAATAAACTAATAATAGACATAATTTGTACAATATAAAATATAAAATACGATAATAGTTTAGGCTACAAAACGTATTATCAAATTCCCCCAAGCTTAAGCTTTGCTTGTCCCCAAGCAAAAATATAAAAACTAGATATTTATAACAGGACTAATCAAAAAGTTCTAATTATGCCTACACAAGTACTATGCGAAATTCTTAGTAGGGAAAAGGTGAAATGTAAGTCTAAAACAATTATTTAGGTATGGTAAAACTTTTATAAACTTTACTTAATAAAAAACAAATCATCCAAAATTTTAACGAGATTTTTTTAAATAGACTTAAGTAAAGCAACGAAAATGAAAAACACGCATTGAGTTGTTACTAGATCCAAGCAACGCATTATAATTATATCAATTTAATTATCAAAAATCTAGGTTTAAATCCAAAACTAAAACTGATTTACTATTTTTCTTTTCTTAGTTGTTAAATAAAAAACAAAAAGCGTGAATCAAAAGGACTTAAATAGGACAGAAACGTTTGGTTTAGGAAAATGATTAGGAGTGGAATTCAAAGATAAACGTGAAGGTTTAAAATCACACTAAACCAAAGCAAGAGTTTCAAAAATTTTCATAAAAATATATACACATTTTTTTCCTTCTTTTTCATTTTTTTTCTTTTCCATTTTTTTCTTTTTTTTTTCAAAACAAAGGACATAAATATTTTTATTTTCCTTTTTGAGTTGGCCAAACAAAAATAAACATCACTTTTGAACATACTTCTTTTTTTTTTCGAAAACCTTTCTCCACAAAAATCACAAAATACCCTATCAAAATCGTCAAAATAATTTATGAAACTCAAAAAGGCTAGTGTGATTCGATAGGTTGGAAATTTTGGCTTTGGTGAAACTGAAATGAAGAGAGGAGCTATCAAATGAAATCGGAAAAAGGCTCAAAAACGGCTAACTAGTGGTAAAAGTTTTTAGGTTGGCAGGAAAGCTCAAACGAAAACACAAAACGGCCTAAATCATTTTCACGCTTTTGAATTTATTTAAAACAAAGGTTTGAAAAATTTCAAAAAGCGAGTCCTAGATAATAAAAGAAGATTGATGAAATTAACTCGAAAATAGAAATAATAGGTGACTTGGATCGTTCACATCTACTACGTTATTCAAAAGTTGACTTTACAAAAATTATTCAAAAATGAAAAAGAAAATAGTGGATGATGAATTTTTGAGAAAGTAAAGGAAATAAAAAAACAAAAAACCATAATAGAAATGCGAGTTTTAGAAAAATATTTCACCTTAACATGCTATCGCGAATTAGAAACACAGCATGGCCAACATTTTACTTGTGAAACATAATTAAAAAGGACGATTAGAAATATTATAATTAACTAAGTTGTTTATAGGAGATTTTGAGTAAAACGAAACTAAAAACTAGGGGTACTATTGAAATACCAAAATGTCTAAACTATTCAAAAACACACATATATTTTTTTTTTATTTTGAGAAATATTCTCTTTTTTTTTGGATTTTGGAAAATTTTTCTCTTTTTTGGAATTTTAAGATATTCATATTTTTTTTAATTTATGGAACTATTTACAAAAAAGGAAATTATTTACACTAAGCAAAAATGAAGGAGGAAATCCTCCCCCAAGCTTAAAACAGACATTGTCCTCAATGGCTAAAGAAGGGGATTGGAGAAGGAGAGAAAAATAAAGAGCAGAATTGAAAAGACAGAATTGAAATACAGGTACTTCCCCGGATTTATTTGCTGCGAAAACTGAGTGATGCCGCTCCCGAATGTCTTCTTTGGACTTCGTGATGGATTCAGCAATGTTGGAGCAGGCGATCGCAGAAGCTTCAGCTTGTCGGAGCCGTCCGAGGCAAAAATTGTAAAATAAAGAAAACAGAAAAAGATAACTTGGGTTGCCTCCCAAGAGCGCCCTTTGGTTAAAGCGTCGTTGAGCTCGACGCATCAAAAATAATATTGTCCAAAGAATATTGTTGTCCCGAAATAAAATTGTTTTTAGGAAAAAAAAAAAAAGTTCAAAGTTAAAGTTCGTGAAGCAGAAACTTAATAGTGTTTGGACTGACATCATCATCACCAGAAAAATACAGTTTAAGACGCTGACCATTCACTTTGAAATTACCCTTATCAGGGTGAGAAATTAAAACAGTTCCATAAGGAAATACTTCTAAAACAGAAAATGGGCCAGACCAGCGAGATTTTAATTTGCCCGGAAATAAACGTAAACGACTGTTATATAATAGGACTTGGTCGCCCGGCTTAAAGTTTTTAGGGTGCCTTAAGTGTTTATCGTGTAAACGCTTCGTCCGCTCTTTATAAAGTTTATTATTTTCATAAGCATAAGAGCGCCACTCATCGAGTTCATTTAGTTGGAATTTTCGAAGGTCACCGACTGAGTGGGGATCGAAGTTTAAAAATTTTAAGGCCCAAAAGGCGCGGTGTTCTAACTTTACGGGCAGATGGCACGATTTTCCATAGACCAGCCGATACAGCGTACATCCGAGGGCGGTTTTGTACGCTGTTCGGTAGGCCCATAGAGCATCGTCAAGTTTGGCTGACCAGTCTTTTCTAGAAGTTGAAACAGTCTTTTCTAATATTCTTTTTATTTCTCTATTAACTACTTCGACTTGACCGTTAGTTTGGGGGTGGTAGGCAGTGGATAGTTTATGCGTAACGCCGTATTTAGTAAGGATTTTTGAAAATTGCGCGTTACAAAAATGGGAACCCCTATCGCTAACGATTGCGCGTGGCGTACCGAATCTAGAAAATAATTTTTTTAAAAACGTGACTACAACTCGGGAGTCGTTCGTAGGAAGAGCTTGGGCCTCAGCCCATCGTGAAACATAATCAACAGCAACTAAAATATATTTGTTTCCGAAGCTAGAAGGAAGGGGGCCAACAAAATCAATTCCCCAGAGGTCGAAAATTTCGCACTCTAAGAAATAATTTTGCGGCATTTCATTTTTATTAGAAATATTGCCCGACCGTTGGCAACTATCACACCTGCTCACAAAGGCTTGCGCGTCTTTAAACAGGCTAGGCCAGTAAAAACCCGCGCAAAGCACCTTATGAGCGGTGCGAGCAGCTTGATAGTGCCCACCTGTCGGACCTTCATGCAAATGTTTTAGAATATCAATTCCTTCATCAAAAGAAACACATCTCCTTATCACTTGATCCGCACAAATTTTGAAAAGATGCGGGTCTTCCCAAAAGTAGTTCTTCAGCTCAGAAAAGAATTTCTTCTTCTGCTGAGAGGAGAACTCTTTTGGGAGCACCCGGGCCACTAGATAGTTGGCTATGTGCGCGAACCAAGGAGAAGTAGATGTATTAACTAAAAGCAGCTTCTCATCAGGAAAATAATCATTAAAAGATTTTTCATTTAATTTTTCTATAAAGGGGTTATCTAATCTTGATAAATGGTCGGCGGCCAAGTTCTCGGCTCCTCGCTTATCACGGATCTCTAAGTCAAACTCCTGGAGGAGTAAGACCCAGCGAATCAAGCGAGGCTTGGCATCCGTTTTGGCAAGAAGGTACTTGAGGGCCGAGTGGTCCGTAAAAACAATGATTTTTGAAAGTGTAATGTAAGGGCGAAATTTATCAAACGCAAATACTACAGCCAAGAGCTCTTTTTCGGTTGTGGTGTAATTTTCTTGTGCAGATGTGAGGGTTTTACTAGCGTAATAGATGGGGTGGAAGTTCTTAGATATGCGTTGACCTAATACGGCTCCCACCGCAAAACTACTCGCATCGCACATAATCTCGAAAGGAAGGTCCCACACCGGAGCTATCATAATTGGCGCGTTAATTAACTTTTCTTTAATTAATTCAAAGGCAGAAATACAAGAGTCATCAAAAATGAATGGAGCGTCTTTTTCTAAGAGATGGGTGAGGGGCTTAGTGATCTTGGAGAAGTCCTTTATAAAACGACGAAAAAACCAGCGTGGCCTAGAAAACTTCTTATAGCTTTTATGTTTGTAGGTGGTGGCAACTTCTCAATAACTTCTATCTTGGCAACGTCTACCTCAATACCTTTAGCAGAAATTTTATGACCCAAAACTAACCCTTCCCTCACCATAAAATGGCATTTTTCCCAATTTAGGGCAAGGTTAGTTTCTTCGCATCGTTCTAAGACTTTTTCGAGGTTTTCTAAACATCTATCGAAGGTATCGCCGAACACGGAGAAATCGTCCATGAATACCTCCATAATGCTTTCTACGTACTTGTCAAATATTGCGAGCATACATCGTTGGAATGTAGCCGGCGCATTGCATAATCCAAACGGCATTCTTCGGTACGCGAAGGTGCCGAAGGGACAAATAAACGTAGTTTTCTCTTGGTCCTCGGGAGAGATGGGTATTTGAAAGTACCCCGAGAGGCCATCGAGAAAACAATAAAAGCTATGGCCGGAGAGACGTTCTAAAATCTTGTCGATAAACGGTAGAGGAAAGTGGTCCTTACGGGTGGCGTCATTTAACTTACGGTAATCTATGCACATACGCCAACCCGTCACCGTCCGTGTCGGGATTAATTCATTATTCTCATTACTAATTACGGTTATCCCTCCCTTTTTTGGAACTACCTGAACGGGGCTAACCCACTTACTGTCCGATATAGGGTAGATAATTCCTGCGTCTAATAGTTTCATAACCTCGCCCTTAACTACTTCTTTCATATTCGAGTTTATACGGCGCTGAGGTTGGATAGAGTGACGCGAATTATCTTCCATTAAAATTTTATGTGTACAGAAAGATGGGCTTATGCCCTTGATATCAGAAATTTGCCAAGCAATAGCCCGGCGATGCTTACGTAGAACTAGAAGAAGTTTATCGTTCTGCGTATCCGTGAGGTAGGCCGAAACGATAACTGGTAACTTGGAGTCTTTTTCTAAGAAAGCATACTTAAGGTGTTCGGGAAGTTCTTTAAGTTCTAGGGTAGGGGGTTCTTCATAAGAGGATTTTGAGATTCTTTCTTTTTCAAAAATAATATCTTCATAAACTTTTTTATAAGGAACGTAATAAGGGGTGGGGCTAGCAGCCAAGACAGCTTCTTGTAGAGATTCAGTGGGAAGAAAAGAAGAAGAACAAAAATCAGAAAACTTTTTTTCAAACTCAGAAAGACAATAAGAAGATTCATCACTTCCTTGCAGTGATTCTGTTGTAAGAGAAGAGGAGCAAAAATCAGAAAATTCTTTTTCAAAGTCGGAGAGGCAGTAGAAAGAATCATCACTCACGGCGTCTATGAAAAAACATGAGTCATCGTTCGCTAAGGTGTTCTTCATCGAAGGGGTGATCGGAAATGTGACTTCGTCGTCGCCTACTCGAAGAAAGAGCTTACCATTGCTTATGTCAATGATGGCTCAGGAGGTGGCAAGGAAGGGTCGGCCAAGGATCAGGGGAACCTCGACGTCTTCTTCGATGTCCAAAATGACAAAGTCCACCGGGAAGATGAACTTGTCGACTTTCACTAGAACGTCCTCCACTATTCCTAACGGATATTTGACGGATCTATCGGCTAGCTGGATACTCATACGCGTGGGGTTAAGGCTACCAATCCCTAACTTTTTGAACAACGAAAAGGGCATCAGGTTTATACTTGCGCCTAAGTCGGCTAACGCGTGTTTAACAAAGAGATCACCAAAGACACACGGGATAGAGAAACTACCCGGGTCACTGATTTTCTTCGGCAAACCGTTTGTTAAAACGGCGGAGCACTCGGCGTTAAGCGTGACGTGCGAAAGATTCTCTAACTTCTTCTTGTTTGTGAGGAGGTCTTTAAGATATTTGGCGTATTTCGGCATTTGCGAAATAGCCTCGTGGAAGGGAAGATTAATGTGGATTTGTTTGAAGATTTCTAAGAAGCGGGAGTACTGATCATCTTGACGTTGTCTATTAAGTTCAGAGGGGTATGGAGGAGTTGAATTATTTTTGAAGATGGGTGGTGGAGTGAGATTATTTTCTAAAATGGGGGTGATTACTTCTTCAGCAGAGGGTGGAAGCGGAGCGGAGCTTTGATTTTTAAAAGCAGGAGCGGAGCTTTGATTTTTAAAAGCAGGAGCGGAGCTTGCCTCGGGCTCTTCACTTACCATACCGGAGACTTGCTTCCCACTCCGAAGAGTTATAGCTTTCGCTTGCTCTCTCGGGTTGGGTTCGGTATTGGAAGGAAGAGACCCTGCGGGTCGCTCAGAAATAATTTTCGCGAGCTGTCCTACCTGATTTTCTAAACTTTTTACGCTTCCGGTTAAAGTTCTTATGGTAGCGTCATTTGTGGTGATATATTTAGAAAGTAATTCCTCCAAGCTCGGAGGTTTTGGGTAATTTTGAAGGAGTGGTGGTGGTGGTGGTGGTTGTGCAGAAAAATCATTTTGCGGAGGTGGGCGCATCGCATTCGATGGATTACTCCATGAAAAGTTCGGGTGATTTCTTAAAGCGGGGTTATAACTATTCGGAAAATTAAAACCAGGCGGATGAAAATTCGCAGCAGAAAAATTATTAAAAGCAGTTCTAGGCAAATTATTAACATAATCTAAATGTTCTGGAGTAGGGGTTGCAGATTCCCATACCTGAGGGGCGGATGCAGCAGTCATCTCCGTGATTTTTTTGCTTAGGATTTCTACTTGCAGAGCGAGCTGGGAGACGTTGTCCACTTCATAGATACCTGCAGGCTTGTTCGGGCGGGACCTAGGCACATTCCACTGATAAGTGTTCATGGCCATATCCTCAAAAAGCTCAAGAGCGGCTTCCGGGGTCTTATGATTTAAAGTACCGCCAGAAGCTGTGTCTATCATTTACTTCGTGCTTTGATTTAGCCCGTTATAAAACGTCTGCACTTGTAACCATACAGGCAGCGCGTGATGTGGGCATCGTCTTAATAATTCTTTAAATCTCTCCCAGGTTTCGTAAAGGGTTTCAGAGTCTATTTGTCCAAAGGCAGAGATGTCGTTCCTAAGTTTTGCAGTTTTAGCTGGCGGAAAATACTTCGCCAAAAATTTTTCAGTTAATTCATTCCAAGTGGTTATGCTATTTTTCGGAAGTGTGTTAAGCCACTGCTTAGCTTTAGTTCTTAGAGAGAAGGGGAAGAGTCTTAACCTGATCGCATCATTTGTGACACCATTTATCTTGAAGGTGTCACAAATTTCAAGAAAGCTAGCTATATGTGCGTTCGGATCTTCATCTTGAAGTCCGTCAAATTGCACATATTGCTGCACCATTTGAATTATGCTAGGCTTTAGTTCAAAGTTATTATTTGCTATAGTAGGACGGACTATACTCGATTCTGTTCCCTCAAGGTTCAGTCGTGCATAATAGGATATAGTCCTTTGCACGGCCTCATCTACGTTGGGTTCTTCCATTCTTAAAGTATTAAATGACTCGGAGTCCTCAACCGGCACTTGGATAGTAGGACCTTTAAATCGCGATCTTCTCCGAAGAGTACGCTCAATTTCGTGGTCCAAGTCCAAAATAACCGACGGACTCCCGCGGGTCATGCACTAAAAGAACAGAAAAGAAGAAGAGAAAGAGAAAAAGGATAAACTAGAAAGAAAAACTAGATTTAGAAAATTAAATTAATTTTTTTTTTCTTTTTGAAATAGATTTTTTTTTTATAGATTAACTCCCGAACTTCCCAAGGACTACCCCGTGAAGGGTTCGCAAGGTACTAGACAAGACAGTGGCGCTTAAAGCCCTTTGCCCTTTTCGAGAGAATTAGGTGGCGTAGAAAAATTGTGAGGTTGGTTTCTATTAAGAGCGGTGATAATTTTTTTGATTTTTTTTTTAAAACTTTAAAGAAGAGGGGATGAGAAAGAGAAGAGATAAAATTAATAGGTTCGTGTTTTCAAAATATCAACGGAAGTTGGGTCCCCGGCAACGGCGCCAAAAACTTGTTGCGCGCTAGGGTTCGAAGAAAATAAACGCAACCGAACTAGCAACCCGATGAGGCAAGTATACCTATCGAATTGTAGCAAGGGGACACAAGTGTCGTATTAAGATCCGGGAACTGTTGGCTAAGCTTACTCACACGAACGCTATTATCTTATCGACGGAAAAACTAGGGTTTTAGAAAATCTAAGTGCAGGGGAGAAAATAAAGCTATTCTAGAAAAAGAAACACTGCAATTAAGAGGGCTATTAAGTAAACAACTAAGCTAGAAAGGAAACTACTGCAGTTAATTAAAGAGCACAAGGCAGGTGATTACTACGAAAGGTAGAAAATATGAAATGGAAATGCACCCGATCAAGATTAACCTCGGCTAAAGACGGTTAAGAAAATGCGATAAAAATCTAAACTTAATAGGATAAGGGTCCTTGACCGTGGAGGTTCCTAAAGCTTGAACACGCTTCTCTCGAAGTCGTGCCCAACTGAGTTTAGGAAGGTCCGACCGACTCTCGTCTAAATCGGAGGCCTAAGACTCGCTTTACGCGGTGAACCCCACTATTGGATTTTACTCCAATCCGGGAGATTTGGACGTCTGCCTCTCTCGAGGGGTGCGTACAACTCCCTTTACTCTTGAATGCTCACTTCATTCTTTCGGCCTCTCGGCTAGCCCAGAATGAAAGCAAAGGCGGAGAGTATATATCGAAAATATACCTCCGACCCGTGATAAATCAAGAGTAATTCAAGGCCCTAACCTAAAAAGAAAAGATTAATTAAAACATCATAACATAATCGCTCTAACCTCGGATCATCAAGATCGAGTACAAGGAGGATTAGTTAATCATAATGGAGTGGAGGGGGGGAGATGAGTAGAAAAGCATAAGAAGAACACAAGCTAAACAAGAACACTTTTATTAATAAAAAGGGCGAGTTACACTATTGAAAATTAAAGTTACAAATGCATGAAAATTAAACCCTATTCTAGCCCTACATTAAGCACTAAGCAAGAAGAAAATTACATTAAAAGCTAGCACAAACTAAGATTAAACTAGGGTTAACCAAAAAGTACAAAGAGAGGGAGAGAGAGAGAGAGAAAAAGCATGAAAAAGGATCAAGAAACAAAGGGGCAGCACCTCCCCCACTCAACAAAAGCTTGCTGAAATGGGGAGGAGGAGGGCTCAATTTATAGATTTTTTCTCGGGTTGGTCACGCCCTCTGACACGCCCTAGGGGGGGCGTGTCAGGGGGCGTGTCAGGTACGGATTTGACCTCGGGCTCTGGATTCTGGCGGGAGGGATGATTGCTTCGGTACGTCGGTGGTCACGCCCTAGGTCACGCCCGTGACAGGGGGGCGTGACAGGCATGTCATGTCCAAATCATTGGTCGGAAATCCGTCAGTCACCGAAAAAGGAAGGTGTCACGCCCATGTCACGGGCGTGACATGGGGCGTGACAGTACTATTTGCGTGCTGAGGCGGAAGGGCATTTAATGCGGCGGCAGCTTTGCGGCAGAGGGCGACACGCCCCTGGTCACGCCCGGTGACACGCCCAGGGAGGGCGTGACAGGGGGGCGCGACAGCGGTTTTGACCGTTTTCTGTCACTTCCAACAGGTGTCCTCGGGATCGGGTGACACGCCCTAGGTCACGCCCAGGGAGGGCGTGACAGGGGGGCGTGACAGGTCATTTTGGCAATTTTTCTGAAAACCTGCAAAAAGACAGGAAAAAGTTAGTGGCAATAAAATTTACATAAAAAGGATAAAAATAAACTAATAATAGACATAATTTGTACAATATAAAATATAAAATACGATAATAGTTTAGGCTACAAAACGTATTATCATCGGTCGAGATGGCGAATGGGTGACACGGCCGAGCACACGGCCGTGTTGCAACCCGTGTTCGGCCCCAGATTTTGTATTTTGAGGCCTAATCGTGGCTGTCCGTTTCCTTAGCTTGGGATCCAACGGCTGGGGGTTGTTCCTGCTGTGTTTAAGCCGGGAATAGGGTTGGAAAACCCTAATTTCACTTGGGTTCTCTCTCTCTAAAGTCTAGAGAGAAGGGAAAGCTTGGAGGAGGAAGAAGGAGGTCAACTCCGGCAGTCGGTGGAGCTTCGGAGCTCCGAATCGTGATCCGAGTCCAGATCCGCGAAGGCGACGCCGTTGCGGTGCTTTCCAACCGCATAGTTTTCTCATGGCGCCGCGGAAGAACGCAAGGGTAACGATTCTCATCCTAGGGCATGTGAAGCCCTCTTTTCCTTTGCATAGGAAGCACTCTCTCGCGAGTGAGCGAAGAGTTGGAGCATTCCTTGGGATAGATATATAAAGTCCCCCTTGTATAGAGTCTGTATGCGAAAACGGATATAGGCATTGTGTGTGAAGCCTATTCGGACATGTTGGTCCGGATCGGTGATGTTGCATTGCATTTGAACGGGGCAAGACTCCGGATGTTTGGGTGTTTGCGGGTTTTCTACATGGTAGATTGCAACAGGGAGCCTTAGAGATTAACTCTAAGGTGCACCCGAAAAACTGGGCAAAAACGAGTTTTGCCAACACGATGGCCGGGGAGCCAACGTGAACATAACCGGGTTATGTGATTGTTGTGGTGGAAGCGGGACTCGGTGAGTCTTGACCTGCATATATGGCTTAAATTGTCGTTGCGGTGTGAGCACGGGTCAGGCGGAACCGTACCCGGTCTATGTCATTCGGTAGGACCGTTGGCATGGATGAGGGTCTTCGGCGGTCTATGGCTTAAATTGCCGTGACCAAGGCCAGGAAGGCAAAATGCTCATATGGTTGGCCGTCCAAGAGGCGGTGGTGGAACGGGAACGTCTATGGCTTGAATTGACGTGACGTTGGCTGGTTCGCCGTGAATGTGCCCTGTTTGCACGAGGTGTGTGGCCGTGCGAGCCTACGCCTGTGATGATGTGTGTTTATGCTAATATATTGCCTATACTAATAAAGTGTAGGGAAAGAGCATCGCCCCCCCCCCCCCCGATTTTGGGGCGGGATCGTTATAATTTGGTCAGCATAGCTGACCGTTGCTTTTGTTTGCCACCGGGCGGTGGTTTGTGCTTGCAGGTGCTGCGGAGCCGAGCGGAAAATAGCGGGCTAAAGCCCAAGTTGCTGAGCCGGCCCTCGAAGGCCTATTTTGAGGGTTTCATTATGACCATGTGTGGCCGGCCTGCGAGCCGATGTATGAAAACACTTTTGTATCAAGCAAACTATGTAAGGCCTTAAGGCCATTTCTGTTTTATGTGTATTGGAACATTCCTACGGGTGTTTTTGTAGTGGACATTCATGCTGTTGGCAGGGTTCTTAATTTTGCAACTTAATAATTGCTTCCGCTAGGTATTGTGAAGGAGGTTATGATTGGTTGTTTGGTTTCAACGCGTAACCAACCGGTCTGTCAGTAGTATATAGCGTCGGGCCCCGGCCGGACCTACTGCTATATGCTATACGACGGATAGGGGTATTACACGCACTATGTTCAGTGATTGTGCGTATTGGCATGGTAGAACTCAAAAAAACTTGGATAACACGCACGAGCAATGGTGCATAACCAGTGGTCGTGGGCACTATGTCTATTTGTCGAGCGATTACCCCAGTAAGAACTCCAAAAAGAAGGAATAAACGCGCACGAGCAATGGCGCATGACCGGTGGTCGTGCGCACTATGTCCAATGCTCGTACGAATGCCCAAGATAGAACGTGAAAAATTAGAGAGTAGTGAGCACGATCAGTGGCTCACGACCAATGGTCGTGCGCTATAGGTCCAACGATCGTGCGCTATAGATCTTGTACTATTTTGGTTCGACGAATAGGCCGCGCAGGACCCGCAGTCAAGCGCTAAGGAGTCCTCTGACCGTGCGCGGGTAAAAACACACGATCATTGTCCCTTTGGCAGAAAGCGATCCCAAACAATCTCGGATCACGCACGCGACCCTTGTACCTGCAGAAAAAATAGTAGAGCGTCCAAGACGGTATACCATAATCTCCATACACAGAAAAACAGACCAAGTAGGGAAAACGAACAAGAACTACGAAATCGCAAAGAAGACAGGACAAAACTGCACCTCCTATGGAAATAAAGATTATATGAAATTTATGCATTAACGAACTAAAAGTGAAGTGCTTGCGAAAGAAAACTAGCCCAGATGAGTCTGAAAATCAGTATATAAAAAGGACTCATCACGCCCCAAGACTTACATGTTTGCGTGCCCCGAGCAAACAAAATCTATGCAGATAGGGAAAATAAACTAACTAATATAGAAATTGAGATACAGAGTACCATGCGAATTCGCATACTCGCGCGCGTAAAAATATAAAAGAGGAAATCTTTTTGTATACAAAATAGTTTATACTTTTCACATTGTGTATCAATATTTTATTACTACTTAAATATGGAATCACGGTGAATCTTCCCATCACACATAGGGAGAAAGTAGGTATGCTACTAAGGTGAGATTTGCCAAAGACTCAGGCGAGCGATAGCGAAGATGATTTTCTTTTGGGGCTCTGGATCACCTCCAAAGAAATCCATAAATGTCAGGGACCATACGCTTTCCCATTCACACACTCTCCACGGTACTAGTTCAACTAAAGAGTGAATCTGTAGGACTTTAGGAAAATCATGGGGCTTAGGTTTCAGTTAGATTTTCAAAGATAAATAAGAACGCTACGCACCTAACCCAAGAGAGCTAGCATAAAAATGAATCTATCTGCTAACCAAAATACATGCGGGTACACCACACCTCTAGACTTAATTTTTTTAAAAAATAAGGGTGTGTGCACCGCCTACTCCAAATACAATCTCATCTAAAATAGAATTTTCGATTATACTTTTTCTTTTCACTTTTCTTTTTCACAATTCATTTTTATATATTTTTTTCAAATCATCTTTTTATTTTAACAATTTCATCAAAGAAAAATTTTGGAGCACATCCACATATTCATAAGGAATATCACCACATCAACACCCCAAAATGAAAATGTAAAACACTAAAGCTCGAATTGGGTGTGCGACTAGGATCAGCTATGAGGCTTTGGTGAAATAATGGTAGAGCTGAATCAAAAGAAGGGGTAGGAAAAACGAGGCTAGCGAGGATTACACGTTAGGAATGGTATAAAGCTTAGTCGGGCGAACTAGATGGCTTACATCACGCTCACGCTTGACTAACCATGCACTAATGGTTCGAGAGTAGCTTGGGGCAAGTTCTTAGCCACTGAGAAAGATGATCCTTCCTCCCGACTCGAGCAAAACGAGTCTAGTGATGGCTACACACGTCCCTACACTACTGTTTGATTCATACCAGATTCACCAATTTTTGAGAAGAATAAAAAGCCTTTACGAAAATTGAAAAATAAAAAACAATAAGCATACAGAAAATTTAAATCTACTCAAATTTCTACACGAGACGAGAGCACTCAACTAGGAGCACTGGAGGAGTCAACATTTTACTCCGTCTCACAATCCTATGCCAACACAATAATTTTCCCAAATCATACAAAAGAAACGAGTTTAACTCGCAGCACGGTAACAACTAAGAACGCAATCATGTGGGTGCAGTGGTGTGCGATGCAATGAACTAATCAAAATAAAATAATAAAAGCTTCTAGTATTCACATGAAATGTGCTGGTGCAAAAGGTAACAAATACTAGCTCCCCCCAGACTTAAACTAAGCTACGCAGCATATGATTTAGAAATTTAAATCAGATATAGACAAGGGAAGAGGTTACCCAATGCTCTGCTAGTGAGTATACCAGAAGACATGTGAAAAACACAAGCAGGCCCGCCAAACGAAGAATCACAACCCCGTAAATACAAGTTGTCATCAATACCTGCAGGGTGAGCTCCGCAAAAACAAAAGAAAAATAGACAAAATAGAAACAAATACGAAACTAAGATAGACATGAAAAATAAAAATATAGGAAATGTAAGATAACTACTGGGGTTATTGTCCTCCCAACACGACTTATTAAATTCTATACATTTCTAGCTAATGGTCATATGAAAAGAAAAGTGCACAGGTACCTATTCCATTATCCATTTCAGTAACGGGTACCGATACAATGATAATACAGTTACCCATCTACCTAAATAATAATACCTGCACAACACAGGTAGAGGGTAAGTAAGTAGAGGAGGAGAGATGATCCTCACTCATCTCACCAGAAAATAAATCCTTGCCTAGCAAGGAGTCATCCACCCTAAGTCCGCAGGGGGCGATGGTGACGGCAGGGACTTCCATTACGAAGGAGGTAGAAACCTTCTTGAACCGACAGATACACTTGTCGTCGGCATGAGAACAAGCCTCATTGTCATCCCAGCACACCCGTGGAGACTCAGCCTGCACAGGATCAGATAATGAAGGGGGGGGTCAAGTTATAAACGAGAGGAAGAACTAAAACACACAAAATATGGGAGAGTGGTCCCGATATCACTCTCAGCAGGATCCGAGCACAGATCATCGTCAGTATCATATGAGTCGTATCGTGTGGAAGCCGAGAACTCGAGGTCTGCGGTTGTAAGAGGGACTGCCTCGTCCAATAAGGAGGTGCAAATCTCCGCATCAAAAAGGGGATATTCCTCATCCCACCGGGGAGTGTCATAGCATTCTGCTGAACCACATTATCCGTCGGAGATAGTAGAGTCCTAATCCCACTTTTTCACAACCTAATACACCGTATCATCCAAAAATATAACATCATCAGCTGACTCACACAAAGATGGAGTAGCACCATCAGGAAAAAATTACGTAGGGGCAAAACTGCTCTCGAAACTAGGCATTGAATGAGCAGGACCCATCGCAAAATCATCCGCTGACACCTCCTCATTGACGGGAACAATCTCATCGTCCCATACAGGAGTGCCCATAAGTTCTTGATCCTCTTTTTGCTGGATGACACTAGTGTGATCGTCATCACTCAAGGGAAACTCGTAAAAAGGGAGCGAGGGACCCATGAAATACCTATATGCGGCGAGAGATTCTTCGGTAATCTCAACGGGTGAAGAATGAGCAAGATATGTGATGTCAGTGTATGGGCCAGCCAATAATATGGTAGGGCTATCCACAGTGGTCCTCCGTTAACAGGGGGTCTCTGCGCACACGCCCTCGGAGGGAGAAGGCTCGCACAAACGAGGAAAATCGTTCAACATATGGCGTATACCTTGACATAGCAAACACCTAATACAATGCTCGGCATTTAAAACATCCAAGGCGTCAATGTATCGGCGCAAAGTGTCATAGAGACGACACTCAGCTACATAATACATTACGAATAAATATAATTGCCGAAAAAGTGCTACACAGCTAGAATAAAAATAACACGGATACGCTTGCTAAGCAAAAAATATCAGAAAAGGGGACAAAGAAAAATAAACAAGAAATTCTAAAAAGTAAAGAAAAGAATAAACACGATATGAACAAATGGAAAAGGGCTTCTATCTCCTATCCCCTTCTATAAAAACTCACACAACTGTGTTCCCCGGCAACGGTGCCAAAAACATGATGTAGTTTATGGCAAGTGTACCGGTCGCACATGTAATATAACATGGGAGAATTTTCCCAAGTATCGATATCTCAAGGAATACAGTAAGGTGGAGTTAATTTTGATGGGTGACTTGAGATTGAAGTCCTTAAGTCGGCGTTTACAAAGGGGGTTTTTATTGTTTGCAGAAAAGAGAAAGTAAAACACTAATAAACAACTCTTATGCAATGTGAAAGTTTCTAGTGTCGACTAAATCAACTTATGGGGGGGGGGAATAGTTGTCGTGTAGTCTTTGGCGGAATGAAATTTACTTGCACAAATTAACAAATAGAGCACAGAAAACACACAAAGAATTATAGTGGTTCCCCTATTTGGGTGCGTCCACTTTCCCCCTTCGACCTATCTCCCACCAAGGGATGACTCGGTCACTTCTCCAAACGGATTGAAATCCAATCCTCACACTACGGAAGGAACCCTTCCAACAATGGAGTCACAACTCCACCACCACGGGTTGCACCCAACCCTTACAACAAGGAATGAAAATTCCTTTACAACAAACCAAAATTGAATGTAAAAGAAAATACAAACAACTCTTTTGGAGATCCCGATGTCCTTCTTTTTTCATTGAAGCTTGCTTGAAGATTACGAAGAATCCACAACAAGATTTCTCTCTTGTAAAGAATCTTCTCAAGATTGGCGGTAGTAAGTAAATGCGGCGGCGATGCTTTGTAGATCCAAACTTCTTGACGAAGCAAGCTAGGTCTACAAACGATCTCAGTCGGATCAAACGTCTCAACCGATTCAAGAATGGAGAAGAAGTCTCGTTCTACGAATAAGAAGACAAGAGATCTCAAGAGAGATACGTGAGACGATCTGCTTTCCTTGGTACTATCGTCGGAAGATCAAAGAAGCACTGAGATCAACGGCGGCAACGAACTTGCGAGCGGCTACAGGTGATCGGTGGTTTCCGCGATTGGCTAGGGCACGACGTCGACTGCTTTCGATTTTCGAGAATGTCTGTATCTAGAAGTTCAAAATATGCGAGTATAAATAGTAGAGGCCAGCCCTAAAGACCGTTGTAGGGCCAACGAGAAGAAACCCTAACCCCGGTCTAAATAACGCATGGCGAGATGTTTCGGTCCAGCGAACTGAGGAAAATTTCCTAAGGCAAAATCGGCAGGAATCGTTGGTGATTCCCGTCGAAGTCAGCGGGAATCACTCACGATTCCCTTCGATTCTGCCTTGGATTAATTCATGTTGGAAAACTGTCAGCCAGAAGAAGTCGGCGGGAATGCAGACTGATTCTCGTCGAAGTCGGTGGGAATCACTCACGATTCCCGTCGAATCTGCCTTGGCAGAATTCCTATTGGAAAACTGTCAGCCGGAAGAAGTCGGCGGGAATGCAGACTTATTCTCGTAGAAGTCTGCGGGAATCACTAACGATTCTCGTCAAAATCGGCGAGAATCACAAGTGACTCCCGTCGAAGTCGGCGGGAATAACTTAGAGATTCCCGTCGATTTTGACGTAGAAGAATTTTCTCTTCCTTCCTTTGATGACTTGATCTTTGACCCATCTTTGCTCCTTATTCTTCTCTTGATCTACCTTAACCCTGTACTTGAAAATAAGTACACTCCACTAGAGAGAGCACACATGAGTCAACACACTGATCTACTAAATGAGGGATTACGTTGCGCAGACCCGTGTATATTGACCCACTGCACCCTGACATTGGTGTGTACTTAGCATGGAATAGCTGCAAGCACAACTTGATAGAAGATCATCAAATACATTGTCTATTCAACTTAGCTTGTTCAGGGGCTTCTTCAAATCAGGTATATTGTGGATACAATACCCAACAATCTCCCCCTATTTGAAGAAGCCTAAACCCTACAAGCTAAAGTGAATAGAACCGTTGGGAATGAAAATCATAAAATGAAAATTAAGTTGAGAGTGAAATTCATTACCATTTTCCTGAGAGCATACTTAATATTGGCAACCACCATAGCCTTAGTCGGGTGGGTAATCTCCCCCTTTTCGGCTTCTGCAAATCTGGGACTTTACTTGGAGCATAATGCTCCCCCTTAGTTCTTGCATCTGTGCCCGATCTTTAGTTCCTCGTTGATGCTCCCCCTTGATCCAAGAGCCTTGAGCCCTTCAGTTTTAAATATTCATAGTTCAGCATACCGAGTTTAGTTTTGAAGAGACTGAACTTGGCCTCGTCTAGGGGCTTTGTGAAGATATCTGCAATCTGCTTATCTGTGGGGACATAGCAGAGAGATATATCTTTGTTTTCCACATGCTCCTGAATGAAGTGGTAGCGCACTTCAATATGCTTTGTTCTGCTGTGCGATACTGGATTATTCGCAATTGCTATTGCCCTTTAGGAGTCGCAATACATAGGAACTTCTCTGAACTGGGATTATTAGGATGATCATTCGGATACATGATTCGAAGTACGAGGGATGTCATGTCATGAAAGACTCCGTAATAAGTATTATATCTTTTCGTATATTCCTTGTTCCAGTGCAAGCCTAGAACATCTCTTGTCTAGGTCCCATCATGTTCATGGGTACCTAGACTATCCTGCAAAAAAAAAATACCTTACCTTAGGAACCGAATAGGTATTGGGTCCTAAGTTCTTGTCAGCATAAAATATAGCATGCCTTCCCACAGGATTTCTGACAGGAAGGCTATCTTTTGCCAAAGGATGTGGACATACCCTTGCCCTTGGAACAGAAGAATTGTGCCAACAATCTATAACAAAGTGACCCACTCTTCCACAACACTAACGCTCATGAATATTGTACCTCCTTTTCTGACCAGGTCTATTAACGGAGTTAGTCATGACCCTAGGTCTGGAAGAGGCAAAGCTGAAACTGCTCTAAAATTTACCCTTTCCACCGAGACTCGAGGGGGGGGTCTGATGGTGAATATGTGGTGAGTATCATGAGTCCGGGGGGAAGGTGCTTTCTTTTCAGCCAGCAAACATCCGGGGGCCCCAGTGATGCTTGCTACATGTTTGCCAACTCCCTTTTCCTTTGTCCTAGGGTTGGAAGAAGTTCTGCGAGAGCTGGTTCCAGCAATGTTATGAAGAGAGGGGGCTGAGGCCGTAAATACAAACGGTTCATGATGATCCATGTGTATTTTCTCATGGGTAGCCATAACAAAACTTGAACTATGGTGTTTCCACATGATGGTCGATCATTCTTGCAGTAACCATAGTTGTTCTTTTGGTCATACCTGAAGGAATGATGAGTGCCCCTCCTACTCGGTGTGGGGGGTCTGTAATTAGTTTCGCCATTTCTCCATGATTTTATAATTCGCGAGATTAACCCGTTTTCTCCCTTTCTCTTAATTGCATCTATCTTGGAAAAATTAGATACTATCCTCTTCTCGGTCTCTAGATGAAACTCTAGATCCGAAATTTTTGAGTCCTTCATCTTGATGGATTCCAATTGGAGGTCCATCATGGTCCTCAGCTGAGAAATTTCCTTAGCTTGTTCCTCAACAAGCAAGTTGCTCTTCTGAAGGGCTCTATGAAGGGAATCAAGAGTTTCAATCTTTTGATTGAAGCTGTCAATTTCCCTTGCATCAAAAGATTGACAAACCTCTGAACTTCTCCTGTCTTCAGGAGGTACAAGAGGAAAGGAGCAAGAAGAGGAAGATACCTGATCCTAATTCTGCATATCAGGGTTAGAGTTATGGTCTGCAGAGACTGATGTTTCAGCTTCATCACAACTGCATTCCTAAATCTCTTCTTCAGTCTCAGATAGAGACACGGGAGCCCTGATATTGAGAGGTTGTTCTTGACTTTCATCTTCAGGGACGAGGACCCCCACATATGCTTCATCATCTTGCTGGTATTCAGTCCCAGCAGTCTTCGTTCACTCCATGAGGTCAGATATAGTTTGTCGCATGGACTTTGTAGTCTTACACTTATCCAATCTCGTAAGAGATGATCCAGACCAAATATCAGAAATGATCTGTCGAACCAGCTTGTCCAAGTTGAATAGTGAGAGCTCAGTTTCAGACATCTCTGCGAGACTCTTGGGGTTTGGAGATCTTTTCCAGAATAAGAAGCATTCATGGGAATGAAAGGACCCTCTTCCACAATGAATAAAGCATGAGGGTCAATGGCTTCAAGATGAAACTGAACTCTAATTTTCCAGATGGGATAATTTTCTTTGGTGCAGGCAGGCAGTCTAAGGGGAGAGACATCAGTGTATAGCTCCATGCTTGAGTCTTGTTTTCTTCTTGACAGTAGATACAGGATATTAGTCAAGGTGTTAACCTTATTGATGAGTAACCTCCCTCTGATACCACTTGAAAGTTTCTAGTGTCGACTAAATCCATCTATGGGGGGGGGGGGGAATATGTGTCGTGCAGTCTTTTGCGGAATGAAATTTACCTGCACAAATGAACAAATAGAGCACAGAAAACACACAAAGAATTATAGTGGTTCCCCGATTTGAGTACGTCCACTTTCCCCCTTCGACCTATCTCCCACCAAGGGACGACTCGGTCACTTCTCCAAACGGATTGAAATCTGATCCTCACACTACGAAAGGAACCCTTCCAACAAAGGAGTCACAACTCCACCACCACATCTTGCACCAAACCCTTGCAACAAGGAATGAAAATTCCTTTAAAACAAACCAAAATTGAATGTAAAAGAAAATACAAACAACACTTTTGGAGATCCCGATGTCCTTCTTTGTTCGTTGAAGCTTGCTTGAAGATTACGAAGAATCCACAACCGGATTTCTCTCTTGTAAAGAATCTTGTCATGATCAGCGGCGGCAAGTAAATGCGGCGGCGATGCTTTATAGATCCAAACTTCTTGACGAAGCAAGCTAGGTCAACAAACGATCTCAGTCGGATCAAACGTCTCAACCGATTCAGAATGGAGAAGAAGTCTTGTTCTACGAATCGGAAGACAAGAGATCTCAAGAGAGATACTTGAGACGATCTGCTTGCCACGGTACTGTCGTCGGAAGATCAGAGAAGCACTGAGATAAATGGTGGCGACGAACTTGCGAGTGGCTACAGGCGATCGGCGGTTTCCGTGATCGGTTAGGGCACGGCGTCGGCTGCTTTTGATTTCCGAGAATGTCTGTATCTAGAAGTTCAAAATATATGAGCATAAATACTATAGGCCAGCCCTAAAGACCGTTGTGGGGCCCACGAGAAGAAACCCTAGCCCCGGTCACAACAACGCATGGCGAGATGGTTCGGTCCAGCGAACTGAGGAAAATTTCCTAAGGCAAAATCGGCGGGAATCGTTGGTGATTCCCGTCGAATTCGGCGGGAATCACTCACGATTCCTGTCGATTCTGCCTTGGCAGAATTCATGTTGGAAGCCAGAAGAAGTCGGTGGGAATGCAGACTGATTCTCGTCGAAGTCGGCGGGAATCACTCATGATTCCCATCGATTCTGCCTTGGCAGAATTCCTGGTTGAAAACTGTCAGCCGGAAGAAGTCGGCGGGAATTCAGACTGATTCTCGTCGAAGTCTACGGGAATCACTAACGATTCTCGTCGAAATCGGCAAGAATCACAAATGACTCCCGTCGAAGTCGGCGGTAATAACTTAGTGATTCCCGTCGATTTTGACTTAGAAGAATTTTCTCTTCCTTCCTTTGATTACTTGATCTTTGACCCATCTTTGCTCCTTCTTCTTCTCTAGATCTACCTTAACCCTGTATTTGAAAATAAGTACACTCCACTAGAGAGAGCACACATGAGTCAACACACTGATCTACTAAACGAGGGATTACGTTGCGCAGACCCGTGTATATTGACCCACTGCACCCTGACATTGGTGTGTACTTAGCATGGAATAGCTGCAAGCACAACTTGATAGAAGATCGTCAAATACATTGTCTATTCAACTTAGCTTATTCAGGGGCTTCTTCAAATAAGGTATATTGTGGATACAATACCCAACAATCTCCCCCTATTTGAAGAAGCCTGAACCTTACAAGCTAAAGTGAATAGGACCGATGGGAATTAAAATCATAAAATGAAAATTCAGTTGAGAATGAAATTCATTACCATTTTCCTGAGAGCATACTTAGCATTGACAGCCATCTTAGCCTTAGTCGGGAGGGTAATCTCCCCCTTTTCGGCTTCTGCAAACCTGGGACTTTACTTGGAGCATAATGCTCCGCCTCAGTTCTTGCATCCGTGCCCGATCTTGAGTTCCTCGTTGATGCTCCCCCTTGATCCAAGAGCCTTGAGCCCTTCAGTCTTCAATTTTCATAGTTCAGCATGCCGAGTTCAGTTTTGAAGAGACTGAACTTGGCCTCGTCTAGGGTCTTTGTGAAGATACTTGCAATCTGCTTATCCGTGGGGACATAGCAGAGAGATATATCTTTGTTTTCCACATGCTCCTGAATGAAGTGGTAGCGTACTTCAATATGCTTTGTTCTGCTGTGCGATACTAGATTATTTGCAATTGCTATTGCCCTTTAGGAGTCGCAATACATAGGAACTTCTCTGAACTAGGATTATTAGGATGATCATTCGGATCCACGATTCGAAGTACGAGAGATGTCATGTCATGAAGGACTACGTAATAAGCATTATATCTTTTCGCATATTCCTTGTTCCAGTGCAAGCCTAGAACATCTCTTGTCTAGGTCCTATCATGTTTAGGGTACCTATACTATCCTGCAAAGAAAAAGTACCTTACCTTAGGAACCCAATGAGTATTGGGTCCTAGGTTCTTGTCAGCATAAAATGCAGCATGCCTTCCCACAGGATTTCTGACAGGAAGGTTGTCTTTTACCAAAGGATGTGGACATACCCTTGCCCTTGGAACAGAAGAATTGTGCCAACAATCTATGGCAAAGTGACCCACTCTTCCACAGCACCAACACTCATGAATATTGTACCTCCTTTTCTTACCAGGTCTACTAACGGAGTTAGTCATGACCCTAGGTCTGGAAGAGGCAAAGCTGAAACTGCTCTCAGATTTACCCTTTCCACCGAGTCTCGAGGGGGGTCTGATGGTGAATATGTTGTGAGTATCATGACGCCGGGGGGAAGGTGCTTTCTTTTCAGCCAGCACACATCTGGGGGCCCCAGTGATGCTTGCTACATGTTTGCCAACTCCCTTTTCCTTTGTCCTAGGGTTGGAAGAAGTTCTACGAGAGCTGGTTCCAGCAATGTCATGAAGTGAGGGGGCTGAGGCAGTAAATACAAATGGTTCATGATGAGCCATGTGTATTTTCCCATGGGTAGCCATAATAGCACTTGCACTATGGGTGTTTCCACATGATGGTCGATCATTCTTGTAGTGACCATAGTTGTTCTTATGGTCATACCTAAAGGAATGATGAGTGCCCCTCCTACTCGGTGTTGGGAGTCTGTAAACAGTTTCGCCATTTCTCCATGATTTCATAATTCGCGAGATCCATCCGTTTTCTCCCTTTCTCTTAATAGCATCTATCTTGGAAAAATTAGATACTATCCTCTTCTCGGTCTCTAGATGAAACTCTAGATCCGAAATCTTTGAGTCCTTCACCTTGATGGATTCCAATTGGAGGTCCATCATGGTCCTCAGCTGAGCAATTTCCTTAGCTTGTTCCTCAACAAGCAAGTTGCTCTTCTAAAGGGCTCTATGAAGGGAATCAAGAGTTTCAATCTTTTGATTGAAGCTGTCAATTTCCCTTGCATCAAAAGATGGACAAACCTCTTAACTTCTCCTGTCTTCAGGAGGTACAAGAGGAAAGGAGAAAGAAGAGGAAGATACCTGATCCTGATTCTGCTGATCAGGGTTAGAGTTATGGTATGCAGAGACTGATGTTTCAGCTTCATCACAACTGCATTCCTTAATCTTTCATTCAGTCTCAGATAGAGACACGGGAGCCCTTATATTGAGAGGTTGTTTTTTACTTTCATCTTCAGAGACGAGGACCCCCACATATGCTTCATCATCTTGCTGGCATTCAGTCCCGTAAGTCTTCGTTCACTTTATGAGGTCAGAGATAGTTTGCTGCATGGACTTTGCTGTCTTACACTTATCCAATCTCGTAAGAGATGATCAAGACCAAATATCAGAAATGATCTGTCGAACCAGCTTGTCCAAGTTGAATAGTGAGAGCTCAGTTTCAGACATCTCTGCGGGACTCTTGGGGTTTGGAGATCTTTTCCAGAATTAGAAGCCTTCATGGGAATGAAAGGACCCTCTTCCACAATGAATAAAGTATGAGGGTCAATTACTTCCAGATGAAACTGAACTCTAATTTTCCAGATGGGATAATTTTCTTTGGTGCAGGCAGGCAGTCTCAGGGGAGAGACATCAGTATATAGCTCCATGCTTGAGTCTTGTTTTCTTCCTAACAGTAGATACAGGATATTAATCAAGGTGTTAACCTTATTGATGAGTAACCTCCCTCTGATACCACTTGAAAGTTTCTAGTGTCGACTAAATCCACCTATGGGTGGGGGGGAATATGTGTCATGCAGTCTTTTGCGGAATGAAATTTTCCTGCACAAATTAACAAACAGAGCACAGAAAACACAAAAAGAATTATAATGGTTCCCCGATTTGGGTACGTCCACTTTCCCCCTTCGACCTATCTCCCACCAAGGGACGACTCGGTCACTTCCCCAAACAGATTGAAATCCAATCCTCACACTATGAAAGGAACCCTTCCAACAAAGGAGTCAAGACTCCACCACCACGGTTTGCACCCAACCCTTACAACATGGAATGAAAAGTCCTTTACAACAAACCAAAATTGAATGTAAAATAAAATACAAACAACGCTTTTGGAGATCCTTATGTCCTTCTTCGTTCGTTGAAGCTTGCTTGAAGATTACGAAGAATCCACAACCAGATTTCTCTCTTGGAAAGAATATTTTCAAGATCGGCGGCGACAAGTAAATGCTGCGGCGATGCTTTGTAGATCCAAACTTCTTGACGAAGCAAGCAAGGTCTACAAATGATCTCAGACGGATCAATCGTCTCAACCGATTCGGAATGGAGAACAAGTCTCGTTCTACAAATCGGAAGACAAGAGATCTCAATAGAGATACGTGAGAGGCTCTGCTTGCCTCGGTACTATCGTTAGAAGATCAGAGAACCACTGAGATCAACGGCGGCGACGAACTTGCGAGCGACTACAGGCGATCGGCGGTTTCCGTAATCGGCTAGGGCACGGCGTCGGCTGCTTTCGATTTCCGAGAATGTTTGTATCTAGAAGTTCAAAATAGCGAGTATAAAAACTAGAGGCCAGCCCTAAAGACCGTTGTGGGGCCCACGAGAAGAAACCCTAGCCCCGGCCTAAACAGCGCATGGCGAGATGGTTCAGTCCAGCGAATTGAGGAAAATTTGGTAAGGCAAAATCGGCGAGAATCGTTGGTGATTCCCATCGAAGTCGGCGGGAATCACTCACGATTCCTGTTGATTCTACCTTGGAAGAATTCCTATTGGAAAACTGTCAGCCGAAAGAAGTCGGCGGGAATGCAGACTGATTCTCGTCGAAGTCGGCGGGAATCACTCTCGATTCCCGTTGATTCTGCCTTGGAAGAATTCCTGTTGGAAAACTGTCAGTCGGAAGAAGTCGGTGGGAATGCAGACTGATTCTCGTCGAAGTCGGCGGGAATCACTAACCATTCTCGTCAAAATCGGCGAGAATCACAAGTGACTCCCGTCGAAGTCGGCGGGAATAAATTAGTGATTCCCGTCGATTATTAATTAGATGAAATTTCTATTCCTTCCTTTGATGACTTGGTCTTTGACCCATCTTTGCTCCTTCTTCTGCTCTTGATCTACCTTAACCCTGTACTTGAAAATAAGTACACTCCAATAGAGAGAGCACACATGAGTCAACACACTGATCTACGAAACGAGGGATTATGTTGCGCAGACCCGTGTATATTGACCACTGCACCCTGACATTGGTGTGTACTTAGCATGGAATAGCTGCAAGCACAACTTGATAGAATATCGTCAAATACATTATCAATTCAACTTAGCTTGTTCAGGGGCTTCTTCAAATCAGGTACATTGTGGATACAATACCCAACACAATGTCGTTATGCAATGCTTCGCCAGGAGGATGGGATACTATATGGGCCACTATGAACTGAATCTCTCGGCAGATGGATGAGTAGGCTTGTAGATGAGGTGGTGAGAATGATGGAAAAAGAAAGTAAAACACTAATAAGCTACTCCTATGCAACGCCGTTATGCGATGCTTCGCCAAGCAGATGGAAAACTACATGGGCCGCTTGAGGATGAGTTGGTGAGAATGGCGGAATGAGGGTCGTGAGCACCTCTTCAATACACACGCCTCTAGCAATTGCTATTGTGGCACTGTATGGTTGAGGATAGATATTGGCGCACCTCAAAAAATAACGTGAATATAAAATCCCATAGACATGAATATACACAAACTTATATCAAATTAAGCACACTTCATTAAATACAAAGAGATCAAACTACACGATAAACAACAAGAGAAGAAGAAAGTGCGAAATCGACTGGATCCGAAATCATGCAGAGGATTTACGGAAGGAATCACCGAGTTGTAAGTACGCATCTAAGCTTGGTCCTCAACTACGTCCGGGGGAGAGGAGGCTGCCACTTACTTCCAATGGACCCGTCTTCTTTGTGTCATGATCCGGTGGAGTATGGCACAAACTCCTCCATGCTTGATGGACAAAGCTAGGCCAAACACATCTTGAAGCTCACAGATCAAGGAGGAGGCCGAGAGGAAGCTCCGGCTTGAATTTGTAGGTAAATGCTTGCCCGGAGCACCTCCAATCGGTGGAAGATAAAGTAGATCGGCGGAATCCCTCCTCGGATACGAAAACAGCGGAAAAATGTCGGGGGTCTTGAATTAGGGAGGAACCTGCGAATATATAGATAGAAGAAATAACAATGAGCACGATCACTGGCACACGAAAATTCATCGTGCGCACAACGTCCAGTGATCGTACGTATTGGCATGGCATGAATCAAGAAGAACTGGGATAACGTGCATGAGCAATGGTATACGACTGTTGGTCATGCGCACATGTCTAATGGTTATGCGATTACCTAAAAAGAACTTCATAAAGAAGGAATAAATGCGCACGAGCAATGGCGCACGACCGACGGTTGTGCGCACTATGTCTAATGCTCGTGCGAATTCCCCAGACAGAACATGGTAAAATTGAGAATAGTGAGCATGATCAGTGGCTCACGACCAGTGGTCGTGTGTTATAGGTCCAACGATCGTATGCTATAGATCCTTTACTATTTAGGTTCTACGAACAGGGCGCGCATGACCAGCGGTCGTGCGCTAAGATGTCCACTGACCGTGCATGGGTAAAAAGGCACGATCAGTGGCCCTTAGGAAGAAAGTGATCCCAAACAATACCAGATCATGAAAGCGACCCTTATACCTGTCGCAAAAATAACAGAGCCACAGAGACGGCTTACCACAATCTCCATACACAGAAAAACACACCAAGTGGGGCAAAAGAACAAGATCTATGAAATCGCCTAGAAGACGTGCCAAAAGTGCACTTCCAATGGAAATAAAGATTAGATGAAATTTATACAATAACGAACTAAAAGTGAAGTGCTTGTGAAAGAAAACTACCTCAGATGTGTCCGAAAATCAGTATATAAAAAGGACTCATCAGAAGGCTAGAGGGAAGAGGGTGCCAGAGGCCGCATAGTTTGAAAAAGCAAGTCTACAGACCGCGCGGAAAGCTGATCCCGCAGTTCGTTATCCAAGGCCGACTGTTGATGCGGAAAATGCGAACTTCCGCAAGCATGCTCAAGAGTGGAGCACGATCGATCCAGGAAGCGGGGATAAAAATGAGGGTTGATGAGGAACTATCAAGCAGACGGTTACTTTGACGATTGGTTTGTTGGAGTTGATGGTTAAGATCGAGAGAGGAAAAAAGAGAATGGTCGCTGGCAGCGGCAACAGTAGAGTTCGCCCGCCTAGGCTTAATTTCCACTTCTGCGGCAGGCTTTCCATGGATTATGAATCGATATTACAGCTTGATATTGCACCTTTACATGGAAAGAAAATAAATGATACAAATGGGGAAGCAAGCAGCTGCTGATCGCTTTCCGCTTAAGAAATGAGAGCCAAACTAGCAATCCAATTAGGCATGTATACCTATCGAACTGTATCTAGGGGACACAAGTGTCATATTGAAATCTGGGAACTGTTGAGTACACTTACTCACACGAAGATAATTATTTTATCGACGAAAATATTTAGGGATAAAGATAAAATTAAACGCATTTAATGAAAGGAAAACTAGCACTAAAGGAGAACTAAATGAAGTAAAATAGAAAGCATAAAAGAAGCGATTACGATAAGTGATTAGAACGATGAAATGGAAATGCACTCGATTGAGAATCACCTCGGCTAAAGTTGATTAAAAACACGATAAATAATCTTAATCTTAATAGGGTAAAGGTCCTTGATCATGGAGGTTCCGAAAGCTTGAACACGCTTTTATCGAAGTCGTGCCCAACTGAGTTTATGCAGGTCCGGCTGACTCTCATCTAAATCAGAGGCCTAAAGCTCGCTTTACGCGGTGAACCCCACTATTGGATTTTACTCCAATCCGGGAGATTTGGACGTCTAGGTCTCTCGAGGGGTGCGTACAACTCTCTTTACCTTTGTATGCTCACTTCAAACTATCAGCCTCTCGGCTAGCCAAGAATGAAAGCTATATTGGAAATTATATATCGACAATATAATTCCAAACGAGAAAATCAAGAGTAATTCGAAGGCCTAAACCCTAAAAAGGAAAGGTAAATTCAAAGCATCATAACTTAATCATTTGAACCTCAGATAATCAAGATCGAGTATAAGGAGGATTCATTAATCATAGCGAAGTGGAGGAGGGGTAATGAGTAGTAAAGCATAATATCACCAAGTAGACAAGGGAACTTAAATTAATAATAAAGAGAGCTACAACTATTTTAAATGAAAATTATAATTACAATGGAAATGGAAATCCTATTCTAGGCCTACAATTATCAAGTAGAGCAAGTTCAAAAATTACAATAAAAGCTTAAACAAACTAAGCACTAAGCTAGGGTTAAGAAAATTACAAAATAAGAAAGAGAGAGAGAGGGAAGAACACTAAAAAACACAAGTAAACAAAAGGGCAAAACCTCCGCTCACAACCCAAGCTTGTCTGAAATGGAAGGGGGCATTTGAATTTATAGGAAAATTTCTCGAGTTGGTCACGCCCTAGGTCACGCCCGGGGATGGCGTGTCAGGGGGCATGACAAGTATAGGGTTGACCTCGGGTTCTAAATTCTGGCGGAAAGGATGATTGCTTCTATACGATGGCTAACACGCCCTGGGTCACGCCAGTATAGGGGGGCGTGATACGTACATCAAGTCTCAATCATTGGTAAGAAATCCGTCAGTCTTGGAAAAGGGGGAGAACTTGCCCTGGGTCACGCCCGTGACGGGGGGTGTGACAGGTACGATTGGCGTGTGGAGGCGAAAATACATTTAATGCGGCGACAGACTTCGGGAAGAGGGCGACACGCCTCTTGTCACCCCCTGGGACAAGCCCGGGGAGGGCATGTCGGGCGGGCGTGACAGCCGTTTATCCTGTTATTTGTTCTCTGTCAGCAAGCTTCCTCGGGATCAGGTGACACGCCTTGTGACACGCCCAAGGAGGGCGTGACAGGGGGGCGTGTCAAGTAATTTTTCGCTAAAATTCTCGAAACCTGCAAAAAGACAAGAAAATGTTAGTGGCAATAATATTTACATAAGAAAGATAAAAATTAAGCAAATAAGACAGGATTAGCGCCTTCAAAACTAGAAAATACGATAATAGTTTAGGCTACAAACTGTATTATCAGCGACTAGAGGGAAGAGAGCACCAGAGGCCATGCGGTTTGACAAAGTAGGTGGACAGACCACACGGAAAGCTGATCCCATAGTTTTCTACTCAAGGCCGACTGTTGATGCGGAAAATGTGAACTTCCGCTAGAATGCTTCGGAGTGGTGCACGATCGATCCGAGATGTGGGGATAAAAAGGAGTTTGATGAGGAACGGTCGAGCAGATAGTTACTTTTACAGTTGGGTTTGTTGGGATTGATGGTTGATACCGAGAGAAGGAAAAAGAGAGGGGGTCACTAGTAGCGACAATAGCCGACTTCGCCCGTCGAGTCTTAAATGCCACTCCTGCGATGGGATTTCCTTAGATAATGAATCGATATTACGGATTGAGTTTGCACCTTTACATGGAAAGCAAATAAAGGGTACAAAGGGGGAAGGTGGCTGCTAGAGGGAAGGGGCGCCAAAGGCTGCGCGGTTTGACAATGCAGGTCAGCAGACCTAGTGGAAAGCTGATCCCACATATAACTAAACAAGGCCGAACGGACTGCACGATCCGGCTGAGAGGACAGTTGAGGTTGCTGAAGCCAAGGCAGGCCATAAGGGCTTGACTGTGAAGGCCGCGCAGACTAAAAGTTGGAGTCCGCAGGTTCTGATGCCTTGGATGACTGTTGTGTCATCCCCCCAAAATGAGAGGTATGGGGCCTATTTATAAGCTCGGGCCAGAGATGGTCCTTATGACATTACCTCGGTAGGGTGGTGAGCTTTGACCGAGTCCGCAACATGTTGTAGAGTGAAGAGGTAGGTCAGCCTCTGCTGGCGAGCTGGAGGAGCAGGCCCCCATCTTCTAGCGGACAGAGTAACGAGTTCGCATCTGCTACTGGATGGAGCAAGTTATCCACCTTCTGGCCGACTGGAGTTGACTCTACGTTGTGTCATGCATTGTAATGGAGTCCTGTTGCAAAGTCTTCCCTAAGGCCGACAGAAACCGAGTCCAATCACTGCTGACGTATAGAAGGTGCAGGTCTCCACTGCTGACTGGCAGTTTTGAGGCTTGTCGTTTTTGTTGATGGTGGGCGGCCTGGAGGCAGCTCTCCACTGCTGACTAGCGGCCTGGAGTCTTGTCATAATTATTGTTTTGCAGCGAGCTGACAGACTGAAGATAGAGCCCGCCCCTCGTGGAGTAGTGTTGGGTTCATTGCCCACAATATCCTGGATTTGAGTGAAGATAATATTATCAATGGCATACACATTTTTATAGATGACTATTATAGGTCAGGTAGCCTAAGTGTCTTTGTCAGGTAAACACTTACCGATGGTGTGGGATGACAGAAAACTGTCTAAGTCCACAGGCATTGAGTGAAGATCAGTCACTCAACGCAAGATGGCTTATAGCGCTAAGTGAAGCCTATACAGTCAGACCAAGGCAGTGGAAAGCTTATAAAATTGTTAAGTCCACAGGCATTGAGTGAAGTCAACTCACTGAATGCCATACATCAAAAGGCTGTGAGATCGACAAAACAGTAAAAGCCTGAAGTTGGAATGAACTAAAATATGACTAAGTCCACAGGCATTGAGTGAATTAAACTCACTCAACGCCATGCTTCTAAATACAGAAAATTGGTTAAGGAAGAAATCGTTGAGTGAGGCATGTTCACTCAACGCTTTCATCGCTTATGTTGCTGAATAAGCAGAAATTTGGTTAAGGAAAAAAGCATTGAGTGGAGGTTACTGACTCAACGCTCTCAACGCCTAGTGTAGACAGAATTTTGTCTAAGAGGTTTGGCGTTGAGTGATGCTTACTCACTCAACGCCAAGCAGCTGAAAGCTGATAAAGCAAGATTGGCGTTGAGTGGAGTTGAATCACTCAACTCCTAGAATCTATCTTAATATTCTAAGTAGTTTGGCGTTGAGTGAAGGTGACTCACTCAATGCCAAGAGATAGTGAATATGACTAAGTTTTTGGTGTTGAGTGATGCATACTCACTCAATGCTTATTCTCTGATGCTCGATTTTGGCTAAGTCCACAGGTGCTGACGTCAGAAAAATTGACAAAGTCAACTAAGGTCAAATCAGACAAGGGGAAGCTACACTACACGACAAAACTTGCCATGAAGCTACTGTACGTCTTCTTCCATTAAAGTAAGGCATAGCTTGAAGCTACAGGTGGGGCCCACCAATCTCTAAGATACGTTGATCAGCGAACTACAAAAGGAAAAGATAGGGACAGGACAAAGATAACATTTTGGGCCTAATTTATTCAAAAAGGAGAGTAGCCATCATCATCTTCCTTGCCATACCTTCTAGTGAAAAAGATTGAAGCTCTCCAGCAAGAGAAAGTTGAGTTATCTTTGCAAGTAACCAACTTCCACAGTAAATTCAGAATCTATTCTGAATAAAGAAGAACCTTCATCGTTTGGTAGGTTCAGTGGGTTGTTTAAAGACTGAAGATTAAAAGATATTTAGCCTTCAGCAGCTAGTTCAGAAGTTTTCTTATGAGTTCCTCCAGCAAATCCTTTCCCTGCTATGAGGAGAGTAGGAGCAGAAAGTTTTCTATTAAAGTGGTTGATATAGAGAAATTTCTCTGTGTAAAAGTTAATTAAACTATTTCTCTTTGTAGGTACCTTCTTGATCTGAGCTATAGGACCTTTGGGTCTGAGGTAGGGCAAATTTTCCTGAGCTATAAGAGAGTGAATCTCTCTGAGGTAGATGAGTGTTACTCACTGAGAAGTAGGACAGTATTACTTGAACTGTGGGAGAGTGTATCTCTCTAAGCTATAGGAGAAAACTTACTCTGAGGAAGGGCTATCCTCCATATCCTGAGTGGTAGGGCTTAAGTGACTGAAGTAGGTGATACTTGTATCACTGAGTGTAGGCCTTTGTGGTTGAGGTGTATGTCTTGGAGGAGACTGAGAGATCCTGAGGGATCTGTGGTGTTATCTCCTTGGATCATTGGTTTTGAGAAGTGCCTTGACTAACATTGGGTTAGCAAGGTGGGAGGAGAGTGGATTTAACCATAATTTTGGGGAACCACAATAAAATAGTTTTTTGCTTTTCTGTGTTTGCTTTTGTTTTCTTAATTAAAGGTGCTAAGGAAAATCTCTAGATCACTAGAAGCTTAAATCTTAAAGAACCAATAAAGTGATTTAAAAAGACTCTCAAAAGACCTAAGCAGACATATTCACCCCCTAGGTTGCTAACTACCTTTAAATTAAAGACTTTCAAGTGGTATTCGAGGGACGTTCCTCAAAAAAGATTTAACAATCTGAGTGATCGTCCAAGGTAGCTACTGCTAAGTGGCCATGGGCTCAAGAGAGAGCTAAAGAGAGATGAGCTCAATGAAACTCCCCATCTGCAGAAAGGATTAGTTTGGAATATGCAAGGAGAGGGTGAGGCTATTCATTGAAGCCAATGATCTAAGAATTTTTGCAAATCTTAGAGAGGGACATGTTATTCACATGAAGGTCTCTGCTCTAGAAGCCAACATCTAGACATTAAAGACACTCTCAAAAATGACCAAAGATGAGGGCATACTAGCTGGCCTGGACAAGAGATCATAGAACATCTTAGCTAGTGTTGTAGATGACTCAACCTTCCTGAACTTGGTACACTGCTGATGAAGGCTTGCATGTTGACACCGAAATATATCTAAGGGCACAAATGAATATCTCTCTACAAACCACATTCTACACTCGCACACTCGATCTCGCAGGTCCACGTAATTAATCTTATCAATTTTATACTAGCGTACGGGTAGCCAAACCGATTAGAATAGAACAAGGGATATAGGCCAATGTTCTTTCCAGCTAAATGAACCTACATGGCCCGAACGAGCAGTGTTGTACCAAAAGAGATCTAACGAATAAAATACGATTCGGAGAAGGTAGATATGTCACAACAAAAGAAAACGAGGGCTCGCCAAACCCTTTTGAAATTAAAGTCAATCAAGATAAACAAAAAACGATCAAAGAAATCCACGATGAATTAATGCTATCAAAATACAACACTACAAATCTACCACCATAAGAATTACTCTAGAGGGAAAAATCACAAAAGGTAGAATTATCTCGTTACCTAACAGGAATGGATGATTTCGGTCTCTCAGCATGGATCATTCTTCAACGGCTCCGCCCGAGTCACACCGGTTGGATAGAAACTCATCCACCTTCGTCGCATCACGCCGGAGTTAGAAATCCCCCATGAAGAAATCTTTTAGTTTTGGCAATATATATCTATTAATGGCAGGAGAGAGAAAAGGTGGTAGGTATAGGGTTTAGTTTTGAACGTTGGTGGCCAGATTTTGTGGTGGAGGGAGAGGGGTTGGAGGCTAGGGTTGGTGGCCGGGTTAGGATAAGATGGGGGATGGGTTGGCGGTTTTGAGGAGGGGCTCGTGTTTGTTGAAGGAGGGGTGGTGGCCAGGTTTGTTAGGGGAGGAGGTGGTCGGCTGCTTGGGGGGTGTTGTTGAAGAGGGGCTCGGGTTGGAGGGAGGAGTGGTGGTTGGATTTGGGATGGCAAGGAGAAGAGTTGGAGAAATATATAATAGGGAGGAGGAGAGGGGATGTGGCTGGCGGCCAAGACTAGGAGACGAGGAGGGAGTTCGACCAAGGGGGAGAAGAGAGGGGGATTCTCAAGTTTAGGTTTTGTTTGAAATATTCTTCTTCTTCAATCCTCAAAATATGAAACATACATGCCTATATATAGGCTACACCACTCAATCTCCACCATAGAAAATTAACCCACTCATGATGGCTATTTGAACCCATCATGGCATAATAATTACAATATTTAAGAACATGAAATAAAATAATAATTGAAGGTTATAAGCACCCATCATACATGAAATGAAAAAAAAATTGCGACATAAAATACCAAACATAGAAATGAATTATTATTAATAATAATTTATTAATAATTATTATTAATTAATAATATGTAGGTTTGCGTTCAGGACGGCTATTACAACGACGCTCCACATGGTCGTCCGCAAGCATGTCGTCGCTGTCTTCAAAATGTTGTGGGTCGTCATCTCCATCAATCCTACCCCGCTCAAAATTACTCATCACCGATGAGTAGGTCTAAAAGTACCGGTGCAGGAGAGCTTCATTCACAAGAAACACGTAGCAGTAAACATCACCACTTGGAGAAGAGAGCACAACAACCTAGATTATCCTGTAATGCAAAAAGGTTGTCCTGGGGACCCTTGGAAAAGCATTAGGCAATAAAGGAAGATAAGTTTCTACATCAACTACCAACGTACCTCCAGTGAATACCGATGAAGATAGTGATCCATGCACAAACTCACTACCCAAACCATAAGAGAGCAAGGTGGAACCAAACGGACAGGCAAATAATTCAAGTGGTGGAGAGACATAACGTTAAATCAGAAACATTAAAAATAGGGGTATTACCCAAATTAGTGGAAAACTTCAAACGATATGCGTATTCTCCTAATTTCTTTAATATCCATAAAAGGTCCAGCTCACAACCTCGCCAACATTATATAGTGTCCGAAGGCAACCGTTCAGGGACGATACACACCGAAACTAAATCGCAAATCATATAGTGAGACGCTCTTCTATGTAAACTAGCATGAAATTAATAAAATATAATTTGTATGGCTAGCGCTGCACTACTATGCTTATATAATTTTTGAACATGAGAGGCATAAACTAGTGCGAGTTGACTTGGATTATCAGACAGTGGAAACAAAATCAAGTAAAAAGGCACTTGTGCTTTAAATCCGTGCACGATCTCATTCAGTGAGCAACAAGCATATACGTAATCATAAGATGCAACTATATAGTGTAACGTATTACAAGTGCGCTTGAATATCTCGATCCGTATGGTCTGAACCCATGCGCTATGTAACTCAATCCAAATACATAGGAAAAAGGAGTTAAGTTCGGGGGTACGGGAGCCTTAAAATCAAAGATGATTTTCATAGGCTTCAAAGCCGCAGTCCAAATTTTATAATTAATATAATCACTCTTAGCCTGAAGATATGCCAAGGGAAACCGCTCGGCATAAAAAACTAATAGAGTTGAAGGCTCCCGGGTGTGAGAACAGATGCGAACGATACAACTTAGGTGGCCTAACCGTGGTCACTATTGGGTGGAAAAAGGGTCATCAAATGGCGGTGGATAAATACATGCGTACGGCTGTGGTATATAGATGTATGAAAGAGACACCACATGTAAGACCCCCTTTTTTTTTCTTTTTCAAACCCGGGGTCTTAGGCCCAGAACCGCCGCTTTGCGGTGACACCTTCACGTCCTGAAGGGTCATCACCACAAGGCGCCGATTCTGCCGGCCAAATCGATCACAGAAATTAGCACAGTTATTGAAGTAATAGTAAACAGTCCACAATAATAAAAAATCACATCTATATAATAAAACTCCACGAAGGGAGTGTCCACAGAAACATCAGAGTACTATAAATACGGGCTTATGCCCGGTACAAAATGTCCTCACTACAAGTCTCTCATGCGGAAGCGAAACAGTAAACTTCTCAAGGTCGAGACTCACGGTCCCGGCTGTGTGAACTCCGGAGCTAGACTGCCCCATCTCTAGGCGCACCGATCTCTGGGGCTGCTCCTCCATGCTGGGCTCCACGATCCCCTAAATGATGCGGTTCGAAAACCGTTAGTCATAAAGACTAAGCCCTATCATCCCCTACCCCTTCCCCCCATGGCTCCTAGGTACCGAGCGGAGAGGAAGAAAGGGAAGGACATGAAGGTGGAGATTAAACATGAAAAATAGATGGCAGCGGGAACTAATCTAGCAAGTTGTATTAGGTGAGCAGTTAATAAGTTGTTGAAATAGGTCTAGCAGTACGAAAAGCAATTAAATGAATTTAAACCTTCACTTATGCGAGAACACATAAGCAAAGGGATCTTTTACAAGGCTCCCATCGTATAAGTGTCCCATACCACTTATACCTTGGGGTGTCGGTTATCAAACAGCAGGGGTTATTATATATTGAAAATAACCTTTGATTTATAAACTTGCCCACACAAGCTTATAGACCAAGGGGTCGTTTTGTAGGTCCTAATGTATAAGCGTCCCATTCCACTTATACTTTAGGTGTCAAGGTTGTTATGAATGATTATGATATGCAACTATATGGTGGGTATGTTATGTCATGCGGTGCAACTCACACACCCGACTCTGTGCACACAGACCTTTAGTTCCCCCTTTCGGAGCCGTTACCTCCCAGGATACCTCCGTAGTGGCAAACGGAAGCGGTGGGTTGGGCCTCGCCCACCTCCAAAACCAGTAAAGCACACTGGTCTGACCTATCGTACGCCTCAACGCTTGGTGCACAAAGCGGACGCCTGCGTACTCTTGCCGGCTGGCGCACCGGACTTCTGTTGGCGAAGTGCTAATCACCCCGCCGAGTCAACGATATCGGTGTCGGTGCAATCGAACTCCCCGATATCGAAAGACCCACCACCTTAACTTTTCCTATTTTATGCACATACAAGTTTATCGTAAACACACAAAAACCGAGCCGAAGCTCCCCGGACCAAAACGTCCGTCTCCAAACCAACCGAGCCGAAGCTCCCCGGACCAACCGTCCGTCCCCAAACCAACCGAGCCGAAGCTCCCCGGACCAAAACGTCCGTCTCCAAACCAACCGAGCCGAAGCTCCCCGGACCAACCGTCCGTCCCCAAACCAACCGAGCCGAAGCTCCCCGGACCATCCGTCCGTCTCCAAACCAACCGAGCCGAAGCTCCCATCGATCTTCCTGTGCCAACAGTGTTGTGAAGAGTGCAGCCCTAGTTACTAAGTTACTCTTGTCGGTTTGTTATTACAGTTTACGTTAGCCCAGGACTGCCCCCGGTATACCCCGTGAAGGGCTCTCAAGGGGCACTAGGAACCAAGACGGTGCATTACGGCCCGAAGTTCCCTTTCGCAAGGCACTTATTATTATTTGTTGTTTTCCCTTAGCCCGCTTCCCTTCTCATATTACGATAGACTATACTAGGGTGATTTTTAAACCTTCCACTCTTCGGGAAAAGCGATCTTTCGCCAAACTCGAGCACCTCTTAACTCTAACTAACACCACTACTCACTACTCTTTATATCTTCGTCAGATCATGTCCTATTGCATTTCACAATTTACTAAATGCAGACCGACCTAGGCTACATGTCGAACCGGTTATGCAATGATCCATTACTCATCCAAATGCCCTAAATTAATTACTGGAGACTTTCCATGATATAAATAACCTAAATCCAGAAAATGGAAATTTTCCTAATTTATTTGGCATTTAATTAATTCCTCAAAAATCCAAGGATTACCGGTTTGAACATGAACTACCCTAACTATTCATGCAAGATGTCCAGCAAATTTATGATAATTAATAGGTTATCTCAGAAGGCTAAATCCTAAGTATCACAATTTTTCTATCATCAAAATGTCATGAAAACCATTTTGGAAATAATCTCTAATTTCTATAGTTTATGAATCAAGTACTGAAAATATTCTTCCAAAAATTCTAAATAATTTATGACATGCAGATAAAGGCCTAAAATTAGCACTGGCCAAGTTTCATAATTTTCCAGCAAGCATTTATCCATAATAATTTTTTAAACATAAAAGTCCTTTCTATCATTTGTGAATAAAGTACTAGATTTACTCAACATAAAATTCTTTAAAAATTCAGGGATCAATATTCTACAAGTCAAGATCTAAATCCAGAATTTTAGCTGATTATAATTAATGTAAAGCCTCAAATAATTGAAACAACAAATAGGGCCAATAATTCTTTAACACATGAAGTATAATATATATTGATCACAAAATTCCAGAAAAATTACCATAAGTCTAATACATCCTAAAACTCCCTCCTCCCGAGTTTCACAATTTTGGATTAGCTTTAGTGCTTAAAATAACTAAATTACATTTCCATCCTAATCCTACATCTCAACTTTTGAGGTACCTAACTACCTCCAAATCCATCACTATTTCAACCAGAGGGTTTTCATCATATCATCCCCCTCTCCTCCAAATTTCAAGGGCATACAAGAGCTTTTGCTCCTATGTCCTTCACAAACCTCAAACTCCCACCCGTTGGAGTTGAGCCAATCTCTTAGGGTAAAATCCACCCTAAGCCACACCATGTTACCCAAGAGGGTAGACATAGTCCCAACAAATCAGTGGCCAACAACATCAGCCTCTTTTGAGGAGATTTGTCCACTCCATCCCCAATCGTACTTTTCCCAAAGTACCCTCGCCAAGAACTATCTAGGACTTGATACTTCCCTATTCAAAACTCGACCATTCGAGTTGAAATTTGTACAGATCTTAATATTGATGCCAGGGACCACCACCCAAAATTTGGGGGAGTTTGGACTTAATTTCATCTCCTAATTAATTTTATATTGTTTATTAAATTTTTACAAAAACTTTAGGCAAAAGTTCTCCAAAAATTCTCATTTTGGACAGCCTCTCGATATACATATTATAGACCTCCAGTCCAAATTTCAAGTCGTTTGGAGCTGTTATGAACCGTGGGCAACCAATTCAATTTCTGGTTAGCCTAGGTCTTGATCCCACCAAAATGAGTGCTGTGGTCAAACCACTCACCCAAATTGAATAAAATCAATTTTATATAAAGTAGACCAGAGGGCTACAACTTTTGTGTCTGGTCATTTTTCCTAAATCGGCCTCTAAGTGCCTCGTTTTGCAGCCTCAACATATATCCAAATAACCTATTTTTCCATTAAGTAATATATAATAATCTATGTATTATAATATAATCTACTGTTCATCTTCTTCAAGAACCCGAAAACCAGACACAGGAAAATCATTTTTCCTGTAAGCATTCCGTGATCCGTTGCCGGCCGTCCGGTCACTTCCCTGGTGTCACAACCCGCATTTTCTCCGAATTAAGAATTATCAGAGTAAGAGAAAACACGCGTCATGATGCCACGTCAAGCAGGGGATAACTGCTGACGCTCAGGCAAATCCAACTACAATCTTTATGCAAGAAAAATCATGTGCTTAATGAAATAGAAAATTAGTTATGTTAGAGTCCGTATCCCTCGGCTCAGTGGATCATCTAGTCCACAAAAGAAAACTATATTTAAACGCTGCGGAAAAATACTTTGATTAGGTTTTACACCCTAAAGAGCGCATAAGGGTCCCAAGAGAACCACTCATACTATGCAAGACACTACACTCAGTTTATATAATATATATAAGAAAACGATTTTCGTACGTGATTTGGAAAGTAGTGATTAAGTTTATAAAACATGCTGATCATGAGCTTCATTTATAACAGTATTTATAGTTTAAATAACTAGCAACCTAGCATAAAACCTTCTCAAAGCAAGTAGACTATCTCCAGAAAAATAAATGGTAGCAGCAATAGTGTATATCTAGCACAAGGTAAAAACTACTAGTGGGCGCCAACAACCTGACACGAACCCACCAGCACACATATATGTCTGTAAGAAAGTACTGAAAACAACCTCACAAACAAGGTAAACAAAACTCTACAGTCCGGAAGTCCACCAACAACACCACCTCCAACTAGCCTCCAGACTGGCTACAGCTCAGAACCTGGGGTATTCCAAAAGAAAACAGAATACCTCAGCAAGCTAAAATCAAGGTAAAACTGCATGAAAGAGTCAACCAAAAGGACGAAAAAAAATAACAGGAAACATGCAGTAGAAAGAGTCACAAATGTCCAAAACAGGACCACAAGAAATGCACAACGTGCAAAGAAACAGCAACGACCCAGCCCAGGAACCACATCCTGCAGGGCCTACTAGGCTGCCAAGAGCCAAAATGCTGCAAGACTACCACGGAAGGAACTTCTAACACCCTAAACTGTGGGAAGTGATAGTAGCAAAAACAACGACGAGGAACCGGATCGAAGGCAAACGCAGTCCCCCAATCCACCATGTCCAAGTCAAAAGCTCGAGGGTCAATACGTGAACACACAAGGGACCTTCCACCCGACATGCCCAGCCCGTACCTGGAGCAAGAAATCCATGGGTGGCCTTTGCTATATCACACAACTCCACCCCCATAAAGAGCTACAACCAGCACTACTAACCACGACCCACGATTCGGCCATTCGGAAAGAAGAACACGGCCGACAAGGAAAACTCAAGACATAACAAGGAATTCACTCAAGCACGGAATTCATGGTAAGGAACGAGTGTTGAAATAAACCAACACGACTAGGCGTTGAGTGAAACCCACTCAGTGCCTACCCAACCTTTGGCATTGAGTGAGCTAGCCTCTCTCGCCGCCAAAATAAAGTTACTACCCACAACACCGCTAAAGAATACGAACCTCGACGATAGCCGAACGACCAAGGCAGAAGATCCAGAACTCGGGTAGTTGCCTGCCACTTGAGTATCTGAATCCCCGCACTCGAAACCCGCTAAATGCGTCTAGCAAACGAGAAAATACAAGGCGCACGATCAGTGGCGCACGGTCAGTGGTCGTGCGCACCCAAGGCTGATGGTCGTGCGAGTTGAACCTGGGAACCAGACAAAAAGCTAAGCATCAGCGCACGATCAGTGGCGCACGGTCAGTGGTCGTGCGCACTCAAGGCTGATGGTCGTGCGTAATGGGCCCGGAAAACCTGAGAAAAACCTAATGGCTGCGCACGATCAGTAACGCACGACCAGTGGTCGTGCGCACTGTCGCCAGCGCTCGTGCGATTGCCGAGACAGAACTTTGGAAACTGAAAGATAGCCGCGCACGAGCAGAGGCACACGACCAGTGGTCGTGCGCCCTAACGGTCGATGACCGTGCGCGACTAACCTGTACCGTTTGGAATTTTCCGAACGATACCGGAACACGCACACGACTCACGCCACTGCAGTAGCAGTAGACAACTATCAACGTCTCACGCTACTACCATTCAAACTATGCCTAACCACTCGAATAATATCTTAACGAGGGAAATTGGCAACCACACCCCCCTCCTAACTCTCCCCCTCGGCTACGCCCGAACCGGAGCAACAATCAAAATTGAAGGAAGACAACGGCTTCACGCCGACAATTTGGATTCCAGTCATCACAACATAGGGGGGGTTTCAGTAGGAAGAACTAAGCCCTATAGTTAGCAAGAAAACGAGAACAACAAGGCCTCTAACCTGGGCTAACCGGGATTTTAATTTCAGCAAATAAAATCAAAGAAAAACACTTGGCAAGGGCAAGAATACCACTTGCCTCAATCTCCGGCGAAACTTGGGCTGCTTTCCTCTTCTTCGCACGGATCAGAACGGCCGCAACCCTAAAACAAGCACCCGGCCATTAATGGCGGAAAAACCTCCAAAAAACCGAAATCTCCAACTCATGAAAACTCCACGAAAAACGAATATCTTACCGCCGAAATGAAGATCTAAGGGAGAGCAAGACAACGCCGCCTTCGGAATCGAAATCCGTCCACGAACGAGCCCGGAATCGCCGGCGGAAGGGGAGGCGGTTTCTCCGTGCGATAGGGCGGCGGTTTTGCGATGAGGAAGAAGATCGGGCTTTTCTCCTATATATATATATATATAAATTATATAATTATATAATTATTTATAAAATTACATTAAGCACCCAAAACTACGCGAAAACCAAATCACCTCGGAATTCGACGAAATTCGCACCGTAGCTAAATACCCATGCAACGAACACAACGGCGAAGTCGAAATTACCTTTCGACGAACAGAACTCGAGTTACACCAAAAACAAAGCCAAACACAAACATCCCCCGAGAGGCCACACCGGGTCACCAAAACGACTCGGTTAGCTAGGGAGATCTTGCCAACAGGCTACCAAACAGGGCACTCAGTTCTAAGGAGCTAGACCATACTCCACACATGGCACAAGCCACGGAAACGCGTCATCGTAACGCCAAATGAGAATAAAAATAATCGCTGAAAAGGCGGGGCGTTACAGTCACTCCCCCTAAAAGAAAGTTTCGTCCCGAAACTTACGCACAGCCCTCCTACTAAAGAAGGAAAAGGTAACAAACAGAAGTTACAAGGGGAAACATACCGATCCAATCAGCGAAACAGGTGAGGGTACGCCCTCCTCATGGCCGACTCTAGCTCCCAAGTCGCGCTCTCCAAATCCTGATTCTTCCATAGAACTTTCACCATCGGTATGGACTTCTTTCGCAGCACACGCTCCTGAGTATCCAAAATACGAACTGGCACCTCAACAAAAGAGAGGTTGGGCTCCAACTGGGGCACAACATCCAAGAGTTGCCCACTGCTGCGCACACACTTCCGCAATTGGCTAACATGAAAAACATTATGAACACCAGGGAAGTTCGCTGGCAAATCCAATCTATAAGCAGACACACCAATCCGCTCCAAAATCTCGAACGGGCCCACAACCTTGGGTCCAATTTCCGATTTTTACCAAATCTCTTCACACCAACCATTGGAGAAACTTTGAGGTACACATGATCCCCAACTAAAAACTCCAAAGCAGACCTACGTCGATTGGCGTTCTTTTCATACCTCTCCTGGGCTAAACGAAGCTTCTCCCGAATAAGCTTCACGGCGACTTCCATCTCTTCCAGAGCATCAGGACCCAACAAAGGCTTCTCACCAGCCTCAGCCCAAAACAACGGAGTCCTACAGCGCCTCCCATACAAGGCTTCGAACGGAGCCATCTGCAAGCTTTCCTGATAACTGTTATTGTAAGCAAATTCCATGAGTCGCAGACGCTCATCCCACGCTCCACCGTGGTCTAAAATATAGCACCTGATCATATCCTCAACAATCTGATTGACCCGCTCCGTCTGCCCATTGGTCTGAGGGTGGTACGCAGTAGAATACCTCAGATCCGTACCCAAACCCTCCTGCAGACTCTGCCAAAAACGAGACGTAAACCGGGAGTCTCGATCTGAAATGATGCTAACCGGCACACCGTGGAGTCGGATGACTTCGTTCAAGTACAACTCCGCTATCTTCTTCATCGAGTAATCAATCTTATAAGGCACGAAGTGAGCACACTTCGTCAATCTATCCACTATAACCCAAACAGAATCAAATCCTCTCGGGGATTTTGGCAAACCCGTAATGAAGTCCATAGATATACTCTCCCACTTCCAAGTCGGGATATCTAGCGGAGTCAACTTACCACCAGGCCTTCCATGATCGGCCTTCACACGCTTGCAAGTGTGACACTCAGCAACATATCGGGCTATATCTCCTTTCATACCATACCACCAAGCAATTTGCCTTAAGTCACGGTACATCTTCGTAGATCCTGGATGGTAGGCAACGCTGGAACCATGAGCCTCACTGCAAATCATACTCTTAATGTCCCCAACAGCGGGAACGCAAAACCTGCCGCGGTACTTCAAAGTACCCGCATCATCAATAGCAAAATCTGGCAACTCTCCCTTCTCTGTTCTGGTAAAAAGGTGCAACAGATCCGGATCGTCCTTCTGATGCAGTCTAGTCAAAGAAATCCAGGACGGCTCTTCCACTGATAAGCTACTCTGTAAACTATAGCATCCCACTGAAATATCCATAAGGAGGAACTCCTCGACTAATCGATCGGCGGAGAGGTTAAAGATCTTTCCCGTCTTTCGGCTCAGGGCGTCGGCCACCACATTGGCCTTGCCCGGATGATACTGGATTTCCACATCATAATCCGCCACATACTCGAGCCACCGCCGCTGACGCAGATTCAACTCCTTCTGCGTGAACACGTACTTCAGGCTCTTATGGTCAGTAAAAATCTTGCACTGAGCCCCATAAAGTAAGTGCCTCCACAACTTCAACGCATAGATAACCGCTGCAACTCAAGGTCATGCGTAGGATAATTCCGCTCATGAGTTTTCAACTGCCTTGACCCATAAGCAATTACCTTTCCATCCTGCATTAATACGCATCCCAGACCTATATGCGAAGCATCTACATACACATCATAATCCATGCCCTCAGTAGGAAGGGTCAGAACGGGAGCAGTACACAATCTCCTCTTTAACTCCTGAAAAGCTTCTTCGCACTTCTCACTCCAAACAAAAGCCACATTCTTCTGAGTTAGCTTGGTCAAAGGTGCGGCTAGAGAAGAGAAACCCTCCACGAATCTCCTGTAATAGCCAGCCAACCCTAAGAAACTTCTGATCTCCTTAGGGAGTATTCGGCCTACTCCAATCCGTCACTGCTGCAATCTTTTCTGGGTCAACGAAATCCCATCCTTGTTCACCACGTGGCCTAGAAAAGAAACCTGAGGCAACCAAAATTCGCACTTGCTCAACTTGGCGAATAACTTGTGGTTCCTCAACTCTGATAGGACCAAACACAAATGCTGCTCATGCTCCTCAGCACTGCGAGAATAAACCAACACGTCATCAATGAAGACCACCACGAACTTGTCTAGGAAATCCTTGAACACCCGGTTCATCATATCCATGAAGGCTGATGGTGCGTTGGTCAGACCAAACGACATCACCAGAAACTCAAAGTGTCCATGCCTCGACCTAAACGCAGTCCGTGGAATATCTGCCTCACGGATCCTGAGCTGATGATAGCCCGAACGAAGATCGATCTTGGAGAACACCGTGCTACCACGCAACTGGTCAAATAAATCATCGATCCTCGGCAGAGGGTACCTGTTCTTGATAGTGACCTTGTTCAACTCTCTATAGTCAATGCAAAGCCGCATCGACCCATCTTTCTTCTTTACGAACAAAACAGGAGCACCCCAAGGCGACGAACTCTGCTGATAAAACCTTTAGCCAACAACTCATCTAACTGAATTCGCAACTCCTCTAACTCGCGAGGCCATCCGGTACGGCGCCTTAGCAATAGGACGCGTACCCGGCTCCAAATCAATAACAAACCACATCCCGCTCAGGAGGATACCAGGAAGATCACCAGGAAAAACATCGGCGAAACCACGAACAATAGGAATCTCCTCCAAGCGTGGCCCGCTAACAACGGTTCCAACCGCCGATACTAAACAAACACAACTATCAGAAAGAAACAATCTCTGAACACATACCGCAGAGAGAACAGGAGAATCCTGACACGGATCAGCATACACGCTGCCGGGCTGACCGTCGTCCCTGATGAAGTCCAAGCGCTTTCCTTTGCACTGAATGACCGCATCATACCGAGAGAGCCAGTCCATGCCCAAAATGACATCGAAGTCCTCTAGATCAATCATCTTCAGGTCCGCCTTCGCGAGAAAATCCCCCAACAAAACCGGCAATCCAAAATACCCAAATCTGACAACACAGATTCACCAGAGGGAAACTTGACACGGAAGGAATCCCGAACACGATCTAGAGACACCGATGACGCCACAAAGGCTCTAGCCACGAACGAGTGGGTAGCGCCGGAGTCAAACAGAACACGCGCCAACGTTCTTCACCTTAAATTTCCCTATAGGAACGCACAAAAACTAAGGAACTAGCACAACAGTACCGCAAACAATCCAGCAACTAAACTACCAGGCTAGAAAGAAAACGACAAACTACTAACCTGAGATCACCTGGGTCGAAGTCTGAGCCTCCTCGAAGAAATCACGTTCAGCTTCCCTTTTCCCTTGTCCACACGTGAGGCTGAGGTGGAGGTAAGCCTAACGGAACTGCAGGAAGAGCTGACTGGACCTGAGGACACCTCGACTTAATGTGTCCCTTCTGCCCACACTGAAAGCAGACTCTATCTCTGGACCAACACTGGGCTGCATCATGCCCGGATCGCTTGCAAACTGAACAGGAGACATCCCTCCTAGGAGCACCCTGAATCGCATGAACCTCCTCCTTCTTCTGAGCTGCCGCCTTCTTGAAACACCTCTCAACAGGATGCCTGACCGGCCACAGAAACTGCACACCACCCTGCTCCTCTTTCCCGGAACAGCATCGGGTACCAGGGGTTTCTTCTCCTCTACCAACTTCCTCTTATCCTTTTCAACTGCTGGCCCCTGCTCTTCGCCGCCTCAATGGCCTCAACCTTAAGAGCAGCCTCTACAACTCCAGCATAAGTCACTGACCCATAAGCACTGGCCAACTGCTGCACCTCACTCCTCAAACCTCCGAGGAATCGCTTAACTCGATCAGCCTCAACGCTGACCAATCCAGGGGCAAAACGGCTCAACTTACTAACTCTATCTCATACTCACCCACCGTGAGCTGCCTTGCTTCAGATAGAGGAAATCATTCATGAGGCGGTCACACTCGACCGAGGGTAAGAACTTCCTCAACAGCATCTCCTTGAACACTTCCCAAGAGCATCCGGCTACCAGGCTCTCCTTCTCTCTCAGCCACCAACTCTTAGCCAAACTTTAAGCTGATAGGCGGCTATCATCACCCTCTGATCATCTGAAATCCCAAGTACGAGAACATCTCTCTCCAGAGATCAGCCAGTCGTCTATCACCATGAAATCTGCCTTCCCATCATAAGTGGGAGGGCTCAGCCTCTGAAACTGCGAGATGAAGGCCATCTCTGCTGGCACCACCACTGGAGGTCTCAAGGGTGCAGGAGAGGAGGAACAGCTAACCCCCCAGCAGGAACTTGCGCGCCTGAGCCTGGCCTGCCACAACTGCCACCAAAGACTGAATCTGGGCTTGCACCTCCTCCAACTGCCTGCCCATAGCTTCGCTATCTGACGCAGACCCTCGATCACCGCATCGTTCTGAGCTCCAGAAGATTCACCCTCAGACAGGGGAGTCGATCGATCGCAGGACGCCTAGCCATCCTAAAAAAAATCAATACAACGCAAATCAGATCCAAATCCACGACTAAAACCGACTACCAGTCAGAGAAAATGACATAATAGTGTAGATATAGACTTAAAGCTGCTAAACTTGCTCTGAGAGTTTATCTTCTTCACAAAAAAAATTAGATGATATGCCCTATCCTAGGATGGTTAACCACCACCTCACTAACTCTTGTGCCTAGATCGGATGCATGAACTTATGTTAGTTTGAAAACTTATGTGTGTACATATGTCATCCTGCAAATCTTTAGCTTGGCGCGTTGTGCTTATGCAATGTTATGATATGCATGATTGTGCTATGCATTCTAAAAAACAAAGGCCCTAATGCATGATATGAGCGGCGTACACATGAAAAATGTTATGCATTCCCATACTACATAACATTTCCATGCAACAAAAAAAGAAACGTGCTAGTCGCAGTCATGTGGTGAGGTTATGCATCCCATACTACATAACCTCACATGTAGCCCCTATGGTGGATCCATATACGAACACATATTATGCATCCCATACTACATAATATGCCCCGTATACTTCATGTTATGCTATGAGTGTAGTGTTCGTGCTTTTGCCAAGACGTGCTGATGACATATCGGTGTGTGAATGACATGATGCTGAACTACTAACAGTATCCAAGGAAGGTTGCCCAACTAACTTGTCAAGCAACCTCCCTCTGATACCAACTGTCACAACCCGCATTTTCTCCGAATTAAGAATTATCAGAGTAAGAGAAAACACGCGTCATGATGCCACGTCAAGCAGGGGATAACTGCTGACGCTCAGGCAAATCCAACTACAATCTTTATGCAAGAAAATCATGTGCTTAATGAAATAGAAAATTAGTTATGTTTAGAGTCCGTATCCCTCGTCTCAGTATCATCTAGTCCACCAAAGAAAACTATATTTAAACGCTGCGGAAAAATACTTTGATTAGGTTTACACCCTAAGAGCCATAAGGGTCCCAAGAGAACCACTCATACTATGCAAGACACTACACTCAGTTTATATAATATATATAAGAAAACGATTTTCGTACGTGATTTGGAAGTAGTGATTAAGTTTATAAAACATGCTGATCATGACTTCATTTATAACAGTATTTATAGTTTAAAATAACTAGCAACCTAGCATAAAACCTTCTCAAAGCAGTAGACTATCTCCAAAAAATAAATGGTAGCAGCAATAGTGTAATATCTAGCACAAGGTAAAAACTACTAGTGGGCGCCAACAACCTGACACGAACCCACCAGCACACATATATGTCTGTAAAAAGTACTGAAACAACCTCACAAACAAGGTAAACAAAACTCTACAGTCCGGAAGTCCACCAACAACACCACCTCCAACTAGCTCTCCAGACTGGCTACAGCTCAGAACCTGGGGTATTCCAAAAGAAAACAGAATACCTCAGCAAGCTAAAATCAAGGTAAAACTGCATGAAGAGTCAACCAAAAGGACGAAAAAAATAACAGGAAACATGCAGTAGAAAGAGTCACAAATGTCCAAAACAGGACCACAAGAAATGCACAACGTGCAAAGAAACAGCAACACCCCGCCCAGGAACCACATCCTGCAGGGCCTACTAGGCTGCCAAGAGCCAAAATGCTGCAAGGCTACCACGGAAGGAACTTCTAACACCTCTAAACTGTGGGAAGTGATAGTAGCAAAAACAACGACGAGGAACGGATCGAAGGCAAACGCAGTCCCCCAATCCACCATGTCCAAGTCAAAAGCTCGAGGGGCAATACGTGAACACACAAGGGACCTTCCACCCGACATGCCCAGCCCGTACCTGGAGCAAGAAATCCATGGGTGGCCTTGGCTATATCACACAACTCCACCCCCATAAAGAGCTACAACCACACTACAAACCACGACCCACGCTTCGGCCATTCGGAAAGAAGAACACGGCCGACAAGGAAAACTCAAGACATAACAAGGAATCACTCAAGCACGGAATTCATGGTAAGGAACGAGTGTTGAAATAAACCAACACGACTAGGCGTTGAGTGAAACCCACTCAGTGCCTACCCAACCTTTGGCATTGAGTGAGCTAGCCTCTCTCGCCGCCAAAATAAAGTTACTACCCACAACCCCGCTAAAGAATACGAACCTCGACGATAGCCGAACGACCAAGGCAAGAAGATCCAGAACTCGGGTAGTTGCCTGCCACTTGAGTATCTGCATCCCCGCACTCGAAACCGCTAAATGCGTCTAGCAAACGAAAATACAAGGCGCACGAACAGTGGCGCACGGTCAGTGGTCCGTGCGCACCCAAGGCTGATGGTCGTGCAGTTGAACCTGGGAACCAGACAAAAAGCTAAGCATCAGCGCACGATCAGTGGCGCACGGTCAGTGGTCGTGCGCACTCACGGCTGATGGTCGTGCGTAATGGGCCCGGAAAAACTGAGAAAGAACCTATGGCTGCGCACGATCAGTAACGCACGACCCAGTGGTCGTGCGCACTGTCGCCAGCGCTCGTGCGATTGCCGAGACAGAACTTTGGAAACTGAAAGATAGCCGCGCACGAGCAGAGGCAGCACACACCAGTGGTCGTGCGCCCTAACGGTCGATGACCGTGCGCGACGACTAACCTGTACCTTTGGAATTTTCCGAACGATACCGGAACACGCACACGACTCACGCCACTGCAGTAGCAGTAGACAACTATCAACGTCTCACGCTACTACCATTCAAACTATGCCTAACCACTCGAATAATATCTTAACGAGGGAAATTGGCAACCACACCCCCCACCTAACTCTCCCCCCTCGCTACGCCGAACCGGAGCAACAAATCAAAATTGAAGGAAGACACACGGCTTCACGCCGACAATTGGATTCCAGTCATCACAACATAGGGGGGGTTTTTCAGTAGAAGAACTAAGCCCTATATTTAGCAAGAAAACGAGAACAACAAGCCTCTAACCTGGGCTAATCGGGATTTTAATTTCAGCAAATAAAATCAAAGAAAAACACATGGCAAGGGCAAATAATACCACTTGCCTCAATTCTCCGGCGAAACTTGGGCTGCTTTCCTCTTCTTCGCACGGATCAGAACGGCCGCAACCCTAAAACAAGCACCCGGCCATTAATGGCGGAAAACCTCCAAAAACCGAAATCTCCAACTCATGAAAACTCCACGAAAAACGAATATCTTACCGCCGAAATGAAGATCTAAGGAGAGCAAGACAACGCCGCCTTCGGAATCGAAATCCGTCCACGAACGAGCCCGGAATCGCGCCGCGGGAAGGGAGGCGGTTTTCTCCGTGCGATAGGGCGGCGGTTTTGCGATGAGGAAGAAGATCGGGCTTTTCTCCTATATATAATATATATATATATAATTATATAATTATATAATTATTTATAAAATTACATTAAGCACCCAAAACTACGCGAAACCAAATCACCTCGGAATTCGACGAAATTCGCACCGTAGCTAAATACCATGCAACGAACACAACCGAAGTCGAAATTACCTTTCGACGAACGAACTCGAGTTACACCCAAACAAAGCCAAACACAAACATCCCCCCGAGAGCCACACCGGGTCACCAAACGACTCGGTTAGCTAGGGAGATCTTGCCAACAGGCTACCAAACAGGCACTCAGTTCTAAGGAGCTAGGACCATACTCCACACATGGCACAAGCCAGCGGAAACCGCGACATCGAAACGCCAAAGAGAATAAAAAAAATCGCTGAAAAGCGGGGCGTATTACACCTGCCCGCCTACCACCACCCCACCTCCGG